>OX465292.1:73169894-73842549 GCA_949987695.1 Merzomyia westermanni
ATTATTACAATAAATATATCGAAGTATGGAACATTTCAAATGAAATCTGTGGCCTAGCTCTTTCGTTTGACACCCATGTTGTATACAAATTTTAAGGTTTTACGGCAACCACATTTGGACCGGTAACAAAGTTATCATTAGATATATCGTAATATAGCACAGTCCAAATAAAACCTTTGGCCTTGCCCTTTCGTTTGATACCGATATTGCAAGCAAAATTTTAAGGTTTCATTACAACCACATTTTATAGGAACCACACGTTTATTGGTAAATATATCGAAATATAGAACATTTCAAATGAAATCTGTGGCCTAGCTCTTTCGTTTCACATCCCTGTTGTATAAAAATTTAAACGTTTTAGGGCAACCACATTTTGACCGGTAACTCAGTTATCATTAGATATATCGTAATATAGCAAAGTCCAAAAAAAACCTTTGGCCTTGCCCTTTCGTTTGACACCGACATTGCAAGCAAAATTTGAAAGTTTCATTACAACCACATTTTATGGGAACCACACTTTTATTGGTAAATATATCGATATATGGAACATTTCAAATGAAAGCTGTGGCCTTGCACTTTCGTTTCATATCCATGTTGTATAAAAATTTAAAGGTATTAGGGGAACCACATTTTGACCGGTAACTCAGTTATCGTTATATACATCGTAATATAGCAAAGTCCAAATGAAACCTTTGGCCTTGCCCTTTCGTTTGATACCGACAGTGCAAGCAAAATTTTAAGGTTTCATTATTACAATAAATATATCGAAATATGGAACATTTCAAATGAAATCTGTGGCCTAGCTCTTTCGTTTGACACCCATGTTGTATACAAATTTTAAGGTTTTACGGCAACCACATTTGGACCGGTAACTCAGTTATCATTAGATATATCGTAATATAGCAAAGTCCAAATGAAACCTTTGGCCTTGCCCTTTCGTTTGATACCGATATTGCAAGCAAAATTTTAAGGTTTAATTACAACCACATTTTATGGGAACCACACTCTTATTGGTAAATGTACCGAAATATGGAACATTTCAAATGAAAGCTATGGCCTTGCACTTTCGTTTCATATCCATGTTGTATAAAAATGTAAACGTTTTAGGGCAACCACATTTTGACCGGTAACTCCGTTATCGGTAGTTATATCGTAATATAGAAAAGTCCAAATGAAACCTTTGGCCTTGCCCTTTCGTTTGATACCGACATTGCAAGCAAAATTTTAAGGTTTAATTACAACCACATTTTATGGGAACCACACTTTTATTGGTAAATATATCGAAATATGGAACATTTCAAATGAAAGCTGTGGCCTTGCACTTTCGTTTCATATCCATGTTGTATAAAAATTTAAAGGTATTAGGGGAACCACATTTTGACCGGTAACTCAGTTATCGTTATATACATCGTAATATAGCAAAGTCCAAATGAAACCTTTGACCTTGCCCTTTCGTTTGATACCGACGTTGCAAGCAAACTTTTAAGGTTTAATTACAACCACATTTTATGGGAACCACACTTTTATTGGTAAATATATCGAAATATGGAACATTTCAAATGAAAGCTGTGGCCTTGCACTTTCGTTTCATATCCATGTTGTATAAAAATTTAAAGGTATTAGGGGAACCACATTTTGACCGGTAACTCAGTTATCGTTATATACATCGTAATATAGCAAAGTCCAAATGAAACCTTTGGCCTTGCCCTTTCGTTTGATACCGACATTGCAAGCAAAATTTTAAGGTTTAATTACAACCACATTTTATGGGAACCACACTTTTATTGGTAAATATATCGAAATATGGAACATTTCAAATGAAAGCTGTGGCCTTGCACTTTCGTTTCATATCCATGTTGTATAAAAATTTAAAGGTATTAGGGGAACCACATTTTGACCGGTAACTCAGTTATCGTTATATACATCGTAATATAGCAAAGTCCAAATGAAACCTTTGGCCTTGCCCTTTCGTTTGATACCGACATTGCAAGCAAAATTTGAAAGTTTCATTACAACCACATTTTATGGGAACCACACTTTTATTGGTAAATATATCGATACATGGAACATTTCAAATGAAAGCTGTGGCCTTGCACTTTCGTTTCATATCCATGTTGTATAAAAATTTAAAGGTTTTATGGGAACCACATTTTGACCGGTAACTCAGTTATCGTTATATACATCGTAATATAGCAAAGTCCAAATGAAACCTTTGGCCTTGCCCTTTCGTTTGATACCGACGTTGCAAGCAAACTTTTAAGGTTTCATTATTACAATAAATATATCGAAGTATGGAACATTTCAAATGAAATCTGTGGCCTAGCTCTTTCGTTTGACACCCATGTTGTATACAAATTTTAAGGTTTTACGGCAACCACATTTGGACCGGTAACAAAGTTATCATTAGATATATCGTAATATAGCACAGTCCAAATGAAACCTTTGGCCTTGCCCTTTCGTTTGATACCGATATTGCAAGCAAAATTTTAAGGTTTCATTACAACCACATTTTATAGGAACCACACGTTTATTGGTAAATATATCGAAATATAGAACATTTCAAATGAAATCTGTGGCCTAGCTCTTTCGTTTCACATCCCTGTTGTATAAAAATTTAAACGTTTTAGGGCAACCACATTTTGACCGGTAACTCAGTTATCATTAGATATATCGTAATATAGCAAAGTCCAAAAAAAACCTTTGGCCTTGCCCTTTCGTTTGACACCGACATTGCAAGCAAAATTTTAAAGTTTCATTACAACCACATTTTATGGGAACCACACTTTTATTGGTAAATATATCGATATATGGAACATTTCAAATGAAAGCTGTGGCCTTGCACTTCCGTTTCATACCCAAGTTGTATAAAAATTTAAAGGTTCTAGGGGAACCACATTTTGACCGGTAACTCCGTTATCATTAGATATATCGTAATATAGCAAAGTCCAAATGAAACCTTTGGCCTTGCCGTTTCGATTGATACCGATATTGCAAGCAAAATTTAAAGGTTTCATTACAACCACATTTTATGGGAACTACACTTTTATTGGTAAATATATCGAAATGTGGAACATTTCAAATGAAAGCTGTGGCCTTGCACTTTCGTTTCATATCCATGTTGTATAAAAATTTAAAGGTATTAGGGGAACCACATTTTGACCGGTAACTCAGTTATCGTTATATACATCGTAATATAGCAAAGTCCAAATGAAACCTTTGGCCTTGCCCTTTCGTTTGATACCGACAGTGCAAGCAAAATTTTAAGGTTTCATTATTACAATAAATATATCGAAATATGGAACATTTCAAATGAAATCTGTGGCCTAGCTCTTTCGTTTGACACCCATGTTGTATACAAATTTTAAGGTTTTACGGCAACCACATTTGGACCGGTAACTCAGTTATCATTAGATATATCGTAATATAGCAAAGTCCAAATGAAACCTTTGGCCTTGCCCTTTCGTTTGATACCGATATTGCAAGCAAAATTTTAAGGTTTAATTACAACCACATTTTATGGGAACCACACTCTTATTGGTAAATGTACCGAAATATGGAACATTTCAAATGAAAGCTATGGCCTTGCACTTTCGTTTCATATCCATGTTGTATAAAAATGTAAACGTTTTAGGGCAACCACATTTTGACCGGTAACTCCGTTATCGGTAGTTATATCGTAATATAGAAAAGTCCAAATGAAACCTTTGGCCTTGCCCTTTCGTTTGATACCGACATTGCAAGCAAAATTTTAAGGTTTAATTACAACCACATTTTATGGGAACCACACTTTTATTGGTAAATATATCGAAATATGGAACATTTCAAATGAAAGCTGTGGCCTTGCACTTTCGTTTCATATCCATGTTGTATAAAAATTTAAAGGTATTAGGGGAACCACATTTTGACCGGTAACTCAGTTATCGTTATATACATCGTAATATAGCAAAGTCCAAATGAAACCTTTGACCTTGCCCTTTCGTTTGATACCGACGTTGCAAGCAAAATTTTAAGGTTTCATTATTACAATAAATATATCGAAATATGGAACATTTCAAATGAAATCTGTGGCCTAGCTCTTTCGTTTGACACCCATGTTGTATACAAATTTTAAGGTTTTACGGCAACCACATTTGGACCGGTAACTCAGTTATCATTAGATATATCGTAATATAGCACAGTCCAAATGAAACCTTTGGCCTTGCCCTTCCGTTTGATACCGATATTGCAAGCAAAATTTGAAGGTTTCATTACATTACAACCACATTTTATAGGAACCACACGTTTATTGGTAAATATATCGAAATATGGAACATTTCAAATGAAATCTGTGGCCTAGCTCTTTCGTTTCATATCCCTGTTGTATAAAAATTTAAACGTTTTAGGGCAACCACATTTTGACCGGTAACTCAGTTATCATTAGATATATCGTAATATAGCAAAGTCCAAAAAAAACCTTTGGCCTTGCCCTTTCGTTTGACACCGACATTGCAAGCAAAATTTTAAAGTTTCATTACAACCACATTTTATGGGAACCACACTTTTATTGGTAAATATATCGATATATGGAACATTTCAAATGAAAGCTGTGGCCTTGCACTTTCGTTTCATATCCATGTTGTATAAAAATTTAAAGGTTTTATGGGAACCACATTTTGACCGGTAACTCAGTTATCGTTAGATATATCGTAATATAGCAAAGTCCAAATGAAACCTTTGGCCTTGCCCTTTCGTTTGATACCGATATTGCAAGCAAAATTTGAAAGTTTCATTACAACCACATTTTATGGGAACCACACTTTTATTGGTAAATATATCGATATATGGAACATTTCAAATGAAAGCTGTGGCCTTGCACTTTCGTTTCATATCCATGTTGTATAAAAATTTAAAGGTTTTATGGGAACCACATTTTGACCGGTAACTCAGTTATCGTTATATACATCGTAATATAGCAAAGTCCAAATGAAACCTTTGGCCTTGCCCTTTCGTTTGATACCGACGTTGCAAGCAAACTTTTAAGGTTTCATTATTACAATAAATATATCGAAGTATGGAACATTTCAAATGAAATCTGTGGCCTAGCTCTTTCGTTTGACACCCATGTTGTATACAAATTTTAAGGTTTTACGGCAACCACATTTGGACCGGTAACAAAGTTATCATTAGATATATCGTAATATAGCACAGTCCAAATAAAACCTTTGGCCTTGCCCTTTCGTTTGATACCGATATTGCAAGCAAAATTTTAAGGTTTCATTACAACCACATTTTATAGGAACCACACGTTTATTGGTAAATATATCGAAATATAGAACATTTCAAATGAAATCTGTGGCCTAGCTCTTTCGTTTCACATCCCTGTTGTATAAAAATTTAAACGTTTTAGGGCAACCACATTTTGACCGGTAACTCAGTTATCATTAGATATATCGTAATATAGCAAAGTCCAAAAAAAACCTTTGGCCTTGCCCTTTCGTTTGACACCGACATTGCAAGCAAAATTTGAAAGTTTCATTACAACCACATTTTATGGGAACCACACTTTTATTGGTAAATATATCGATATATGGAACATTTCAAATGAAAGCTGTGGCCTTGCACTTTCGTTTCATATCCATGTTGTATAAAAATTTAAAGGTATTAGGGGAACCACATTTTGACCGGTAACTCAGTTATCGTTATATACATCGTAATATAGCAAAGTCCAAATGAAACCTTTGGCCTTGCCCTTTCGTTTGATACCGACAGTGCAAGCAAAATTTTAAGGTTTCATTATTACAATAAATATATCGAAATATGGAACATTTCAAATGAAATCTGTGGCCTAGCTCTTTCGTTTGACACCCATGTTGTATACAAATTTTAAGGTTTTACGGCAACCACATTTGGACCGGTAACTCAGTTATCATTAGATATATCGTAATATAGCAAAGTCCAAATGAAACCTTTGGCCTTGCCCTTTCGTTTGATACCGATATTGCAAGCAAAATTTTAAGGTTTAATTACAACCACATTTTATGGGAACCACACTTTTATTGGTAAATATATCGAAATATGGAACATTTCAAATGAAAGCTGTGGCCTTGCACTTTCGTTTCATATCCATGTTGTATAAAAATGTAAACGTTTTAGGGCAACCACATTTTGACCGGTAACTCCGTTATCGGTAGTTATATCGTAATATAGAAAAGTCCAAATGAAACCTTTGGCCTTGCCCTTTCGTTTGATACCGACATTGCAAGCAAAATTTTAAGGTTTAATTACAACCACATTTTATGGGAACCACACTTTTATTGGTAAATATATCGAAATATGGAACATTTCAAATGAAAGCTGTGGCCTTGCACTTTCGTTTCATATCCATGTTGTATAAAAAATTTAAAGGTATTAGGGGAACCACATTTTGACCGGTAACTCAGTTATCGTTATATACATCGTAATATAGCAAAGTCCAAATGAAACCTTTGACCTTGCCCTTTCGTTTGATACCGACGTTGCAAGCAAAATTTTAAGGTTTCATTATTACAATAAATATATCGAAATATGGAACATTTCAAATGAAATCTGTGGCCTAGCTCTTTCGTTTGACACCCATGTTGTATACAAATTTTAAGGTTTTACGGCAACCACATTTGGACCGGTAACTCAGTTATCATTAGATATATCGTAATATAGCACAGTCCAAATGAAACCTTTGGCCTTGCCCTTCCGTTTGATACCGATATTGCAAGCAAAATTTGAAGGTTTCATTACATTACAACCACATTTTATAGGAACCACACGTTTATTGGTAAATATATCGAAATATGGAACATTTCAAATGAAATCTGTGGCCTAGCTCTTTCGTTTCATATCCCTGTTGTATAAAAATTTAAACGTTTTAGGGCAACCACATTTGGACCGGTAACTCAGTTATCATTAGATATATCGTAATATAGCAAAGTCCAAAAAAAACCTTTGGCCTTGCCCTTTCGTTTGACACCGACATTGCAAGCAAAATTTTAAAGTTTCATTACAACCACATTTTATGGGAACCACACTTTTATTGGTAAATATATCGATATATGGAACATTTCAAATGAAAGCTGTGGCCTTGCACTTTCGTTTCATATCCATGTTGTATAAAAATTTAAAGGTTTTATGGGAACCACATTTTGACCGGTAACTCAGTTATCGTTAGATATATCGTAATATAGCAAAGTCCAAATGAAACATTTGGCCTTGCCCTTTCGTTTGATACCGATATTGCAAGCAAAATTTTAAGGTTTCATTACAACCACATTTTATAGGAACCACACGTTTATTGGTAAATATATCGAAATATGGAACATTTCAAATGAAATCTGTGGCCTAGCTCTTTCGTTTCATATCCCTGTTGTATAAAAATTTAAACGTTTTAGGGCAACCACATTTTGACCGGTAACTCAGTTATCATTAGATATATCGTAATATAGCAAAGTCCAAAAAAAACCTTTGGCCTTGCCCTTTCGTTTGACACCGACATTGCAAGCAAAATTTGAAAGTTTCATTACAACCACATTTTATGGGAACCACACTTTTATTGGTAAATATATCGATATATGGAACATTTCAAATGAAAGCTGTGGCCTTGCACTTTCGTTTCATATCCATGTTGTATAAAAATTTAAAGGTTTTATGGGAACCACATTTTGACCGGTAACTCAGTTATCGTTATATACATCGTAATATAGCAAAGTCCAAATGAAACCTTTGGCCTTGCCCTTTCGTTTGATACCGACGTTGCAAGCAAACTTTTAAGGTTTCATTATTACAATAAATATATCGAAGTATGGAACATTTCAAATGAAATCTGTGGCCTAGCTCTTTCGTTTGACACCCATGTTGTATACAAATTTTAAGGTTTTACGGCAACCACATTTGGACCGGTAACAAAGTTATCATTAGATATATCGTAATATAGCACAGTCCAAATAAAACCTTTGGCCTTGCCCTTTCGTTTGATACCGATATTGCAAGCAAAATTTTAAGGTTTCATTACAACCACATTTTATGGGAACCACACTTTTATTGGTAAATATATCGATATATGGACCATTTCAAATGAAAGCTGTGGCCTTGCACTTCCGTTTCATACCCAAGTTGTATAAAAATTTAAAGGTTCTAGGGGAACCACATTTTGACCGGTAACTCCGTTATCATTAGATATATCGTAATATAGCAAAGTCCAAATGAAACCTTTGGCCTTGCCGTTTCGATTGATACCGATATTGCAAGCAAAATTTAAAGGTTTCATTACAACCACATTTTATGGGAACTACACTTTTATTGGTAAATATATCGAAATATGGAACATTTCAAATGAAAGCTGTGGCTTTGCACTTTCGTTTCATATCCATGTTTTATAAAAATTTAAAGGTATTAGGGGAACCACATTTTGACCGGTAACTCAGTTATCGTTATATACATCGTAATATAGCAAAGTCCAAATGAAACCTTTGGCCTTGCCCTTTCGTTTGATACCGACGTTGCAAGCAAAATTTTAAGGTTTCATTATTACAATAAATATATCGAAATATGGAACATTTCAAATGAAATCTGTGGCCTAGCTCTTTCGTTTGACACCCATGTTGTATACAAATTTTAAGGTTTTACGGCAACCACATTTGGACCGGTAACTCAGTTATCATTAGATATATCGTAATATAGCACAGTCCAAATGAAACCTTTGGCCTTGCCCTTCCGTTTGATACCGATATTGCAATCAAAATTTTAAGGTTTCATTACAACCACATTTTATAGGAACCACACGTTTATTGGTAAATATATCGAAATATGGAACATTTCAAATGAAATCTGGGGCCTAGCTCTTTCGTTTCATATCCCTATTGTATAAAAATTTAAACGTTTTAGGGCAACCACATTTTGACCGGTAACTCAGTTATCATTAGATATATCGTAATATAGCAAAGTCCAAAAAAAACCTTTGGCCTTGCCCTTTCGTTTGACACCGACATTGCAAGCAAAATTTGAAAGTTTCATTACAACCACATTTTATGGGAACCACACTTTTATTGGTAAATATATCGATATATGGAACATTTCAAATGAAAGCTGTGGCCTTGCACTTTCGTTTCATATCCATGTTGTATAAAAATTTAAAGGTTTTATGGGAACCACATTTTGACCGGTAACTCAGTTATCGTTAGATATATCATAATATAGCAAAGTCCAAATGAAACCTTTGGCCTTGCCCTTTCGTTTGATACCGACATTGCAAGCAAAATTTTAAGTTTTAATTACAACCACATTTTATGGGAACCACACGTTTATTGGTAAATATATCGAAATATGGAACATTTCAAATGAAAGCTGTGGCCTAGCTCTTTCGTTTCATATCCCTGTTGTATAAAAATTTAAAGGTTTTAGGGCAACCACATTTTGACCGGTAACTCAGTTATCATTAGATATATCGTAATATAGCAAAGTCCAAATGAAACCTTTGGCCTTGCCCTTCCGTTTGATACCGATATTGCAATCAAAATTTTAAGGTTTCATTACAACCACATTTTATAGGAACCACACGTTTATTGGTAAATATATCGAAATATGGAACATTTCAAATGAAATCTGGGGCCTAGCTCTTTCGTTTCATATCCCTGTTGTATAAAAATTTAAACGTTTTAGGGCAACCACATTTTGACCGGTAACTCAGTTATCATTAGATATATCGTAATATAGCAAAGTCCAAAAAAAACCTTTGGCCTTGCCCTTTCGTTTGATAGCGACATTGCAAGCAAAATTTTAAGGTTTAATTACAACCACATTTTATGGGAACCACACTTTTATTGGTAAATATATCGAAATATGGAACATTTCAAATGAAAGCTGTGGCCTTGCACTTTCGTTTCATATCCATGTTGTATCAAAATTTACAACAAATTCAAAGGTTTTAGGGGAACCACATTTTGACCGGTAACTCAGTTATCGTTATATACATCGTAATATAGCATAGTCCAAATGAAACCTTCGGCCTTGCCCTTTCGTTTGATACCGACATTGCAAGCAAAATTTTAAGGTTTAATTACAACCACATTTTATGGGAACCACACGTTTATTGGTAAATATATCGAAATATGGAACATTTCAAATGAAATCTGTGGCCTAGCTCTTTCGTTTCATATCCATGTTGTATAAAAATTTAAACGTTTTAGGGCAACCACATTTTGACCGGTAACTCAGTTATCATTAGATATATCGTAATATAGCAAAGTCCAAATGAAACCTTTGGCCTTGCCCTTTCGTTTGATACCGACGTTGCAAGCAAAATTTTAAGGTTTCATTATTACAATAAATATATCGAAATATGGAACATTTCAAATGAAATCTGTGGCCTAGCTCTTTCGTTTGACACCCATGTTGTATACAAATTTTAAGGTTTTACGGCAACCACATTTGGACCGGTAACTCAGTTATCATTAGATATATCGTAATATAGCAAAGTCCAAATGAAACCTTTGGCCTTGCCCTTTCGTTTGATACCGATATTGCAAGCAAAATTTTAAGGTTTAATTACAACCACATTTTATGGGAACCACACTCTTATTGGTAAATGTACCGAAATATGGAACATTTCAAATGAAAGCTATGGCCTTGCACTTTCGTTTCATATCCATGTTGTATCAAAATTTACAACAAATTCAAAGGTTTTAGGGGAACCACATTTTGACCGGTAACTCAGTTATCGTTATATACATCGTAATATAGCATAGTCCAAATGAAACCTTTGGCCTTGCCCTTTCGTTTGATACCGACATTGCAAGCAAAATTTTAAGGTTTAATTACAACCACATTTTATGGGAACCACACTTTTATTGGTAAATATATCGAAATATGGAACATTTCAAATGAAAGCTGTGGCCTTGCACTTTCGTTTCATATCCATGTTGTATAAAAATTTAAAGGTATTAGGGGAACCACATTTTGACCGGTAACTCAGTTATCGTTATATACATCGTAATATAGCAAAGTCCAAATGAAACCTTTGGCCTTGCCCTTTCGTTTGATACCGACGTTGCAAGCAAAATTTTAAGGTTTCATTATTACAATAAATATATCGAAATATGGAACATTTCAAATGAAATCTGTGGCCTAGCTCTTTCGTTTGACACCCATGTTGTATACAAATTTTAAGGTTTTACGGCAACCACATTTGGACCGGTAACTCAGTTATCATTAGATATATCGTAATATAGCACAGTCCAAATGAAACCTTTGGCCTTGCCCTTCCGTTTGATACCGATATTGCAAGCAAAATTTGAAGGTTTCATTACAACCACATTTTATAGGAACCACACGTTTATTGGTAAATATATCGAAATATGGAACATTTCAAATGAAATCTGTGGCCTAGCTCTTTCGTTTCATATCCCTGTTGTATAAAAATTTAAACGTTTTAGGGCAACCACATTTTGACCGGTAACTCAGTTATCATTAGATATATCGTAATATAGCAAAGTCCAAAAAAAACCTTTGGCCTTGCCCTTTCGTTTGACACCGACAGTGCAAGCAAAATTTTAAAGTTTCATTACAACCACATTTTATGGGAACCACACTTTTATTGGTAAATATATCGATATATGGAACATTTCAAATGAAAGCTGTGGCCTTGCACTTTCGTTTCATATCCATGTTGTATAAAAATTTAAAGGTTTTATGGGAACCACATTTTGACCGGTAACTCAGTTATCGTTAGATATATCGTAATATAGCAAAGTCCAAATGAAACCTTTGGCCTTGCCCTTTCGTTTGATACCGATATTGCAAGCAAAATTTTAAGGTTTCATTACAACAACATTTTATAGGAACCACACGTTTATTGGTAAATATATCGAAATATGGAACATTTCAAATGAAATCTGTGGCCTAGCTCTTTCGTTTCATATCCCTGTTGTATAAAAATTTAAACGTTTTAGGGCAACCACATTTTGACCGGTAACTCAGTTATCATTAGATATATCGTAATATAGCAAAGTCCAAAAAAAACCTTTGGCCTTGCCCTTTCGTTTGATAGCGACATTGCAAGCAAAATTTTAAGGTTTAATTACAACCACATTTTATGGGAACCACACTTTTATTGGTAAATATATCGAAATATGGAACATTTCAAATGAAAGCTGTGGCCTTGCACTTTCGTTTCATATCCATGTTGTATAAAAATTTAAAGGTATTAGGGGAACCACATTTTGACCGGTAACTCAGTTATCGTTATATACATCGTAATATAGCAAAGTCCAAATGAAACCTTTGGCCTTGCCCTTTCGTTTGATACCGACGTTGCAAGCAAAATTTTAAGGTTTCATTATTACAATAAATATATCGAAATATGGAACATTTCAAATGAAATCTGTGGCCTAGCTCTTTCGTTTGACACCCATGTTGTATACAAATTTTAAGGTTTTACGGCAACCACATTTGGACCGGTAACTCAGTTATCATTAGATATATCGTAATATAGCACAGTCCAAATGAAACCTTTGGCCTTGCCCTTCCGTTTGATACCGATATTGCAAGCAAAATTTGAAGGTTTCATTACAACCACATTTTATAGGAACCACACGTTTATTGGTAAATATATCGAAATATGGAACATTTCAAATGAAATCTGTGGCCTAGCTCTTTCGTTTCATATCCCTGTTGTATAAAAATTTAAACGTTTTAGGGCAACCACATTTTGACCGGTAACTCAGTTATCATTAGATATATCGTAATATAGCAAAGTCCAAAAAAAACCTTTGGCCTTGCCCTTTCGTTTGACACCGACAGTGCAAGCAAAATTTTAAAGTTTCATTACAACCACATTTTATGGGAACCACACTTTTATTGGTAAATATATCGATATATGGAACATTTCAAATGAAAGCTGTGGCCTTGCACTTTCGTTTCATATCCATGTTGTATAAAAATTTAAAGGTTTTATGGGAACCACATTTTGACCGGTAACTCAGTTATCGTTAGATATATCGTAATATAGCAAAGTCCAAATGAAACCTTTGGCCTTGCCCTTTCGTTTGATACCGATATTGCAAGCAAAATTTTAAGGTTTCATTACAACAACATTTTATAGGAACCACACGTTTATTGGTAAATATATCGAAATATGGAACATTTCAAATGAAATCTGTGGCCTAGCTCTTTCGTTTCATATCCCTGTTGTATAAAAATTTAAACGTTTTAGGGCAACCACATTTTGACCGGTAACTCAGTTATCATTAGATATATCGTAATATAGCAAAGTCCAAAAAAAACCTTTGGCCTTGCCCTTTCGTTTGATAGCGACATTGCAAGCAAAATTTTAAGTTTTAATTACAACCACATTTTATGGGAACCACACGTTTATTGGTAAATATATCGAAATATGGAACATTTCAAATGAAAGCTGTGGCCTAGCTCTTTCGTTTCATATCCCTGTTGTATAAAAATTTAAAGGTTTTAGGGCAACCACATTTTGACCGGTAACTCAGTTATCATTAGATATATCGTAATATAGCAAAGTCCAAATGAAACCTTTGGCCTTGCCCTTCCGTTTGATACCGATATTGCAATCAAAATTTTAAGGTTTCATTACAACCACATTTTATAGGAACCACACGTTTATTGGTAAATATATCGAAATATGGAACATTTCAAATGAAATCTGGGGCCTAGCTCTTTCGTTTCATATCCCTGTTGTATAAAAATTTAAACGTTTTAGGGCAACCACATTTTGACCGGTAACTCAGTTATCATTAGATATATCGTAATATAGCAAAGTCCAAAAAAAACCTTTGGCCTTGCCCTTTCGTTTGATAGCGACATTGCAAGCAAAATTTTAAGGTTTAATTACAACCACATTTTATGGGAACCACACTTTTATTGGTAAATATATCGAAATATGGAACATTTCAAATGAAAGCTGTGGCCTTGCACTTTCGTTTCATATCCATGTTGTATCAAAATTTACAACAAATTCAAAGGTTTTAGGGGAACCACATTTTGACCGGTAACTCAGTTATCGTTATATACATCGTAATATAGCATAGTCCAAATGAAACCTTCGGCCTTGCCCTTTCGTTTGATACCGACATTGCAAGCAAAATTTTAAGGTTTAATTACAACCACATTTTATGGGAACCACACGTTTATTGGTAAATATATCGAAATATGGAACATTTCAAATGAAATCTGTGGCCTAGCTCTTTCGTTTCATATCCATGTTGTATAAAAATTTAAACGTTTTAGGGCAACCACATTTTGACCGGTAACTCAGTTATCATTAGATATATCGTAATATAGCAAAGTCCAAATGAAACCTTTGGCCTTGCCCTTTCGTTTGATACCGACGTTGCAAGCAAAATTTTAAGGTTTCATTATTACAATAAATATATCGAAATATGGAACATTTCAAATGAAATCTGTGGCCTAGCTCTTTCGTTTGACACCCATGTTGTATACAAATTTTAAGGTTTTACGGCAACCACATTTGGACCGGTAACTCAGTTATCATTAGATATATCGTAATATAGCAAAGTCCAAATGAAACCTTTGGCCTTGCCCTTTCGTTTGATACCGATATTGCAAGCAAAATTTTAAGGTTTAATTACAACCACATTTTATGGGAACCACACTCTTATTGGTAAATGTACCGAAATATGGAACATTTCAAATGAAAGCTATGGCCTTGCACTTTCGTTTCATATCCATGTTGTATCAAAATTTACAACAAATTCAAAGGTTTTAGGGGAACCACATTTTGACCGGTAACTCAGTTATCGTTATATACATCGTAATATAGCATAGTCCAAATGAAACCTTTGGCCTTGCCCTTTCGTTTGATACCGACATTGCAAGCAAAATTTTAAGGTTTAATTACAACCACATTTTATGGGAACCACACTTTTATTGGTAAATATATCGAAATATGGAACATTTCAAATGAAAGCTGTGGCCTTGCACTTTCGTTTCATATCCATGTTGTATAAAAATTTAAAGGTATTAGGGGAACCACATTTTGACCGGTAACTCAGTTATCGTTATATACATCGTAATATAGCAAAGTCCAAATGAAACCTTTGGCCTTGCCCTTTCGTTTGATACCGACGTTGCAAGCAAAATTTTAAGGTTTCATTATTACAATAAATATATCGAAATATGGAACATTTCAAATGAAATCTGTGGCCTAGCTCTTTCGTTTGACACCCATGTTGTATACAAATTTTAAGGTTTTACGGCAACCACATTTGGACCGGTAACTCAGTTATCATTAGATATATCGTAATATAGCACAGTCCAAATGAAACCTTTGGCCTTGCCCTTCCGTTTGATACCGATATTGCAAGCAAAATTTGAAGGTTTCATTACAACCACATTTTATAGGAACCACACGTTTATTGGTAAATATATCGAAATATGGAACATTTCAAATGAAATCTGTGGCCTAGCTCTTTCGTTTCATATCCCTGTTGTATAAAAATTTAAACGTTTTTAGGGCAACCACATTTTGACCGGTAACTCAGTTATCATTAGATATATCGTAATATAGCAAAGTCCAAAAAAAACCTTTGGCCTTGCCCTTTCGTTTGACACCGACAGTGCAAGCAAAATTTTAAAGTTTCATTACAACCACATTTTATGGGAACCACACTTTTATTGGTAAATATATCGATATATGGAACATTTCAAATGAAAGCTGTGGCCTTGCACTTTCGTTTCATATCCATGTTGTATAAAAATTTAAAGGTTTTATGGGAACCACATTTTGACCGGTAACTCAGTTATCGTTAGATATATCGTAATATAGCAAAGTCCAAATGAAACCTTTGGCCTTGCCCTTTCGTTTGATACCGATATTGCAAGCAAAATTTTAAGGTTTCATTACAACAACATTTTATAGGAACCACACGTTTATTGGTAAATATATCGAAATATGGAACATTTCAAATGAAATCTGTGGCCTAGCTCTTTCGTTTCATATCCCTGTTGTATAAAATTTAAACGTTTTAGGGCAACCACATTTTGACCGGTAACTCAGTTATCATTAGATATATCGTAATATAGCAAAGTCCAAAAAAAACCTTTGGCCTTGCCCTTTCGTTTGACACCGACATTGCAAGCAAAATTTGAAAGTTTCATTACAGCCACATTTTATGGGAACCACACTTTTATTGGTAAATATATCGATATATGGAACATTTCAAATGAAAGCTGTGGCCTTGCACTTTCGTTTCATATCTATGTTGTATAAAAATTTAAAGGTTTTATGGGAACCACATTTTGACCGGTAACTCAGTTATCGTTATATACATCGTAATATAGCAAAGTCCAATGAAACCTTTGGCCTTGCCCTTTCGTTTGATACCGACGTTGCAAGCAAACTTTTAAGGTTTCATTATTACAATAAATATATCGAAGTATGGAACATTTCAAATGAAATCTGTGGCCTAGCTCTTTCGTTTGACACCCATGTTGTATACAAATTTTAAGGTTTTACGGCAACCACATTTGGACCGGTAACAAAGTTATCATTAGATATATCGTAATATAGCACAGTCCAAATAAAACCTTTGGCCTTGCCCTTTCGTTTGATACCGATATTGCAAGCAAAATTTTAAGGTTTCATAACAACCACATTTTATAGGAACCACATGTTTATTGGTAAATATATCGAAATATAGAACATTTCAAATGAAATCTGTGGCCTAGCTCTTTCGTTTCACATCCCTGTTGTATAAAAATTTAACGTTTTAGGGCAACCACATTTTGGACCGGTAACTCAGTTATCATTAGATATATCGTAATATAGCAAAGTCCAAAAAAAACCTTTGGCCTTGCCCTTTCGTTTGACACCGACATTGCAAGCAAAATTTTAAAGTTTCATTACAACCACATTTTATGGGAACCACACTTTTATTGGTAAATATATCGATATATGGAACATTTCAAATGAAAGCTGTGGCCTTGCACTTCCGTTTCATACCCAAGTTGTATAAAAATTTAAAGGTTCTAGGGGAACCACATTTTGACCGGTAACTCCGTTATCATTAGATATATCGTAATATAGCAAAGTCCAAATGAAACCTTTGGCCTTGCCGTTTCGATTGATACCGATATTGCAAGCAAAATTTAAAGGTTTCATTACAACCACATTTTATGGGAACTACACTTTTATTGGTAAATATATCGAAATATGGAACATTTCAAATGAAAGCTGTGGCTTTGCACTTTCGTTTCATATCCATGTTTTATAAAAATTTAAAGGTATTAGGGGAACCACATTTTGACCGGTAACTCAGTTATCGTTATATACATCGTAATATAGCAAAGTCCAAATGAAACCTTTGGCCTTGCCCTTTCGTTTGATACCGACGTTGCAAGCAAAATTTTAAGGTTTCATTATTACAATAAATATATCGAAATATGGAACATTTCAAATGAAATCTGTGGCCTAGCTCTTTCGTTTGACACCCATGTTGTATACAAATTTTAAGGTTTTACGGCAACCACATTTGGACCGGTAACTCAGTTATCATTAGATATATCGTAATATAGCACAGTCCAAATGAAACCTTTGGCCTTGCCCTTCCGTTTGATACCGATATTGCAAGCAAAATTTGAAGGTTTCATTACAACCACATTTTATAGGAACCACACGTTTATTGGTAAATATATCGAAATATGGAACATTTCAAATGAAATCTGTGGCCTAGCTCTTTCGTTTCATATCCCTGTTGTATAAAAATTTAAACGTTTTAGGGCAACCACATTTTGACCGGTAACTCAGTTATCATTAGATATATCGTAATATAGCAAAGTCCAAAAAAAACCTTTGGCCTTGCCCTTTCGTTTGACACCGACATTGCAAGCAAAATTTTAAAGTTTCATTACAACCACATTTTATGGGAACCACACTTTTATTGGTAAATATATCGATATATGGAACATTTCAAATGAAAGCTGTGGCCTTGCACTTTCGTTTCATATCCATGTTGTATAAAAATTTAAAGGTTTTATGGGAACCACATTTTGACCGGTAACTCAGTTATCATTAGATATATCGTAATATAGCACAGTCCAAATAAAACCTTTGGCCTTGCCCTTTCGTTTGATACCGATATTGCAAGCAAAATTTTAAGGTTTCATTACAACCACATTTTATAGGAACCACACGTTTATTGGTAAATATATCGAAATATGGAATATTTCAAATGAAATCTGTGGCCTAGCTCTTTCGTTTCATATCCCTGTTGTATAAAAATTTAAACGTTTTAGGGCAACCATATTTTGACCGGTAACTCAATTATCATTAGATATATCGTAATATAGCAAAGTCCAAAAAAAACCTTTGGCCTTGCCCTTTCGTTTGACACCGACATTGCAAGCAAAATTTGAAAGTTTCATTACAGCCACATTTTATGGGAACCACACTTTTATTGGTAAATATATCGATATATGGAACATTTCAAATGAAAGCTGTGGCCTTGCACTTTCGTTTCATATCTATGTTGTATAAAAATTTAAAGGTTTTATGGGAACCACATTTTGACCGGTAACTCAGTTATCGTTATATACATCGTAATATAGCAAAGTCCAAATGAAACCTTTGGCCTTGCCCTTTCGTTTGATACCGACGTTGCAAGCAAACTTTTAAGGTTTCATTATTACAATAAATATATCGAAGTATGGAACATTTCAAATGAAATCTGTGGCCTAGCTCTTTCGTTTGACACCCATGTTGTATACAAATTTTAAGGTTTTACGGCAACCACATTTGGACCGGTAACAAAGTTATCATTAGATATATCGTAATATAGCACAGTCCAAATTAAACCTTTGGCCTTGCCCTTTCGTTTGATACCGATATTGCAAGCAAAATTTTAAGGTTTCATAACAACCACATTTTATAGGAACCACACGTTTATTGGTAAATATATCGAAATATAGAACATTTCAAATGAAATCTGTGGCCTAGCTCTTTCGTTTCACATCCCTGTTGTATAAAAATTTAAACGTTTTAGGGCAACCACATTTTGACCGGTAACTCAGTTATCATTAGATATATCGTAATATAGCAAAGTCCAAAAAAAACCTTTGGCCTTGCCCTTTCGTTTGACACCGACATTGCAAGCAAAATTTTAAAGTTTCATTACAACCACATTTTATGGGAACCACACTTTTATTGGTAAATATATCGATATATGGAACATTTCAAATGAAAGCTGTGGCCTTGCACTTCCGTTTCATACCCAAGTTGTATAAAAATTTAAAGGTTCTAGGGGAACCACATTTTGACCGGTAACTCCGTTATCATTAGATATATCGTAATATAGCAAAGTCCAAATGAAACCTTTGGCCTTGCCGTTTCGATTGATACCGATATTGCAAGCAAAATTTAAAGGTTTCATTACAACCACATTTTATGGGAACTACACTTTTATTGGTAAATATATCGAAATATGGAACATTTCAAATGAAAGCTGTGGCTTTGCACTTTCGTTTCATATCCATGTTTTATAAAAATTTAAAGGTATTAGGGGAACCACATTTTGACCGGTAACTCAGTTATCGTTATATACATCGTAATATAGCAAAGTCCAAATGAAACCTTTGGCCTTGCCCTTTCGTTTGATACCGACGTTGCAAGCAAAATTTTAAGGTTTCATTATTACAATAAATATATCGAAATATGGAACATTTCAAATGAAATCTGTGGCCTAGCTCTTTCGTTTGACACCCATGTTGTATACAAATTTTAAGGTTTTACGGCAACCACATTTGGACCGGTAACTCAGTTATCATTAGATATATCGTAATATAGCACAGTCCAAATGAAACCTTTGGCCTAGCCCTTCCGTTTGATACCGATATTGCAATCAAAATTTTAAGGTTTCATTACAACCACATTTTATAGAAACCACACGTTTATTGGTAAATATATCGAAATATGGAACATTTCAAATGAAATCTGGGGCCTAGCTCTTTCGTTTCATATCCCTGTTGTATAAAAATTTAAACGTTTTGGGGCAACCACATTTTGACCGGTAACTCAGTTATCATTAGATATATCGTAACATAGCAAAGTCCAAAAAAAACCTTTGGCCTTGCCCTTTCGTTTGACACCGACATTGCAAGCAAAATTTGAAAGTTTCATTACAACCACATTTTATGGGAACCACACTTTTATTGGTAAATATATCGATATATGGAACATTTCAAATGAAAGCTGTGGCCTTGCACTTTCGTTTCATATCCATGTTGTATAAAAATTTAAAGGTTTTATGGGAACCACATTTTGACCGGTAACTCAGTTATCGTTAGATATATCATAATATAGCAAAGTCCAAATGAAACCTTTGGCCTTGCCCTTTCGTTTGATACCGACATTGCAAGCAAAATTTTAAGTTTTAATTACAACCACATTTTATGGGAACCACACGTTTATTGGTAAATATATCGAAATATGGAACATTTCAAATGAAAGCTGTGGCCTAGCTCTTTCGTTTCATATCCCTGTTGTATAAAAATTTAAAGGTTTTAGGGCAACCACATTTTGACCGGTAACTCAGTTATCATTAGATATATCGTAATATAGCAAAGTCCAAATGAAACCTTTGGCCTTGCCCTTCCGTTTGATACCGATATTGCAATCAAAATTTTAAGGTTTCATTACAACCACATTTTATGGGAACCACACGTTTATTGGTAAATATATCGAAATATGGAACATTTCAAATGAAATCTGGGGCCTAGCTCTTTCGTTTCATATCCCTGTTGTATAAAAATTTAAACGTTTTAGGGCAACCACATTTTGACCGGTAACTCAGTTATCATTAGATATATCGTAATATAGCAAAGTCCAAATGAAACCTTTGGCCTTGCCCTTTCGTTTGATACCGATATTGCAAGCAAAATTTTAAGGTTTCATTACAACCACATTTTATAGGAACCACACGTTTATTGGTAAATATATCGAAATATGGAATATTTCAAATGAAATCTGTGGCCTAGCTCTTTCGTTTCATATCCCTGTTGTATAAAAATTTAAACGTTTTAGGGCAACCATATTTTGACCGGTAACTCAATTATCATTAGATATATCGTAATATAGCAAAGTCCAAAAAAAACCTTTGGCCTTGCCCTTTCGTTTGACACCGACATTGCAAGCAAAATTTGAAAGTTTCATTACAGCCACATTTTATGGGAACCACACTTTTATTGGTAAATATATCGATATATGGAACATTTCAAATGAAAGCTGTGGCCTTGCACTTTCGTTTCATATCTATGTTGTATAAAAATTTAAACGTTTTAGGGCAACCATATTTTGACCGGTAACTCAATTATCATTAGATATATCGTAATATAGCAAAGTCCAAAAAAAACCTTTGGCCTTGCCCTTTCGTTTGACACCGACATTGCAAGCAAAATTTTAAAGTTTCATTACAACCACATTTTATGGGAACCACACTTTTATTGGTAAATATATCGATATATGGAACATTTCAAATGAAAGCTGTGGCCTTGCACTTTCGTTTCATATCCATGTTGTATAAAAATTTAAAGGTTTTATGGGAACCACATTTTGACCGGTAACTCAGTTATCGTTAGATATATCGTAATATAGCAAAGTCCAAATGAAACCTTTGGCCTTGCCCTTTCGTTTGATACCGATATTGCAAGCAAAATTTTAAGGTTTCATTACAACCACATTTTATAGGAACCACACGTTTATTGGTAAATATATCGAAATATGGAATATTTCAAATGAAATCTGTGGCCTAGCTCTTTCGTTTCATATCCCTGTTGTATAAAAATTTAAACGTTTTAGGGCAACCATATTTTGACCGGTAACTCAATTATCATTAGATATATCGTAATATAGCAAAGTCCAAAAAAAACCTTTGGCCTTGCCCTTTCGTTTGACACCGACATTGCAAGCAAAATTTGAAAGTTTCATTACAGCCACATTTTATGGGAACCACACTTTTATTGGTAAATATATCGATATATGGAACATTTCAAATGAAAGCTGTGGCCTTGCACTTTCGTTTCATATCTATGTTGTATAAAAATTTAAAGGTTTTATGGGAACCACATTTTGACCGGTAACTCAGTTATCGTTATATACATCGTAATATAGCAAAGTCCAAATGAAACCTTTGGCCTTGCCCTTTCGTTTGATACCGACGTTGCAAGCAAACTTTTAAGGTTTCATTATTACAATAAATATATCGAAGTATGGAACATTTCAAATGAAATCTGTGGCCTAGCTCTTTCGTTTGACACCCATGTTGTATACAAATTTTAAGGTTTTACGGCAACCACATTTGGACCGGTAACAAAGTTATCATTAGATATATCGTAATATAGCACAGTCCAAATAAAACCTTTGGCCTTGCCCTTTCGTTTGATACCGATATTGCAAGCAAAATTTTAAGGTTTCATAACAACCACATTTTATAGGAACCACACGTTTATTGGTAAATATATCGAAATATAGAACATTTCAAATGAAATCTGTGGCCTAGCTCTTTCGTTTCACATCCCTGTTGTATAAAAATTTAAACGTTTTAGGGCAACCACATTTTGACCGGTAACTCAGTTATCATTAGATATATCGTAATATAGCAAAGTCCAAAAAAAACCTTTGGCCTTGCCCTTTCGTTTGACACCGACATTGCAAGCAAAATTTTAAAGTTTCATTACAACCACATTTTATGGGAACCACACTTTTATTGGTAAATATATCGATATATGGAACATTTCAAATGAAAGCTGTGGCCTTGCACTTCCGTTTCATACCCAAGTTGTATAAAAATTTAAAGGTTCTAGGGGAACCACATTTTGACCGGTAACTCCGTTATCATTAGATATATCGTAATATAGCAAAGTCCAAATGAAACCTTTGGCCTTGCCGTTTCGATTGATACCGATATTGCAAGCAAAATTTAAAGGTTTCATTACAACCACATTTTATGGGAACTACACTTTTATTGGTAAATATATCGAAATATGGAACATTTCAAATGAAAGCTGTGGCTTTGCACTTTCGTTTCATATCCATGTTTTATAAAAATTTAAAGGTATTAGGGGAACCACATTTTGACCGGTAACTCAGTTATCGTTATATACATCGTAATATAGCAAAGTCCAAATGAAACCTTTGGCCTTGCCCTTTCGTTTGATACCGACGTTGCAAGCAAAATTTTAAGGTTTCATTATTACAATAAATATATCGAAATATGGAACATTTCAAATGAAATCTGTGGCCTAGCTCTTTCGTTTGACACCCATGTTGTATACAAATTTTAAGGTTTTACGGCAACCACATTTGGACCGGTAACTCAGTTATCATTAGATATATCGTAATATAGCACAGTCCAAATGAAACCTTTGGCCTAGCCCTTCCGTTTGATACCGATATTGCAATCAAAATTTTAAGGTTTCATTACAACCACATTTTATAGAAACCACACGTTTATTGGTAAATATATCGAAATATGGAACATTTCAAATGAAATCTGGGGCCTAGCTCTTTCGTTTCATATCCCTGTTGTATAAAAATTTAAACGTTTTGGGGCAACCACATTTTGACCGGTAACTCAGTTATCATTAGATATATCGTAACATAGCAAAGTCCAAAAAAAACCTTTGGCCTTGCCCTTTCGTTTGACACCGACATTGCAAGCAAAATTTGAAAGTTTCATTACAACCACATTTTATGGGAACCACACTTTTATTGGTAAATATATCGATATATGGAACATTTCAAATGAAAGCTGTGGCCTTGCACTTTCGTTTCATATCCATGTTGTATAAAAATTTAAAGGTTTTATGGGAACCACATTTTGACCGGTAACTCAGTTATCGTTAGATATATCATAATATAGCAAAGTCCAAATGAAACCTTTGGCCTTGCCCTTTCGTTTGATACCGACATTGCAAGCAAAATTTTAAGTTTTAATTACAACCACATTTTATGGGAACCACACGTTTATTGGTAAATATATCGAAATATGGAACATTTCAAATGAAAGCTGTGGCCTAGCTCTTTCGTTTCATATCCCTGTTGTATAAAAATTTAAAGGTTTTAGGGCAACCACATTTTGACCGGTAACTCAGTTATCATTAGATATATCGTAATATAGCAAAGTCCAAATGAAACCTTTGGCCTTGCCCTTCCGTTTGATACCGATATTGCAATCAAAATTTTAAGGTTTCATTACAACCACATTTTATGGGAACCACACGTTTATTGGTAAATATATCGAAATATGGAACATTTCAAATGAAATCTGGGGCCTAGCTCTTTCGTTTCATATCCCTGTTGTATAAAAATTTAAACGTTTTAGGGCAACCACATTTTGACCGGTAACTCAGTTATCATTAGATATATCGTAATATAGCAAAGTCCAAAAAAAACCTTTGGCCTTGCCCTTTCGTTTGATACCGACATTGCAAGCAAAATTTTAAGGTTTAATTACAACCACATTTTATGGGAACCACACTTTTATTGGTAAATATATCGAAATATGGAACATTTCAAATGAAAGCTGTGGCCTTGCACTTTCGTTTCATATCCATGTTGTATCAAAATTTACAACAAATTCAAAGGTTTTAGGGGAACCACATTTTGACCGGTAACTCAGTTATCGTTATATACATCGTAATATAGCATAGTCCAAATAAAACCTTCGGCCTTGCCCTTTCGTTTGATACCGACATTGCAAGCAAAATTTTAAGGTTTAATTACAACCACATTTTATGGAAACCACACGTTTATTGGTAAATATATCGAAATATGGAACATTTCAAATGAAATCTGTGGCCTAGCTCTTTCGTTTCATATCCATGTTGTATAAAAATTTAAACGTTTTAGGGCAACCACATTTTGACCGGTAACTCAGTTATCATTAGATATATCGTAATATAGCAAAGTCCAAATGAAACCTTTGGGCTTGCCCTTTCGTTTGATACCGACATTGCAAGCAAAATTTTAAGGTTTAATTACAACCACATTTAATGGGAACCACACGTTTATTGGTAAATATATCGAAATATGGAACATTTCAAATGAAATCTGTGGCCTAGCTCTTTCGTTTCATATCCATGTTGTATAAAAATTTAAACGTTTTAGGGCAACCACATTTTGACTGGTAACTCAGTTATCGTTATATACATCGTAATATAGCAAAGTCCAAATGAAACCTTTGGCCTTGCCCTTTCGTTTGATACCGACATTGCAAGCAAAATTTTAAGGTTTAATTACAACCACATTTTATGGGAACCACACGTTTATTGGTAACTATATCGAAATACGAAACATTTCAAATGAAAGCTGTGGCCTAGCTCTTTCGTTTCATATCCCTGTTGTATAAAAATTTAAAGGTTTTAGGGCAACCACATTTTGACCGGTAACTCAGTTATCATTAGATATATCGTAATATAGCAAAGTCCAAATGAAACCTTTGGCCTTGCCGTTTCGTTTGATACCGATATTGCAAGCAAAATTTAAAGGTTTCATTACAACCACATTTTATGGGAACTACACTTTTATTGGTAAATATATCGAAATATGGAACATTTCAAATGAAAGCTGTGGCCTTGCACTTTCGTTTCATATCCATGTTATATAAAAATTTAAAGGTTTTAGGGGAACCACATTTTTACCGGTAACTCAGTTATCGTTATATACATCGTAATATAGCATAGTCCAAATGAAACCTTTGGCCTTGCCCTTTCGTTTGATACCGACATTGCAAGCAAAATTTTAAGTTTTAATTACAACCACATTTTATGGGAACCACACGTTTATTGGTAAATATATCGAAATATGGAACATTTCAAATGAAAGCTGTGGCCTAGCTCTTTCGTTTCATATCCCTGTTGTATAAAAATTTAAAGGTTTTAGGGCAACCACATTTTGACCGGTAACTCAGTTATCATTAGATATATCGTAATATAGCAAAGTCCAAATGAAACCTTTGGCCTTGCCGTTTCGTTTGATACCGATATTGCAAGCAAAATTTAAAGGTTTCATTACAACCACATTTTATGGGAACTACACTTTTATTGGTAAATATATCGAAATATGGAACATTTCAAATGAAAGCTGTGGCCTTGCACTTTCGTTTCATATCCATGTTGTATAAAAATTTAAAGGTATTAGGGGAACCACATTTTGACCGGTAACTCAGTTATCGTTATATACATCGTAATATAGCAAAGTCCAAATGAAACCTTTGGCCTTGCCCTTTCGTTTGATACCGACGTTGCAAGCAAACTTTTAAGGTTTCATTATTACAATAAATATATCGAAGTATGGAACATTTCAAATGAAATCTGTGGCCTAGCTCTTTCGTTTGACACCCATGTTGTATACAAATTTTAAGGTTTTACGGCAACCACATTTGGACCGGTAACAAAGTTATCATTAGATATATCGTAATATAGCACAGTCCAAATAAAACCTTTGGCCTTGCCCTTTCGTTTGATACCGATATTGCAAGCAAAATTTTAAGGTTTCATAACAACCACATTTTATAGGAACCACACGTTTATTGGTAAATATATCGAAATATAGAACATTTCAAATGAAATCTGTGGCCTAGCTCTTTCGTTTCACATCCCTGTTGTATAAAAATTTAAACGTTTTAGGGCAACCACATTTTGACCGGTAACTCAGTTATCATTAGATATATCGTAATATAGCAAAGTCCAAAACAAACCTTTGGCCTTGCCCTTTCGTTTGACACCGACATTGCAAGCAAAATTTTAAAGTTTCATTACAACCACATTTTATGGGAACCACACTTTTATTGGTAAATATATCGATATATGGAACATTTCAAATGAAAGCTGTGGCCTTGCACTTCCGTTTCATACCCAAGTTGTATAAAAATTTAAAGGTTCTAGGGGAACCACATTTTGACCGGTAACTCCGTTATCATTAGATATATCGTAATATAGCAAAGTCCAAATGAAACCTTTGGCCTTGCCGTTTCGATTGATACCGATATTGCAAGCAAAATTTAAAGGTTTCATTACAACCACATTTTATGGGAACTACACTTTTATTGGTAAATATATCGAAATATGGAACATTTCAAATGAAAGCTGTGGCTTTGCACTTTCGTTTCATATCCATGTTTTATAAAAATTTAAAGGTATTAGGGAAACCACATTTTGACCGGTAACTCAGTTATCGTTATATACATCGTAATATAGCAAAGTCCAAATGAAACCTTTGGCCTTGCCCTTTCGTTTGATACCGACGTTGCAAGCAAAATTTTAAGGTTTCATTATTACAATAAATATATCGAAATATGGAACATTTCAAATGAAATCTGTGGCCTAGCTCTTTCGTTTGACACCCATGTTGTATACAAATTTTAAGGTTTTACGGCAACCACATTTGGACCGGTAACTCAGTTATCATTAGATATATCGTAATATAGCACAGTCCAAATGAAACCTTTGGCCTAGCCCTTCCGTTTGATACCGATATTGCAATCAAAATTTTAAGGTTTCATTACAACCACATTTTATAGAAACCACACGTTTATTGGTAAATATATCGAAATATGGAACATTTCAAATGAAATCTGGGGCCTAGCTCTTTCGTTTCATATCCCTGTTGTATAAAAATTTAAACGTTTTAGGGCAACCACATTTTGACCGGTAACTCAGTTATCATTAGATATATCGTAATATAGCAAAGTCCAAAAAAAACCTTTGGCCTTGCCCTTTCGTTTGACACCGACATTGCAAGCAAAATTTGAAAGTTTCATTACAACCACATTTTATGGGAACCACACTTTTATTGGTAAATATATCGATATATGGAACATTTCAAATGAAAGCTGTGGCCTTGCACTTTCGTTTCATATCCATGTTGTATAAAAATTTAAAGGTTTTATGGGAACCACATTTTGACCGGTAACTCAGTTATCGTTAGATATATCATAATATAGCAAAGTCCAAATGAAACCTTTGGCCTTGCCCTTTCGTTTGATACCGACATTGCAAGCAAAATTTTAAGTTTTAATTACAACCACATTTTATGGGAACCACACGTTTATTGGTAAATATATCGAAATATGGAACATTTCAAATGAAAGCTGTGGCCTAGCTCTTTCGTTTCATATCCCTGTTGTATAAAAATTTAAAGGTTTTAGGGCAACCACATTTTGACCGGTAACTCAGTTATCATTAGATATATCGTAATATAGCAAAGTCCAAATGAAACCTTTGGCCTTGCCCTTCCGTTTGATACCGATATTGCAATCAAAATTTTAAGGTTTCATTACAACCACATTTTATAGGAACCACACGTTTATTGGTAAATATATCGAAATATGGAACATTTCAAATGAAATCTGGGGCCTAGCTCTTTCGTTTCATATCCCTGTTGTATAAAAATTTAAACGTTTTAGGGCAACCACATTTTGACCGGTAACTCAGTTATCATTAGATATATCGTAATATAGCAAAGTCCAAAAAAAACCTTTGGCCTTGCCCTTTCGTTTGATACCGACATTGCAAGCAAAATTTTAAGGTTTAATTACAACCACATTTTATGGGAACCACACTTTTATTGGTAAATATATCGAAATATGGAACATTTCAAATGAAAGCTGTGGCCTTGCACTTTCGTTTCATATCCATGTTGTATCAAAATTTACAACAAATTCAAAGGTTTTAGGGGAACCACATTTTGACCGGTAACTCAGTTATCGTTATATACATCGTAATATAGCATAGTCCAAATAAAACCTTCGGCCTTGCCCTTTCGTTTGATACCGACATTGCAAGCAAAATTTTAAGGTTTAATTACAACCACATTTTATGGGAACCACACGTTTATTGGTAAATATATCGAAATATGGAACATTTCAAATGAAATCTGTGGCCTAGCTCTTTCGTTTCATATCCATGTTGTATAAAAATTTAAACGTTTTAGGGCAACCACATTTTGACCGGTAACTCAGTTATCATTAGATATATCGTAATATAGCAAAGTCCAAATGAAACCTTTGGGCTTGCCCTTTCGTTTGATACCGACATTGCAAGCAAAATTTTAAGGTTTAATTACAACCACATTTAATGGGAACCACACGTTTATTGGTAAATATATCGAAATATGGAACATTTCAAATGAAATCTGTGGCCTAGCTCTTTCGTTTCATATCCATGTTGTATAAAAATTTAAACGTTTTAGGGCAACCCACATTTTGACTGGTAACTCAGTTATCGTTATATACATCGTAATATAGCAAAGTCCAAATGAAACCTTTGGCCTTGCCCTTTCGTTTGATACCGACATTGCAAGCAAAATTTTAAGGTTTAATTACAACCACATTTTATGGGAACCACACGTTTATTGGTAACTATATCGAAATACGAAACATTTCAAATGAAAGCTGTGGCCTAGCTCTTTCGTTTCATATCCCTGTTGTATAAAAATTTAAAGGTTTTAGGGCAACCACATTTTGACCGGTAACTCAGTTATCATTAGATATATCGTAATATAGCAAAGTCCAAATGAAACCTTTGGCCTTGCCGTTTCGTTTGATACCGATATTGCAAGCAAAATTTAAAGGTTTCATTACAACCACATTTTATGGGAACTACACTTTTATTGGTAAATATATCGAAATATGGAACATTTCAAATGAAAGCTGTGGCCTTGCACTTTCGTTTCATATCCATGTTATATAAAAATTTAAAGGTTTTAGGGGAACCACATTTTTACCGGTAACTCAGTTATCGTTATATACATCGTAATATAGCATAGTCCAAATGAAACCTTTGGCCTTGCCCTTTCGTTTGATACCGACATTGCAAGCAAAATTTTAAGTTTTAATTACAACCACATTTTATGGGAACCACACGTTTATTGGTAAATATATCGAAATATGGAACATTTCAAATGAAAGCTGTGGCCTAGCTCTTTCGTTTCATATCCCTGTTGTATAAAAATTTAAAGGTTTTAGGGCAACCACATTTTGACCGGTAACTCAGTTATCATTAGATATATCGTAATATAGCAAAGTCCAAATGAAACCTTTGGCCTTGCCGTTTCGTTTGATACCGATATTGCAAGCAAAATTTAAAGGTTTCATTACAACCACATTTTATGGGAACTACACTTTTATTGGTAAATATATCGAAATATGGAACATTTCAAATGAAAGCTGTGGCCTTGCACTTTCGTTTCATATCCATGTTGTATAAAAAATTTAAAGGTATTAGGGGAACCACATTTTGACCGGTAACTCAGTTATCGTTATATATTTACATCGTAATATAGCAAAGTCCAAATGAAACCTTTGGCCTTGCCCTTTCGTTTGATACCGACGTTGCAAGCAAAATTTTAAGGTTTCATTATTACAATAAATTAATCGAAATATGGAACATTTCAAATGAAATCTGTGGCCTAGCTCTTTCGTTTGACACCCATGTTGTATACAAATTTTTAAGGTTTTACGGCAACCACATTTGGACCGGTAACTCAGTTATCATTAGATATATCGTAATATAGCACAGTCCAAATGAAACCTTTGGCCTTGCCCTTCCGTTTGATACCGATATTGCAAGCAAAATTTTAAGGTTTCATTACAACCACATTTTATAGGAACCACACGTTTATTGGTAAATATATCGAAATATGGAACATTTCAAATGAAATCTGTGGCCTAGCTCTTTCGTTTCATATCCCTGTTGTATAAAAATTTAAACGTTTTAGGGCAACCACATTTTGACCGGTAACTCAGTTATCATTAGATATATCGTAATATAGCAAAGTCCAGAAAAAACCTTTGGCCTTGCCCTTTCGTTTGACACCGACATTGCAAGCAAAATTTGAAAGTTTCATTACAACCACATTTTATGGGAACCACACTTTTATTGGTAAATATATCGATATATGGAACATTTCAAATGAAAGCTGTGGCCTTGCACTTTCGTTTCATATCCATGTTGTATAAAAATTTAAAGGTTTTATGGGAACCACATTTTGACCGGTAACTCAGTTATCGTTAGATATATCGTAATATAGCAAAGTCCAAATGAAACCTTTGGCCTTGCCCTTTCGTTTGATACCGATATTGCAAGCAAAATTTTAAGGTTTCATTACAACCACATTTTATGGGAACCACACTATTATTGGTAAATGTACCGAAACATGGAACATTTCAAATGAAAGCTATGGCCTTGCACTTTCGTTTCATATCCATGTTGTATAAAAATGTAAACGTTTTAGGGCAACCATATTTTGACCGGTAACTCCGTTATCGGTAGTTATATCGTAATATAGAAAAGTCCAAATGAAACCTTTGGCCTTGCCCTTTCGTTTGATACCGACATTGCAAGCAAAATTTTAAGGTTTAATTACAACCACATTTTATGGGAACCACACTTTTATTGGTAAATATATCGAAATATGGAACATTTCAAATGAAAGCTGTGGCCTTGCACTTTCGTTTCATATCCATGTTGTATCAAAATTTACAACAAATTCAAAGGTTTTAGGGGAACCACATTTTGACCGGTAACTCAGTTATCGTTATATACATCGTAATATAGCATAGTCCAAATGAAACCTTCGGCCTTGCCCTTTCGTTTGATACCGACATTGCAAGCAAAATTTTAAGGTTTAATTACAACCACATTTTATGGGAACCACACGTTTATTGGTAAATATATCGAAATATGGAACATTTCAAATGAAATCTGTGGCCTAGCTCTTTCGTTTCATATCCATGTTGTATAAAAATTTAAACGTTTTAGGGGAACCGCATTTTGACCGGTAACTCAGTTATCGTTTGATATATCGTAATATAGCCAAGTCCAAATGAAACCTTTGGCCTTGCCCTTTCGTTCTATACCGATATTGCAAGCAAATTTTAAGGTTTCATTACAACCACATTTTATGGGAACCACACTTTCATTGGTAAATATATCGAAATATGGAACATTTCAGATGAAAGCTGTGGCCTTGCACTTCCGTTTCATATACATGTTGTATAAAAATTTAAAGGTTCTAGGGGAGCCACATTTTGACCGGTAACTCAGTTATCGTTAGATATATCGTAATATAGCAAAGTCCAAATGAAACCTTTAGCCTTTCGTTTGATAGCGACATTGCAAGCAAATTTTTAAGGTTTCATTACAACCACATTTTATGGGAACCACACTTTTATTGGTAAATATATCGAAATGTGGAACATTTCAAATGAAAGCTGTGGCCTTGCACTTCCGTTTCGTACCCAAGTTGTATAAAAATTTAAAGCTTCTAGGGGAACCACATTTTGACCGGTAACTCCGTTATCGGTGGATATATCGTAATATAGCAAAGTCCAAAAAAAACCTTGGCCTTGCCCTTTCGTTTGACACCGACATTGCAAGCAAAATTTTAAAGTTTCATTACAACCACATTTTATGGGAACCACACTTTTATTGGTAAATATATCGATATATGGAACATTTCAAATGAAAGCTGTGGCCTTGCACTTCGTTTCATATCCATGTTGTATCAAAATTTACAACAAATTCAAAGGTTTTAGGGGAACCACATTTTGACCGGTAACTCAGTTATCGTTATATACATCGTAATATAGCAAAGTCCAAATGAAACCTTTGGCCTTGCCCTTTCGTTTGATACCGACGTTGCAAGCAAAATTTTAAGGTTTCATTATTACAATAAATATATCGAAACATGGAACATTTCAAATGAAATCTGTGGCCTAGCTCTTTCGTTTGACACCCATGTTGTATACAAATTTTAAGGTTTTACGACAACCACATTTGGACCGGTAACTCAGTTATCATTAGATATATCGTAATATAGCACAGTCCAAATGAAACCTTTGGCCTTGCCCTTCCGTTTGATACCGATATTCCAAGCAAAATTTTAAGGTTTCATTACAACCACATTTTATAGGAACCACACGTTTATTTGTAAATATATCGAAATATGGAACATTTCAAATGAAATCTTTGGCCTAGCTCTTTCGTTTCATATCCCTGTTGTATAAAAATTTAAACGTTTTAGGGCAACCACATTTTGACCGGTAACTCAGTTATCATTAGATATATCGTAATATAGCAAAGTCCAAAAAAAACCTTTGGCCTTGCCCTTTCGTTTGACACCGACATTGCAAGCAAAATTTTAAAGTTTCATTACAACCACATTTTATGGGAACCACACTTTTATTGGTAAATATATCGATATATGGAACATTTCAAATGAAAGCTGTGGCCTTGCACTTTCGTTTCATATCCATGTTGTATAAAAATTAAAAGGTTTTAGGGGAACCACATTTTGACCGGTAACTCAGTTATCGTTAGATATATCGTAATATAGCAAAGTCCAAATGAAACCTTTGGGCTTGCCCTTTCGTTTGATACCGACATTGCAAGCAAAATTTTAAGGTTTAATTACAACCACATTTAATGGGAACCACACGTTTATTGGTAAATATATCGAAATATGGAACATTTCAAATGAAATCTGTGGCCTAGCTCTTTCGTTTCATATCCATGTTGTATAAAAATTTAAACGTTTTAGGGCAACCACATTTTGACCGGTAACTCAGTTATCGTTATATACATCGTAATATAGCAAAGTCCAAATGAAACCTTTGGCCTTGCCCTTTCGTTTGATACCGATATTGCAAGCTGTGGCCTTGCACTTTCGTTTCATATCCATGTTGTATCAAAATTTACAACAAATTCAAAGGTTTTAGGGTAACCACATTTTGACCGGTAACTCAGTTATCGTTATATACATCGTAATATAGCAAAGTCCAAATGAAACCTTTGGCCTTGCCCTTTCGTTTGATACCGACGTTGCAAGCAAAATTTTAAGGTTTCATTATTACAATAAATATATCGAAACATGGAACATTTCAAATGAAATCTGTGGCCTAGCTCTTTCGTTTGACACCCATGTTGTATACAAATTTTAAGGTTTTACGGCAACCACATTTGGACCGGTAACTCAGTTATCATTAGATATATCGTAATATAGCACAGTCCAAATGAAACCTTTGGCCTTGCCCTTCCGTTTGATACCGATATTCCAAGCAAAATTTTAAGGTTTGATTACAACCACATTTTATAGGAACCACACCTTTATTGGTAAATGTATCGAAATATGGAACATTTCAATTGAAATCTTTGGCCTAGCTCTTTCGTTTCATATCCATGTTGTATAAAAATTTAAACGTTTTAGGGGAACCACATTTTGACCGGTAACTCAGTTATCGTTAGATATATCGTAATATAGCAAAGTCCAAATGAAACCTTTGGTCTTGCCCTTTCGTTTGATACCGATATTGCAAGCAAAATTTTAAGGTTTCATTACAACCACATTTTATGGGAACCACACTTTTATTGGTAAATGTATCGAAATATGGAACATTTCAAATGAAAGCTATGGCCTTGCACTTTCGTTTCATATCCATGTTGTATAAAAATTTAAACGTTTTAGGGGAACCGCATTTTGACCGGTAACTCAGGTATCGTTTGATATATCGTAATATAGCCAAGTCCAAATGAAACCTTTGGCCTTGCCCTTTCGTTCTATACCGATATTGCAAGCAAATTTTAAGGTTTCATTACAACCACATTTTATGGGAACCACACTTTCATTGGTAAATATATCGAAATATGGAACATTTCAGATGAAAGCTGTGGCCTTGCACTTCCGTTTCATATACATGTTGTATAAAAATTTAAAGGTTCTAGGGGAGCCACATTTTGACCGGTAACTCAGTTATCGTTAGATATATCGTAATATAGCAAAGTCCAAATGAAACCTTTAGCCTTTCGTTTGATAGCGACATTGCAAGCAAAATTTTAAGGTTTCATTACAACCACATTTTATGGGAACCACACTTTTATTGGTAAATATATCGAAATGTAGAACATTTCAAATGAAAGCTGTGGCCTTGCACTTTCGTTTCATATCCATGTTGTATACAAGGTTCAAGGTTTTACGGCAACCACATTTTAACCGGTAACTCAGTTATCATTAGAAATATCGTAATATAGCAAAGTCCAAATGAAACCTTTGGCCTTGCCCTTTCGTTTGATACCGACATTGCAAGCAAAATTTTAAGGTTTCATTACAACCACATTTTATGGGAACCACACGTTTATTGGTATATATATCGAAATATGGAACATTTCAAATGAAAGCTGTGGCCTTGCACTTCCGTTTCATAAACAAGTTGTATAAAAATTTAAAGCTTCGAGGGGAACCACATTTTGAATGATAACTCCGTTATCGGTGGATATATCGTAATATAGCAAAGTCCAAATGAAACCTTTGGCCTTGCCCTTTCGTTTGATACCGATATTGCAAGCAAAATCTTAAGGTTTCATTACAACCACATTTTATGGGAACCACACTTTTATTGGTAAATATATCGAAATATGGAACATTTCAGATGAAAGTTGGGGCCTTGCACTTCCATTTCATATCCATGTTGTATAAAAATTTAAAGTTTCTGGGGGAACCACATTTTGACCGGTAAGTCAGTTATCGTTAGATATATCGTAATATATCAAAGTCCAAATGAAACCTTTGGCCTTGCCCTTTCGTTTGATACCGATATTGCAAGCAAAATTTTAAGGTTTCACTACAGCCACATTTTATGGTAACCACACTTTTATTGGTAAATATATCGAAACATGGAACATTTCAAATGAAAGTTGTGGCCTTGCACTTCCGTTTCATACCCAAGTTGTATAAAAATTTAAAGCTTCTAGGGGAAGCACATTTTGACCGGTAACTCCGTTACCGGTAGATATATCGTAATATAGCAAAGTCCAAATGAAACCTTTGGCCTTGCCCTTTCGTTTGATACCGATACTGCAAGCAAAATTTTAAGGTTTCATTACAGCCACATTTTATGGGAACCACACTTTTATTGGTAAATATATCGAAACATGGAACATTTCAAATGAAAGTTGTGGCCTTGCACTTCCATTTCATACCCAAGTTGTATAAAAATTTAAAGCTTCTAGGGGAACCACATTTTGACCGGTAACTCAGTTATCGTTAGATATATCGTAATATAGCAAAGTCCAAATGAAACCTTTGGTCTTGCCCTTTCGTTTGATACCGATATTGCAAGCAAAATTTTAAGGTTTCATTACAACCACATTTTATGGGAACCACACTTTTATTGGTAAATGTATCGAAATATGGAACATTTCAAATGAAAGCTATGGCCTTGCACTTTCGTTTTATATCCATGTTGTATAAAAATTTAAACGTTTTAGGGGAACCGCATTTCGACCGGTAACTCAGTTATCGTTTGATATATCGTAATATAGCCAAGTCCAAATGAAACCTTTGGCCTTGCCCTTTCGTTCTATACCGATATTGCAAGCAAATTTTAAGGTTTCATTACAACCACATTTTATGGGAACCACACTTTCATTGGTAAATATATCGAAATATGGAACATTTCAGATGAAAGCTGTGGCCTTGCACTTCCGTTTCATATACATGTTGTATAAAAATTTAAAGGTTCTAGGGGAGCCACATTTTGACCGGTAAGTCAGTTATCGTTAGATATATCGTAATATAGCAAAGTCCAAATGAAACCTTTAGCCTTTCGTTTGATAGCGACATTGCAAGCAAAATTTTAAGGTTTCATTACAACCACATTTTATGGGAACCACACTTTTATTGGTAAATATATCGAAATGTGGAACATTTCAAATGAAAGCTGTGGCCTTGCACTTCCGTTTCGTACCCAAGTTGTATAAAAATTTAAAGCTTCTAGGGGAACCACATTTTACCGGTAACTCCGTTATCGGTGGATATATCGTAATATAGCAAAGTCCAAATGAAACCTTTGGCCTTGCCCTTTCGTTTGATACCGATATTGCAAGCAAAATTTTAAGGTTTCATTACAACCACATTTTATGGGAACCACACTTTTATTGGTAAATATATCGAAATGTGGAACATTTCAAATGAAAGCTGTGGCCTTGCACTTCCGTTTCATACCCAAGTTGTATAAAAATTTAAAGCTTCTAGGGGAACCACATTTTGACCGGTAACTCCGTTATGGGTGGATATATCGTAATATAGCAAAGTCCAAATGAAACCTTTGGCCTTGCCCTTTCGTTTGATACCGACATTGCAAGCAAAATTTTAAGGTTTAATTACAACCACATTTTATAATTTTTATATAAAAATTTAAAGGTTCTAGGGGAACCACATTTTGACCGGTAACTCAGTTATCGTTAGATATATCGTAATATAGCAAAGTCCAAATGAAACCTTTAGCCTTGCCCTTCGTTTAATAGCGACATTGCAAGCAAAATTTTAAGGTTTCATTACAACCACATTTTATGGGAACCACACTTTTATTGGTAAATATATCGAAATGTAGAACATTTCAAATGAAAGCTGTGGCCTTGCACTTTCGTTTCATATCCATGTTGTATACAAGGTTCAAGGTTTTACGGCAACCACATTTTAACCGGTAACTCAGTTATCATTAGATATATCGTAATATAGCAAAGTCCAAATGAAACCTTTGGCCTTGCCCTTTCGTTTGATACCGACATTGCAAGCAAAATTTTAAGGTTTCATTACAACCACATTTTATGGGAACCACACGTTTATTGGTATATATATCGAAATATGGAACATTTCAAATGAAAGCTGTGGCCTTGCACTTCCGTTTCATACCCAAGTTGTATAAAAATTTAAAGCTTCTAGGGGAACCACATTTTGACCGATAACTCCGTTATCGGTGGATATATCGTAATATAGCAAAGTCCAAATGAAACCTTTGGCCTTGCCCTTTCGTTTGATACCGATATTGCAAGCAAAATCTTAAGGTTTCATTACAACCACATTTTATGGGAACCACACTTTTATTGGTACATATATCGAAATATGGAACATTTCAGATGAAAGTTGGGGCCTTGCACTTCCGTTTCATATCCATGTTGTATAAAAATTTAAAGTTTCTGGGGGAACCACATTTTGACCGGTAAGTCAGTTATCGTTAGATATATCGTAATATATCAAAGTCCAAATGAAACCTTTGGCCTTGCCCTTTCGTTTGATACCGATATTGCAAGCAAAATTTTAAGGTTTCACTACAGCCACATTTTATGGTAACCACACTTTTATTGGTAAATATATCGAAACATGGAACATTTCAAATGAAAGTTGTGGCCTTGCACTTCCGTTTCATACCCAAGTTGTATAAAAATTTAAAGCTTCTAGGGGAACCACATTTTGACCGGTAACTCCGTTATCGGTGGATATATCGTAATATAGCAAAGTCCAAATGAAACCTTTGGCCTTTCCCTTTCGTTTGATACCGACATTGCAAGCAAAATTTTAAGGTGTAATTACAACCACATTTTATAATTTTTATATAAAAATCTAAAGGTTCTAGGGGAACCACATTTTGACCGGTAACTCAGTTATCGTTAGATATATCGTAATATAGCAAAGTCCAAATGAAACCTTTTGCCTTGCCCTTTCGTTTAATAGCGACATTGCAAGCAAAATTTTAAGGTTTCATTACAACCACATTTTATGGGAACCACACTTTTATTGGTAAATATATCGAAATGTAGAACATTTCAAATGAAAGCTGTGGCCTTGCACTTTCGTTTCATATCCATGTTGTATACAAGGTTCAAGGTTTTACGGCAACCACATTTTAACCGGTAACTCAGTTATCATTAGATATATCGTAATATAGCAAAGTCCAAATGAAACCTTTGGCCTTGCCCTTTCGTTTGATACCGACATTGCAAGCAAAATTTTAAGGTTTCATTACAACCACATTTTATGGGAACCACACGTTTATTGGTATATATATCGAAATATGGAACATTTCAGATGAAAGTTGGGGCCTTGCACTCCCATTTCATATCCATGTTGTATAAAAATTTAAAGTTTCTGGGGGAACCACATTTTGACCGGTAAGTCAGTTATCGTTAGATATATCGTAATATATCAAAGTCCAAATGAAACCTTTGGCCTTGCCCTTTCGTTTGATACCGATATTGCAAGCAAAATTTTAAGGTTTCACTACAGCCACATTTTATGGTAACCACACTTTTATTGGTAAATATATCGAAATATGGAACATTTCAGATGAAAGTTGGGGCCTTGCACTTCCATTTCATATCCATGTTGTATAAAAATTTAAAGTTTCTGGGGGAACCACATTTTGACCGGTAAGTCAGTTATCGTTAGATATATCGTAATATATCAAAGTCCAAATGAAACCTTTGGCCTTGCCCTTTCGTTTGATACCGATATTGCAAGCAAAATTTTAAGGTTTCACTACAGCCACATTTTATGGTAACCACACTTTTATTGGTAAATATATCGAAACATGGAACATTTCAAATGAAAGTTGTGGCCTTGCACTTCCGTTTCATACCCAAGTTGTATAAAAATTTAAAGCTTCTAGGGGAAGCACATTTTGACCGGTAACTCCGTTACCGGTAGATATATCGTAATATAGCAAAGTCCAAATGAAACCTTTGGCCTTGCCCTTTCGTTTGATACCGATACTGCAAGCAAAATTTTAAGGTTTCATTACAGCCACATTTTATGGGAACCACACTTTTATTGGTAAATATATCGAAACATGGAACATTTCAAATGAAAGTTGTGGCCTTGCACTTCCGTTTCATACCCAAGTTGTATAAAAATTTAAAGCTTCTAGGGGAACCACATTTTGACCGGTAACTCAGTTATGGTTAGATATATCGTAATATAGCAAAGTCCAAATGAAACCTTTGGTCTTGCCCTTTCGTTTGATACCGATATTGCAAGCAAAATTTTAAGGTTTCATTACAACCACATTTTATGGGAACCACACTTTTATTGGTAAATATATCGAAATGTGGAACATTTCAAATGAAAGCTGTGGCCTTGCACTTCCGTTTCATACCCAAGTTGTATAAAAATTTAAAGCTTCTAGGGGAACCACATTTTGACCGGTAACTCCGTTATCGGTGGATATATCGTAATATAGCAAAGTCCAAATGAAACCTTTGGCCTTGCCCTTTCGTTTGATACCGACATTGCAAGCAAAATTTTAAGGTTTAATTACAACCACATTTTATAATTTTTATATAAAAATTTAAAGGTTCTAGGGGAACCACATTTTGACCGGTAACTCAGTTATCGTTAGATATATCGTAATATAGCAAAGTCCAAATGAAACCTTTAGCCTTGCCCTTCGTTTAATAGCGACATTGAAAGCAAAATTTTAAGGTTTCATTACAACCACATTTTATGGGAACCACACTTTTATTGGTAAATATATCGAAATGTAGAACATTTCAAATGAAAGCTGTGGCCTTGCACTTTCGTTTCATATCCATGTTGTATACAAGGTTCAAGGTTTTACGGCAACCACATTTTAACCGGTAACTCAGTTATCATTAGATATATCGTAATATAGCAAAGTCCAAATGAAACCTTTGGCCTTGCCCTTTCGTTTGATACCGACATTGCAAGCAAAATTTTAAGGTTTCATTACAACCACATTTTATGGGAACCACACGTTTATTGGTATATATATCGAAATATGGAACATTTCAAATGAAAGCTGTGGCCTTGCACTTCCGTTTCATACCCAAGTTGTATAAAAATTTAAAGCTTCTAGGGGAACCACATTTTGACCGATAACTCCGTTATCGGTGGATATATCGTAATATAGCAAAGTCCAAATGAAACCTTTGGCCTTGCCCTTTCGTTTGATACCGATATTGCAAGCAAAATCTTAAGGTTTCATTACAACCACATTTTATGGGAACCACACTTTTATTGGTAAATATATCGAAATATGGAACATTTCAGATGAAAGTTGGGGCCTTGCACTTCCGTTTCATATCCATGTTGTATAAAAATTTAAAGTTTCTGGGGGAACCACATTTTGACCGGTAAGTCAGTTATCGTTAGATATATCGTAATATATCAAAGTCCAAATGAAACCTTTGGCCTTGCCCTTTCGTTTGATACCGATATTGCAAGCAAAATTTTAAGGTTTCACTACAGCCACATTTTATGGTAACCACACTTTTATTGGTAAATATATCGAAACATGGAACATTTCAAATGAAAGTTGTGGCCTTGCACTTCCGTTTCATACCCAAGTTGTATAAAAATTTAAAGCTTCTAGGGGAACCACATTTTGACCGGTAACTCCGTTACCGGTAGATATATCGTAATATAGCAAAGTCCAAATGAAACCTTTGGCCTTGCCCTTTCGTTTGATACCGATATTGCAAGCAAAATTTTAAGGTTTCACTACAGCCACATTTTATGGTAACCACACTTTTATTGGTAAATATATCGAAACATGGAACATTTCAAATGAAAGTTGTGGCCTTGCACTTCCGTTTCATACCCAAGTTGTATAAAAATTTAAAGCTTCTAGGGGAACCACATTTTGACCGGTAACTCCGTTACCGGTAGATATATCGTAATATAGCAAAGTCCAAATGAAACCTTTGGCCTTGCCCTTTCGTTTGATAGCGACATTGCAAGCAAAATTTTAAGGTTTCATTACAACCACATTTTATGGGAACCACACTTTTATTGGTAAATGTATCGAAATATGGAACATTTCAAATGAAAGCTATGGCCTTGCACTTTCGTTTCATATCCATATTGAATAAAAATTTAAACGTTTTAGGGGAACCGCATTTTGACCGGTAACTCAGTTATCGTTTGATATATCGTAATATAGCCAAGTCCAAATGAAACCTTTGGCCTTGCCCTTTCGTTTGATACCGATATTGCAAGCAAAATTTTAAGGTGTCATTACAACCACATTTTATGGTAACCACACTTTTATTGGTAAATATATCGAAACATGGAACATTTCAAATGAAAGTTGTGGCCTTGCACTTCCGTTTCATACCCAAGTTGTATAAAAATTTAAAGCTTCTAGGGGAACCACATTTTGAACGGTAACTCCGTTACCGGTAGATATATCGTAATATAGCAAAGTCCAAATGAAACCTTTGGCCTTGCCCTTTCGTTTGATACCGATATTGCAAGCAAAATTTTAAGGTTTCATTACAACCACATTTTATGGTAACCACACTTTTATTGGTAAATATATCGAAACATGGAACATTTCAAATGAAAGTTGTGGCCTTGCACTTCCGCTTCATATCCATGTTGTATAAAAATTTAAAGGTTCTAGGGGAACCACATTTTGACCGGTAACTCAGTTATCGTTAGATATATCGTAATATAGCAAAGTCCAAATGAAACCTTTGGTCTTGCCCTTTCGTTTGATACCGATATTGCAAGCAAAATTTTAAGGTTTCATTACAACCACATTTTATGGGAACCACACTTTTATTGGTAAATGTATCGAAATATGGAACATTTCAAATGAAAGCTATGGCCTTGCACTTTCGTTTCATAGCCATGTTGTATAAAAATTTAAACGTTTTAGGGGAACCGCATTTTGACCGGTAACTCAGTTATCGTTTGATATATCGTAATATAGCCAAGTCCAAATGAAACCTTTGGCCTTGCCCTTTCGTTTGATACCGATATTGCAAGCAAAATTTTAAGGTTTCATTACAACCACATTTTATGGTAACCACACTTTTATTGGTAAATATATCGAAACATGGAACATTTCAAATGAAAGTTGTGGCCTTGCACTTCCGTTTCATACCCAAGTTGTATAAAAATTTAAAGCTTCTAGGGGAACCACATTTTGACCGGTAACTCCGTTACCGGTAGATATATCGTAATATAGCAAAGTCCAAATGAAACCTTTGGCCTTGCCTTTTCCTTTGATACCGATATTGCAAGCAAAATTTTAAGGTTTCATTACAACCACATTTTATGGTAACCACACTTTTATTGGTAAATATATCGAAACATGGAACATTTCAAATGAAAGTTGTGGCCTTGCATTTCCGTTTCATATCCATGTTGTATAAAAATTTAAAGGTTCTAGGGGAACCACATTTTGACCGGTAACTCAGTTATCGTTAGATATATCGTAATATAGCAAAGTCCAAATGAAACCTTTGGTCTTGCCCTTTCGTTTGATACCGATATTGCAAGCAAAATTTTAAGGTTTCATTACAACCACATTTTATGGGAACCACACTTTTATTGGTAAATGTATCGAAATATGGAACATTTCAAATGAAAGCTATGGCCTTGCACTTTCGTTTCATATCCATGTTGTATAAAAATTTAAACGTTTTAGGGGAACCGCATTTTGACCGGTAACTCAGTTATCGTTTGATATATCGTAATATAGCCAAGTCCAAATGAAACCTTTGGCCTTGGTCTTTCGTTCTATACCGATATTGCAAGCAAATTTTAAGGTTTCATTACAACCACATTTTATGGGAACCACACGTTCATTGGTAAATATATCGAAATATGGAACATTTCAGATGAAAGCTGTGGCCTTGCACTTCCGTTTCATATACATGTTGTATAAAAATTTAAAGGTTCTAGGGGAGCCACATTTTGACCGGTAACTCAGTTATCGTTAGATATATCGTAATATAGCAAAGTCCAAATGAAACCTTTAGCCTTGCCCTTTCGTTTGATAGCGACATTGCAAGCAAAATTTTAAGGTTTCATTACAACCATATTTTATGGGAACCATACTTTTATTGGTAAATATATCGAAATGTGGAACATTTCAAATGAAAGCTGTGGCCTTGCACTTCCGTTTCGTACCCAAGTTGTATAAAAATTTAAAGCTTCTAGGGGAACCACATTTTGACCGGTAACTCCGTTATCGGTGGATATATCGTAATATAGCAAAGTCCAAATGAAACCTTTGGCCTTGCCCTTTCGTTTGATACCGATATTGCAAGCAAAATTTTAAGGTTTCATTACAACCACATTTTATGGGAACCACACTTTTATTGGTAAATATATCGAAATGTGGAACATTTCAAATGAAAGCTGTGGCCTTGCACTTCCGTTTCATACCCAAGTTGTATAAAAATTTAAAGCTTCTAGGGGAACCACATTTTGACCGGTAACTCCGTTATCGGTGGATATATCGTAATATAGCAAAGTCCAAATGAAACCTTTGGCCTTGCCCTTTCGTTTGATACCGATATTGCAAGCAAAATTTTAAGGTTTCATTACAACCATATTTTATGGGATCCACACTTTTATTGGTAAATATATCGAAATATGGAACATTTCAAATGAAAGCTGTGGCCTTGCACTTCCGTTTCATATACATGTTGTATAAAAATTTAAAGGTTCTAGGGGAACCACATTTTGACCGGTAACTCAGTTATCGTTAGATACATCGTAATATAGCAAAGTCCAAATGAAACCTTTAGCCTTGCCCTTTCGTTTGATACCGACATTGCAAGCAAAATTTTAAGGTTTCATTACAACCACATTTTATGGGAACCACACTTTTATTGGTAAATATATCGAAATGTAGAACATTTCAAATGAAAGCTGTGGCCTTGCACTTTCGTTTCATATCCATGTTGTATACAAGGTTCAAGGTTTTACGGCAACCACATTTTAACCGGTAACTCAGTTATCATTAGATATATCGTAATATAGCAAAGTCCAAATGAAAAATTTGGCCTTGCCCTTTCGTTTGATTCCGACATTGCAAGCAAAATTTTAAGGTTTCATTACAACCACATTTTATGGGAACCACACTTTTATTGGTATATATATCGAAATATGGAACATTTCAAATGAAAGCTGTGGCCTTGCACTTCCGTTTCATACCCAAGTTGTATAAAAATTTAAAGCTTCTAGGGGAACCACATTTTGACCGATAACTCCGTTATCGGTGGATATATCGTAATATAGCAAAGTCCAAATGAAACCTTTGGCCTTGCCCTTTCGTTTGATACCGATATTGCAAGCAAAATCTTAAGGTTTCATTACAACCACATTTTATGGGAACCACACTTTTATTGGTAAATATATCGAAATATGGAACATTTCAGATGAAAGTTGTGGCCCTGCACTTCCGTTTCATATCCATGTTGTATAAAAATTTAAAGGTTCTGGGGGAACCACATTTTGACCGGTAAGTAAGTTATCGTTAGATATATCGTAATATATCAAAGTCCAAATGAAACCTTTGGCCTTGCCCTTTCGTTTGATACCGATATTGCAAGCAAAATTTTAAGGTTTCACTACAGCCACATTTTATGGTAACCACACTTTTATTGGTAAATATATCGAAACATGGAACATTTGAAATGAAAGTTGTGGCCTTGCACTTCCGTTTCATACCCAAGTTGTATAAAAATTGAAAGCTTCTAGGGGAACCACATTTTGACCGGTAACTCCGTTATCGGTAGATATATCGTAATATATCAAAGTCCAAATGAAACTTTTGGCCTTGCCCTTTCGTTTGATACCGATATTGCAAGCAAAATTTTGAGGTTTCATTACAACCACATTTTATGGGAACCACACTTTTATTGGTAAATATATCGAAATATGGAACATTTCAGATGAAAGTTGTGGCCTTGCACTTCCGTTTCATATCCATGTTGTATAAAAATTTAAAGGTTCTGGGGGAACCACATTTTGACCGGTAACTCAGTTATCGTTAGATATATCGTAATATAGCAAAGTCCAAATGAAACCTTTGGCCTTGCCCTTTCGTTTGATACCGATATTGCAAGCAAAATTTTAAGGTTTAATTACAACCACATTTTATGGGATCCACACTTTTATTGGTAAATATATCGAAATATGGAACATTTCAAATGAAAGCTGTGGCCTTGCACTTCCGTTTCATATACATGTTGTATAAAAATTTAAAGGTTCTGGGGGAACCACATTTTGACCGGTAACTCAGTTATCGTTAGATATATCGTAATATAGCAAAGTCCAAATGAAACCTTTGGCCTTGTCTTTCGTTTGATACCGATATTGCAAGCAAAATTTTAAGGTTTCATTACAACCACATTTTATGGGAACCACACTTTTATTGGTAAATATATCGAAATATGGAACATTTCAGATGAAAGTTGTGGCCTTGCACTTCCGTTTCATATCCATGTTGTATAAAAATTTAAAGGTTCTGGGGGAACCACATTTTGACCGGTAACTCAGTTATCGTTAGATATATCGTAATATAGCAAAGTCCAAATGAAACCTTTGGCCTTGCCCTTTCGTTTGATACCGATATTGCAAGCAAAATTTTAAGGTTTCACTACAACCGCATTTTATGGTAACCACACTTTTGTATAAAAATTTAAAGCTTCTAGGGGAACCACATATCGAAATGTGGAACATTTCAAATGAAAGCTGTGGCCTTGCACTTCCGTTTCATTCCCAAGTTGTATAAAAATTTAAAGCTTCTAGGGGAACCACATTTTGACCGGTAACTCCGTTATCGGTGGATATATCGTAATATAGCAAAGTCCAAATGAAACCTTTAACCTTACCCTTTCGTTTGATACCGACATTGCAAGCAAAATTTTAAGGTTTAATTACAACCACATTTTATGGGATCCACACTTTTATTGGTAAATATATCGAAATATGGAACATTTCAAATGAAAGCTGTGGCCTTGCACTTCCGTTTCATATACATGTTGTATAAAAATTTAAAGGTTCTAGGGGAACCATATTTTGACCAGTAACTCAGTTATCGTTAGATATATCGTAATATAGCAAAGTCCAAATGAAACCTTTAGCCTTGCCCTTTCGTTTGATAGCGACATTGCAAGCAAAATTTTAAGGTTTCATTACAACGACATTTTATGGGAACCACAGTTTTATTTGTAAATATATCGAAATGTGGAACATTTCAAATGAAAGCTGTGGCCTTGCACTTTCGTTTGATATCCATGTTGTATACAAGGTTCAAGGTTTTACGGCAACCACATTTTAACCGGTAACTCAGTTATCATTAGATATATCGTCATATAGCAAAGTCCAAATGAAACCTTTGGCCTTGCCCTTTCGTTTGATACCGATATTGCAAGCAAAATTTTAAGGTTTCACTACAACCACATTTTATGGTAACCACACTTTTATTGGTAAATATATCGAAACATGGAACATTTCAAATGAAAGTTGTGGCCTTGCACTTCCGTTTCATACCCAAGTTGTATAAAAATTGAAAGCTTCTAGGGGAACCACATTTTGACCGGTAACTCCGTTATCGGTAGATATATCGTAATATAGCAAAGTCCAAATGAAACCTTTGGCCTTGCCCTTCCGTTTGATACCGATATTGCAAGCAAAATTTAAAGGTTTCATTACAACCACATTTTATGGGAACCATACTTTTATTGGTAAATATATCGAAATATGGAACATTTCAGATGAAAGTTGTGGCCTTGCACTTCCGTTTCATATACATGTTGTTTAAAAATTTAAAGGTTCTAGGGGAACCACATTTTGACCGGTAACTCCGTTATCGGTAGATATATCGTAATATAGAAAAGTCCAAATGAAACCTTTGGCCTTGCCCTTTCGTTTGATACCGATATTGCAAGCAAAATTTTAAGGTTTCATTACAACCACATTTTATGGGAACCACACTTTTATTGGTAAATATATCGAAATATGGAACATTTCAGATGAAAGTTGTGGCCTTGCACTTCCGTTTCATATCCATGTTGTATAAAAATTTAAAGGTTCTGGGGGAACCACATTTTGACCGGTAACTCAGTTATCGTTAGATATATCGTAATATAGCAGAGTCCAAATGAAACCTTTGGCCTTGCCCTTTCGTTTGATACCGATATTGCAAGCAAAATTGTAAGGTTTCACTACAACCACATTTTATGGTAACCACACTTTTATTGGTAAATATATCGAAACATGGAACATTTCAAATGAAAGTTGTGGCCTTGCACTTCCGTTTCATACCCAAGTTGTATAAAAATTTAAAGCTTCTAGGGGAACCACATTTTGACCGGTAACTCCGTTATCGGTAGATATATCGTAATATAGCAAAGTCCAAATGAAACCTTTGGCCTTGCCCTTCCGTTTGATACCGATATTGCAAGCAAAATTTTAAGGTTTCACTACAACCACATTTTATGGTAACCACACTTTTATTGGTAAATATATCGAAACATGGAACATTTCAAATGAAAGTTGTGGCCTTGCACTTCCGTTTCATACCCAAGTTGTATAAAAATTGAAAGCTTCTAGGGGAACCACATTTTGACCGGTAACTCCGTTATCGGTAGATATATCGTAATATATCAAAGTCCAAATGAAACCTTTGGCCTTGCCCTTTCGTTTGATACCGATATTGCAAGCAAAATTTTAAGGTTTCACTACAACCACATTTTATGGTAACCACACTTTTATTGGTAAATATATCGAAACATGGAACATTTCAAATGAAAGTTGTGGCCTTGCACTTCCGTTTCATACCCAAGTTGTATAAAAATTGAAAGCTTCTAGGGGAACCACATTTTGACCGGTAACTCCGTTATCGGTAGATATATCGTAATATAGCAAAGTCCAAATGAAACCTTTGGCCTTGCCCTTCCGTTTGATACCGATATTGCAAGCAAAATTTAAAGGTTTCATTACAACCACATTTTATGGGAACCATACTTTTATTGGTAAATATATCGAAATATGGAACATTTCAGATGAAAGTTGTGGCCTTGCACTTCCGTTTCATATACATGTTGTTTAAAAATTTAAAGGTTCTAGGGGAACCACATTTTGACCGGTAACTCCGTTATCGGTAGATATATCGTAATATAGAAAAGTCCAAATGAAACCTTTGGCCTTGCCCTTTCGTTTGATACCGATATTGCAAGCAAAATTTTAAGGTTTCATTACAACCACATTTTATGGGAACCACACTTTTATTGGTAAATATATCGAAATATGGAACATTTCAGATGAAAGTTGTGGCCTTGCACTTCCGTTTCATATCCATGTTGTATAAAAATTTAAAGGTTCTGGGGGAACCACATTTTGACCGGTAACTCAGTTATCGTTAGATATATCGTAATATAGCAAAGTCCAAATGAAACCTTTGGCCTTGCCCTTTCGTTTGATACCGATATTGCAAGCAAAATTTTAAGGTTTCACTACAACCACATTTTATGGTAACCACACTTTTATTGGTAAATATATCGAAACATGGAACATTTCAAATGAAAGTTGTGGCCTTGCACTTCCGTTTCATACCCAAGTTGTATAAAAATTTAAAGCTTCTAGGGGAACCACATTTTGACCGGTAACTCCGTTATCGGTAGATATATCGTAATATAGCAAAGTCCAAATGAAACCTTTGGCCTTGCCCTTTCGTTTGATACCGATATTGCAAGCAAAATTTTAAGGTTTCACTACAACCACATTTTATGGTAACCACACTTTTATTGGTAAATATATCGAAACATGGAACATTTCAAATGAAAGTTGTGGCCTTGCACTTCCGTTTCATACCCAAGTTGTATAAAAATTTAAAGCTTCTAGGGGAACCACATTTTGACCGGTAACTCCGTTATCGGTAGATATATCGTAATATAGCAAAGTCCAAATGAAACCTTTGGCCTTGCCCTTTCGTTTGATACCGATATTGCAAGCAAAATTTTAAGGTTTCATTACAACCACATTTTATGGGAACCATACTTTTATTGGTAAATGTATCGAAATATGGAACACTAGCATTTATCCGCGGCTCCGCTCGCATCAAAGAAATAAGCAAAATAACTAAGCTTCTTTTGAAAACATTTTTATTTATCAAACAGATAAGTTGTAAAGTTCACATGTTCCTTAAAATAATGATATACAAAAAACTTTAAATAATCAGGTTACACACCAAATATTAAAAATTTCTTAGCAGTACTTGTAAACAATTAAATTCACACAGAGCACCAACTTCTAATACAGGATTCTAAACAAAAGCCAAAGCTATTAATTATTTTTCAGATCAAATTGAAGAAGAGATACATACAGAACAAACCGTAAGAGCTTCATAAATTGTATTATTAGATATATAAACACTCATAAAAATTTAATTTTTACGAAACAGCGAAGCAACCAAAATATGAAGAATTGCTAAACTTACCAAAAGGATATTTTCCGCAGAAACGATATCAGTATCCTTAAAATGCACAACTATTTTGCTCAAACGTTACAAAAAATTCATTCCAAATATTTGATTTTATCTTGAATCTGTTTTCCCTAAGTGACAGAAAAAGTACCGAAAACGCAAAATAAAATTGGTGTTGTATGTAAGCAGGGCGAATTTATTACATGAACGTTATTTTCTTTTGATCTGGCATTTCTGAACATGCTAAATTCGCCTTGCTCTCACCTTATATGAATTCGCCTTGATGTATAGTAACTAAACTTATTAAAATCATAGCAATTAGTTTTTAAAAGTATTTTTGTACATATGGCGATGAATTTTTTAGTCACGTTTTGACCGATAATTCAGTTATCGATTAACTTATATAACGAAACATAGCAGTATCGGTTAGTTGATTGACATATCGAGAAGTCCATATGAATCTTTGGCCTTTCCGTTTCGTGTCATATCCATATTTAATGCAAATTTTGAGGTTTCAGGGCTTTTACATTTTGACCGTTATCGATTAATTTATCGAAATATTGCAATGTCCAAACGAAATCTGTGGCCTTTCCCTTTTTGTTTGATACCCATATTGTATGCAAATTTAGGCGTTTTCGGGCAACCACATTATGACCGATAACTCAGTTATCGATGAATTTATCGAAATATTGCAGAGTCCAAAAGAATCCTGTGACCTTCCCCTTTCGTTGTATACCCATATTGTATGTAAATTCAGGGGTTTTGTAGCAACCAAATTCTAACCCATAACTCAGTTATCGATGAATTTATCGAAATATTGCAGAGTCCAAAAGAATCCTGTGACCTTCCCCTTTCGTTGTATACCCATATTCTATGCAAATTAAGGGGTTTTGGTGCAACCACATTCTGACCGATAGCTCAGTTATCGATAAAGTTATCGCAATATTGCAGGGTCCAAAAGAATAATGTGGCCTTCCCCATTCGTTTGATACCCATATTGTATGCAAATTTAGGGATTTTAGGGTAACCACATTCTGACCGATAAATCAGCTATCGATTAATTGATCGAAAGAATGCATAGTCCAAAATAATCCTGTGACCTTCCCCTTTCGTTTGATACCCATATTGTATGCAAATTCAGGGGTTTTGGAGCAACTACAATCAGACCGATAACTCAGTTATCGATTAATTGATCGAAATATTGCAGAATCCAAAAGAATACTGTGGCCTTCCCTCTTTCGTTTGATATCCATATTGTATGCAAATTCAGGGGTTTTTGGGCGACCGCATTCTGACCGATAACTCAGCTATCGATTAATTGATCGAAATATTGAGAGTCCAAAAGAATCCTGTGACCTTCTCCTTTCGTTTGATACCCATATTGTATGCAAATTCAGGGGTTTCAGAGCAACCACAATCAGACCGATAACTTAGTTATCGATTAATTTATCGAAATACTGAAAAGTCCAAAATAATACTGTGTCCTTCCCCTTTCGTTCAATACCCATATTGTATGCACATTTTAAGGTTTTAGGGCACCAAATTGCATAAATTCATTGGATAAAATACATTTTTGACATAAGTGCCCATAACTCCATAACCATGTGAGGTATTGAGATTTCAAGAAACTTGTTACCTATCCGAGACATCGGGAAATAAGTGCGCAAAATTTCGTACAGTTCGGTGCAGTAGTTTGGGCGTGAAAACGGTTCAAACACACTCACTCACAAACTTACGGATTTATATTATAAGTAAGATATATCCAAAACAAAAAAACCAAAATGGAAACCGGCTTCATGCTCGTATTGAGAACTTCAAAATAAACGCTAAATTCATTTTCAATCAAAATATGTATATGTGGACACACTACAACGGTGAAATGTTTTTATTCTCTCACTCATTGATCATATTGAGTTAAAGTAGTAGCGTCGGTGGGTCCAAATCATATTTCATTTGCTCTCTAAAAGGTAGAAATATTTTCATTCTCTGACGCATTAAGCACCGGCGTCGGCGGGTCTGTCCAATTTAATTTTGAGCGAGAGTTGCCCTCCCCTATACTGAACCTTACCAAAATCTTTAAAAAAAATTTCTTTTCAATATATCTCGCGCGTTTGATTGCAAGCAATAGTTCAAAATTAAAATTTTTAGGGAAAATGTTGAAAATAATCTACCAATTGTTCTATCAAATCTTGCATCGCTCTAATTTGCATAATGTGGTAACTATCGCTTATGTACACACCGCGGTTTCTTTTACTTCATTCTTTTTCTTCTTTGCAATAAAACGTGTATTACAATTCTGCTAAGTCATTTCTTCTGGGCCCAGGACGCTTCCACTGCGCCAAAGAACTATTCTAGAAGACTCACACCCGAATGAAAGCTGAAGAAGACACAGCACCGAAAACAGAAGAAGAAGTTCCTCCAATAAACGCAGAAGTTGACGAAGAAAGCGCGCAACCACAATTTGCGCAGCAATACGCCGAAGAACAATTGCGTGAAATTGGAGCCACAGGAAGAAAGATCAATGTCAAGATGAGCTACGGATAAATTAAAATTGAGCCACTTCGGAAGGACAATTTTGATACCTGGAAAATACACGTCCAAGCCCTATTAATTAAAAACGACGCTCCGAAGTACATCAAGGGAACAGTCCTCAAACCAACACAGCCGCCGGAAACAATTACAGAATGGGAACAAAACGACGAGAAAGCGAAATCCGATCTAATTCTGTCCATAAGCCCACCAGAATTGCAAAATATAAAAAATTGTGCTACATCTAAGGATGTCTGGGACAAATTTCACAACGTCTACCAGTCAAGCGGGCCAGCAAGACAAGCAATGCTATTGAAAACGCATATTTTGCACAAAAGGAATGACGGTGGCGACATGCGAGATCAAGTACAACATTTTTTCGACATCGTTGACAAACTGGTGGAATTGCAAATCACAATTATAGATGAAATGCTCACAATCTTACTATTGTATAGCATCCCTAACGAATACGAAACATTCCGAATCGCAATTGAGTCGCAAGAGAAACTTCCAAAAGTGGAGGTATGGAAAGTGAAACTTTTAGAGGAGTTTGAAGCATGGAAACGCCACTCAACCACGAATTCAGAAGGTGCCCTCTACGCAAACAAGAACAACTGCTGCAAAAACAAGAACGACAGAAGCAACAAGAATAACAAAAGCGACAATAGAGGCAACTGCAACAACGTTTCTAAATTCGCATGTCATTCGTTCGGAAAAATTGGCCATAAAGCCAGGGACTGCAAATCAAAGAATTTTGGCGCTCGAAAACAGCAGTCGTCGAATGACATCTCTTGTCAAGTCATTGAGACTGCGTTCAATGTTTTAACTGACTAGAAAACCAAAAAATGGTGCCTGGACTCCGGAGCATTATCACATATGTGCACCCAGCAAGAAAAGTTTGTTAATTTGGGTGCTTCGTACAACAAGTCACTAACATTGGCAAATGACAATTCAGCACGCATAGAGGGATGAGGAGAATTTATCATAAAGCCAACGGCGAAGCTCAACGTAAATTTGAAAGAACAAATTTGCTATCAGTATCTAAAATCACCGATAATGGCCTTGAAGTGACGTCTCAGAAAAACCGGGCGGTAGTGTTCAATCCAAACAACGGCGCCGAAGTATTTGTAGCACAACGCGAGAACGATCTGTATTACGTGACAGATGTACCCGAGTCAACCGCCTTAGTAAAACCGAAAGACCAATCATTACAGGATTGGCATGAAATGTTTGGCCATCTCAACGAAACCGATTTGAAACGTATTATCAGCAAGAACTTGGCCAATGGTATACAGGCAAATACATCTACTCAACTAGGGGTGTGCGAAGTTTGCATTCAGGGAAAGCAAACACAGAATTCTTTTCAGCAATCCTTTTCAGCGTCTGCGGTCCGATGAGAGTACGTAGTCCCGGCGGTTCTCGGTACTTCGTCACATTTATCGACGACAAGTCCCGGTGGTGCACGGTCTATTTTCTGAAGAGCAAAGATGAAGTCACCGAAAAATTCAAACGCTTAGTGGAAAACGAAACGGGAAAGAAAATTAAATGCTTACGTTCGGACAACGGCACCGAGTACACTTGCAACGAAATCAAAGAATTCTTGAAATCCGAAGGTATACGCCATGAGTACACTGTCGACTATACCCCACAGCAGAATGGCATATCTGAAAGAAAGAATCGTACGTTGGTCGAAGTGGCGCGCTGTCTCCTGATCCAGTCTGGCTTATCTCCTATGTTTTGGGCAGTGAACACAGCAAACTACATCCGAAATCGTTGCCCAACCCAGAGTTTGGAAGGCGAAACTCCGTTTAAGATCTGGAGAGGGAAAACACTCGACGCTAAACACTTCCAGAATTTTGGTTGTATAGCTTATGCGCTGAACAAAAACCCAGGTAAAGGCAAGCTTGAAACAAAATATAAAAAATGTTTTTTTGTAGGCTATTCGGACACCTCGAAGGCCTGTCGTCTATGGAACCCTGGGACTAAGAAAGTAGAACGGAGTAGAGACGTCATATTTTTACCACTTATGAGGCACAACTAATACGCTGAGTTTTCCTAGACGAAACTGAGGTACCTTTGAATTCGGGACACATAAGCCGATCGCCTGAAATTAAAGAGGTACCAACAAATGAAACTGAACAAAAGCACGATAGCACAAAAACCGAAAACAAAGATGACATCAAAAGCGAAGTCCGCCCGAAAAGAACCAGGGGGCGCCCGAAAAAGTTGAATTCTGGAACGAAAGGTAGGCCGCGGAAAATTTACCCTACAGAAGCAGCAGTCAGTACCAAATCTACAACGAGCGACGAAGAGTTCCATGTAGCAAGTATAGCTCAAGATACCGATCCAGAAAGTACTGCGGACGCGCTGAGGCGCCCTGAAGAAAAGGGCTATGTTTAAGGAATACAATACCTGAATGAAGAACGATACATGGCAAATTGTTACACGACCCCATGGCAAAAAGGTCGTGCAATCCAAGTGGGCATTCAAAACATAAACTGGAGCAAATGGTGCTATAGACTGCCGAAAGCCCCGACTGGTAGCAAAGGGATTTACTCAACGCGCCGGAATCGACTACAATGAAACCCCAGTTGCACGTCTAAGTTCAATTCGCACACTCATGGCCATATCATCGGAGCTGGCCTTAGAGGTACACTAGCTGGATTTTGTAAGCGCATACTTCAACGGCAACATCGAAAGTGAAATCTATATGGAAATGCCAGTTGACTTCGAAAACGTCTTGAGCAAGACCGAAGCAAAGAAATACGACAATAAGGTATGTGTTCGGAGCAGCAGCTGACAACTAACTAACGAACATTTATTTTCAGCGCTCTTATATCGACTGCCCTGTGTGGTAGTTGAAAACTAGCTATTTAATATTTAATATTTATGTCTTCACGCTACGTAATTATGATCATATGGTCACCATAATTCATGCATTTGATCTCAATCTATTACATGAATTACTCTTGCAGTTTCTATTGTCATCACTCCTCCGTCACGCATACATACAAACATATGGGTCATCGAGTGCAATTCGTTTTGGTTTTTGACACTTGCTGCTAGACATCAAAAAGAGGAGGAATAAAAAATCAAGCACAATTTATTGTTCGTAGCCATTTTCGCGGCCAAATATTATTTGTACAATAAAGCCAGCACATTGAATAAACTTTAATTAATATTACAAACCACAAGGTTCTAAAATCAAAATGTGTTTTTTCACTGGATTCGTGTTGCTTTCAAAAGGGTTTGCAGCGCACATTCTTTCGTTTGGAATTTTATAGAGGCAATAAGGTTTGCCGCTCAACAGGTGCATTTTATAATTTTGATTTTTATAGCTCCAAAAAAGCTTGTAGCTCAACAGGATGTTTACTCAAGAAAGCTATATATACGGCCTGAAGCAATCAGGACGCCAGTGGTACAAACGGCTCGACGAAAAATTGAGATAAATGCACATGACCCCCTCAAGCTGCGATCCGTGCGTATATATATTGAAAGAGCATGGCACTCTAACGTTTATTGCCATATACGTCGATGATATTATTGTTTCGTCAAGCAATCATAGCGCCTTAAATATAATAAAAGAAGAGCTGGCTTCGACCTTTGAAATGAAGGACTTAGTAAAGTTGAAGTATTGCCTTGGTATTGGGTTTTCACAGCAAATGGAATGGAAGACAATATCAATGTGGGAAAGCACACTGGCAAAGCACACTGGGTAGCAGCAAATCTAGTCCTGCGATACCTTAAGCACACCAAAGAGTTAAAACTGGTGTTCTCAGCTTCTCAACAAGACTTAGAAGGATACGCAGACGCTGACACCGACGATCGTAAGTCGTACACTGGCTTCGCCTTCAAATACGCTAACGCCAGCATCAGGTGGGAGTCCCGTAAGCAGAAAACCGTCGCCATATCCAGTACCGAAGCCGAATGTATTCCGTCCTTGTCCGACGCCGCGAAAGAGGCTACATACTTGAAACGATTTTTCTATGAGTTAATGGTAAAACGTGCGCCCGTAGTGGTTTACAATGACAACCAAAGCGCACAGGAATGAAGCACGAACCCAGTTTTGCACAACCGTACCAAACACATTGACATACGTCAGCACTTCATTTGCGAAACAATCGCCAAGGGTGACATACAAGTTGAATACCAGCGAACTGAGGATATGCCGGCTGACATTTTGACCAAGCATTTGTCATCAGAAAAGCACAACAAGTGCGTATCATCGCTCGGACTGCGCACTACCTTGAATCATATTAATTAACTTTCAGTTTTCTATTATTTTAATGTAATGTAAAATGTTGAAATTTTTTGTAATCCTTACTTTACGAATGCCAGCTTTGAGGGAAAGTGTTGAAAAATCTACCAATTGTTCTATCAAATCTTGCATCGCTCTAATTTGCATAATGTGGTAACTATCGCTTATGTACACACCGCGATTTTCTTTTACTTCATTCTTTTTCTTCTTTGCAATAAAACGTGTATTACAATTCTGGTAAATCATTTTTTCTGGAAAACAATCGAAACTTGGAATAGAAAACACAATAAAAGCCTAATTTTTTTAATAGAACTCTGTTATAAAATTGAGATTCAAAAGCATCGAAAGTCGCCGCTGTTCACATAATTCAAAATTTAATTTTTTTCAAAAACGCAATCATTTTTGAAAATGAGATTCAAAGGTATTCGTCGCTACTATTTTCGGTCGGGTATTTAGATGCATCTTAAAATTCTGAAAACCCTAAGTGTTTATAATAAATGTAAATTTTTACTGTTCATAAAACTCCAATATTAAAACGGGATTCCAAACCACCTTATAATTTAAAATTTCGGATCAAAAAGAAATAGAGTCAAAATAGGAAGGTACGTCGTTGAGTTGACATTGCTAAATTCAATTTGTAATTTTCTGCCGGTAAATGGATTACAATAATAAGTATACTAATAACCAAAAAATTACAATAAGGCAACCATGTCCAAACGGGGGACATATTTTCCCTCACTGAGCACATTCAGTTAAAGTAACCATTATATATCGAGCCCTATGCGCAAAAAAGGATATTCATGAATATCTATTTTGTCCCCTTCAAAGTAATCCCCATGAGATATTATACACTTGTGCCAATGGTTTTTCCAATCTTCGAAGCACTTCAAAAAAGCATTTTTTTGTATCTTGTTCAGCTCCTCCTTCGATGCCGTCTTTATCCCGTCAAGAGAAGCGTAACGTCGTCCTTTCATGGGCCTCTTCAGTTTAGGGAACAAGAAAAAGTCACAGGGGGCCAGATCTGGGGAATGCGGTGGCTGCGGCATCATTAGTGTGTTGTTTTTGGCCAAAAAGTCGCGCACAAGCAACGATGCGTGAGCAGGGGCGTTATCGTGGTGCAAAAGCCAATTTTTGTTCTTCCACAAATCCGGGCGTTTCTGGCGGATTGCTTCGCGCAAATTGCGCATTACTTGCAGGTAATATTCCTTATTGACCGTTCTTCCCTGTGGCAAGAACTCATGATGCACCACGCCCCTGCAATCGAAGAAAACTGTCAGCAAAACTTTCACATTCGACCGAACTTGGCGCGCTTTTTTCGGTCTTGGTTCGTGCGGCAGCTTCCATTGAGATGATTGAGCTTTGGTTTCCACGTCATAACCATAAACCCACGATTCGTCACCAGTTATGACCCTCTGGAGCAAATTTGGGTCGTCGCGGACAGAGTTTAACATCTCATTAGCAATGTTCATGCGATGCTGTTTTTGGTCACAATTGAGCAATTTTGGTAAAAAAAATAGGTAAAAATCGAAGACGATCCAAAACACGTGCAAGCAAAGCAGCTGTCAACAATTAACTGAACATTCAAAATGGCCGAGCTTGTCGGCATAAGTGAGAGACATGAGTACCAACATAACGCCACAAAAAATTCGAAATTCGAATATACGTAACCAGCGAAAATTCAAAATTCGCGATACTTTTTGAACACACCTCGTACTCGTACATGTGTTTTTTTTATTCAAATTTATTCAAAGTGGCTGTTACGTCTTTTTTTCCTTTTCAAATTAATGATAAAATATGATATTCCATTGTCAAAATCAGTTAAATTTTAAGATTCCGTATATATACTAACTTTATTATTCTATTAAGGATTTGTTCATAAATTTTGGAATGTGGCCGTGGCACCGGCCACATTTGAATTTGCCAATTTTCAAATTTCGAGTGTTATTAACTTGAAACCCGTTTACGCTAGAATAATTATTGTTTTGAAAAGTACACCCACTTAAAATAAGTTCAATCGATGTTCGACCATGGTCACATAAAAGTTTACTGAAAATTAGGTAGCAGTAATGAGCCATGCTATATCTCATTGACTTATGCAGATAGAATGCTAAAATTTGAGAATTGGGGAGAGTATACCCAGTATCTGTGTTAACTCAAGGAAAGTAGAATATTTTATAGGTGTGTTAATAGAACTGTTTAGATATTCACTCTCTATGGCGCGATATACAACAGGTATATCATCATAAACCTCCTAAGAGATTTTTGCGCCAAGCTTCTCTTCCAATTTGTGGTGTGCCGATTTGAATTTTCCCTACAAATTGGTGGGACCTACAGTTTTTTGCCGACTCCGAACGGCATCTACAAAGGAGACGAATTTTTGCTGAGAAGCCTGTCATGGCAGAAATACACTCGGAGAGTTTGCCAAACCCCTGCCGAGAGGCGACCCCGTTTTGAAAAACTTTTTTTCAAATCACTTTTGATGTTACCTGTACCAGGGCTCGAACCATGGACCTTCGGTGTGGTAGGCCGGCAACACTACCTTCACACCACGGCGGCCGCTATTCACTGCTTCAACAAAAATTACCTCAATTATAAATGATGCAAAGTGTTAATATGCAATAAAAATCCATGCTGTGTCTCAAATGTATTCCGAACACGCCTAAAACTATTCCACTTAGAAAACATATGTACCAATGAATAGAAAGGAATAATGCAAAAATGGCACATTAGAGGAAAATTGCATGGTGACACTACACGGCATCATAGCTGAGTTGTTATAGTATTAGTTCTAACAGCAGCTTTGATGCAAGTCCTTGAGTACGCATCCCAGTGTCCGAGAACGGGTATCATGAGAATTTGGGGACTTCGAATTACATCAACCATCCCTGAGCATATCGTTGTAGTTTTTCTCTCTTGATATATTATTCCAAAATTTATATTCTTAAAATAAGCAAGAAAATATATTGATTTGTGAAATTCGTGTACCAATATTATTTATTTTTAATTATTTATTTGTCAATTTCTAAATATTAGTACAGTAGTGAACACATATTCAAATTAAATTATTTAAAAATAATAATATTTAAGAGTAAAACCAAATAAAGTTATCAATAAATATATTCAACAAGTAAAAAGTAGTAAAAGAATACATTATGTAAGTGGTTCAATTCCAGGAAAAGTATTTGTATTGGACATCTTTGAAGTAACTTTTGTTCAAATTGCTTTTTAAATATAAAAATACAGTTTCGGGATTTGAGATAGCCAGTGATCTCATATCCAAGTAACAATGTTCTCCAGCCAGATATGTGGTCAAACTTACGTATTCCATATCATAACGCGTAATTTTGTTAAAAACAATACCAACTTTGTGAGAAGACTGGGAGTCAAGCTTGCTATATACTAGCTCAGAGTAGGTAAGGGTTGGTAAAATTATTTGTCTAGCAAGCCTTAGGCTACTTAGAGTAGCATAAACTTTGCCTATAGCTGAACAAATATGGTTCACACAGCTTAGATTTGTGGTAATAACAAAGCCCAAGTGGGTTATTTTTTCAACTATCTATCAACTATCGTAAGAGAGTTATTGATTAGGTTAATATTTGGAATACGACTAAGACTTATTTTATTTTTGAAAATTGGTAAGACATACCATTTACTTGGGTTAAGCTGAAGGCCATTATATTCAGACCATGGTGAGATAGCTAGTAAGTCCTCATTCAGCCTAACCGTTACTGCGTCAATAGTTTCAACACGATCGGATAAGTAAACCTGAACATCATCGGCTTATGCATGTAGACTTACATGTCGACAAGCTAAAAATATATCGTTGATATATACACTAAATAACAACGGACCTAAAATTAACCCTTGAGGCACGCCACATATTTTTTACCGTAGATGATCTTCTTCTTTCTTTAAATGGCCATCTAACCGCCTGCGCGATTTTGACCGTCCAACATAGCTCGCCAGTCGTTTCTTCGTTGCGCCAACTGGCGCCAATTGGAAACACCGCGGGATTGCAAATCGGTCTCCACTTGGTCCTTCCATCGGAGTGGTGGTCTCCCTCTTCCTCTGCTTCCACCGGCGGGTGCCTATAAGAATACCTTCTGGGCTGGAGCATCTTCGCTCATTCGCACTACGTGGCCTAGCCAGGGAAGCCGCTGTGTTTTAATTCGCTGAACTATGTCGGCGTCTGCGTAAAGTTCATACAGCTCATCATTAAATCTTCTTCGGTACTCGCCGTCGCCAACGCGTAGAGGTCCACAAATCTTTCGAAGAACCTTTCTCTCGAATACTCCCAGAGTAGCCTCATCACACGTTGTTAGTGTCCACGCTTCTGCACCATATAGCAGGACGGGTGCGATGAGTGACTTGTAGAGTGTTATTTTCGTTCTTCGAGAGAGGACTTTACTTTTCAATTGCCTACTCAGTCCGACGTGGCAATTGATTGCAAGATTAATTCTTCGTCGGATTTCTAGGCTAACATTATTGTTGGTGTTAATGCTGGTTCCGAGGTAAACGAAGTGCTTTACTATTTCGAAATTATTGCTACCAACAGTGGCTTGGTTGCCAAGGCGCGAATGCGCTGACTCTTTGCATGATGACAGAAGGTACTTCGTTTTGCCCTCGTTCACCACCAATCCCATTTTCTCCGCTTCTTTTTCTAATTTGGAGTAAGCAAAAGTTACGGCTCGGTTTTTAAGGCCAATGATATCAATATCGTCAGCCTATGCCAACAGTTGCACGCTTTTATAAAATATTGTTCCAGCGCGGTTAAGCTCTGCAACTTGTATAATTTTCTCCAGCATTAAATTAAAGAAATCGCACGATAGGGGGTCACCCTGTCTGAAACCTCGTTTAGTTTCGAACGGCTCGGAGAGGTACTTCGCAATTATGACCGAGCTGGTGGTGTTGCTCAAGGTCATTTTGCATAGCCGTATAAGTTTTGCGGGGAAACCAAATTCAGACATAGCGGCATATAGGCAGCTCCTTTTCGTGCTATCGAAACCGGCTTTAAAATCAACAAAGAGATGATGTGTGTCGATTCTTTTTTCACGGTTTTTTTCCAAGATTTGGAGTATTGTAAAAATCTGGTCGATGGTAGATTTACCAGGTCTGAAGCCACACTCATAAGGTCCAACCTGTCTGTTCACATCAGGCTTCAGTCTCTCGCATATTATATGCGATATTCAAAAGGCTGATACCGCGATAGTTGCCGCAGTTTGCATGATCGCCTTTTTTGTGGATTGGGCAGAGAACACTTAGATTCCAACCATATTCTGCATAGAAGCTGATGCATGCGCCTTACCAGCTCCTCGCCCCCGCGTTTGAATAGATCAGCAGGTAAACCATCAGCGCCAGCTGCTTTATTATTTTTCAATCGGGATATTGCTGTTCGCACCTCATTAAAGTCGGGTTGTGGAACGTCAATTCCATCATCTTCGATTGTTGGCTCGGGTTCGGCATCTTCTCTGGTTTCTTGCCCAGTTTCTCCATTTAAAAGGGCAGGGAAGTGATCCCTCCATATTCTGAGTGCTCTCTGGACGTCGGTCACCAGGTCGCCGTTCTCATTCTTACAGGAGTTTGCCCCGGGTTTAAAACCTTCTGTCATTCGCCGAATTTTTTGATAGAATTTTCGGGCATTACTCCCGTTGGCCAGCATCTCAAGCTCCTTTATTTCACGCTTTTCTGTCTCTCTTTTTTTCGCCCGGAAAAGCCGCCTCGCTTCCCTCTTCAACTCGCGGTAGTGTTCACACACACTCCTCGTTGCATTCGATCTCAGCGTTGCCTTGTAGGCTTCGTCCTTTCTTTTCGTTGCTGCGCGGCACTCTTCATCATCATACCAGTTGTTTCTTGGCTTTCGCCGGAGTCCAATTACTTCTTCGGCTGCGGTACGGAGTGCTCCTGAGATATGATCCCACTGCTCATGCATTCCACTAGGTTGAATTGTGCTCTCGGAGAGCAGGTGTGGGAAGCGATCTGCGAAATAATTGGCGGTCTGTTGCGATTGCAGCTTTTCGACGTCCAGCTTTCCCTGTGTTTTTTGTTGCACCTGTTTTGTTGTAATGTTAGGTCCTCGTATTGTGCGAACATCTAAAACGCTGGAAGCATGCCGTCCGTCTATCACAACGTGGTCGATCTGGTTGCGTGTTTTTCGACCGGGGGCAGCCATGTAGCCTGATGGATCTTCTTGTGCATAAACCTAGTGCTGGATATGACCATGTTTCGGGCACCGGCGTAGTCGATCAGCATGAATCCATTTGGCGAAGTCTGATCGTGGAGCCTGAATATCCCGACAGTGTGGCCGAATACACCCTCCTTACCCACCCTGGCGTTAAAGTCGCCAAGCACGACTTTGATATCATGACGGGGGGCAGCGCTCGTATGCTTCTTCCAAGCGCTTGTAGAATGCATCCTTTTCCACGTCGTTCGTCTCTTCCGTCGGTGCATGAGCGCAGATAAACGATATAGTGTAAAATCGTACTTTTATGCGCATTGCAGCGAGACACTCGTTCACGGGTGTGAACGACAGTACTCGGTGACGTAGTCTCTCTCCCACCACAAATCCCACGCCGAATCTGCGCTTGTCTTCATGCCCACTCCAGTAGATGTTGCAAGGTGTTTTGATCGTGTTTCCTCGCCCCGCCCATCGCATCTCTTGTATGGCGATGATGTCAGCTTTTGATTTCCTCAGGACCTCAACCAGCCGGGCAGCAAAACCGTCCCCATTAAGGGACCGGACATTCCAGGTACATGCCCTTATCTCATAATCCTTATTTCGTTTGCGGGTGTTGTCATCTGAAAAAGGGGTTCTAATTTTTTTTAATAATAATTCCCAACGGATTACCCACCATATCCCGCCCGACCGGCGCGAGGGGCGCATCCGCATAACGCGCATATTATTCGTTCGTGCCGAGTCGTTGAAAGGCTTTGGTTTGTTAATCGTCGAGATCTAAAACTGCTCAGCTACAGAGAAAACCTCATCAGCTAAGTAAAGTAGATATAGGATAGATTATACATTAAGAAATAACTAGTTAACAGAATAAAATTATTGTTAGAAGTTAATATAGAGTCAAAGAATAAGAAACAATTAGTAGCTGTGAATTTAGGATAGAAAGAATTGATTTTTTTATGCTGAAAAGCGAGTCTGAAATATCAAATCTATAAGAAAGAGAGTTATAATCTTGACACAAACAGCGAAAAGGCTCATTTAACTGAAAATTGGTTCGGCACTGTTTTAAGACTAGAGGTTTAAAATGCCTTGAAGGACGACACGGTACATTGAAGTTCACTTCACTTAAAAGAAATGGGCTGGATAGTGAACCATTTAGCAATTCAATCATAAAAACAATTCCAAGCATTACCCTCCGACTAGAAAGTGTGTGCAGATTAATGAGTTTTAAACGATTCGTATAGGGTGGCAGATTGTACAAGGGATCCCAATGAAAATCTCTTAAGGCAAATAGTAAAAACTGTTTTGAGCTGATTCAAGGTGATCTACATGAACCTGGTAACGCGGGTTCCAAATTATAGAACCGTACTCAAGTATCGGTCTGACTAATGTAGTGAAGAGGGCTTTAGTTACATAAGGGTCGCTAAATTCTTTAGACCATCGTTTAACGAATGCTAGGACACCTCTAGCCTTATTGACTGTTGTGTTAATATGGCGGTTGAAACTGAGTTTATAGTCCATAGCAACCCCCAGGTCAACAAAATCATACACTTGCTCAAGACTATAACGTTTAATTGTATAGGAAGCCGGCTGAGAAATTCCACGCGAAAAACCCATGTGTTTACATTTTTTAAGGTTAAGTGGCATATAATTTAAATCGCATCTAGATCTGATTGTAGCTTATTTCTATCTTCAAATGACGCGAATGACATGAAAAGCTTCACGTCGTCGGCATACATTAACATTTTTGAAAATTGTATTATTGTAGAAATATCATTTATAAACAACAAGAACAGAATCGGGCCAAGATGGCTTCCTTGAGGAACCCCCGATGAGACATAAATGACATCCGATACTAAATTTTTAAACATTACCCTTTGTGTCCTGTCACTAAGGTAAGAAGAGATCCAGCGATTGAGACCCGGCTGGAAGCCCAACTGATCGAGTTTATGAATAAGCAATGAGTGACACACTTTGTCAAACGCTTTGCTGAAATCCGTATAAATAACGTCGGTGTGCAGATTTTTTCTAAAGGCATTTGAGACATGACTGGTAAACTCAAGTAAATTCGTAACTGTGGACTTTCCCTTACTGAACCCGTGTTGGCAGTCAGCTATCAAAGTAGAGATCGGACCCGTAAGTTGATTTTTAACAATAGCTTCAAACAATTTTGGGATGGCAGAAAGCTTTGCGATGCCACGATAGTTCTATATAGAAGACCTACTCCCGCTTTTATGCAGCGGTAGAAGAAACGATTCTTTCCACGCAGGTGGAAAAACACCAAACTTTAGTGATAGATTGAACAAATTGGTAAGGGGTTGGTAAATATGCTTCCCACACTTTTTCAAGAAACATGTAGGAATCCTATCAGGGCCGTATTTAACAGATTCTTTTAAGGTAAATTAGAACATCTTTGGCGCATATAATTGGTGAATTAATTGAATTTGGTGACAGCAGAATAGTTAGAAGTGAAAAATTGAGCAAAAAAATTTGCGATATATTGATTATCGCTAGATATAATGTCTTGATATTTCATGGCTGAGGGAAACCCTGATACTTTACGTTTAGAATTTACGAAACCATAAAATGACTTTGGATTGAGAATAATGTCTCTTTTGGTTTTAGAGATATAAGCTTTATAGCACTTTTTATTTAAATCTATGTACTTCTGACGTAGACTGGAATACAGTAAGTAATGTTTATTTAATCCAGATTTCTTATATAAATTAAATGATCGCGTTTTCCTATTTTTAAGAGCCTTAAGCTCTTTAGTAAACCAAGCTTGCGTAGGATGATCATAAGTTAATTTACGTTTGGGAATAAACTTCTCAAATAGGCAGTAAATAGTTTGATTGAAATGTGAGACGTTTAGATCGATATCACAACCAAATTCAGGCCAAGTTAATTTAGACAGTTCTTTATTTAATTTCTTGTAGTTTGTTTTGGAAAAGTTAAAATCAAAGCTAATACATGAGTAGCATTGAGTGCCTTGGCCATTACTTATTGTTTCGTAGACTATTTCCATAGAAGGATGGTAAAGGTCTTCTGGTAAAACCAACGGATCACAACGATTTACAGAAAATTGGTTTATATCATTAACATACACTAAATCTAAGACTTTCCCAAACTTATTAGCGGTAACATTTATTTGATTAAGGCAAAGATCGGAAATTCCATCTAAAAAGTCATTGTACCCCAGTTTGGACGGATATGGAATAATGTTACCATCAGATATGTTCCACGATATATGAGGTAAGTTAAAATCACCCAAAACAATAATTGAATCTGAAGCTTTAGTCACAAAGTTAACAGTTTTGAGCAGAGAGACATGTTGAATGTAGACTGAAAAATCTGATGCTGGAGGGATGTAGCAAACATATAAGTACATAGAGACGTTGTCTAGTTGAAGGCGGATGCATTCGAACTCAATGAAATCGATGTTAGGAATATTAACCTCTTCTGAAGGGATGGAGGAATGAACGGCAAGTAGAACACCACCCCCGACTCTGTTCAAGCGATCATTTCTATATACTTGATATTCATTACAAAAAAACTCTCAATTGAAAACATGAGGTTTTAGCCAAGTTTTGGTAAAAGCAATTACGTTATATTTACAATGAAATGATTTCAAAAAGAGATCAGTTAATTTGGTATTTAAACCTCTGACATTTTGATAAAAGATATTGACGGATTTAGTGCTCAGTTTTTTGACTCAACGTTATTACGAGAAATTTTCGCTACATTTTGAACATTCCTATTCGGTCTGTATTCAAACTCCCGCACAAGAGCCCCGGGAGGCCAAAAAGAGCTGTCCAAAAGAGTATCGAAATCTTTCCCAGATACATCAATCTTAAACGAAGACATACTTCTTTGATATGTGAAATTAAATTTTCTAACAGTTACGCTTTGATCTTTAACTTTAGAAGAAATATGGTACATCAGATCATCCTCGGTAGTGTCTGGATGGAACCTAGACACAAAAATAGATTTTTTGAGAGGAACCACAACCAGCTTACCAACGATTGGTTCAGACTCCATTGCAATAGTTGGAGGTTCCGGGTTTTTCCTAGTGGACGTTTTTGAAGGGGCGTTCTTCGACGTTGCTCGGACAACCCTACTAGGAATTGGAGAAACCAAATCGATAAGTTCAAGGGGTTGAGGCAAGTTCGGCACTGTTGAGGTAGTAGGCCGATCATCCGTACGCCTGCCCTTGTTTTCGCGATTATCAGGGCATTCCAAATGAGGCGAATTCTCCAAAGTTTCCAAGGTTTTGAAAATATTTTCATATTTTTTGAATTTTTCGGTCAGCAATGAAAAATCTTTGTTTATTTCAGAAAACCCGTTTCTGATATGCCTAAAGATTTTACAGAGATCAACTTCCGTCGACCGGCATTTGCTCAGCTATTCTACCGGTTAACCCAGTGCACTTGGCGTGGACAAGTCCATCACACAACCAGCATGCCACAAAGCGTTCGGACTCCCGTTTTACCTGGCAGTTTGCTATCATGCACGACATTTTCGTATAAATACTAATATAAATTTATAAGAAAAATTACAAGTTAAAAAAATTTAGTGGATTAAAGAAAAACAACCCTGACAGTTTAAATGACACAGTACTGAGCGAACAGTTTTAAACACACTGTATCTGACGTTCAACAAACCACGCAAAACAGCTGTAACGAAAGAGAAATAAGAAAAGCAAGTCAGAGCACAACAACAATTGCAATATGAAATAAAGCCCTTCAATAGCAACAAATAAAATATGCAAAAAACTCGGCACACACAAATTCAACAAAATGAATAATAATGAATCACTATCAAAACTTTTTAACACTATTCACATCAAGTAGTGAAGCACAATTAGGTATTTATCTCTATTAACTTTAATTATAACTTTAGAATATCAAAGATATTATTAATTTATTAAATATAATAACAGAGAAAAATATAAACAGAACTACACAGCTTGACGTTTGCGTATATATCCGAGGCTTTGTTGTTAAATTTCATTGGAACGTTGTTTTATGTGGTGGGTCCCAAGCCCACGGGTGTTCGGTGGTTACCCAGAGGATACTTGGGCGCAAAGCCCGGAAGTAGTGAGCTGCTTGAACCGCATGCAAAAGAATCGCTCTGGCCATTCCCATGTGAATGGCGATCAGAAACTTTCCCCACTTGCGTGGACTTCTGCACACGGCCCCATCCTCCAACCGTTGATGATACTTTGCCGATATTGACCCTTTGACACCTATCCGTTAAGTAACTCTTCATAAGACCGGGAACAGCTTTACCAAACCCATAATAGTGTGAAAGCTTAGAGCAGAGCAATAAATAATCAACAGAGTCGAATGCTTTAGAGAAGTCAAGTAAACAAGAAATGGATATTTCACCTTTGTCATAAGTCATAAGCAAGTCGTCAGGTATTTTAACCATAGCTGTTGAACATCCATGCCCTGCCCTAAACCCAGATTGATATGTAGAAAGTAGACCTCTCGATGTTATGTGAACCTTAATTTGTTCAGCCATCATAGACTCAAAAACTTTTGAAAGGGCGGGAAGAACACTGATTGGACACAAATCACCAGGACATGGGATTAAAGAGGCAATTTCCCAGGAGTTAGGGAAGCAAGATGTCGTAATACAGTTTTTAATAATGTGCGTCAGCGGACTAACTATATAGGGCAATAGATATTTTGCCATATGAATGTAGGGTTTGGCCAAAAACTCTTCATAGCTTCTGATAGATTTATAGGAAAGATATCATATTGGGATCACTTACTAACATTTCAATCTGTATTAATATCTATAGTGTTTTTGAATTTTAGTAGAGATATTAGGCTTAAATTATGAGAAATTAGCCTAAAATGAACTTTTAACTGCTATATTATCATTTTTAACAAATTTCGTATGGAACATTTTTTTTTTCTTTACAGCTAAAATAAGTTCAGAACATTTCCAACAACTTTCAGTCAGACAGCAAAATTTTTGTATTTAAATTTAAAATGGATGAACCAAATCCTTCTACATCATCTGAATCCACTTTATCACATATACTTGAACACGATATTATTGCATTTGGCTTATCAAGTGAATTAAATAATCTGAATTTACCGTCTAGTCGTGACATTTTAAGATTCTATTTTTTTTTAAGTGCTACAATTCAAAATAAAATGGTTTTGCATAAAAATTTAACTCTTCATGTAATTGATAAATTGGTTGAAATTTGGAATAAATTGAATATTCAACTAATAGATAGACGTAGTATTCTAAGAAAACTAAATGTTTTAATTGAAAAATATTACGAAAGCATTAAACACAGAAAAAAAGTTCAGGAATTTACAGCATTCGTACAATCAACAAATTAATTATTTATATTGAAAAATTTTAATGCAAGTTAAAAACAACAAAATGCTTCTGTAGTTTAATACCAAACCATTTAATAGAATTTATGATGGACCAACATAATGATAGAAAATTCACAATACCTGAATATATGGATGACATTGTAGAAGAAACACCTACAACAATACCAACAATGCTAACAGTTAGTGATGATCCAACATACGAACCACTTGGAACAGATATGGAAACAGGTGAAGCACATTGGAAAATATGCCTGGTATGATCAGTGATGAATAAGAACGAGAATTATCTACAAATGTTAAATATTTTTATCAATTTCAAATGGTGCTGTTTCAGCTGATTTAGCTCAGATAAAACCAGGACCAGTTGTACATTCTCGATGGCTAACCAAAGCAAACAGGGTATTACGTCTATATACACCAACTAATACACCATCGGAAAATTTGAAAACTCTAACAGTGTATATTATTAGAATTTATGTCCCAATGTATTTCAATGTAAAACACTATAATTCTGTTGTATACGGCAGTGTACTTTTATCAAAGTTTATTCGTTGGACAAGATACCTACTACGTAATTTACTTAATATTGTAGATGGTGTAATCCAAACTAATTGATATTACGCTCATCCAGAAAACATTTTATTAACAATGTTATTTGATGATAGAAAAGCCATACGGGATAGAGCTATCAAAAAAATTTATACAATCGAGGAAAAATACTTGATCCATCTAAACTCAGAGTTTACAAAAAATATAATATCAATTTTAATGCTTCAGATTATACTGATATGATTGATCTGAATGACGATAACTTACTATCTGAACCGGCATTCACAAGAAATATTCCATACTATCACTTGGTACAATTCTTGGATTATGATGAGCCAACACTAGATGATCCTAATATGGCAATGCATATACAAGGAACGGAAAGATATGTAAAGTTGTCAACATCTGTTTCCAAACGTGTTATAGAAAAAAAACGTGAAGGTGTTAAGGCTGTTACAGCAGAAAGTCGTGAAAAACAAGCACGAATGGAGAGCAAAAAAGATTTTAAAAAATAATAACATAACATTACTTTTATTTTGAAAAATACGTTAAAATGGTCAATTCTAAGTAAAAAAATTATTTTTTAAATAAATTACATTAAAATTTTAAAAGTTGTGTTTTTTTGCTTATTTCTTGAATATATAGGTTTTTTTTTAATTTTTTTCTACTAAAACGAACTCGATAAAAGAGAAACTGTCTAAATAAAAGTTGTTGGAAATGCTCTGAACTTATTTTAGCTGAAACAAAAAGTTTTCCATAAGAAATTTGTTAAAAATGATAATATAGTAGTTAAAGGTTCATTTTAGGCTAATTTCTCATAATTTAAGCCTGATATCTCTACTAAAATTCAAAAACATTATAGATATTAATAAAGATTCTGAAATGTACGTAAAATACCTTTAAAATAAGCCCAATATGTTATTTTTCTTATAATTCTGTAAGAAGCTATGAAGATTTTTTGGCCAAACCCTACATTCATATGGCAAAATATCTATTTTGCAAAAGTGGGGGACTCGAAATCGGACTTAGAGCTATGGTGTCTTCAGCAATTTTTCTTAGAATCATCTGTAGATTAAGTTTTTGCTATTCTCCTGATGAAAAAAGATCCATCCATACACTTTGACCCGCTCTAATGTTTATTATTATCTTCGTCTGTTTCTTAGTTGGGAAATTGGCAATTTAAGAGAAATGAAATAAGTCCAGAATTTCGTTGGGAGTTATTTCATTATGGAATAGTTCCCAACAAAAAATTATGAAACAAGTTATTTCATAAAGAAATAAGTCCCAATTTGTATGGAAAATATTTGGGAGTTATTCCATTTTCTTTTTGGAAGTTATTTCGTGGTACCGATGTCATTCCTCAAATTACTCCCAACTATCAAACACAATAATAATAAAAATAGAAATTTTTGGGCAAAACTTTTTTTTTTTTAATTTTGATTTAAAAAAAAACATGCGGCCACCATTGGCATCACTGCTGACGTACGAGTATATCGACATAAAACTCCGTCGAACCTATTTTCGGTTAATTTTTGGCTGTTCTATTTCATGTATAACTATTTTGACAAGGGGACTATCGTCGCGTCAGCCTAGAAATCCAGCGAAGAATTACTTTTGCAAACAAGTTTTACTACGGACTGAGTAGGATATTAAGAAGTAAAGTCCTCTCTCGAAGAACGAAAACAACACTCTATAAGTCACTACCGGTCCTGGTTTATGGTGCATGAGCTTGGACATTGTCAACATCTGATGATGCGAGGGCGCGCGCCCAAGAAGATTTAATGACGGGCTGTATGAGCTATATGCAGACACCGTAATAGTCCAATGAATTAAAATCCAGCGGCTATGTTGGCTAGGCCATGGTGTGCGAATGAATGAAGATGCTCCGGCCCAAAAGGTATTCTTATCGACACCCGGCGGTAGCAGCAGAGGAAGTGGGAGACCACCACTCCGATGGAAGGACCGAGTGAAGACCGATGTTCGATCCCGTGGTGTTTTCGATTGGCCGCTCAGTGCCATTTAAAGAAGAAAAGAAGAAGTCTATCGCCGCGGTTTGGCAACACCTGTTCTTTATTGTGGGTTAAGCTTAAATTTTAAACATCTAGATTCTATTGTAAAATAAATTTTAAATGAATAAATGTTTGCGAAAGCTGGCACTTTATTGTTATGTTTTGCGAAAAATTCAGCATAACAACCAATCTGATTGGTATAAGTGTCAGTGCTAAAGAGAGGTATGAACATTATTTTGGAATGCCGGTTATTCGTACGTAAATTGGGCTTCTAAAGTTATAGTTAGAGACTTCTATGATGCTTTACCTCTCTGGGTTAGAGGAAAGAAAATCATTGAATTTTAGTGTTCCGACGAATTTTATGATAAATTCTTGGACCATTGTCTTCTACTATTTTGAACCAAATTAAATTAAAATACGATGACAGCAGATGTATATTTCGATTAAAAATGAATGAAAAAGGAATTATTCTTAATTGTATATAAGTACATTTCATTGTATTGCTATTGATTTTCGTATTAATGCATCTACACTCATATGTATCTATGTGTGATTATATATGATCAGTGGAAGTCCTGGTCGTACAATATCGTGTATATTCTTTACATTTTTCTGGGAGTATCTTACTTGCGCCTAAATGGCTATTTGAAGAATATGAAAATTGGTTGGAAACAGTTAGGAAGCAATTATGTTGATCAAAAGTGAACACATTTCATTCAATTTTATTTGGAAAGTATTTCGACTCAGAAGTAATCAATTATGATTCGGAAGGGTGATACAAAGGGGATTGTCGGTTTTTTTTATCATCAGGGGTGAGCATTTGTTTTTATTATCCATGTGTTCAAATTACAGCACAAGTATTTAGTCACCAGAAGTGATAAAATATAGTTCAAAAAGTGATAGAAAAATGGATGTCAGTTTTATCTTTAAAAATGTACGTATTTGATTATTACCCTTGTTCAATTTTATGGGAACTCCGAATTTCATCACCAGCATTGTTCAAAATTGATTGCGAAAAGTGATATGAGGATGATGATACGTGTTTAATCCTCAAGAGGGAATCATATTTGATTATATGACTTGTTCAGTTACTGAAAGCTCAATATTTGTTCCCTTTAAAATAATCGAAATACAATCAATTGCCGATATTTTTGAAAGTATTCATCCAAATGGTGTGTAAGTTGTAGTGTTCACAAGATTTGTGTGGAAATAAATACTACATAAGCGACAAAATACCTTGTGAATTACCTAATTGTTTAATTTTGTTTTAATTGTTCAAGTTTTGGGCCTTATGAATCCAACTACGGCAGTGTAAGTAAATAGGCGGTTTCATTTATTTCTCGAATGGTGTAAGAAGTGGCTAATTTGTATATATATGAAATCACTGTCCTTAACTACTTCTTTTGGTAGCAGGCAGGGAAATACATCAACGCGCACCATCGAAGCATTATCGCGCATTTCACGCCGTATTAGTGCACACACAAGCCAGCAAGAACCAGCAGCACCAGCGTGCAACACCATAGCGTGGAACCACAACGCGCCACCCAAGCGCCAACAGAGCGCGCCGAACGCGCCACTTTAGAGCGCAACGATGTGCTACCACAGCGTTGGGCCAGCGGGGTAAGATAGCGCGCAACGGTAACGACAAAAAGGCGCTACAAGAAACGCTCTAAAATAGGGCGCAGTGACGTGAAATCATAGCACAGGGCCAGCGCGGCAACATAGCGCGCAACGCCAGCGATATCAACGCGCTACAACAAACGCGACACCCACCGCTGCACTACTACAACAACGCCAGCAGCAACAACAACATGCCACCATAGTGTGCCACAGCATCCATTTCACTGCGCCAATATCATGGCAAAGAAACGCGCTTTTTAACGCACCACATAGCGCAGATCAACAACAACCAGCAGTAACAACAGCAGGGGCCTCCCTCTTGTGGGCCCACTGCACAACCACCCGGATCGACCACAACAACACCAGCAGTGACAACAAGGAGGGCCGTCGTATTATAGGCCCGCCGCACTAACCATCAGCAAGAACACCACAACCAGCAGAGACAACTCCAACAGTAGCGCCTTACCAACGGCCTACCACAACCGGGTGAGATCTATCTAATATTGTAGTAGTAGTGTTTTTTTTGTGTTTTTTGTTAGATTTTAAAAATGAAATGTAAACTATATTAAAACCTAAACTTAGAAATAGAGAAAACCGAAAAGGAGATTAGAGAGTAGGATAAAATAAAACATGCTTTCTTAACATTAATTTAAAATTTCAAAGGTTAAATTAAAAGTTCCTGATTTTGATTATAAATTATAGTAAAGTAAAAAATAAATCGTAAAGGGTAGGATTAAAGAAAAGTTAAATTTAAGGTGTAAGAAACTAATGAATGGTAAATAAGAAGGCTAACTATAATGAAATGAAAATTAGATTAAAATACAGGAAAGGAGATACTTGCGAAATAAGGCAAAACTAAAGGGGGCTCGAAATTTTGAACTTAGGTAAACACAACTAATGATTTTAATCGATATAAATAAAATAAGATTTGATAGAAAAAAAGGATAATAATAATAATAAGCCAACCCCTTAAAATATAATAGTGTTAAATGAGAGAAAAATTAACATAATATAAAGAAATGAAGTCACAAATAATAAACTAACCTAACATAAAAAGGCCGTAATAAATAAAAACGCATACGATAACATAAACACATAAACGCAGCTTAAATAAGTAAATAATAAACCCACCTATCATCCTGTACCAACATTCCTATTCCTCACAACTATCACATCCTAGCAACAAACTATTCAAGTTCCTCTAAAGAAGTAGGCCTTCTCATACAGAAATCAATACAATTCAAGCACCTACCATTAGCAACGACTTTCCAGCAATTGGCGCAACAATACACTCAAAAATAAAATTTTACATTATAAATGCCTACATCCCCCAAACCAAAAGTTCTCTACCCAAAACGTTACATCAGTCCTAACCCCAAACAATACACCATCACTTATCGTTGGCGACTTCAATAGCTGGCATAGCCACTGGGGCTCCCCCAAAAACAATGCGAGGGGCAACATTATTGAAAAATGTATCCAACAAAACAACTACATATTACTTAACAACGGGGCACCTACACATTATACCACACACCACACATTCACCCATATAGACCTTGCTTTTAGCTCTCCACCAATTCATCTGAACGCGTCATGGTCCATTGAAAACGACCCTTTTGGTAGCTATTATAATATCTCTGTTTCCAAAAACCAGTATGACAAAGAACAAATTCAATCCTAAATTCAAGACATCTCAAGCAAACTGGCAATCCTTCGAAAATCATTGCGAATCCTACAACAACAATATTCCCCCTACCTCAAATATAAACAAAGAGGCAGCAAATATCAACAAAATCACCCTGCAAAGGCCATACAAGTCGATTCCCCTTACAAAGCCTTTCTCTTATAAACACAAAGTCCCATGGTGGAATAAAGAACTAGAAACCCTCCGTTCCAATAAGCTCAAATGCTGGTACACACTTAAACGCAATATCACCCCGAAACCATTATTAACTACAAGAAAGCTAACGCCAAATTTCGACGCGAACTGAGGAATTTAAGAAGACAAAGCACTTTCGAATTCACTTCTGAAATAAGTCCTACAACACCCCTGAATAAAGTCTGGCACAACATTAGAACATACTGCGGTATCCAAGCTCCTAAAAAAGTCCATTGTATACAGGTCAATGGTAAGCCAGAAACAGACATTGCCTTTATAGCCGATCACTTCTGTAAAAAGTGGTCAGAATAATCAGCAGACTCAAACTTCTCACCAACTTTCCGCGAAGCTAAGCTAGAAATTTCTAACCTTACAATAAACTACCCAAATAATCCAAAAGCTGCCCCCTCGAAAACGACATCAAACTCAGCGAATTCGTACCTGCCATCAACTCCCTTAAAGGAAAAATACTTGGTGCCCATATTAACTCCAAATACACCTGGTCCCATCACATAAACCAACTATCCCTGCGACTACAAAAAAGCCTTAACGTAATTAAATGTCTAGCAAATAAAAAGATGAACTGCCAAACTCCTACGATAATATCTGTTTTGAAAGCAATTTTCGTCCTCAAAATTGATTACGCACTCTTTATATACGGCAACGCACCAAATACAATGCTAAAGAAATTGAAGACTATTTTAAACTCAGCGGTCCGTACGGCCCTAGGCGCTCTCCGCTCCTCCCCAATAGCAAACCTCTTACTCGAAGCCAGAATTACACCCATAGACACGAAGTATATCATTACCACCCACAAAATCTCAAAAACTCTGCTTAACTCCTGCGACACTTCCCTTAAGGATATTGTTAATAAAGCTGAAAAAAAACCAACCAACAAAAACCACTCAGCTATTCACAGATCCATCAACTCCTGCACACAACTCCAATTGCCATTCACACCAACAAAATTAGTTCAAGATAAATCCCCACCCTGGGTGCCTAAAAATATCACAATAGACTTTAGCTTAACCAATTTTCAAAAACAAAACACCCCATCCGAAATATACACAAAAGAATTCCTGTACCTCCAACATAAGTATCCAAAACACAATTTTATCTACACAGACGGTCCCCAACAGCATGGCATAACAAGATACGCTATTACAACCGAAACCCACTCCTTAAAAATGTCTATAATTCCTCACTATTCATTTTCTCAGCCGAGATCATAGCAATACATGAAGCTATAAAGCTAACAAACCAAAAAAAGGCAAATTTTGCATATGCAGTGACTCCCTATCATCCCTTCAAGCCATAGCAAACATATCCAACACCTCTCATTACGCCACTGCGATAAGATACCTATTGAGAAACCATCCCTCCAAAATAAAACTCATCTGGATACCAAGTCACGTGGGAATAAGCGGCAATGAGTTAGCCGATAAAACTGCAAAACAAACTATAACATCTCCTCTTACCTGTACACCAAACATAAATCACAACGACATCACTCAATTTATCAACAGCACCCTTACCAACAACCTCCTTCATGTTTTCGAAAACACATCTAGTTGGTACCAACGTATAAACCAAAACAAAACCACCTCAATCGAAATCTTTGGCAAAATAAACCAATTCACCAGGTACGAACAAACTAAACTCATCAGAATCAGAATAGGCCACACCTACCTCACACATCAACACTTTTTAAACAAAACAACAAATTCAATATGTTCACTCTGCAACCAAAATAGCCCAATAACTCTAGAACACATTCTAATCCACTGCAAACACCTCAAACCTCAACGCCAGCTCACCTTCGGGAATGACAATCCTATCACCCTCCTATCCGACCCTTCCCCACAAACCCTACAAAAAATAATAAATTTCCTCAAAACCTCCAACCTTCTGAGTAGTTATAAACGTAGCGAGTAGTTTAAAAGCGTACAAAATCCAAACTACATATACTCCGATCATACAAACAAAAAATAAAATAAAAAGAAAAACAAACAAATACAAAACAAAATACAAAAGATACTTATGTACATATGTAAATACAATTTAAAAAAAAAAATGTAAATACATTATCAAATTTTTTCAGCTGTAAGGCCTAGTTGCCACGGCTAATTGTTAGATTTAAGTTTTACACTTAATTACCTAACTTGTAAATAAATAAACCAAAACATAAGGTTAAAGAAGTACAAGTAAGGGCAACGAAATCAGATTAGTAAAATAATAATGATGTAAGTAACCAGGCAATATCTTTTTTTGCTTAGTTTTTTTTGTATTCGGTGATTTTCGTACATATAGGTAAACATATATGTACGAGTATATAGGTAAACATATATGTACGAGTATACGAGGTGTGTTCAAAAAGTATCGCGAATTTTGTGTTTTTTCAAAAATTATTTATTTATTCATGAATATCTATTTTGTCCCCTTCAAAGTAATCCCCATGAGATATTATACACTTATGCCAACGGTTTTTCCAATCTTCGAAGCACTTCAAAAAATCATTTTTTTGTATCTTGTTCAGCTCCTCCTTCGATGCCGTCTTTCTCTCGTCAAGAGAAGAGTAACGTCGTCCTTTCATGGGCCTCTTCAGTTTAGGGAACAAGAAAAAGTCACAGGGGGCCAGATCTGGGGAATACGGTGGCTGCGGCATCATTAGTGTGTTGTTTTTGGCCAAAAAGTCGCGCACAAGCAACGATGCGTTAGCAGGGGCGTTATCGTGGTGCAAAAGCCAATTTTTGTTCTTCCACAAATCCGGGCGTTTCTGGCGGATTGCTTCGCGCAAATTGCGAATAACTTGCAGGTAATATTCCTTATTGACCGTTTTTCCCTGTGGCAAGAACTCATGATGCACCACGCCCCTGCAATCGAAGAAAACTGTCAGCAAAACTTTCACATTCGACCGAACTTGGCGCGCTTTTTTCGGTCTTGGTTCGTGCGGCAGCTTCCATCGAGATGATTAAGCTTTGGTTTCCACGTCATAACCATAAACCCACGATTCGTCACCAGTTATGACCCTCTGGAGCAAATTTGGGTCGTCGCGGACAGAGTTTAACATCTCATTAGCAATGTTCATGCGATGCTGTTTTTGGTCACAATTGAGCAATTTTGGTACGAATTTCGCGTAAAAATCGAAGACGATCCCAAACACGTGCAAGCAAAGCAGCTGTCAACAATTAACTGAACATTCAAAATGGCCGAGCTTGTCGGCATAAGTGAGAGACATGAGTACCAACATAATGCCACAAAAAATTCGAAATTCGAATATACGTAACCAGCGAAAATTCAAAATTCGCGATACTTTTTGAACACACTTCGTATAGGTAAACTTATACGGAATCAATCCATGCAAATGAATTCCTTAGCTTAGGGTAAAATTAAGCCACATATCCTTTTGTTTTGTTTTGTAGAATGCTGATTTCCGCAATTATTTAGAAGGCAAGTAAGATTCTTGGTAAGGGGCCATCGAGATACAGGTGCGTCGATGGCCATGGCTGAGGGTGGGCCAAGCACCGGGCGTCGCAACAACACCCGCGGTATTTTTCGGCCTTTATGTTTGTTTCCCTTCGTTTTCTTTTAGCTTTTGGTAACCGGTCGTTTCCGGTTCGTTTTCGACTTTCAGGGTTTTTTTTTGTTTCCGTTGATTTGAACTTAATGGCCTTCGTTGGGCATTCGTTTTATTTAAATTGTAGTTTGATATTCCCCCCCCCCCCCTCTTTTCGGTTATTTTGCAATATTTCTTTTGAATCTTAATTTCGGTTAATCATCGGTTATTTTGAATTTTGATTTGATTTTTCTGTTTTGTTCTGAGTATTTGAAATTTTGAATGTCAACGGTCTATCCGTGGCATCCGGGTTTAACCAGATGTTTTTTTATGGTGTTTTTGGCGCGGTTTTGTGCATTTCCCCGCGTTTTCATAGGCATGATTAGAATTTCTCTGTTTATGGAGCAGGACGGTAAGGTTGGCAAGAACCCACCCCAGCCGCCAATGACTATCCACAGTGCATCATTGATATGATGCCGACCGCCTTCCTTACTGATCCATTTTGACGCGAAAACCATAGCAATATCTTTAAAAATGAGGGACTAGTCTGCATTCAAACAGACAGAAGAACGGACAGACGGGCATGGCTATATCGTCTCAACTCATCTCCCTGATCATTTCGGTATACTTATTGGTGGGTCTATCTCTTCTTCTCTCATACTCACAAATATCGGACGAAAGTTATAATACAATGTGTGTATTTTATAGGCGGCCAAATTACTCAACCGATCTTTATGAAATTTTCACAGGATGTTCTTGGGTTCACTGGTTACAGCATAGTTCATTAACTAGAATTTCGTGGGCTTATTCTCTCGAATACTCCAAGGGCCGACTCATCAGCGGATGTCATCGTCCATGCTCCTGCCCCATATTGCAGGGCGGGTATAATGAACGACTTGTGGAGCTTGGTTTTTGTTGTTCGGGAGAGGACTTTGCTTCTCAATTGCCTACTCAGTCCAAAGTAATCTTTATTGGCAAGGGTAATGCTTCGCTGATGAATGTAGTTGGTCTTAATTAGGTATGTGCCCTTTAATCAATATTTACACAATTTTATAAAAGTGGGTTGTTTGTCCTTTAATGATTTCCAAACTTCATCCCCACTTTCATAGTGGGTTCAGGGGTCCTCTGGGTCCTACTTTTCCATAATTATATAAATCTTGACAAGATGACACACATATAAAAATATAATAAATGTGTACCAAATACGTTCAGAGTTTTGACGAATTGAAATTTAGTATAGCCTAAGGGTTTGGCGCCGCCCGCTTTTCCATAACCTTATATACCCTATGCTGTAACCGGTGAACCAAAGAATAAACATTGAAAATTTCATAAAGATCGGTTAAGTACTTTGGACGCCCATGAAACACACAAAGACCCGCAGACACACATTCATTTTTATTTAGAAGATAATGATATTTTAGTATCTGGATTGCCATACAATTTAGTTTGATACTCATCAGGAAAGACCCTGTGGGGAAAATCTTTAGTTCTGAACTGGTGCGCTTCTAGTACGTTCCGAACCCCTATTAGTTCGCCTTCTATCTCTTTTACATGGAATCAACTGGCGAATTTAACATGGCGATTTCCTAGGCGGTGGAAATTGTCCCCCGCTGCCTTACCTCTTCGGCAGTTCCGAACTAGTTAAAAATTCGACAGTTTGGATGTAGTTCGTTTATTGCTACTATAGAAGGTAGAAATACACTTAGAGAGTTTTCCAAATGAGTGCCGACGGGCGACCCCATTTTGAAAAACTTTCTCAACCCACTTTTGATATTAAATTTCCCGGGACTCGAACCTTTGGCCTTCGGTGTGGTAATCCAGCAACGCTACCGCCATAACATGCCATGTATATTTATTTATTTAATAGTCTACAAATTGAATAATTCTTACAGACTAAATTCGAAAGTGTACATAAAGACAGCTTGAGGGTTCTGTAAAGAAGAAAGTAGTTGTCTGAAGTGTACAATCAATTAGTTACAGCTTACGAATTAAAATAAAGAAAAAAATATTAAAAATATATGAAGTAAAATCATACAAATTTAACTTTCTTAACATAGTAGGTTACGAGCATGTATGGTACTATACGTATGTTTGTTATATGATAGCTCAGTAAGGAGCTGATGCATAGTGCCCAGAAGTTGGCGTATGAGCCAGAAAGGACTCTATAGAATAATCTCAGTAGGGAGCTGATGCATAGTGCCCAGAAGGAGGTACGTAAGTCAGGAAGGGCTCATCTGACCTCTGCGAACACGGAGGTTGAGACAAAGAGTTTGAATCTCATTACATGTATGTATAAATATAGATGCTGTGTTGTTGATGTTGTCGGAATGGACGCGTTTCCAATCTTCCAATTCTTGCTTGCCAATTTATGATTTATTGGTATACATATTTAAACCTGGTCTTGTTGAGGTGTTTATTATAATTGTGGTTTTATGCTGTCGGAATGGACGCGGTTCCGAGCAGCATAATAGATATGTTACTAAATTAGATGATATGCTTATAGCTAACATTTGGCACTGCCCTAAAGTGTGGTTGGAAAGGACGTGTTTCCAAGCCACTACTTATTTAAAATAGTAAGATATCTCTTAACAAAAAAAAGCAAATCAGAGGTATCAAAATTCTTGTAGTATTATTTTAGTCCTGGCATCGAAAAGTTTCATGGATCTCAAAATTCCTTCTGCAAGTACTTAGAAAAATCGGCTGGAATTGCCTAGACGGACTAGTAGGGATATTAATCATAATTTCACCAAGCAAATATGGGCTACTCACAAGGCGTCTTAATAGTTTTACCATAAATAAAACACCGAGCATTTTACGACGGTTTTACAATGTAGGCAGATGAATAAGTTTTAGACGACTACAGTAGGGAGGAAGAACATCCTTAGTGAAAGTTAACCCCCCTTTTGCCCTATTTACACTGTTCTCAATACGAGACTTGAAATCAATTTTAGGGTACATTCTAACCCCTAAGTCAAGGAAGCTAGTTACCTGCTCAATTGGGTATTCACCAATGATGTCACTATGCACAGGTATTGATTTTCTGGTAAAACACATATATTTGCATTTCTTCAGGTTGAGTGCCATGTAGTTCCCAGCCGCTAGAAACATGAGTGGTGAATTCTAACAAATTAGATACGGTGGACTTACCCATGCAAAAACCACGCTGAGATGGATCGATAGCAGGTGATACTAAAAACGACAACTGCTTTGTAATAATAGATTCAAATAGCTTGGGTATGACGCTAAGCTTAGCAATACCTCTATGGTTCACGACGCACGTTTTACTTCCACTTTTGTAGAGAGGTACAATATATGACTATTTCAAAATTCTAGGAGGTATGCAGAGAAATCCAGCACAACTTTTCAGAACAATTGTAGGGATCCCATCAGGTCCTCCAATGTAAGAAGTTTTAAGACTTTCTAGATGTGAAAAAACCTCACTAGCTGATATTGGCGGAAGTTTAAAATCCAACAATGACAACGTGAGTGGGTAAGTGGGTGGTTCCGAAAGGGACTCAGCAGAACAATCATACTTAGATTTAAAAAAGTCTACAAACATATCGGCAATACAGGCATCACCATTTGACATCAACTCGTTGTATTTCATTAAGGATGGGAATTCCTTAACCCTACGTTTTGAGTTAACGAAATCGAAAAAAGCCTTAGGGTTGCTAGAAATTTGAACCTTCATTCTGGTGATGGAATTTTTGTAACAGTTTTTGTTACAAAGGTTATATTTATGCCGAAAACTGGAATAAACACCATAGCCAGTTGTGGAACCCGTCCTTTTATATTTCTTGAATCAGCGTGTCTTTTGGGTTTTCAAGTAATTAACTTCTCTCCAGGGACCAGGATAACTGGGAAAATCAATAGTTAGCTCAAATTGTGGATGATAGGCATCCTCGCGTAGTACCAGTGGATCACTCCGGACCAAAGAGAATTTGGATACATCATCAACGACTGTCAAGTCCAAGCATTTGAAAAACTTATTCTATTTATTTGAAAAGTCAGTGAAAACATCCCTTGAAGAGCTAGCAATTAAAAGACCATCAATAACATTTCAAGACACGCACGGCAAGTTAAAATCGCCCAATACAATCACTGAATCAGAAGGATCAGCCATGAAAAACACAGTTCTTATTATCTCTAAATCTTTTACATATAATTGGAGATCTGACTGGGGAGGAATATAGCTCGCGGTGATATAAATAGAGTTACAGAAGTGCTTCATGGGCACACAAATTATTTGAACGTTACCAGCTTCAACATTCCGAAGCGGAATTTCCTCAGCGGAGAAGCTTACATGGACAGCAATAAGGACACCCCACCGACCCGTATTGGGCGATCCTTTCGAAATATATCAGGATTAAATACATGTGGCTTTAACCAGGTTTCAGTAAATATCAGCACCTTGTAAGTAAGGGCGTGGTTTTAAGGAACAATTACATTCTGGTAATTCAAGGAAATGCCAAGATCAGCTATTAGTTTTTTGGTGCAGGAGTGGAACTTTTGGGAATTCGAACCAAATTTCGAGTGCGTTAGCGAACAAACTTTTAAAGTAGTGCCCCGTTTGGCCAAAAACCTGGAACCAAGATTTTTCTCAACGATCTGCAGAAACGTCAATCTTAAAAGATGATATGCTTCTTTCTTCCCTGAACTTAAATTTCCTAACGTGTATCATATTCGGTTTAAGTCTTGATGTTACATAATGCCTTACTTCATCGTCTGAAGTATCGCTAGAAAACGAGATATAAATACCGATTCGCAATTATTCGGAACCGTTTGTGGATTAGACATTACTATCGCTTGGAAGATATTTTTCACTCGCACTAACAGTTACTTCAGTCTACGTCGTGGTAACAGTGGCATATGTTGGCGGAATTTCAGGCACCACCAGCGATTTAGGCCCAGAATCACTCACTGGTTGAGGACATGGAGAACTAAAGGAAATAAGTTAATTTCCATTATTTAACGACAGCGTGGGAGTCGAAACAGATGCGGGTACAACCGAAACTGGGTTCAAAACCAGAGCTTCGTCCGCATACTAGCATTTCTTAGAGACTGACTTCTCTTTAAATACAGGTGAAGCATCAAGGCATTTAAATGATTTAAAGGCTACTTTATACCGAGAAAATTTTTCATTTAGTGATTGAATTTCTTTACCTATCTCACTGAATGCGCTTCTAGTGGTTCTCAATAACTTGAAAAGCACAACATCTGTTGCCCTGCACTTGAGACAGGTCCAGCGGATCCATTCTACCATTTAAGCCTGCACATTTTACATGAGCGAGATAATCGCATAACCACCATGCTAAAAGATGCTCTGATTCGCTTTTCAAGCTACGTCGTAGCCATATTAAAAAGAAAAAATTTTAAAACAAAATCGAAATAAAAATCAGAAAATTTAATCCAAACAACAAATTACGTTAACAACCACGTTTGCTTAGTTGGTGGACCGCCCTGATCTAACACTTAGAAAGCTTTAAACGTTTAAATACTCTGAACGCGGTTTGCGACTTTCGTGGCAATTTTGTAGACACTAGTAAAACAGCTGTAATTCTATATAAGGAAGACAGAAAAACAAAAGAAGTAAAAGAATAAAGAAATTGCACAATTAGAAAATAATACTCGAACACAACAACAAATGTACAAATTTAATTTTGCGTAAAGTTTATTTCACTTATCTAGCAAGTAGCTGATGCACTCAGCAATAGAGTTGGACCGACAGTTTATTAACAATTTTTTAGACACAATGTTAAGTTAAATTATAGGCCGAAAGCGAACGAAAAACTATTAATTTAGATATTGCAGAATGCGGATTAAAACAAGCGACCGAACAGTTTGTATACTTTTCTCGACTATGATTCGGGAGCGTCGGTTCGAATCCTATCAACTGAATCCTTTTTTTTTAATTTGTGGTTTTAAATTTAAAAATTTCTTTAAAGAATACGAGTATATAAGAACAAAACATTTTTCAAAATTCGAATCCAAATGCCTTTTAATGATTACACAACTGCCGGTTTCGAACTAGTGAGAATCTAGTTTTTATCGCACTAGTTCTTATTAGCCAATTTATCTCTAGTTCTGAACCAGAAATTGTTCTCACTAGTTACTGACTTCTGGTGTTTGTTTGTTTAATTTCACTTACCAGCAGTAAAGCTTTTCAAAAATAGATTATAAAAACATATCAAACACTAACCACATACAGAGCTTACGTAAATATATGCTTAAAATTTTTTTTTTTTTATTGATAACAAAATTTGAATTCACATAATTACTCCTTGGTAGATGCTCAAAAAAGTTTTCCCTATATTTTCGGCAAGTCTTAAAAAGAAATTTCTGCTGAATTGTATGGTTAGTGGTTGTCGGTTGTAAGAAAATAATCGAGAAAGAATATAGTAACATGGGTGCATTTGTCGATTAGTGCTCGATAAATCGACAAAAAATTTTCGATTTCTCCTTTTCTTTTCAATATAGAATTATTACTAACTTTTTATATTTAATACATACGAAATCTGAGCCAACATTTCCATGTTCCGAGTAGGTATTTGATTATATTTCGGAAGCATTACTTTTAACTTAGTTGCAGGTTACATCTTCAAAACGCCACATATAACATTCCATCCATGAACATCGATTAGTCCACTCCGACAAACTCAAAAGTTTGTAGCTGAGCTTTCTGCGCAGTCATGGCAAATGTTGGCTTTACTGGAAATTAATGCCGTTGCATGGCACACAATAGTGGCCCTTGGATGAGCGTGATTCTTGGTATGTGTACTTTTCTGACGGATTGTTCGCTGGTTGATTTTGGCTTTTATTATATTACTAGCAGACGTTGCCTTGCCTACATTTAACAAATTATACTCTTTTCCCTGCCCACTCGGCGTTTCTATTCATTCCATTATTGAGCTTTTCTAACAAAAAAAAGATTATAAAAATTCTCACCATACAAAATGCATGGAAGAATAAAATTCTTTTTTCAGGAATTTTTCGGAAATTTTATTGGATATTCTTCCATTCTGGTCAGAGAACAATCTAAATTAGTGTCAATCATCCAAATCGGTGTAGGCGTTCTTGAGTTATGAGCGTTGGAACTAACGTCACTTTCTTTTATATATATAGATTAGAAAGGCCTGTCAAAATAAATCTAGTTTCGTTCCATATACCTTCGGTTACATCTAAGTTACACAAAATTATTAATGATTTTTTTAGCTTTAATTCATGTGATGGCAAATATGAAATGTTTATTGGGCCCCTTTATATTGAACCGGTGTGTGCGTTGGTCGAAAGATTAATTTCCGTAACGTTGCGGTGAATGCAAATGGCTTTGTTGTCGAACAATATTCCAATTAAGCGGCTCTTCTTAGCTTAAGTATACTTTCCAATCACCTCCACTCGAATTTTATTTTTTTATATATTAATTTTTTAGTTTCAGACATCTTTTTTAGCTATATACACTTTTAAAAGCTCACATTTTTCTTTAAATATCAATAGTTTAATAAATTTTTCAAATAACAATACTAGTTTACTGTTTAACGTGCACCAATTAAATGTCAAAAATTGATTTCCATAATTTGAACAGCTAATTGAACTTTTTACCTCAGAAAGCATTGTTTTCCTATGGCTACATCTACCGCTTAGCAGTTACGCGAAATGCTTAGGTCGGAACAATAAGTGGTAACTTTACTTGGAAACATTTGTTTTGTTAAATACGCAGGAAAATACCTTTCGTTTGGTACCCATATTGGCCGTTTTCGAGGTAGTTTGGATATACAAATATATTATAAGCTCAGGTGGCAACAAGAAATGGCAACCCTACTTGGAATTTTTTTTTTAATTACAGAAAATTACCTTTCGTTTGATACCCATATTGGCATATTTTACTTCATTTAAAAAATTCAGACAGGTGAAAACACCGTCAAAACATCCCATGTGGCAACACATAGATAAAAATCCTTAGAATGTGATACGCTATGTACATACCGAATTTCATCCAAATCGGTTGAGCCGTTTTCGAAATAGTCTGGATATACAAATACGAGGTGTGTTCAAAAAGTATCGCGAATTTTGAATTTCGCTGGTTACGTATATTCGAATTTCGAATTTTTTGTGGCGTTATGTTGGTACTCATGTCTCTCACTTATGCCGACAAGCTCGGCCATTTTGAATGTTTAGTTAATTGTTGACAGCTGCTTTGCTTGCACGTGTTTTGGATCGTCTTCGATTTTTACGCGAAATTCGTACCAAAATTGCTCAATTGTGACCAAAAACAGCATCGCATGAACATTGCTAATGAGATGTTAAACTCTGTCCGCGACGACCCAAATTTGCTCCAGAGGGTCATAACTGGTGACGAATCGTGGGTTTATGGTTATGACGTGGAAACCAAAGCTCAATCATCTCAGTGGAAGCTGCCGCACGAACCAAGACCGAAAAAAGCGTGCCAAGTTCGGTCGAATGTGAAAGTTTTGCTGACAGTTTTCTTCGATTGCAGGGGCGTGGTGCATCATGAGTTCTTGCCACAGGGAAGAACGGTCAATAAGGAATATTACCTGCAAGTTATGCGCAATTTGCGCGAAGCAATCCGCTAGAAACGCCCGGATTTGTGGAAGAACAAAAATTGGCTTTTGCACCACGATAACGCCCCTGCTCACGCATCGTTGCTTGTGCGCGACTTTTTGGCCAAAAACAACACACTAATGATGCCGCGGCCACCGTATTCCCCAGATCTGGCCCACTGTGACTTTTTCTTGTTCCCTAAACTGAAGAGGCCCATGAAAGGACGACGTTACGCTTCTCTTGACGAGATGAAGACGGCATCGAAGGAGAAGCTGAACAAGATACGAAAAAATGATTTTTTGAAGTGCTTCGAAGATTGGAAAAACCGTTGGCACAAGTGTATAATATCTCATGGGGATTACTTTGAAAGGGACAAAATAGATATTCATGAATAAATAAATAATTTTTGAAAAAACACAAAATTCGCGATACTTTTTGAACACACCTCGTATACAAGAATAGCTCGTTTAAAGTTTTAAGATATAGACGTGTCCTATATATCAAAAAAAAACAAAATGAAATGGAAAAAATGAGCAGATTCTTCATTATTTTATATCGTTACAAACCACCGTTATGTGGCCAAAACTACAGCTGGATATAAAAATGAGTTCCTCGACCCAGAAAACAATAAACCATAAATTTTCAAATATCATATAAAATTGTCTCATTTGGTCAAGCTTTGCAACATTTTTCCGTTCACAGGGTTACCAACTTTAAGTGCAAATAAAAATTAAACCAGAACTATCGAGCTGAAATGCATTTCGAGGCTTTGTTATCAGTGGTATAAGCGTTTCTTTTCCATTTTTTCATAGCTGCAAATTTTCTAGTACTTTGAAAAAAAGAAACACGCTCTCTTAAATATTTTCTTCAAACAAAACTTTTTATTAACAAAGTACCTTCTAGTATTTGATAATTCAATTCGGAGTGTAAGTAGTACTTATCGCCACAGTGAAACAGAAAGGACTCTATAGAATAATCTCAGTAGGGAGCTGATGCATAGTGCCCAGAAGGAGGTACGTAAGTCAGGAAGGGCTCATCTGACCTCTGCGAACACGGAGGTTGAGACAAAGAGTTTGAATCTCATTACATGTATGTATAAATATAGATGCTGTGTTGTTGATGTTGTCGGAATGGACGCGTTTCCAATCTTCCAATTCTTGCTTGCCAATTTATGATTTATTGGTATACATATTTAAACCTGGTCTTGTTGAGGTGTTTATTATAATTGTGGTTTTATGCTGTCGGAATGGACGCGGTTCCGAGCAGCATAATAGATATGTTACTAAATTAGATGATATGCTTATAGCTAACATTTGGCACTGCCCTAAAGTGTGTTTGGAAAGGACGTGTTTCCAAGCCACTACTTATTTAAAATAGTAAGATATCTCTTAACAAAAAAAAGCAAATCAGAGGTATCAAAATTCTTGTAGGATTATTTTAGTCCTGGCATCGAAAAGGTTCATGGATCTCAAAATTCGTTCTGCAAGTACTTAGAAAAATCGGCTGGAATTGCCTAGATGGACTAGTAGGGATATTAATCATAATTTCACCAAGCAAATATGGGCTACTCACAAGGCGTCTTAATAGTTTTACCATAAATAAAACACCGAGCATTTTACGACGGTTTTACAATGTAGGCAGATGAATAAGTTTTAGACGACTACAGTAGGGAGGAAGAACATCCTTAGTGAAAGTTAACCCCCCTTTTGCCCTATTTACACTGTTCTCAATACGAGACTTGAAATCAATTTTAGGGTACATTCTAACCCCTAAGTCAAGGAAGCTAGTTACCTGCTCAATTGGGTATTCACCAATGATGTCACTATGCACAGGTATTGATTTTCTGGTAAAACACATATATTTGCATTTCTTCAGGTTGAGTGCCATGTAGTTCCCAGCCGCTAGAAACATGAGTGGTGAATTCTAACAAATTAGATACGGTGGACTTACCCATGCAAAAACCACGCTGAGATGGATCGATAGCAGGTGATACTAAAAACGACAACTGCTTTGTAATAATAGATTCAAATAGCTTGGGTATGACGCTAAGCTTAGCAATACCTCTATGGTTCACGACGCACGTTTTACTTCCACTTTTGTAGAGAGGTACAATATATGACTATTTCAAAATTCTAGGAGGTATGCAGAGAAATCCAGCACAACTTTTCAGAACAATTGTAGGGATCCCATCAGGTCCTCCAATGTAAGAAGTTTTAAGACTTTCTAGATGTGAAAAAACCTCACTAGCTGATATTGGCGGAAGTTTAAAATCCAACAATGACAACGTGAGTGGGTAAGTGGGTGGTTCCGAAAGGGACTCAGCAGAACAATCATACTTAGATTTAAAAAAGTCTACAAACATATCGGCAATACAGGCATCACCATTTGACATCAACTCGTTGTATTTCATTAAGGATGGGAATTCCTTAACCCTACGTTTTGAGTTAACGAAATCGAAAAAAGCCTTAGGGTTGCTAGAAATTTGAACCTTCATTCTGGTGATGGAATTTTTGTAACAGTTTTTGTTACAAAGGTTATATTTATGCCGAAAAATGGAATAAACACCATAGCCAGTTGTGGAACCCGTCCTTTTATATTTCTTGAATCAGCGTGTCTTTTGGGTTTTCAAGTAATTAACTTCTCTCCAGGGACCAGGATAACTGGGAAAATCAATAGTTAGCTCAAATTGTGGATGATAGGCATCCTCGCGTAGTACCAGTGGATCACTCCGGACCAAAGAGAATTTGGATACATCATCAACGACTGTCAAGTCCAAGCATTTGAAAAACTTATTCTATTTATTTGAAAAGTCAGTGAAAACATCCCTTGAAGAGCTAGCAATTAAAAGACCATCAATAACATTTCAAGACACGCACGGCAAGTTAAAATCGCCCAATACAATCACTGAATCAGAAGGATCAGCCATGAAAAACACAGTTTTTATTATCTCTAAATCTTTTACATATAATTGGAGATCTGACTGGGGAGGAATATAGCTCGCTGTGATATAAATAGAGTTACAGAAGTGCTTCATGGGCACACAAATTATTTGAACGTCACCAGCTTCAACATTCCGAAGCGGAATTTCCTCAGCGGAGAAGCTTACATGGACAGCAATAAGGACACCCCACCGACCCGTATTGGGCGATCCTTTCGAAATATATCAGGATTAAATACATGTGGCTTTAACCAGGTTTCAGTAAATATCAGCACCTTGTAAGTAAGGGCGTGGTTTTAAGGAACAAATCCGTAACCTTCGTGTTCAAGCCTCTTACATTCTGGTAATTCAAGGAAATGCCAAGATCAGCTATTAGTTTTTTGGTGCAGGAGTGGAACTTTTGGGAATTCGAACCAAATTTCGAGTGCGTTAGCGAACAAACTTTTAAAGTAGTGCCCCGTTTGGCCAAAAACCTGGAACCAAGATTTTTCTCAACGATCTGCAGAAACGTCAATCTTAAAAGATGATATGCTTCTTTCTTCCCTGAACTTAAATTTCCTAACGTGTATCATATTCGGTTTAAGTCTTGATGTTACATAATGCCTTACTTCATCGTCTGAAGTATCGCTAGAAAACGAGATATAAATACCGATTTGTTTGGAGGGACAACTACTAGTTCCCTTGGGCTCGTTCCTTCGCAATTATTCGGAACCGTTTGTGGATTAGACATTACTATCGCTTGGAAGATATTTTTCACTCGCACTAACAGTTACTTCAGTCTACGTCGTGGTAACAGTGGCATATGTTGGCGGAATTTCAGGCACCACCAGCGATTTAGGCCCAGAATCACTCACTGGTTGAGGACATGGAGAACTAAAGGAAATAAGTTAATTTCCATTATTTAACGACAGCGTGGGAGTCGAAACAGATGCGGGTACAACCGAAACTGGGTTCAAAACCAGAGCTTCGTCCGCATACTAGCATTTCTTAGAGACTGACTTCTCTTTAAATACAGGTGAAGCATCAAGGCATTTAAATGATTTAAAGGCTACTTCATACCGAGAAAATTTTTCATTTAGTGATTGAATTTCTTTACCTATCTCACTGAATGCGCTTCTAGTGGTTCTCAATAACTTGAAAAGCACAACATCTGTTGCCCTGCACTTGAGACAGGTCCAGCGGATCCATTCTACCATTTAAGCCTGCACATTTTACATGAGCGAGATAATCGCATAACCACCATGCCAAAAGATGCTCTGATTCGCTTTTCAAGCTACGTCGTAGCCATATTAAAAAGAAAAAATTTTAAAACAAAATCGAAATAAAAATCAGAAAATTTAATCCAAACAACAAATTACGTTAACAACCACGTTTGCTTAGTTGGTGGACCGCCCTGATCTAACACTTAGAAAGCTTTAAACGTTTAAATACTCTGAACGCGGTTTGCGACTTTCGTGACAATTTTGTAGACACTAGTAAAACAGCTGTAATTCTATATAAGGAAGACAGAAAAACAAAAGAAGTAAAAGAATAAAGAAATTGCACAATTAGAAAATAATACTCGAACACAACAACAAATGTACAAATTTAATTTTGCGTAAAGTTTATTTCACTTATCTAGCAAGTAGCTGATGCACTCAGCAATAGAGTTGGACCGACAGTTTATTAACAATTTTTTAGACACAATGTTAAGTTAAATTATAGGCCGAAAGCGAACGAAAAACTATTAATTTAGATATTGCAGAATGCGGATTAAAACAAGCGACCGAACAGTTTGTATACTTTTCTCGACTATGATTCGGGAGCGTCGGTTCGAATCCTATCAACTGAATCCTTTTTTTTTAATTTGTGGTTTTAAATTTAAAAATTTCTTTAAAGAATACGAGTATATAAGAACAAAACATTTTTCAAAATTCGAATCCAAATGCCTTTTAATGATTACACAACTGCCGGTTTCGAACTAGTGAGAATCTAGTTTTTATCGCACTAGTTCTTATTAGCCAATTTATCTCTAGTTCTGAACCAGAAATTGTTCTCACTAGTTACTGACTTCTGGTGTTTGTTTGTTTAATTTCACTTACCAGCAGTAAAGCTTTTCAAAAATAGATTATAAAAACATATCAAACACTAACCACATACAGAGCTTACGTAAATATATGCTTAAAATTTTTTTTTTTTTATTGATAAGCACAACTGACAGCACAACTTTTCAGAACAATTGTAGGGATCCCATCAGGTCCTCCAATGTAAGAAGTTTTAAGACTTTCTAGATGTGAAAAAACCTCACTAGCTGATATTGGCGGAAGTTTAAAATCCAACAATGACAACGTGAGTGGGTAAGTGGGTGGTTCCGAAAGGGACTCAGCAGAACAATCATACTTAGATTTAAAAAAGTCTACAAACATATCGGCAATACAGGCATCACCATTTGACATCAACTCGTTGTATTTCATTAAGGATGGGAATTCCTTAACCCTACGTTTTGAGTTAACGAAATCGAAAAAAGCCTTAGGGTTGCTAGAAATTTGAACCTTCATTCTGGTGATGGAATTTTTGTAACAGTTTTTGTTACAAAGGTTATATTTATGCCGAAAAATGGAATAAACACCATAGCCAGTTGTGGAACCCGTCCTTTTATATTTCTTGAATCAGCGTGTCTTTTGGGTTTTCAAGTAATTAACTTCTCTCCAGGGACCAGGATAACTGGGAAAATCAATAGTTAGCTCAAATTGTGGATGATAGGCATCCTCGCGTAGTACCAGTGGATCACTCCGGACCAAAGAGAATTTGGATACATCATCAACGACTGTCAAGTCCAAGCATTTGAAAAACTTATTCTATTTATTTGAAAAGTCAGTGAAAACATCCCTTGAAGAGCTAGCAATTAAAAGACCATCAATAACATTTCAAGACACGCACGGCAAGTTAAAATCGCCCAATACAATCACTGAATCAGAAGGATCAGCCATGAAAAACACAGTTTTTATTATCTCTAAATCTTTTACATATAATTGGAGATCTGACTGGGGAGGAATATAGCTCGCGGTGATATAAATAGAGTTACAGAAGTGCTTCATGGGCACACAAATTATTTGAACGTCACCAGCTTCAACATTCCGAAGCGGAATTTCCTCAGCGGAGAAGCTTACATGGACAGCAATAAGGACACCCCACCGACCCGTATTGGGCGATCCTTTCGAAATATATCAGGATTAAATACATGTGGCTTTAACCAGGTTTCAGTAAATATCAGCACCTTGTAAGTAAGGGCGTGGTTTTAAGGAACAAATCCGTAACCTTCGTGTTCAAGCCTCTTACATTCTGGTAATTCAAGGAAATGCCAAGATCAGCTATTAGTTTTTTGGTGCAGGAGTGGAACTTTTGGGAATTCGAACCAAATTTCGAGTGCGTTAGCGAACAAACTTTTAAAGTAGTGCCCCGTTTGGCCAAAAACCTGGAACCAAGATTTTTCTCAACGATCTGCAGAAACGTCAATCTTAAAAGATGATATGCTTCTTTCTTCCCTGAACTTAAATTTCCTAACGTGTATCATATTCGGTTTAAGTCTTGATGTTACATAATGCCTTACTTCATCGTCTGAAGTATCGCTAGAAAACGAGATATAAATACCGATTTGTTTGGAGGGACAACTACTAGTTCCCTTGGGCTCGTTCCTTCGCAATTATTCGGAACCGTTTGTGGATTAGACATTACTATCGCTTGGAAGATATTTTTCACTCGCACTAACAGTTACTTCAGTCTACGTCGTGGTAACAGTGGCATATGTTGGCGGAATTTCAGGCACCACCAGCGATTTAGGCCCAGAATCACTCACTGGTTGAGGACATGGAGAACTAAAGGAAATAAGTTAATTTCCATTATTTAACGACAGCGTGGGAGTCGAAACAGATGCGGGTACAACCGAAACTGGGTTCAAAACCAGAGCTTCGTCCGCATACTAGCATTTCTTAGAGACTGACTTCTCTTTAAATACAGGTGAAGCATCAAGGCATTTAAATGATTTAAAGGCTACTTCATACCGAGAAAATTTTTCATTTAGTGATTGAATTTCTTTACCTATCTCACTGAATGCGCTTCTAGTGGTTCTCAATAACTTGAAAAGCACAACATCTGTTGCCCTGCACTTGAGACAGGTCCAGCGGATCCATTCTACCATTTAAGCCTGCACATTTTACATGAGCGAGATAATCGCATAACCACCATGCTAAAAGATGCTCTGATTCGCTTTTCAAGCTACGTCGTAGCCATATTAAAAAGAAAAAATTTTAAAACAAAATCGAAATAAAAATCAGAAAATTTAATCCAAACAACAAATTACGTTAACAACCACGTTTGCTTAGTTGGTGGACCGCCCTGATCTAACACTTAGAAAGCTTTAAACGTTTAAATACTCTGAACGCGGTTTGCGACTTTCGTGACAATTTTGTAGACACTAGTAAAACAGCTGTAATTCTATATAAGGAAGACAGAAAAACAAAAGAAGTAAAAGAATAAAGAAATTGCACAATTAGAAAATAATACTCGAACACAACAACAAATGTACAAATTTAATTTTGCGTAAAGTTTATTTCACTTATCTAGCAAGTAGCTGATGCACTCAGCAATAGAGTTGGACCGACAGTTTATTAACAATTTTTTAGACACAATGTTAAGTTAAATTATAGGCCGAAAGCGAACGAAAAACTATTAATTTAGATATTGCAGAATGCGGATTAAAACAAGCGACCGAACAGTTTGTATACTTTTCTCGACTATGATTCGGGAGCGTCGGTTCGAATCCTATCAACTGAATCCTTTTTTTTTAATTTGTGGTTTTAAATTTAAAAATTTCTTTAAAGAATACGAGTATATAAGAACAAAACATTTTTCAAAATTCGAATCCAAATGCCTTTTAATGATTACACAACTGCCGGTTTCGAACTAGTGAGAATCTAGTTTTTATCGCACTAGTTCTTATTAGCCAATTTATCTCTAGTTCTGAACCAGAAATTGTTCTCACTAGTTACTGACTTCTGGTGTTTGTTTGTTTAATTTCACTTACCAGCAGTAAAGCTTTTCAAAAATAGATTATAAAAACATATCAAACACTAACCACATACAGAGCTTACGTAAATATATGCTTAAAATTTTTTTTTTTTTATTGATAACAAAATTTGAATTCACATAATTACTCCTTGGTAGATGCTCAAAAAAGTTTTCCCTATATTTTCGGCAAGTCTTAAAAAGAAATTTCTGCTGAATTGTATGGTTAGTGGTTGTCGGTTGTAAGAAAATAATCGAGAAAGAATATAGTAACATGGGTGCATTTGTCGATTAGTGCTCGATATATCGACAAAAAATTTTCGATTTCTCCTTTTCTTTTCAATATAGAATTATTACTAACTTTTTATATTTAATACATACGAAATCTGAGCCAACATTTCCATGTTCCGAGTAGGTATTTGATTATATTTCGGAAGCATTACTTTTAACTTAGTTGCAGGTTACATCTTCAAAACGCCACATATAACATTCCATCCATGAACATCGATTCGTCCACTCCGACAAACTCAAAAGTTTGTAGCTGAGCTTTCTGCGCAGTCATGGCAAATGTTGGCTTTACTGGAAATTAATGCCGTTGCATGGCACACAATAGTGGCCCTTGGATGAGCGTGATTCTTGGTATGTGTACTTTTCTGACGGATTGTTCGCTGGTTGATTTTGGCTTTTATTATATTACTAGCAGACGTTGCCTTGCCTACATTTAACAAATTATACTCTTTTCCCTGCCCACTCGGCGTTTCTATTCATTCCATTATTGAGATTTTCTAACAAAAAAAAGATTATAAAAATTCTCACCATACAAAATGCATGGAAGAATAAAATTCTTTTTTCAGGAATTTTTCGGAAATTTTATTGGATATTCTTCCATTCTGGTCAGAGAACAATCTAAATTAGTGTCAATCATCCAAATCGGTGTAGGCGTTCTTGAGTTATGAGCGTTGGAACTAACGTCACTTTCTTTTATATATATAGATTAGAAAGGCCTGTCAAAATAAATCTAGTTTCGTTCCATATACCTTCGGTTACATCTAAGTTACACAAAATTATTAATGATTTTTTTAGCTTTAATTAATGTGATGGCAAATATGAAATGTTTATTGGGCCCCTTTATATTGAACCGGTGTGTGCGTTGGGCGAAAGATTAATTTCCGTAACGTTGCGGTGAATGCAAATGGCTTTGTTGTCGAACAATATTCCAATTAAGCGGCTCTTCTTAGCTTAAGTATACTTTCCAATCACCTCCACTCGAATTTTATTTTTTTATATATTAATTTTTTAGTTTCAGACATCTTTTTTAGCTATATACACTTTTAAAAGCTCACATTTTTCTTTAAATATCAATAGTTTAATAAATTTTTCAAATAACAATACTAGTTTACTGTTTAACGTGCACCAATTAAATGTCAAAAATTGATTTCCATAATTTGAACAGCTAATTGAACTTTTTACCTCAGAAAGCATTGTTTTCCTATGGCTACATCTACCGCTTAGCAGTTACGCGAAATGCTTAGGTCGGAACAATAAGTGGTAACTTTACTTGGAAACATTTGTTTTGTTAAATACGCAGGAAAATACCTTTCGTTTGGTACCCATATTGGCCGTTTTCGAGGTAGTTTGGATATACAAATATATTATAAGCTCAGGTGGCAACAAGAAATGGCAACTCTACTTGGAATTTTTTTTTTAATTACAGAAAATTACCTTTCGTTTGATACCCATATTGGCATATTTTACTTCATTTAAAAAATTCAGACAGGTGAAAACACCGTCAAAACATCCCATGTGGCAACACATAGATAAAAATCCTTAGAATGTGATACGCTATGTACATACCGAATTTCATCCAAATCGGTTGAGCCGTTTTCGAGATAGTCTGGATATACAAATATACAAGAATAGCTCGTTTAAAGTTTTAAGATATAGACGTGTCCTATATACAGGGTGTTTTTTTACAGGTTTGTTTTTCGAATAGAGATAAAACTGGCATTTTGTGGTCAAATCTGGCAACTCTAATGTCATTTATGTTCAGTTTGGTTTGCCATTTTATCATGAACAGGTTGACAAAAGAACAACGCTTGCAAATCGTGCAAATTTATTTCGAAAATAATGGTTCAGTTCGCGAAGTTTACCGTGAGCTCCGTCCATTTTATGGTCGACATAATCGTCCATCAGAGCAATTAATTCGGTTAACCATGGATCGTTTTCGCACTACGTTTACTCTATGTGATAATACGCATCCGCAGAGACGTCGAACAGTGCGCACCGAAGAAACAATTGCCGCTGTAGAGCAAAGTGTTGAAGAGGACCCGAATGAATCGATTCGCCACCGTGCACAGCAATTGGAGCTTTGTCCATCAACTTTATGGAAGATTTTGCGCAAAGATCTTGGCTTGCGACCTTACAAGATCCAGCTTGTGCAAGAATTAAAGCCGCGAGACCATGCAATGCGTCGTGATTTTGGTGTATGGGCCGAAAATGAGATTGATTTCGATGCTGATTTTCATCGCAAAATTTTGTTCAGTGATGAGGCTCATTTTTGGTTGAATGGCTACGTCAACAAGCAAAATTGCCGCATTTGGAGTGAAGAGAATCCACATGAGACCCTTGAAACGCCATTACATCCACAAAAACTGACTGTTTGGTGTGCTCTATGGGCTGGTGGAGTCATTGGGCCATACTTCTTCCGCAATAATGCTGGAGAGGCAGCTACCGTTAATGGAGACCGGTATAGAGCCATGATAACCGACTATTTTGTTCCCGAATTGGATGGCATGAATGTGGATGAGTTGTGGTTCCAACAAGACGGCGCTACATGCCACACAGCGCACGTCACAATCGATTTATTGAAGGAAACATTCGATGAGCGCATAATTTCGCGGAATGGACCTGTCAATTGGCCACCAAGGTCGTGTGATTTGACACCATTGGATTATTTTCTTTGGGGATATGTGAAGTCGCTCGTCTACACCAACAAACCAGAAACGTTAGGGGAATTGGAAGCCAACATTCGTGGCGTTATTGCCGACATACGGCCCCATATGCTCGAAAAAGTGGTTGAAAATTAGACCTGTAGAATTGGCTTTATTCGAGCCAGCCGCGGCGGCCACATGCCCGAAATCATATTTAAACATTAATGGCATAAAATTATCCTTCCAATAAAGCCAAATTGATGGACCTTAAAACGATTTTCTTGTGTTTTATTTCAATTCGAAGTTCTATACCCCTAAAAAAAACACCCTTTATCAAAAAAAAACAAAATGAAATGGAAAAAATGAGCAGATTCTTCATTATTTTATATCGTTACAAACCACCGTTATGTGGCCAAAACTACAGCTGGATATAAAAATGAGTTCCTCGACCCAGAAAACAATAAACCATAAATTTTCAAATATCATATAAAATTGTCTCATTTGGTCAAGCTTTGCAACATTTTTCCGTTCACAGGGTTACCAACTTTAAGTGCAAATAAAAATTAAACCAGAACTATCGAGCTGAAATGCATTTCGAGGCTTTGTTATCAGTGGTATAAGCGTTTCTTTTCCATTTTTTCATAGCTGCAAATTTTCTAGTACTTTGAAAAAAAGAAACACGCTCTCTTAAATATTTTCTTCAAACAAAACTTTTTATTAACAAAGTACCTTCTAGTATTTGATAATTCAATTCGGAGTGTAAGTAGTACTTATCGCCACAGTGAAACAGTGAGCCAATTGCTGGCAACATGCTTATTTGAAATAATTTGTATGGGCCACTAAATTGCTTGTATTAACCCTTTGAAAACAATTGGCCGAAAAGTTCACAAAAGCTCCAGTTACTATTTCACATATTTACGTTTCGTATGCAAGAATGAGTTATATTTACATATATGAACTTAGAACTTTTTAAAATTATATAAAACTTTTATACCTAGTATTGCTAAGCACACAAGGTATATTAACTTCATGTATGTAATGGCATAAACTAATCGAGATAGATATTGACTTATGTGTATCAAAATGTTCAGGAAAAGAGAAATTGATTAAGCCATGTCCGTCCGTCTGTGAACACGATAACTTGAGTAAATTTGGAGAATGCAAGTTCCTTGGCACTCATCTCCGGGCGTGAAATCGGCTGATAGCCCATAATACACCTATAAGGATTAAATTTTTTGTGTACTTTAACATTTAGGCAGAAAATAAAATTTTCAACAGGTAACTACATCACAAAAAGAACTAGGGGGCAATATACCAAAGTAACGCGGACATATTTAAATGTACAGGCTCATTCTCCAGCCAGTCCACACCGGAGTGAAAGATCGAGGGACATTGCATATTGATGGCAACTACATTCTGGACCCGGTCCAGCGGATTTAATACTCGAAAGTAGAAAAACCGCATAGTAGGAAACAGCCCGTGTTGCTGAACTGGTTTGTCAATGTGGGAGAGGAATTGCGTGGAATTGCGCATAGGCAGCGAGTTCACTCGGAGGACAATAATAATTTTGCATTTATGTACTATGTCTTTTTCCGTGGGAGGTAGAAGTACTTAGATTGCATTCTGAGTTAAGATAACTGAAAAAAAAAAATTGTAGAAGAAACAAAAGAAATACAAGTACTGGAAATAAGGGGTCAGAGGAATGAAATAAAAGTTGACGTCTAACCTGTGGCATGCTAATTGCACTAGTTATTTGTAGGGTGCAATGCATGGGGGTGTGGAGATTTTGCGCAGTTAGCTGCCCAAATCTATTATCTTATAGCTGAGTCGCCTTAGGTTTGAGTTGATAGTGGTTGAGGTTGTGCAGTGACAACATGCGAGACTGCGGAACCCCTTTGTTACCCCATCCCCTTATTTGCGAGAAGCGCTTGCAAAGAAGAGACCCTTAGAATAAGAAAATGATAAAATTGATAAACATATAGTGAACGTGAATCGAGAGAATAAATATACAGATGGCACTTGTGTGTCAATAGGTATAAAGGTGTAAGAAGAAAAGAAATAAGAAGAAAACAAAAGAAAAAGAAAACGTAGAATGTAAGAAAAGATAAGTAATCGTTGTGACTGGCATTGCATGCAACGTTTGTTAACTATAGCTACTAAATGAAGTACGGAACAAAGTAAATTGTGTGTGTGTGGTGAAGGGTCCTCCTTGTCCTCGGTGACGGAAAAGGTTAGGGAGCAGGGCCATTCCGGGTGGCTCCGGCTGTGGTCATGTGAGATGTGAAAGTAGTGGCGTAATGGGGATTTTATCTGTATCAGGGTCTGACCAAATGAGGCCTTTGGTCAGAATTGGCATGGGTGGGACAGCGAACAGGTCGGCCTCAAGTATGCAGAGGCGAGTCGCATAGAGGAGGGATATAGGAGTGTATGACGAGCCACTAGCATTAGAACCAACGAAAGAGGACGAGTTCTGCTCGATAACCTTTCATCTCTGATGCTAGGACTACTTGATAAAGGGCTAAATTTAACTACGTTACGGGCAACAGACGTTCCATTATAGATCTCACTTTCGCTAGCAGTGACATCGCAAGACGAATAGTATGGTCTGTCAGTCACGTCAACACATATAGCGACCATAAAGTAATAAACATAGAGCTTCTGGAAGCCCCGCGAAGGGTTGTGTCAAGCAGAGTGAAAAATGGGAGATGGAAACAATATTTTTTCGACCAACAACATTTGATACCATGCGGGATAATACCTCAGTTCTGGACCGCTTGCGGAAGAGCTAGCGATGCAAATAACGAAGCCACTGTGGGCTGCATGTGATGCCTCCATGCCTAAAAGTCGCGGAAACTCTCATCGTACCTCGGTTTATTGGTGGAGCGTAAGAAATGGCATATAGCACGGCGAAGAGCGCAGAGAGCTCACGCATCCCCACAATGAGACGAGCTTCATAGTACGTATATAGCTCAAAGAAAATTGCTTAAGAATACTATAAAAAGAAGCAAGAAATCGTGCTTCAAGGAATTACTAGAAAATTACGAACTGGACTCTTAGGGATCAGTATACAGGACGGTGATGGCCAAGGTCAAAATGCAGGTATCACAGCTAGTGGGTTGCTTTTGAATCGTGCTTCCAAAACCTTTTTCCAAGACATGAACTGTGGACTTTCTAAATTGGAGACATCGAAGAATGTAGCAGAACTCCAAGGATCACCGAGCAAGAGGTAAGGGATGCTGTATGCAGAGTTGTTGATAATAAATCTCCAGGGCCTGATGGAGTGAAGAACACCTGCATCCAAGAAGCGGTGTTCCCCGTCTCATGGAAAAGCCAAAAACTAGTTCTTCTCTTGAAAACTGGCAAGATGCCTGACCAACCATCTCCATACAGGCCGCTTTGCGTGCTAGATTCGATAAGAAAGATTTTCGAGCGTGTCATTAGTGTATGTCTACTGCAGACCTTAGAAAGCCCGGGCGGCTTATCAAATAATCAGGTTGGAATTCGCAAATCAAGACCCACGATTGATGCAGTCCACACAGTTGTTAATATAGTCAGAGAAGACATAACCGGAAGTAAGAGGAAGCGCTGTGCACTGATTACATTGGACATTAAGAATGCATTTAATACCTCCAAATCGATTCAGATAATAAAGTTTCGGCACACCTACGTATCTACGCAAAATAATTGGAAGCTACTTTAAAGACAGAGTACTTCTCTTTGATACGGGTGAAGGAGAAAAAGATTACAAGATCACGGGCGGAGTCCCTTATGTCTCTGTTCTAGGGCCCACGTTTTAGGGCTATGCAGATGACATAGCAGTAGTTGTAGTAGCGAAGAAACTGATCTCCTCCAAGCATTATGCAATGATGGCGTAGGAAGAATAAAAGAATGGCTGACGAAACCGGGACTGGAACTGGCGAGTCATAAGACAGAAGTGGTACTAGTTTTGGTGGTTATTTTAAAATTACGATTTAAAAATTTCGAAATTATCAATCATGTTTTAATTCTTTTATTTCTCAAAATCTAATGAAAATTTTACACATTTCTTGGCATCAAAAACAAAAGAAACATGACAAAATTTATCTACCTAAAAGTTAATGAGGGATATATCACAATGATACGAGCGGAAGCTCGGTTACCATCTCACAGATATTGAGTGGACATGGTGCTTTTAAGGAGTATTTATTAAATGGAAATGGAAACCGCATTCCATCCAGTTATGACCAAATAAATCTACCCCGATCCAGCGAGCTAAGTTGAGCGGATGTGTGTATCACGGCGCTTTAGTATAATACAGCGGTGCCGCATGGGAAAGCAGAGGTAACAACAGAGCAGCGCCCAAAATATCGATTTCTTGATCGAAGCAAAACATCTGCCGGAGATTGGATTCGAGTCTATTTAGAGTTGAGGGGGGCTGTGAGATAATCGTCAGCCACAGCCACATTTGGGGCTACGACGATGACACACAAACGAGCAGAAGCTCCTCTGTAGGCACGAGTGCGGCCGCTGGTGCTTTGGATTCTGAACCATGATGACGATAATAATAGGGGGCTGCTATACAGTCTAGATAAAGTCGATGGTATATGAGGTAGTCCTACATTAATTCTCATTGACGCACCTGGCGTCGATGAGGGCCATTTTCATTGGGGGTGGGAAGCAGGGAGCAAGGAGCGAGGGTAGAGCTTTAAGTGGAAGATTTAGACGGGGCGACGCCCCAGCGTCCGGCTATACCATAGCTACACACACACATGTCTACGTACACATATTTGCAATTTCGAAAGATTTGTTTTAATCCTTATTCTGAAATAACAACTTAATATTGTATGTTGAATAAACATATATAACCATACATATATAGAACAAATTTTAATGGTATGACGACTAGCAGGCCAACAAAGAGGACGGGGACGCAAACTTGGCGGAAGACGTTGAGCTTATAGAAAAGGGGCCTGGAACAGCGGGGAAACTACACCTCCGGATGACGAAGAACAACCGGCATCACCGGATACAACGTAATAGAGGGTAATTCAGGTAAGGGAAGTTTCGACTCCAAACGCTACGTTTCTGGAACACGTTAGCGGGGAGCTATTGCAAAAATTCGAAATGATGTTTTTCGAGTATCAAATGGACGTCAGCCCGACTACAACCGAAGTGATACACGAGGCCATGGGCACAATTCCCAGAGAGGTGACAACCCTGGGAGAGCGAGTGGCAGAGGTGGAGAAGGCTCCCGCAACCAAGTGTGCAGAAAGCAGGAGGGAACTCGAGGAGGTAAAGGTTCAAACTAAGGTAAGAGTTGACGAAAATAGTGGCGTAGTTCATCGAAGTGACTCCTGACGCACCTTGCTTAACCCTCTTGCCCAAGGCAGGCATTCCTTATAGACAGAAACAAAAACAAATCAAAGATGATTAAAGACTGGAGGTTAAAGTACGATGGTAGCAGTAAATCTATTCCCATCGAACTTTTCCTATTCAAGGTCGAGACCCTCCAGAGAAGGCATGAGATCGCATCAGAGGACTTATGTGCTAATTGTAATTTGTTACTGGACGGAACCGCGCAAGAATGGTGCTGGTTGTATATGGTGGAACATTCCGGCGATGAAGTAGGTGGGTTCGAGAATTTAAGAGACGCACTTCTGGACCATTATCGAAAGTCAAATTGCGATGAGGAAATACAGTTGGTAATAAATAAGAGGGACAAGAGAGGAGGCAAGAGATAAGGGAGTCGTTTGATGATTTTTATGCTGACTTTGAAGCCCAAAATGCCGGAACGGAGTCTAGTTAATCTCATGCGATGGAACTTGAAACCCAGAATAAAAAACCTGTTGGTTGGCTGTCGCATAGAGACGCTCGCTTACTTCAAGTGCAGACGGGTGGAGAAGCATTTAGAGAACTTAGAGCCGAAGTTTATCAAAAAGACGAGATGAGCTATGGCGACTGTGATACTAGGAAGATACTGCCAGAGTTGAGGCGTTCGAAAGGCACGAACGGAGCGTTGGCCGGAAAGATTCGCAAAGAAAGCACACGCCGGTGGCCGCGAAGGTGAAAATAAACGGTATTGGGTGTGACTCTCAGTTCCACGAACTGGTCTGATACAAATGCAATCAAGGCGGGGCCAGACTTTTAGTATGCGAAAAATGTAGGCCGGAAACCCGCGTCAGTGACAGCAGGAACGGCTCAGCTTGCCAGGAGAAGAAGTGCCCGGACGATAAAAAATAAAAAAATCGGCATCGACAAAAGATCGATCCATGCCAAAGCCCATAAGACCACCTCACAAGAATTTGGACGAACAAGAGAGGCAGTACCACGAAGCAAGGATGAAAAGGGGTGGAGCGACGAACTTTGCCACTTTGGTGCTAAAAGCCGAGGCGCTACGGCAGAGAAGAGAGCACTTACTAAGATACAGAACTTTAGGGCAGGGTCGAAATAATGCAAGAAGATGAAAGCAGCAATAACAGCAACCATAATTAGAGACGAAGTAGATCGAAGACCATCACGGAAGTTCTAATTGAGGGCGAGAGATTCCGGGATCTACTGGACAGCGGCGCTTCCATCAGCTGGCTGAGAGAGTCCGAGGCCTCACGGTTCGAAGGATCAAATGTGATATCGATTTGCGAGAAGGAACAGGAAAAGGCAGGCCATAGTGGGAAAAATTAACGTGAAAGTAGAATTGCGCGATAAAGAAGCCCTTTTGAGTTTCTATTTAGGGCCAAGCCTGAAGCAAGACTTGTACCAGAGGATCCATTGTTCGGAGTCCTTCGGATTGCTTTCGGCAGTGGTCTCCGATATAACTGAGAGCGAGGATACCGCTAGAAAGAGTAAAGTCTCTATTTCCATCATCCGCGGAGCTAGGCTTAGAAAGAACACACCCCATGCAGCATTCCATTGACGTATATGATGAAACGGTGCCTATTAAACAGCGCTATTATCCAATGTCCCCCGTTAAGCAAAAACACGCATATGATGCAATAGACCGTATTCTGAAGGTTGGGGTGATAGAGGAGAGTAATAGTGAGTGGAGTTCTCCAATAGCACTCGTTCAGAAACCTGAGAGGAACCGGCTCTGCGGGGGCATGCGCAAACATAACGAACTGACAAAGAAGGCCGCCTATCCCACGCAACATGTAGAAGGAATCCTTAGCTGTTTAAAAGCCACATATTTTATAACGGGTATCGACTTGAAGGATGCCTGCTGGAAAACCCATCTGAATGAGAAGTCGCGTGAGAAAACCCTATTTACAGTTCCCGGGCGGCCGTCTTAACATTTTAAAGTTATACCGTTCGGGCTGTGCAATGCCGGTCAAAGCCTATGTAGGTTCATGGATCGAGTCATTCCGTCGAGGTTAAGCGACAATGTCTTCAGTTTTATCGATGACTTCCTAGTGTGCTCTCCTCACTTCGCGGAATGCCTCTCCAAAGCCGGACTTGCCATTAATCTATAAAAATCGAAGTTTTGTCAGAGAGAGATTAAATACCTCAGCTTCATAATTTGGCAAGGGGACCTGCGGACTGATTCTTCGAAAGTGCAGGCGATATTGGACTTCTCAGTTCCAAAAACCATCAGAGAGGTCCGGCGACGAACTTCGCCAGCAAAACGGCGCCCCTAAGAGACTGCCTTGAGACGAAGGCGGAGTTTCACTTGACTCCGGAAGCCACTGAAGCGTTTAATTAATTGAAGAGGGAATTAACGTCACCAAAGGTGTTGCTAAATCCAGATTTCTCGCAGCACTTCTTTGTCCAGTGTGATGCCTCCACATCAGGAATCGGTGCGGTGCTGTTTTAACGGGATGAGGAGGGAAATGAGCGGCCCATAGCGTATGTTTCACAGAAATTGAAAGCGGCACAGTGAAATTACACGGTTACAGAGCTTAAATTCCTAGCAGCGGTAGCCAGTGTAAAAAAGTTCGGCCATTCCTAGATGGCGTTCCGTTTACAATCAATACAGACCACATGAGTCTGAAGTGGCTCATGTCCTAAAAGGAACTGTGACAATTGGCTCGTTGGAGTATCAGACTACAGGGGTTTGACTTCCAGATAACTCACCGAAATGGGGGGAAGAATGTGGTTCCGGATGTGTTGAGCCGCGTCCATATGAATGAGATTTGCGACGCTAGTTCCACTAGTGATATAACCTTGCAGGACCCAGAGTTTAGTTCGGAGGCGTATAAAGGATAATATTCGTTATAGAGAGTAACTCGGGTAGACAACCGGATTTAAAATATAGGAGAACGTTATATTTAAAAGGCCAGGGTTTAATAAGGAAGACGAGACGGAAGATTTCAAATAGAAGGTGCGGGTGCCGGGGGGGCTCAGGGAAAGGCTCGTCAGTCAGATGCACGGCGGTGAGTTCGCGGGTCACGGGGAAGTGTCTAAAACCTTCAATCTTCTACAGAGCTAGGAATGACTGCCGACGTTAAGGATCTGGTGGGAAAGTGTGAGGTATGCAAGTGCAGCAAGGCTTCTAATAACATAAGCCGACCTCATATGGGAGCCCGAAAGGAGGCAGAGCGCACGTTCCAACGCTACAAGCGTTGAATTCTGCGGAGCATATCCACGCTCCAAAGAAGAGACATTTTCGTGGTCCTGGATTACTTTTAAAAAATGTTGTTCCTGAAACCGATGCCGGAGGCCACAGAAAGAGGAGTAGTCCGGTACATGAAAATTGAGATCTTCCACGTGTTTGGAGTGTCAGAAACGGTGCACTCGGACTCTCTTACTTGTTATGGAGCGCGTCACACTAGAACGGCGGTATATTCAAAGGCTGCGTTTGCACTTCCTTGCGCGGTCCACGAAGCTTTTCGGCCGGAGCCATATAGAGCAGAATTTGGGCAGACGATGGTACAGTAGGGAGGGTCTTATCAGTTGCTGGGCAAAGTCAGGAAAATATCCGACGCGAAGCCCGATGTCTTGCCGAAGGACGTACGGCTTAAGCTGTAAAGAGCGAAGGGCGCGAAGAGTCTGAATACGGCATATAAAAAAGGCCAACGTTCGTACACCACGTGCGCCAGCCAATAGAATATCGGGTGGGCCAAGTCCTTTTCAGGAAGAGTTTAAGCCAGAGTAATGCGGCCCAAAACTTCAACTTAAAAATTTCGCGCCGTTTATTAAATTCGTCGTCGTCAAGCGTTTCGGTAACTGTCTATATGAGCTGGCGGATATGATAGGCCGTACGACGGGTATAAATGACATGACTTGGTTGCGTGTGTTCCATCCATCCATCCATCTTCTTCGACCCTATCGGCACACTTCCCGATAAGCTCGTCTTGTTACGATTGATATTGCAGAGGATTAATTACACAAGTATACACGGTTTTGGATCTGGGCAACTAAAAGTGATTTTTAAGTCAATTTATGACGCTGAATCCGAATCTGCATTCCGTTTTTTAAGATTGATTTAAGATTTCGAGATATCGGTAATTTTGTGTATTTTTAGGTATCACTTCATTCAAAAAATCGTTTCGCCAATTTTACAAAAGCGACGAACGGAAGCAATAGCTTGTTCGAAAGGAAATTAAAATACGCTTCTAACGACGTATAACATGTAGGGAAAGGTCAAACCATCGCTGAGCAATAGCTGGCCAAAGTCGAAATTTGGTCGAATTTTAACGATTTTTGAAAAAATTTTGATTTTAAAAATGGTTTTTTTGTACGAAGTTGTGAAAATCAGGATAATTTTTTTTTCCTAAAATTAGTGTGTTTAATAGCAAACACTTTTAGCAAAATATTAGGCAGATCCGGCAAAAACTCTATTTTTGGGGATTTTTTTTTGTAACTTTCAACAAAATTCAAATTCATTTGTTAAGATTTTTGTCAAATAATATTCATTTTATTAACTTAAAAGTAACAAATCAGAAATGAAGATTGGTGGAACTTTGCCTTTTGTATTGTTTAGTATTTTTTTCGCGTATTAGAGTCCAACAATAGCCGCTCATCATGCCTTCATCCCAAAATCCTTGGTATCGTCTTTCAATTTTGGCTAGATCTTGATGTAACCGCTCTCCCTGTTCGTCGCTCGTATCACCCAAGTTTTCGGGAAGAAATCGAGATGGGAATGCAGAAAATGCATCTTTAGAGACATCCGAGCTCCAATCTTTCGATAATTTTCCAACATATCGCCAATAATTTCCTCAAAATTAGGGGATTTGTGATTACCAAGAAAGTGGTCAACGATATTTTGAAAAGATGCCCACGCGGCTGCTTCATCGGGCGTTAAACATTTTGTAAATTCTTTATCAGCCATTAGTTTTCTAATATCAGGTCCCACAAATATTCCTTCTTTGATTTTTGCATATGACAATTTAGGAAACAACTTGACTAAGTACTGAAAAGCCGGTCCTTCACGGTTTAATGCTTTGACGAAGTTCTTTATAAAGCTAAGTTTAATGTGAAGAGGTGGCAGGAAAATGTCTTGTGGATTTACAAGTGGTTCAGCGGAGACGTTTTGCTGTCCAGGCTCATATTGAGTACGACTTTGCCATTCTTTCCTCACATAATGATGTTCAGTTGCGCGGCTATCCCACAAGCATAAGAAACAACAAAATTTGGTGAATCCAGATTGCATCCCAGTTAAGATGCCAATAACCTGTTGAAATAATATAAAAAATAAGTGTTTTCGATTTAATTGGAATTAATGTTTATACCTTTAGATCACCACATATTTTCCATTTATGATCATTGTATTTGATGAAGCACAGGATCTTCCGCATTGTTTCGTAGCATTCCTTCGTTTGTACTGCATGAGCAATCGGAATAGATGGTTTGTTATTCCCGTTGTGGAGAAGAGCAGCTTTTAGGCTGTATTTGGAACCATAATTCTGAGTCTTAAACTATTTTACATTTGCTTATATACTAAATCTTAAAACTATGTTCCTAAACGTTCTAATGTTCCTAAACGTTCCTAATATTCTATTGTTCTATTGATTCTATTGTTTGTTTGTTCAAGGGCATTGCTTGAATATTAAGAAACCATCTGTTTTGTATGAGGGTTGTTTATAAATACTTATCTTTCCTCAAGTGGACTGTATGTGTGTACATATGTGTGTGTATGTGTGATAGGTTTAGGTACCTTATCCTGTTTGTTTTGTAAGTATGTATGTATGACAATATTATCTTAAATTCTAGTGGACTGTATAAATTTACTTATTTTAGAGCGGCGTAGTTATATGTTCATACTTTTATGAACATTCTGCCATTTTTACTTACTTATCAAGCAGTGCCACGATTTAAAAGCTGCTATAACAGCACAATGGTGCTATCATGCGAGATCTCGGAAACTAGAATCAATCTTGAAAAACTGAATGCAGATTCGAATTGAGCATATCAAATATAGTTAAGAATCGCTCTTATTTGCTCAGATCCAAAAGTTGACCTGAATTTGTAAACCTGTGTTAATGTCGATATAATGGAATAGAACATTAAACACATCCTCACGGCAGGGTATATTCAACTTCAGAACATAAGCACAGCCAACCTTGCCGTTTCCGATCTTTTTGATGAAGCCAGCAGCAGCAACAGCACGAAACAAAAGGGGGGAAAATTTAATTAGAAGGAAACAGCCCGTATTGCTGCAACAAGTTTGCCTTTGAGGGTAGAGGATTTGCGTGGAATTGCGCATAGGCAGCGAGTTCGCTCGGAGGACAATAATAATTTTGCATTTATGAACTGTGTCTTTTTCCGTGGGAGGTAAAAGTACTTAGATCGTATTTTGAGGTAAGATACCTGAAAAGATATTGTAAAAGAAACCAAATAAGTGCAAGTATTGGAAATAAGGTGGCAGAGGAATGAAGTTAAAGTTGACGTCTAACTTGTGGCATACTAAGTGCAATAGTTACTTATAGGGTGCATTGCGCAACCAAGAGGCTTAAGAAAGTGCATGGGGGTGTGGAGATTTTGCGCAATTAGCTGCCCAAATATATTATCTTATAGCTGAGGCACCTTAGCTTTGAGTTGAAAGTGGGTGAGGTTGGGTTGGTCAGTGACAACATCCGAGACTGTCGAATCCCCCTTTGTTACCCTATCCCCTTATTTGCAAGAAGCGCTCGCAAATACGAATCGACCAACTAAAATTTCGTATCTCTGCCCAAACAAATAAGTAAAATGTGCTATGTATTAATAAGTTCATGCGCACTATGCAAAGAAGGGACACTTAGAATAAGAAAATGGTAATATTGATAGACGTATGTAAACGTATAGAGAATAGACGGCAATTATATGCCAGTGTGAATCGAGAGAATAAACATATAGATTGCACTTGTGTGCCAATAGATATAAAGCTGTAAGGACCAAAGAAAGAAAGGAGAAAACGAAAGGAAAAGAAAACGTAGAATGTAAGAGAGTACTAGGAATCGTTGTGCCATAAAATAAATGCAAGGTTTGTTAACTATTGCTAGTAAATTAAGTTTTAATAAATAATGAAGTGCTGAACAAAGTAAATTGTGTGCGTGTGTGATGAGGGGTCCTTGGGATGCTCGGTGACGGAAAAGGTTAGGGAGCAGGCCATTCCAGGTGGGTTCGGTTGTGGTCATGTGAGATGTGGAAGTAGTTCCGTAATGGGGATTTTGTCTGTATCAGGGTCTGACCAAATGAGGCCATGGTCAGAATTGGCATGGGTGGGACAGCGAACAGGCAGAAGTGAATCGTAAATCGTTGGGAGATGTGCGTGGTAGGCCATCAACCATGGGGGTACGATTTAGTTTATTTTTTGCCTGTCATGGGTTCCATCTAGTGATTACCAAATAGATCCACCCCGATCCGTCGATAAAAATTGGGCGAGGTAACAATATCAAAATGAAATTCTGCACAGAGATTTCCATTAATCAAGGGAATGTTCCGGACAGCATGGGCGGAATAGGTTAAGGTTTGTATAATTTAAAACGCGATATTTTCATAACTATTTCAGAGCTTGCACACATAATAAGCTTTTTAAGTAAAACTAGGCCGCAAACAAATTTATTGGATTTTGGCTCCGGTCACTTTTTAGCATAAGAGTTAGCTATTTTTGAATGCGATTGCTTGTAATTTCAACATATCTTGTCAATAATATTTCAGCTGCTTCTCAATAGTATGTAGTATACTCTTGCCAAATATTAACCGAATAGGATAACACACAAACAAAATATCCGGGCAAGTAGTTAATACCCCACTGCAATTGGAAAGTTTTATATCTTTTTTGATTTTCATACCTTTTAAGAACATTAAATGTTTGTAAGTATGAGAAGAAGAAGAGATGGCTCCATCAATAAGTATACTGAAATAATCAGGACGATGCGCTCACTCGATTCAGCCATGTCCGTAACTCCGTCCGTCTGTCTGTCTGTTGTTGTTGTGGTAACGAGTGTTGTCGAATTAACAGTCCTTGGCCGGATTTGAACCCGGTACTACTTTGTGGTACTGCCTGACTGTCGTTGTGGCGATTTATGACCAGTGAAAGCTTCTAGGTCATGTCACCCCTCCTTCCGTAAGGAAGGATAAGATGGGTAATGAGAGGTGAGAGGCATCATATCCATAGATCAACCATCGAGTTTCACGTCATTACCTTTGTTCATATTAGTAGCCTCTTACGACCGGTATGCCTACCTCGGGCATATTCTTAACCCCCAACCCGCAGGGGTTCAGTCTGTCTGTCTGTCTAGTTGAACGCAAATTTTTCAAACATAAAATGTGCATGCATTGGTGGTGGTTTGAAAAAATATGGTTAGCAGTAGGGAAGCTATTTATATACAAATAAGTTAATTTACCACTAAAAACTCATAGCAGAGTGTTTTTATTGAAAACAATCAGCTGGCTTTATAATACGAACTGAAAAGTTTCAAAATAGACCTACGTAAATTGGTATAATTTATCAATAATAGGTATATAATGTTCGGTTCCACCCGAACTTAGATTTCCTTACTTGCTCTGAATTGCGTTGGGCGAGGCATAAAACTTGCAGGGAGTAAGTTGCAAGTTTCTGTTTGTGGAGATTTTAATAGTAAGATTCGCAAGTGAAAGCAGCTGATCGCCACTAAGCAAAACAACAACAAAAACTTCAAACTTTGTTATTACCGAATGTAAACAGAAACAGCCTTTTTGCTGGCAAGTGTTTACAAATTCCTGATCCCTTTTAATTTTTGCGGTTTGGAGAGGGCTTGACCCAATTTTTCTTTACTTAGGCCTCGGAAACATTCTACTCAGAGGAGAAATGAGATGAATAAATTTTCTGTTGTGTGAAAAGATATTGCATTTTGCCTATTTTTCTGCCATTATTTTGGTATTTTTTGCGTTAAATTATATATTACCGTTTCATCGCGTGCTGGTATAAAAATTAATTTTAAATAATATCATTGGCAATACCGGATGCAAATTAACTTTTACACGAGGCGCGGAAGGTTTTTAAAAAATAACCACCTTGCTTGGTGTATCAACAAAATCTTCCAATCTTTATTCATTTTCTCTTATTTATAACTTATTTGGTTACCACTACATACAATTGTTTTGCGCTTAAGTTCTAAGTAAAGAAGAGCTTAAATGTTTACTTAAACTTATTTCATCATACGATGAAATAGGTTTAGCCTTGAAATGGCTTGCCCCTGAAAAATCAATAAAAATAGCCAACTAGATATTTGAGTTATTGTTTACTTTAGGTTTTCCTGTTTAGATTAAAAATGTGTGGCTACTAATTGTCAGTGTGACAAAGACATATTTGCCTCGTGTGCCCAAGTGGCGCGATGAAGCTATATTTGTTTACCTAGTGGGTAAGTGCTATGGGTGAATGGTGGCGTTAACTCCTCCACCTCTAAATCGAAGCGTCCCGTCTTCGAATATAAAGCTGTTAAGTGGTTGATTTGATTTGACAACTTCAATAATATTTTTTCATTTTCCTTTGATTTCCTTAATTGAATCTGAAAATTAATGCAAACAATCAATTTATAAGCAAAATATGCTGTTACTGTTATTAAAACCAAGGCCGTAAATGACCACCAAATGGGATTTCTTTTTATTTCTTGTTTTATTGGAGTAAGTATATTAAAATTGTTCAATTTCAAATCAATATTCTTTGTTTCAATGTATTCTTTTACAAAAAATGGTTTCAATTTTCCTTCTTTTAAATGATTTAAGATTTTTCCTGTTGGATTTTTATATTTTTTACTATCAATTGTTACATTATCCTGAAAGGTTATCAAATAAACTTCATCTATTGTGTGATTATTGATAGTATGTGTGCCTGATGCAATTATAGCACCATCTTTTACAATTTTTATTGACTCATTTTTTTCATTTATTTTTGTACAATTAGCGTGTCTATTATTTAGCATATCTGACAAACATGTGTTATTTTCATTTATCATGCAAAATGCGTTATTTAGTTCTTTTTTACAAAATTTTACTGAATAAAATTTATTTTCACACTTTATTATTTCATTTTCAATCCACAATTTTCCATCTTCCTGTGCCACGGCTATTGCCTTAAACAATTTACATACGTTTTTTACTTTTGGATACTTAATATTAATAACTATTAGACTGTTTTTTTGTGCAATTTTAAATTCTGAAACATCCATAAGATCTGATATTGTTACATTAACTCTTTCTTCGCTAATTATTTCTTTTATTTCTGCCATATCTAAAATTAATGGATTCAAAATTCCTATTTTTGACAATGTAATTGTTTTCACTGTGTTTTCAAGTTCAGTAATTATTAATTTATTTCTTTGTCTTAAAATAGTTTTTTCATTAGAGCTACTTTCTAATTGTTTTAATATCTGTGTTAATTCCGTAATTGTTTTAAATATTTGTGAATTTGTTGTAAACTGCTTATTATTATTTTCTATTAAATCATTTACTTTACTTGTTACTTGCATAAAATCATCATGGTCGGGTGTGCCGGTGATCCATTTCCAAACCGTCCCAAGTTCAATAATTCCCCTTTTTGATCTATTATTAATTTTTAATTTTCCCAACAAAGTTTCTATCATTTGTATTTCAAAATCTATACTTGAGTCTTCAAGTAATATTATTTCCACGTTGATTCTATAATTGTCTACAATGCTTTCAAACAATGACAAATTTGTTAAATGGTATATTGACCCATAACTTTCAAAAATCGCTGCATCTTCCTCCTCTACAAGTATATAGTTTTCTCTTGTATAATCCACTATGTCTGATGTGATTATGGTGATATATAATGTTATTAATGAAATTCGTAAAAGTTTCCCCATTGTTCCTATAATACAAAAATATTTAAACTTTAATATTGCCCTTATGAATTATTCTGTTTCTGCTTTGTACTTTAACCTTATTCCCTAAATCTTCTACTACTACTTGTTTCTTATATTTGGGCCTTAATTTATTCCTTTCCCCAAATAACCTTTCATATATAATCTCACCTTTATGATAATTCTTTTGAGCCCGCTTTTTGTTATGATGCTCCAACATTTTTCCTTGAGCATTCTTTAACACATCCCTCATATTTCCATGTGCTTCCCTATTAAACAAAATGTTACAAGGCCAATTACCTGTTACCGAATGTATTGTCTTATTATACTGCTGAACCGCCCTCATAATTGATTCATAATCACTTATTAAACTATGTTCCTGTTTTAAACATCGAGATATTTCTATCAGTGTGGAATGAACCCTCTCTATTTGTCCATTGCTAGTACTGTGACGTGGTGCACAGTAGTAAATCTGTATGTTGAACCTTTCCATTAAGGACTTAAACTGCATCGCACCAAAGCCTGGTTCGTTATCCATAACTATACTTTTAACATCTGGGAATGTTTGTAAAAGTTCTAAAATTTTTTCTTCCAAATTTAATTTATCCTCAATACACCTAACCACCAGATACTTCGAATAAGAATCCAGACACGTAATAAATTTTAATTTTTGAGCGAAAAAGATGTCTATATGGAGTTGTTCTCCTTCTTTTTCTGGTATAGGTGCTCCACCTATAGGAATCAATTTCGGATGCCTTTCATATTTATTATTATTGCATATGTTGCAATTCTTCACATATTGCTTAAACTGTCTAACCATTAATGGCCAATAATATTCTTGTCTAATTTGAGCCAAATTTTCCCTATAATTTCGATGTGCCCTATTATGTGTTTGTTCAATAATTGCTCCCTGATCTTCCCTATTAATGACATCATTAGCGAATAATTTAGTATATAAAAATTTTACTGTTGGAAATGCTTCTCTTAGCACATTTTTTATTTCATAAAGCACCTCAGGGGTGCAGTACATTCCAGTCACTACCTTTGGATTCATATATTCCTTCAAAACACCAACTATATTTTGTGGTATGTCATACTCAATTAAAAATCGTTTGTTATTAAAATTAGAAATCGTTTCCAAGACAGTTATTCTTGCTCCACTATTTATTAATATTTGCTGTTTAAAGTGGTTCAGTGGCTTTTTCGTTTCATGAATCTGATATTCATCACTGCTTTCCGCAGAATGCTGAGTACTTGCTACTGAATCGCTTGAATGATCCGATTCTTCAGAATTTGTTAAATTATTCAGTATCTGTCTTGATAATGCGTCAGCAACAACATTTGTTGCCCCTGGTTTATAAATTATTGTCGGTGAAAATTCCTCAATAAAAGATCTCCATCTTTTAATTTTAATATTCGGTCAGTGATGGTCAGTGTGAATTTCCAAATCACCCACACTGTAAAGATAATTCCTCAAAGTTTTCAATGCCCAGACTATGGCATATAATTCTTTATCATTGGTTGCATAATTCATTTCCGTGGAATTCAATGTTTTTGAAATAAATATAATGGGTTTTCCTTCCTGTGATAACACAGCACCCAAAGCTACATTCGACGCATCAGTAGTCAAAACAAACTTTTTATTATAATCAGGTTGCGTCAATTGCACCTGTTGAGACAATAAATTCTTCAGCCTTTCACAAGCAGCCATTCCCTCTTGATCGAGGTTAATAATCTTCTTCTTTGATAAATATTGGGAAATCCTTCCATTTTCCCCCTGTAAATGCTTAGTCAATGGTTTGGATACAACCGCATAGTTTTCTATAAATTTCCTATAATATCCGGTCAATCCCAAAAATCTCCGCAATTGACGTGATGTTCCTGGTATTGGGTAATTCTGTATGGCCTCGACCTTTTTTGGGTCTGTTTTAATAATGTTCTTGGCCACCACATATCCTAAAAATTCTACTTCTTCTTGATACAACTTTGACTTTCCAGACGATATTTTCATATTTGCCCCCCTTAATATTTCAATTATGCAACTGAAATGCCTTTTATGTTCCTCCAAATTTTTTGAAAAAATTATAACATCGTCAACATAAACGTGACAAAACTTCCCTATATATTCCCTTAACACGTTATCCATAGCTCGCTGAAAAATACTTGGTGCATTCCTCAATCCAAACGGCATCCGTAAAAACTCGTACTTCCTATTATTCACTGAAAATGCCGTTTTCTCTATATCACTTTCTTTCATCAGTATCTGGTAAAATCCAGATTCTAAATCAATTGTAGAAAAGTATTTTGACTTTCCCAAATTTGTAAGTATTATTTCTGGGTTTGGCATCGGGTACCTATCCGATATTGTTTTCTCATTAATTTTTTTGAAATCGATTACAATCGTAACTTCGGACTTCCGTCGTCATTTATCCCCTTCTTTGGAACCACCCATACGGGAGAGTTGTATGGGCTTTACTTTCCCTAATTATTCCTTTTTGTAACAAATTTTGAATTTCATCATTAACAAAATTATTCACCGACATCGGATAAGGATATTGTTTTGACCAAATTCGTATCTCTGCTTTTACATCGGTACGAAAAGGTAAATCCAAATTCACCTCGCCATGCACTGCCAAAACTTCACTCCTTGCTTCATTCTGCAAATCTGTCACTATTTCTTTCTCCTCACTAGATCTTGTTCTTTCAACCCTTAAATACTGACAAGAGCTTTCAGTTAATATGTTATTTATAACATTTTCATTCTCAGGAGTATTTTTATTTTCGTTCTGCTCCAATTTCCCCGTATTTACCCTGGATAATTTTTCAGGAGTTGCTTTTCCCGTTTTAGCTCTAAATTTTTTTTCCTTTTTTTTTGTTTTTATTTTATTGTCTCTCGGTATTTTATTTCCCGAAACAGCCCTCAATAACCATTCATTATCTTTGTTGCCGGTATTCCCATCGGCGGGCACCTTAAGACTTTCCTGTCCCAAGGGGTTTGAAATATTTAATAGGCCGGTATTATCATCGGCGGGCGCCTTAAGACTAATCTGTCCCAAGGGGTTTAAATTATTTAAGTCATTTAAAAAATGTATTCTTTCTTTTTGATCATCTCCATAAACCAACATCCGACCCGGGATATCAATCTTGGCTCCGATTCTACTTAAGAAATTGATTCCAATTAAGAGATCGCTCTCCAAATTATCAATCTCATAAAATCGTTGCTGAATCCCAAATAAATTGATATTATGAAAATACTCTATGATGGTCGAACCATTAATGGTCCTTACCCTCTTCTTAATAGCTAAAAAAATTTTGTTGTTGTATATTCCCGCCCGTATATAAGAACTTGTTGCCCCCGTATCTATTAATATTCTAAAGATTTGCCCCGTTTTTTTATCTGACTTAACGATATAAGGCAAATCAGAATTTATTCTAAAAAATGGTTTTCATTGATATTATTTATCCTTTGTACCTTTTGTTGAGGCTGAGTGCTGACTTGTGCACTCTCGTTGGCCCTTTTGGGTACGCTATTTTGTTGGTAATTATATTGGAAATTACCCCTATTTCCTACTCGTGGTTGGCTAGATAGCCCAACCCTAGATCTATTTAATATTTGTATCGATTCCTCTACGTCCATTGGTTCTGGACGACTTTGGTTCGCTTCATTTGTTGGGGTTATCCTTGTTGGATACCTTAAATTATTTTGAAAATTTTGAGTTCTTCGATTTCCCTGTGGAGGACTCCGTGAACCGTTTACTTGGTTATTTTTTGAAAATTGGAGAGCAAATTGTGCTCGCATTTGGTTTGAATAAAGCTCTTGCGCTTTTGCAAGAGCATTTGGCAGATCTTTTGGTGCCAATGTGAACAATATCTGATCTAACGGGTGGTTGAGTCCCGTTATAAATGTCCTCAATGCAGTTTCCCTTTTCTTTGTATTCAATTCCTTGGTTATGGCAGAACCTGTGCCATGGGTCATTATTGTTTTGTTAATTAGTAGTGTTAACTTCTTATTGACTTCATTGTAGAATTCGACTAAAGTCCTAGAACCTTGTCTTAGGATACTCATTTCCTGTTCTATAATATGGCAGGGTCTCTTGTCTGCGTACGCAAAGTCCAATCGACTCAACATAGCGTCGAAATTAAGGACAGTGCCATGGTTTGTCAATATGTCGTTTGCATTTTGCGTTATTTTGTTTCGCAAGATTGTTAATGCGGCAAAATACTTCTTACTACCTCTGGTATATAGAGACATGGAATTATTAGCGGCTTCACGCCAACTAACATAATTATTAATTTTCCCTTTAAATTCGGGAAGGGATTTAATTACATCTAAATTTTCCTCACACAGTATGGTTGAGTCAATACTCTCGATCGAATATTCCGTTACATCGTTAGCGGAATTTAAATTTTGAAGCTGGCGCCTAACTTGTTCCAGCTCGCTTCGCAATGAAGCAGTATTGGCTGCTATCAGCCTGGAGTCTACATCCATATTTACTGAATTGTTATTATTTGACACAGACATTTCAGAAAATCTATTTACTAACTGTTCCAGTTTTATTTATTATTTCTATTCTTTCCTGGACACTTTTTTTCACTATGATTATCTCTACACCTTTCGCAGTAGTATAATCTCTTATAGCCTAAGCTAGAGGGACTATTTCCCATAAATATTACTTTATAAAATTTCAAACTTAGACAAATTACCGCCACTGAATTCTCGTCCTGGTTTGCTTTTTGTATCACCTTCTGTACTGATCATTCGTCCGTGGTTTCCTTTTTCCTTACGGGTTGCAGCAACAGCAGTGTAAAGATGATTTATATATTTATTTCTTTTTGTACGTATTTTATTTTTGCGGTGTGTGAAGTGTTCTTATTATTTTTTTTTTGTTTTTTTTTTTTTTTTTGATTTTTGCAAAATTCTCCTTCTAATATTTGCACTAATTTTTTGTGGTGGAAAGTTCTTTCAAAGTTATTTAAAATTTCTCCTTTGTTTCCTTTTTTTGTCACAGAAACTTTTAGACTAAATGTGTCTTTTGGGTTTTTTTTCCTTTTCTCCTATTTCACAGGATACTTGTTTTTACTGCGTTTGGTAACTAGAGATTTTTGTCTCTTTTTTATAAGTTACAAACACTTATGGACTTATAGTCTCATGATATTTTATATTTTTTTTCACTTTTCTCCTACTTCACAGGATACTTGTTTTTATTTAATTGATGTTCGGAGATTTTTGTCTCCTTTTATGAACATCGATTTACACAAAGTTTTTTTCCTTTTCTCACATCACTTGTGATACTAAAAAATTTTCAGAAGGCTTATTTGAAGCCTCCTGGCAGGATCGCCAATTAACTTTTACACGAGGCGCGGAAGGTTTTTAAAAAATAACCACCTTGCTTGGTGTATCAACAAAATCTTCCAATCTTTATTCATTTTCTCTTATTTATAACTTATTTGGTTACCACTACATACAATTGTTTTGCGCTTAAGTTCTAAGTAAAGTAGAGCTTAAATGTTTACTTAAACTTATTTCATCATACGATGAAATAGGTTTAGCCTTGAAATGGCTTGCCCCTGAAAAATCAATAAAAATAGCCAACTAGATATTTGAGTTATTGTTTACTTTAAGTTTTCCTGTTTAGATTAAAAATGTGTGGCTACTAATTGTCAGTGTGACAAAGACATATTTGCCTCGTGTGCGCAAGTGGCGCGATGAAGCTATATTTGTTTACCTAGTGGGTAAGTGCTATGGGTGAATGGTGGCGTTAACTTGCATGTATGTGTACACATATACGCTAGGCTAATTCCGATACTCATATCCACCGGGATAAATGTCAGAAGTTTCGTTCGCTCTGTAAAAATTTACAAATTTCAACCGATTGGTACAAAGCCTTAGAATTCTTGCAAGTTTTCTCCCCGAACACAACGATTGCTGCGTACCTACTGCATTTCTTCTTGGATTTCCCATAATATAGCTGCTAATCTTCGATTTCTCCACAAATTCGTTGAACTATACTGCTTATAATAACGGGAGTTTGGTAGGTAACCTGCTATGAGTATATAAATTTCTGGGGCAAGGACTTACATTGTGCGAATAATACGATTTGTGAAAAATATGTTTTAATACAATGTCGATATCTTTTCTTTTTATAAATTGAAATTAAATTCCAAGTTTTCACTTTCGTGTTAGAACAAAACAGACATATAATAATAATAATAGTAAAAAAACACTGAACTACCAAGTGAGGCTAATAAGCGAAGAGTAGCAAAAAAGAAGTAAACAAAGTCAAGCAGTGCGTTTATTGTCACTGCTGCTGTGTCATTAGGCTAAATTTCTTGCGTACATATTGTCTTTTGTGCATATAATTCCTTTGCGCGATTTTTCGCTGAAAAGGAAAACGATGAGTACTCGTGCCTGGCATTCAGTTTAGGCACTTCTGAGTGGACTCAGCTAAATTTGAAAATTGAGAGTGCAGTGCGAGTGGTTGTAAGCGAAGCTGAAAGCCGTATTGTGATAAAGTTCAGTGAACTGTCGGTGTATACAGGGTCCGGATCCCCCCCAGAAAAGTCCAAAATAGTGAGATTTTTGGTACATGTCTGCAAAATTTAAAATAATTAATTTTAAGCTCATGAAATAATGTGAGGTATAACGGACGGATAATGGAGGGGGAGGAGGTTAAAACTCCCTAAAGCGTCAGCGAGAAATCTGTAATATCAGCATTATGTCATGTAAATCATGCATACTGTTTTAATTCTGCAAATTATATTTATTTTGTGAACAAAAGCATATAAATATGTAAAAAAAAATACTCTGTGAAAGTTATTTAGGCTTGGTCTGTATGTTTTAAAATTTTTGTTTCCTCATTGAAAAATAATAAATTAAATAAACCTAAATCATTTGTCTCTTATTACTACAAAAACTTTTGGTATTCCCGAGAGTAAAATTAGCAAAAGCATATAAAATGTTCTGTTGCTGTGTTGTACAGTGCACTCGCGAAAACTCGATCACACGATAACTCGAACATTCGGAAACTTGAACTTTTTTTTCCATTGACTACTTTAAAACTCAAACAAAATGTAGCTACTCTAAAACTCGAACAATTATTTTCTTTTTTCATGGAAAAACATGTGAGAAACGGTCGTTTTGCATGTGCTGTAACGGCCGATATTCAAATTTTTGTCGTTATGCGTGTCTTTTGTTTCATTCTAAGGCGCCGCACTGGCTAGGTTTCTTGCTAATTACGAAACTTTTCTTTTAAATATTGATATTTGTCAGTGATAAACGGGATTTTGCGCGGTTAAGATAAAATTTATTTGCGTTTTATAATGGGACGAAAACTAAATGTTTTGAGTTTAGCAAAAAAGGCTGAAATAATTAACAAGGCCAAGAACGGCGTTAGTATCATAGCTCTATCCAAAAAATATAACACTGCCATGCCCACAATTTGTGGAATTGTGAAAAATGAAAACAAAATTTTGGAATGCGTTAATAACACGCTATCGGACCCTGGAAAACGTAAAACGCTTCGCGCTTCAGAATTGCCAAAAATGAAAAAAAAAGCTTTACAAGTGGTTTTTATTACAACGCAGCAAGAATTATCCTATAAATAGATTAATTTTGAAAGAGAAAGCTAAGGAGTAACATGCCAAATATAGCGAGAATGGCTCAACTTTCTTTGCCAGCGATGGATGGCTACAAAATTTTAAAAAACGGCATGGCATACGATTGATTTCAATCTCAGGGGAAAAACTATTATCGCGACCAGAGTTAGTGGAGCCTTTCAAAACTCAGTTACAAGCTAATATTCAGGAGCTGGAACTATGTCCAGAACAAATTTACAACGCAGATGAATCCGGGTTATAATGGAAGCTCCTTCCGGAAAAATCATACGTTTCTGGAATGGAAAAGCAGGCACCGGGAAATAAATCTGAAAAGCAGCGCATCACATTTCTTCGTGTGCGAATGCTACTGGGAAACACAAGGTTAAAATGCTTCTCATTGGAAAAGCCAAAAATCCGCGTGCATTTCGGCGTTTTAACTGCCCAGTGCAGTACTGAAGTTCAAAATCAGCCTGGATGACATCAACTATGTTCCAAAATAAGTTTAACTTTTCGTTTGTACCACAGGCAAGTTCACATTTGACTACAAACTAAACACCCTTTAAAAAACCTATTTTTTTTATTACATAGGTGAAAACTTATTTAAAAAATATAGGACTACCTGAAAAGGCGTTACTTTTGCTTGACAATGCACCTTCGTATCCAAACGAGGACACGTTAAGATCCGAAGATGGTTTAATTCGGGTGATGTTTATGCCGCCGAATGTAACTCCTTTGATTCAACCAATGGATCAAAACGCAATAAGAATTTTCAACAAAGCTATAGCATGGGCAACTGCTGAAAAAATTAGCCCGAGAAAAGTTAATGTGCTACAATCACTGCGCGAAAAGACTGTATTGAATGCGGTAGAAAATAAGAAACATCAAACCAAGATCAATGCTTTTTTCTAATAATTTGTAAGCAACATTCATATTTGCTAACATTTTTTATTAAATAAACTGGCAATGAACTACAAAACATGAAACCAGAGAATCTCTTTGATTAACTATGCCATAAAAATGGACAGGGTATGAAAACTGTTAAAACGAATACATACAAATATATTAAAAATACATAACGTTCGAAAACTCGAAAATTTCGATAACTCGGACAGGGCCGGTTTTCATTAGTTCGAGTTAGTGCACTGTACGTGAGACGCAATCACCGTAAAAAAATTTTGTTTGGCTTTGCCTTGGAGTACACATTAGACAGGCCCAGTGACTTAGAAGACGACGAATGCGAACTACAGCGACGAAAAAGAATTCGCGACATGATTATAATGGGACTGGCAATAGATGTAAATTAAAAAAAAAATATTCAAAAACTTATACATTAAATATTGAAAAACTTATATAGGAAAGTATAGGCTGCGTTAACAAAAACCTATACATAACTCCATCATTTTTACACATATTTTAAGATTTTTACGTTCTCACTTTTATTCACATGAAAAAAAGTGGTGTCCATTCAAAAATAGAAATATCTTGTGACGAATTCGATGATTCCTTGATTATTGTGACGAATTCGAAGATTCCTTGATTATCAGTCCTGGGTTCGATCACTACAAGGTCGAATAAACACACGCACAGATAATGTAACTAATAGCTAGTTTTATTTACTAGTAATAAACGCAATACAAATTTAAGAGGTTGGTAACTTCGCATTAGTTCACTATTGAACGCTTGAAAATAAACTGATCAACCTGCCTTGCTTGGTCACCGCCTTATATAGTCCAACAGGGTACTTGCCTACTCACCGAGAACTTTCTTGGTTATTTGCTTTTCGTGTTCTGGAAGGGTCGGTGTTATTTATTGGAATCTCCTCTTTACATCGTATTCGCAAACACTCGCGCTATTTCTCTTCCTCTTCCTAGTTATACGCTTGCATGCATAAGCGTAGCCATCGTTATCTCTGCTGTGTTTAACTAGTGGTGGGAGTGTTATTGAGTTAGGGATGGTACATGCTTGAGAATAATCGCCACACTGCCCTCCACCTAAGTCTGATCGTCCCGATCAGACACATTTCCCAAACCAAACGCTGCTAGAAGCTCAATGGTTGGCACTGCTTTACCAAACCTCATTTCCTCCAGTGATTGAAACTCCGACATCAATCCTCTCCTGCAGAGATTCCCACAATGCATTGCAGTGTCACATATTCCAACCATTTTGTCCGGTCTTAATCCCGAATGGATTTGTGGCTTCACTTTTGTTCCAAGTGGTACCCGGCAAACATTCCTGCAACTCGTTTCTTCAGGGTTCCGTTCCGTTCTCTCATGCCCATTGCACTGTTTCACATTATCCACTAAGTTGCGTTGCTTCCTCGGAACATGACGTTCGTCTTTTATCCTCAGCACACTCCGCACACTTAGTAATCCATTTCCTCACAGTTTGTTTGCAACCGATCCAATAGAACCGCCGCTTTACCTCTTGCAGCGTTTTCTTTCTTCCCGTGGGCCTTCCATCTGGGCAACTATGCGACGCTTTGATAACATCTGGAATTCTTGCCTTGGGAACAACAATAAGTGCTCGATGATTCCGGCCATCTTCACTTTCCCATATCCGATGCAAACAACCAGATATTAGCTTCAAACTACTCCATTGTGCCCAGTATGCTTTTGCACTACGACTCTCTGCTACCATCTCTTCTCTTCCTGGCTGTTTGTTTTCCTTTATTCCTTTCAACACACGTGCCGAATCTGGATCTTCCTCCTGGCCTTGCCGAATCTTCTTCAGGAGGTACTTGTCCGTGAAAGCCTTTGGTCGAGGAGCTACCTCTGCTTTACGAGGCTGCTGTTGCTTCATCTTTAAGATCACTCCCTTGGTAGTATAGCCACTATTGTGTCCAAAGACCAGAGGAACTTCTTCGCAGTTGTAAGTCATAACCCTGTTCCTTACGTTGATGTGAATATCTCTCTCAGCCAAGAAGTCGATGCCAATGATGACTTCGTCGACAATATTCGCTACCAAGAAGTTGTGATGTGTAGCCACATTTCCAATTACAACCTTGCATGTCACCTTTCCAAGGACTGTCTTGCTATCACCAGTTACTGTCCTCAACTTAGCTTTCCGCAATGGTTTCACCTTTCCGCTGACCAAGTCACTCCGAATAATGGAGTGCGATGCACCAGTATCCACAGTCAGTAAGCGCTCTTTCCCGTCCAAGTAGCCTTCAACAGTAACATTACTCGCTTTCCGTTCGAGCTGTGACGCAGAGATTATGGGGAATACATCTTGCTCATCTTCTCCAGCTTTGCGTTTTCGTCCACCTGAATTGCTGGCGTTACTGGAGTCAGTGCCGCAATAACGTGCTATGTGGCCTGGTTTCCCGCACTTAAAGCATTTAATGGCACCATCACCTTTTTTCTGTACTCCGTTCAACGCTTCCAAAATTTTGTCTACCCAAGCCGGAGTTTCCACTTCTACACGATGAGCCTTGTATGCAGGTTTACTTAATAGCGAAGCTGTTTCCTGCGTTAGAGCATGTGATAGCGTATCAGAGAATGTCCGTTTGGGGTTTGCATATGTGGCCCGCTTCGTCTCTACATCGCGTATTCCATTTATAAAACTTTGGATTTTTACCCTCTCAGTGTACTCCACGGGTGCGTCCGCATTTGCTAGATGGGCCAACCTCTCGATGTCCGATGCAAATTCCTGCAAAGTTTCATTAGGTTTCTGGGATCGATTCTGTAGCTCTATTTGGTATATCTGCTTTCGATGTTCGCTACCATAGCGTCTCTCAACCGCACAGATCAATGCATCATAACTGTTTCTTTCGGACTCGGGAATAGTCTGTAAGATTTCTGCTGCAGGTCCCTTCAATGCCACGAATAGTGCTGCAACTTTATCTTCAGTGCACCAATTATTCACCGCAGCCGTCTTCTCAAACTGTAGCTTAAATACCTGGAAAAGCAGAACCATCAAATGACGGGGATTTTACCTTGGGAGTATTCGCTGAAGCAGATGGACGATTTAGTTGCAATTCCTGGATACGACCTCTCAATGCATCTACCTCAGCATCGATTTTATCCTGCAATTGTGCAATTTTTGCATCTTGCACTTCTAGTTTCGATGACACCTTTGCTTCCTGTTCTTCCAACTGCGATGAGATATATGCCTTCCGTTCTTCCATTTGAGATCTCATGTATGCCTTCGTTTCATCTAGTTGAGCTGAAATCTGAGATGACATGCAAGTCTTCTGTTCTTCGAGCTGAGATGCCATGTAAGTTTTCTGTTCTTCCATTTTAGTCGGCATCTGAGTTAATACAGCCAATATCAAGTTTGTGTCGACGGTTGCTACTGGATTTGGAGACTCCTTTTTTTCTTCCATTTTTGTCGGTGCCTCCTCCACAAGATGAAAAACATGATCTTCAACGTCGATTCCCTCTGCTTCCATAGCCTCTCGCAATCGTGACTGTAACTCTGATTTATTGCCTGTAGTGTTCAGTACCCGTTGTTCCAACTCATTTTTGAGTTGCTGAATCTTTAATTCATTCAGCTTCGCCATGTCCTTGTTATCCTTAAATTCACTGGTATTTATTCAACAATACCGCTTCTGACACCAATAGTGACGAATTCGATGATTCCTTGATTATTGTGACGAATTCGATGATTCCTTGATTATCAATCCTGGGTTCGATCACTATAAAGTCGAATAAACACACGCACAGATAATGTAACTAATAGCTAGTTTTATTTACTAGTAATAAACGCAATACAAATTTAAGAGGTTGGTAACTTCGCATTAGTTCACTATTGAACGCTTGAAAATAAACTGATCAACCTGCCTTCCTTGGTCACCGCCTTATATAGTCCAACAGGGTACTTGCCTACGCACCGAGAACTTTCTTCGTTATTCGCTTTTCGTGTTCTGGAAGGGTCGGTGTTATTTATTGGAATCTCCTCTTTACATCGTATTCGCAAACACTCGCGCCATCTCTCTTCCTCTTCCTAGTTATACGCTTGCATGCATAAGCGTAGCCATCGTTATCTCTGCTGTGTTTAACTAGTGGTGGGAGTGTTATTGAGTTAGGGATGGTACATGCTTGAGAATAATCGCCACAATATTTCATCTGAAAAAGGATACATCTGTGACGCGATGTCGCGTCGCGCCCAAAAAATGCAACGCATTTAGAATACGAGTATGTGCCAAAATACTTTGCACGATGATATCTTTGATGTCTTGCATCTGTTTAGGGTAATTGCTTGCTGTAACTGGCTTTTTGAAATTTGAAAAGCAAAAGCGTACCTTGGCTCAAAGCCACGGTTGCCACATCATGGTTCTTTTCGGGACCAAAATATGTCACAAAAAAGGACCAAACTCCAAAACCAAACAATGTACTTACTAAGTAAATATCTATATAACTATATTAAAAAAGATAAAAATGAAGATTTAATGCAAGTAAACCCAAATTAAAATATATTTTATGACCTATGGGAAAAATGGCCAATCTTATACTCATACTATCCCCCCAATTATGTGTTGTTGACAATTATTGATAAATACAGAATCGGAGGAATGTATGTGTATATTTGGCCTCTATTTTCGACTTAATTTTTTTTTCAGTTCTACTTCGAAATACTATAGGTTATAAGTACATACCTATAAAAATACCCGGAGGGTTTGGGCCCTGAATATTGAAATTTAGGGAGTGTGAACATTTCCCATACAAAATACATTTTCGTAGGCGTTTCCCTTATGCAATGCAAAAATTTGGTTACAAATATTTAAGCTATGTAGATGTTATGCCATTAATTTTTTCAAATTTTCCATACAAATGACATGGGCGATTTGTAAAATGCTTTATCCCTATTCTATATATATATATTTTTTTTCTTTAATATAGCTTTAATACATTGCTACCTAAAATTTTAAATAAATGTGATTTTGTTTTGTAACAGTCCTTCAAAAGAAAAGGTTTTGATAAATTTGGTTTGCGTCCTCACTACAAACTTCCATTTTACACTCAAAATGGAAAAAAAATTGGACCACCACCCCCAAAATATTTTCTGGATCAAAGCCTGGTCGGCTGAGTTAGCAAATATGAGAGTAAGCCTGCGAGCATTCGATGATAGATTGGATAGACTTGAGGAAACTTCTGGCCGAGTTGAGGAATTGAGTGGCAAGATCATTGAGCTAAAAGCTAGATTGGAAATGAGTGAGAATAGCAATGTTGCTGCAGATGTATTAATATGTGGCTTTCCGCAAAGGGAAGATGAGAACTTAAGTGAGGTATTTGCTGACGGCGGTAATTATTAAGCTTGCTTCTGGGAATGATCGGTCCCTATGATTTTGATCAATCGCAAAATTCGAAAAGTAGAATTGTAGGGCGATCACATTGGGAGACATTAGAATAGGGTATGATCAGCGCAAATACATCAGTTAGTGTTTGTCGTTGTTGATCGAGAGCTTCTACAATTCGCACTCCAGCTAGACATGATCGGGAGTGTAAAAGGCGAGGGTGTTACCCGTCTGAGTGGAGAAAGGCAATTATTATTCCAGTGCCTAAAAAGACAAATGCAGCTAACCCCGTTGATTTTCGTCCGGTTAGTATTTTGCCTGCAATTTCGAAGGTCTGTGAATCACTGATGGCAGCACAGATTGCATCCTATATTCAGCAGAGAGACTTACTATCACCTTTGCAGTCAGGGTTTAGGCCTGGGCATAGTTATTCCACTGCGATAACAAAAATTTTAAATGATATCAGGATAAAGTTTGACCAGGGGGACTTAACTCTTCTTTGCCTTCTTGATTTTTCGAAGGCTTTTGACTGCGTTAATCATGAGCTCTTATGTAATAAACTTAAGTAAAAATTTGGTTTTGTGGCACCTCTGGAAGATCGATGTCTAGCTACCTTGCAGGAAGATCACAGAAAGTCAGAGTAAGGGATACCTTCTCTCAGTCAAGGACTATCAGGCCCGTGCGCACGGGGTGTTTTGGGGTTCAAACCAGTGGAACCTGCTAGGTCATGTTACCCCTTATCTCACTCCGTAAGGAAGGAGCGATGGGTAATGAGAGGTGAGAGACATATTCTAAACCCCTAAACCGGAGGGGGTAACTACATTTGATGAAAATTTTTAACTCGTACATTCAAACGAATTGTCAAGTAAGTATGTTTGCATTTTTTGTTTGCCTACTTCTGTTAAACTGTGCTTATCGTTTACTGGCACTTTATCTGACAAATATCTAACGATAGTTTCAATTTACCGTCCAGTTAGGGTTAACAGTGGATGGTGAAACGGTTATTCAGTACTTGTACCCATTCGGTACTAGTCCAAGTATGTACTCAGTATTTCACATGTCTGCCAATTACAATAAAATCAAGGGGCATGATTGGTGATCGAAAGCTACAAAATAATATAGAAATGCAATTTACGGTTACATACCCGCCATCATTTATACCAAATTCTTCGATTAAATCTGTGAGTGCATCTCGAAATTCTATCATTCCCTGGGCTGGTATAGCTATTTGTGACCTAGGACCTCCTCTTGTTATGGTTTGTGAAACCTAATATATAAAATAAAAATCATAAAGTAACAGTAGATACAAAGTTAATTAGAATGGCACAAACATTTTTTTATAATAAATTGATTTAAATTTTTACAATCTCGAAAAAAACATACTGTAAAAGTTTCAGTTCCAATTGCAACAGAAGTCATTTGTCGGAATTCCCATTTGTTTACGATGTACCCCGATCAGTGGACTTAGGGTGGGGCGATTAAGGTTCATGAGAAATATGTTCGGTTTTCATTTATGCGATGCCAGGTCTACCTAGACACCTCACATAAAGGCTTCAGGGACCACCTTCGATTAGCCTTTGCGGTGAAAAAGAGAAGTATGTGCCTACTCACCTCACGGCAGTGCACCAGCGAGGCTAGTTCACTTAGCAACTGTCTGCAATCGATTGTTACCTGCGATACGGTACTGTTGCTCTGAAGGGATTTGACCGTGGCCTGATTGTCGGAATAGATGATATGTTCTCCGAAAGTAGCCAAAGTCCGGCTTCAACGGTTCAGTGACTTGGCAGCTGAATGCTTAAAGAAAGCAAGAGGTCTTCAGGGCAAATGCCGCTGCCCACCTTGCCATTAAATTTTGAGCTATCCCTAAAGATGGTTGTGAGCCGTGGGTCTATAATTTTTACATTATCTCATTCGGGAACTCTCATGGAGAATTTATTGTGCAGAGAGAGGGTCGGTGTGGTGTAATCCAATTGACGTAAATTTCTAGGCATTGCCTCCAGAGTACTAGTGTCCGACTGCACTGAGTCTGATTGCACTGCAGCTTGCCGGGAGTTTTCCGTATAGTTCTATCGGAAGAATGTTAAGCGTAACCTTTTAAGCTTTAGTGGCTGTAGAGGTTAATACCCCTGCTATAAGCATTGTATCATATCGCTGCAATCTACCCCCTCTGCAAATATTGAGTGTTCTTTTGAGCGTTGCCCACCATACCGTAATGTCGTAGAAAATTATTGATCTCCTGACCGCGGTGTACAGCCAATACATTGTTTGTGGCGAAAAGCCCCAGTGGCTTATCCAGCCCCAGAGATAGAAGCGACCCGAGTACGGCTTGTGGATAAACATTGTTCAAAGCTCCCTCTGATTAGACACTGTTCAAAGCTCCCTCTATAGCTTCATCGCTTTCAGACGATGAATTGAGTTTACGGAGAGAAGCTGACTCGTTTTCAGAAAATAATGGTGCTTCATCAGCTCTTAGCGGTACGCGGAAATTACCGTAAGCGGCGTGAGAAAGGAATGAGACTGACAGAGTGTTTTTAAAGGTGATATCATAAGGCAACAAAAGCTGATATATCTGTGATCGGAAAATGAGCAGAGATTAATGTGTTATCGTTTACAGGCAGTATTACAAAGGTTTCAGTTAGTTAAGGGGGCACTTACCTCGGGGGTTAGTGCCCATAGAACCCAAAAATGCCTAGTGAGAGTTAGCGTCTGCACCGATTATTATTGACAGCTTTCGGAGCTTTAGCCTCCTTTACCGCGTTACGTAGCCAGATGATCCGAAACTCACGGGTGTCATGGGCCATATAGGCCATCCGAATTTTTTTCCGGTAAGCTGGAGGCTGATGCTTACGTAAGAAAAATTATTTTTTATAGGAATGCCCGCTCTCATCCAACGTGTTAGTGGGACCGAAACCACCTGGTCAGCTTCAGAACATAGTCCACAAGCCTTGTTTCGTACGATCCAATGCTCCTGGATAAGAACGCTTAGTCGCTGATTTGAAAGAGCAGGGGACGCTGAGTTCGATGGTACTATTCATTTGTTAGCTCTTGTTTAGGAGATATTGGCGTTTAAAGGAATCTTAGTAAATTAACTTAATTAAATGCAGCTTCCAATTTTCAATATGGCATCGGAGTAAATACATATAAAACCAGTAAGGAAAGCACTGTCTTCGGTTTTGCCGAAGGCTTTATACCTTTCATGAATACGTATCATGGTTTTCAATTATTAGTATAAACTCTGAAAAATTTGAAAAATTGTAATAGTTATAGCCCAAACCCCATTTATCGGAACAAGCGATTGTATCGGAGCTATATGTTATGTAAGTCCCATCTGACTGATTTTCATTTGTCAGATTACGTATATAATATTGTGACGAATTCGATGATTCCTTGATTATCAATCCTGGGTTCGATCACTATAAAGTCGAACAAACACACGCACAGACAATGTAAGTAATATCTAGTTTTATCCACCAGCAACAAACGCAAAACAATTTTAAGAGTTTGATAACTTTACAGTAGTTCACTATTGAACGCTTGAAAATAAACTGATCAGTCTGCCTTGCTTGGTCACTGCCTTATATAGTCCGACAGGGTGCTTGCCTACGCACCGAGAACTTTCTTGGTTGTTCGCTTTTCGTGTTCTGGAAGGGTCGGTGTAATTTATTGGCATCTCCTCTTTGCATCGTATTCGCGAACACTCGCGCCATCTCTCTTCCTCTTCCTAGTTACACGCTTGCATGCATAAGCGTAGCCATCGTTATCTCGGTTGTGTTAACTAGTGGTGGGAGTGTTATTGAGTTAGGGATGGTACATGCTTGAGAATAATCGCCACACTGCCCTCCACCTAAGTCTGATCGTCCCGATCAGACACATTGCCGGAACCAAACGCAGCTAGCCTTTCTAAATGGACCACTTTCATCTTATTCCTTGGCCTTCCCATAGTTTGTATGCGATATACCACATCGTTGATCCGTTTTATGACTTTGTATGGGCCTTCCCAGTTACATTGTAGTTTTGGGGACAAACCTTTCCTACGCTGTGGGTTGTATAGCAGCACTAAATCTCCTTCTACAAAACCTTCCGAATTTATTGCTTTGTCGTACTTGGCCTTCATTTTATCGCTCATGATCTTAGTCCGTTTTCTCACAAGGTCGTGAATTTCTCTCATTTCTTCTTCCAATACGCTAGTAGATTTCCGAGCTTTCACTCCTGCATCAGCGTTTATCCCAAACTTTAAGTCAGCTGGCAATCGAAGATCATTCCCGAAAATTACCTTTGCAGGCGTCTGACCAGTTGTTTCATGTACTGCAGAGCGATATGCCATTAGGAATAAGGAGATGTGAGTATCCCAATCCTTCTGGAATCTATCCACTACTTTCCTCAGGTGCTCTTCCAATGTTCTATTGAATCGTTCCACCATGCCATCTGACTGAGGATGTAGTGCAGTTGTTCGAGTTTTCCGAATGCCCAATGTCTTGCACATTTCCTGGAACACAGCTGATTCGAAATTTCTGCCTTGGTCAGAATGTATCTCTATCGGTGCACCAAACCGAGCTACCCAATTGTTAGTAAACACTTCTGCTATGGTTTCTGCCTCTTGATTTGGAATAGGGTACACTTCTGGCCATTTGCTGAAATAGTCCATACCTACCAGTACATATTTGTTTCCGAGTTTGCTAGTAGGAAATGGACCAGCTACATCCATGGCTATCCTCTCAAATGACGCACCTGAGTTGTACTGTTTCATTTGGCCATGGCTCCTTGATTTCGGTCCTTTAGCTTTGATGCATACTTCACAGTTGGCAATCCACTCCGCGACCGATTGACGGCAACCAACCCAATAGAATCTTTGCTTGACTTTCTCCAAGGTCTTGGTGACTCCAAGATGACCTCCGCTTGGACCGTTATGTAATTCATGGAGTACATCAGGGATTTTCTTCCTTGGGACGACTATCAGCTTTCGAACACATTGACCATCCTCACTCTCCCATATTCAATGCAAACAACCGGATTCTAATTGCAAACTATTCCACTGTGCCCAATATGACTTGGCAACAGGACTTTCTGCTGACATCTTCTCTCTTGATGGTCGCTCGTTTCGTTCGATTCCTTGCATTACACGTGTAAGATCTGGATCTTCGTGCTGAAACCTCCTTAATTGATCCATGACCCATTCGTCCGTAGATGTTATAGTCATGAGCCGCACATCTATAATGTCTTGCTTGGCCTCAGCTTTGGAACAATGCTTGCATTCCAAGTTACATGGTCTTCGTGACATTGCATCAGCATTTCCGTGGATGCTACCTTTGCGATGCTCTATGGAAAAGTTATAACTTTGCAGTCGCTCTATCCACCGTGCCAATTGACCTTCCGGATTACGGAACTGTAAGAGCCATTTCAACGCTGCGTGGTCTGTCCTGACGTGGAATCGCTGCCCATAGAGATACTTGTGGAAATGCTTAACGCACTCTACCAATGCCAACAGTTCTCTCCGGGTTACACAATAGTTCCTTTCAGGCTTCCCAATTGTTCGGCTGTAATAGGCAACTACCTTCTCCTGTCCATCAACAATCTGAGACAAAACACCTCCTATAGCATAACCACTCGCATCTGTATCCAGAATAAACTTTGAACCTGGAATTGGATATGCTAACATCGGGGCAATGCATAGTCGTTCCTTCAATGTTTGAAAAGCCACCTCCTGTTCCTTCTTCCCTTAAAAACTCATATTCTTTCTCGTAAGGTCATGGAGACTACTAGCTACGCTGGCAAAATTCGGTACAAATCGGCGATAATACGTGCACAGCCCAAGGAAGCTCCGTAACTCATGCAAATTTCTCGGTCTTGGCCCATCCTTTACGGCTTCGATCTTTTCCTTAGCAGTGCAGATTCCCTCCGTAGTTACCTTGTGACCCAAATAACTTACTTCCTTTTTAAACAAGGAACACTTCTTAGGACTTAGTTTCAGACCAGCACCAGCTATTCTTTGGAAAACTTCCTCCAAGTTCTTTATGTGTTCCTCAAAGCTTTTTCCCAGCACGATGATGTCGTCGAGGTACACCAAACATGTTTGCCAATGCAATCCTTTTAGTATCTGGTCCATGAGTCTCTCAAAAGTAGCTGGAGCATTGCACAGCCCGAAGGGCATTACCGTAAATTGCCAAAGCCCTTCTCTAACGCTGAAGGCCGTCTTTTCTTTATCTTCATCCTTCACCTCCACTTGCCAGTAGCCGCTTTTCAAGTCCAGTGTCGAAAACCATTTCGTGCCAGATAACGAGTCCAGAGTATCGTCGATTCTTGGCAATGGATAACTATCCTTCTTCGTTACGTCGTTCAATTTTCGGTAATCCACACAGAACCTCATTTTTCCATCCTTCTTTTTCACTAGTACTACCGGTGAGCTCCATGGACTAGCTGATGGTTCGATCACGCCGCTGTCACTCATTTCCTGTATAATTTCTCTTACCACTTGGAATTACACAATGGAATACTACGAGGAGCTTGGCGGATTGGTCTTGCATCACCAGTATCAATTTGATGCTTCACAACTTTGGTCCGACCTGGTTTGGAACCATCCTTGTCAAATATGCTCGAGTACTTTGATTGAAGTTCCTTTGCCGTTTTCTGATGATCTTTTTCGAGGCCTGCCGTCCACGACAAGATATCATCTGAAAGATTAATCTTGATGTTGGAATCATTTTCCTGAAGTTGTTCACAATTGATAACTACCTCGACCTCTTGGCATTGTCCCAATATTGCTCCTTTGGAAAGTTTAATCGGCGATTTGAACTCATTAAGTACTCTTACCGGTACACGTCCATCTTGTTTTGTCATGGCCAGGGTTTTTCCTACTTATATGTTCGTCCTTGATTTGTTTGCTGCCTCGACAACCCACAACTTGTTTGTCCCATAATCTCCATCAATCTTTGCCCATATGATTGCTTCCGACTTCGGTGGAATTTGTTGGCTCTCCTCCACAAGCACTCGCTTACTAACGTATTTGTTTTCGTAACCAAAATTTAATGGCACATCCATGTTCTGGTAATTCATAATCCTGTTTTGCATGTCGATCTTGATACCTTGCTCGCTTAAGAAGTCCACACCAACTATGATTTCGTCAACAATATCTGCTACTTTAAAATTGTGTAGAACGGCCACGTTCCCAAATGCGATTTCACATGTTACTTCTCCTAGGACATGGGTGTCCTCACCCGTGGCCGTACGTAACTTTGCTCCATGCAATGGTCTCACCTCCTTGTTGACTAAATCAGATCGAATTATGGAATGTGATGCGCCTGTATCCACAGTTAGTAAGCGCTCTTTTCCATCCACATATGCAACAACAGTAACATTACTAGCTTTCCTTCCGATCTGTGAGATAGCGATTATGGGGCATTCAGTTGCGGGAGCCAGTCCACGCCCCTTTCGGCTGGCTCGATTTAGTTTAACGACTGATTTGGTTGGAAGGTTTGCTCATCTCCTTCAGCTTTGCGTTTTCGTCCACCTGAATTGCTGGGGTTACTGGAGCCAGAGCCGCAATAACGTGCTATGTGACCTGGTTTTCCGCATTTAAAGCATTTAATGGCACCATCACTTTTTTTCTGTACTCCGTTCAACGCTTCCAGAATTGTGTCTACCCAGTCTGGCCGTTCTACCTCCACGCGGTGAGCCTTGTACGTCGGCTTACTTAATAGCGAAGCTGTTTCCTGCGTTAGAGCATGAGATACCGTCTCAGCAAATGATCTCTTGGGATTTGCATATGTGGCTCGCTTCGTCTCCACGTCACGTAATCCATTTATAAAGCTTTGGATGTTTACCCTTTCTGTGTATTCTACGGGTGCGTCTGCGTTTGCTAGATGGGCCAACCTCTCGATGTCCGATGCAAATTCCTGCAAAGTCTCATTAGGTTTCTGGGAGCGATTCTGTAGCTCTATTTGGTATATCTGCTTCCGATGCTCGCTACCATAGCGTCTATCAACTGCACCCATTAATGCTTCATAATTGTTCCGTTCTCCGTCAGGAATAGTCTGCAAAATTTCGGCTGCAGGTCCCTTCAATGCCACGAATAATGCAGCAACTTTGTCTTCCATGCCCCAATTATTCACAGCTGCCGTCTTCTCAAACTGTAGCTTAAATACCTGGAAAGGAACAGAACCATCAAATGACGGGGATTTTACCTTGGGAGTATTCGCTAAAGCAGATGGACGGTTCAGTTGCAACTCCTGGATACGGCCCCTTAACGCATCTACCTCGGCCTCTATTTTATCTTGAAATTGTGCAATTTTTGCATCTTGCACTTCTAGTTTCGATGACACCTTTGCTTCCTGTTCTTCCAACTGCGATGTGATATATGCCTTGTGTTCTTCCATTTGAGATCTCATGTATGCCTTCGTTTCATCTAGTTGAGCTGTAATCTGGGATGTAATACGTGTATCCTGTTCTTCCAGCTGAGATACTTTGTGTGTCTTTTGTTCTTCCAACTGAGATGCCATGTGTGTCTTTTGTTCTTCCAACTGAGATGCCATGTGTGTCTTTTGTTCTTCCAACTGAGATGCCATGTGTGTCTTTTGTTCTTCCAGCTGAGATACTATACAAGTTTTCTGTTCTTCCATTTTAGTCGACATCTGGGTTAATACAGCCAGTATCATGTTTGTGTCCGCGGTTGCTACTGGATTCGGAGACTCCTTTTTTTCTTCCATTTTTGTCGGTGCCTCCTCCACAAGATGAAAAACATGATCATCAACGTTGATTCCTTCTGCTTCCATAGCCTCTCGCAATCGTGACTGTAGCTCTGATTTATTGCCTGTGGTATTCAAGCCACGCTGTTGCAGCTCATTTTTGAGTTGCTGGATCTTCAGCACATTCAACTTTGCCATGCCTTTGTTATCCTTGAAAACTCTCGGTATTTATTTAACAATACCACTTCTGACACCAATTGTGACGAATTCGATGATTCCTTGATTATCAATCCTGGGTTGGATCACTATAAAGTCGAACAAACACACGCACAGACAATGTAAGTAATAGCTAGTTTTATCCACCAGCAACAAACGCAAAACAATTTTAAGAGTTTGATAACTTTACAGTAGTTCACTATTGAACGCTTGAAAATAAACTGATCAGTCTGCCTTGCTTGGTCACTGCCTTATATAGTCCGACAGGGTGCTTGCCTACCCACCGAGAACTTTCTTGGTTGTTCGCTTTTCGTGTTCTGGAAGGGTCGGTGTTATTTATTGGCATCTCCTCTTTGCATCGTATTCGCAAACACTCGCGCCATCTCTCTTCCTCTTCCTAGTTACACGCTTGCATGCATAAGCGTAGCCATCGTTATCTCAGTTGTGTTAACTAGTGGTGGGAGTGTTATTGAGTTAGGGATGGTACATGCTTGAGAATAATCGCCACAATATGTACCAAATGTGCAAAAATTTTACGTTCCTATATTTTTTATTGCAAGAGCTATAGTCCAAACCGCATTTATCGGAACAATCGATTGTATGGGAGCTATGCGTGTTATTGGTCCGATCTCGTTGGTTCCGAAAAATTATTAATATATTACAAAATGGCGGCCCCATCGAGTTATCGCTAAAACTGAGAGACTATGTAGTTTGCGTTCAAACAGACAGACGGACAGACGAACGTACGGTAAGACGGACTTGGCGAAATCGACTCAGCTCATCGCCATGATCATTTCGGTATACTTATTGGTGGGTCTATCTCTTCTTCTTCTCATACTTACAAACATCTGACCGCAGTTATAATACCATTTCATATTCATGACAAGTAGAAAAACTCATCGTTTTTGTGTAGATTATACCTCATAGAAGAAATTTCATTAATAATATTACTAGGCGGATAATTGCGAACATGGGTGTACATTTTTCTTGTACTAAATTGTTTATTCTCTTACCACTGGTTGCGCGAAATTCAAACAATATTATTTAAGATCTTGAAACTATGTTCCGAAGCTAATTGTGTATGTTTGTAGAGTCTAATCTGATCTAGGCGAACAGTTGGTGCTTTTTATTTTATTGCATTTTTATTCCGTACTGATGCATTTGCTTAAGTGCAGAAATGTGGATTTCTATTCTGGCAAAGAATACTCCTTTTGAATTTGAATGCTAACCATGTCCATAAATGTCTAGCGTGTGGTTGATTTATGGTTACGTATGTATGTGTGTACATTAAAAAGTGTATGTGTGCGTATAAGGATATGTTCCTGCAGTAAAAATGGGCGACAGTCATTGATTGTGTCAGTTCCGGTACATAGAGTTTATGACTAGCTTCAAACTGGTGCTAATCGGATGCACAGCAGGGTAGCCGTACTAGTACCAACAGGGCTGAGGTCTAACCTATTCCGAAAGTATTGCTTTTTTATTGATATTTTTTATATTATTTTTTCTTTTTTTTTATACCAACAATTTTTGTTGATTTACGGCCTGTACATTTTCAAGTATTCATGTAACTATCTCAAGGCCAAGAATAATAATTTTTCACTTTTTGAATTTTTATGAAAATTATTATTGTTTTTATTTTTTATTAATCATTTTTAATTAATTATTAAAAGTTTTTTAATTGAATAGAGTAGGAAAAATGTTTGGAAACAACTGCTATAGCTTTTCTCAATTGAACGGCTTCAAGTATTTGGGAATATTACAATTATCGTTTCCATTGTTTTGGAAGGTTTTTAGAAACTGTACTTTACAAAATATGCTAGTTTTGCAAAGCTTTTTGCCGATTACTTTCGAAAGGTGACAATATTTGTCTTCCGACACTGGCTTATTGATGGGGATACTGAAAAGATATTTAAAAAACACTGCAGCTGCAAGGATTATTTTGTTAAAAAAAAATTGTGTTAGCCAAGGTATAGCAACCGATTCTGATAGTTTTTTCCCCGTCAAACTCATATGTTCGGATTCTACGTAAAAAATTCTATAAGGATAAACTGTAATATTTAAGTCAATAATCAATTTGTGGCGGCCGCCGTGGTGTGAAGGTAGTGTTGCCGGCCTACCACACCGAAGGTCCATGGTTCGAGCCCTGGTAAAGGTAACATCAAAAGTGATTTGAAAAAAGTTTTTCAAAACGGGGTCGCCCCTCGGCAGTGGTTTGGCAAACTCTCCGAGTGTATTTCTGCCATGACAGGCTTCTCAGCAAAAATTCGTCTCCTTTGTAGATGCCGTTCGGAGTCGGCAAAAAACTGTAGGTCCCACCAATTTGTAGGGAAAAATTCAAATCGGCACACCACAAATTGGAGGAGAAGCTTGGCGCAAAAATCTCTTAGGAGGTTTATGATGATATACCTGTTGTATATCGCGCCATAGAGAGAAATCAATTTGTGAACTTTTTTTGGCCTTGTATTCTACGAAAAAGCCGTTGTGCTTGTTTTTTTACAGAGCTTTTTATCATATAGCGAGTTTAGACTTGTACTTTCTCAATGAGAACTCTACATTTTTTTTTTTTTGCTAAATACCCAAAATCCGAATTCAAAATAAAATTGAATTTTTAAAATAAATTGTTATGTTTCTTTCCCCGAATGGTTCCATTTACAGTTTTCCTTTGGCTTTTTGCCCTACAAATATTTGAACTAGTTCTAAACTACCCACTTTTAATTGGGTTCGAAATATTTGTTCTTACACTAGCTCTGGATGATTGATTTCCGAACCATCTCTGAACCGGCTACATATGAGAGAGTTCGGAACGCTTTCTAGAATTCTCCAGAGTCAGTTGAAAGCATTGCGTGGGGATAGGCGGTGAATAAGTACCGCCTTTTAATGTAAATAGTTCTACGGTAGTTTTGAGTTAGCGTCATTTACTGCAGGGTTTATGCAACCTGTCATATTTGTATACATACATATGTATATGTACCTTGTGGGGAAAATCTCTAGTTCTGAACTGGGGTGCTTCTAGTGCGTTGCGAACCCCTCCTAGTTCGCCTTCAATCTCATTTACATGGAATCAACTGGCGAATTTAACATGGCGATGTCTTAGGCGGTGGAAATTGTCCCCCGCTGCATTATCATTTCGACAGTTCCGAACTAGTTAAAAATGAGACAGTTTGGATATTCAATTCAATTCAATTCATTTATTAAGTCAATGGCAAACACCTTACTGACTAGATTTACAGATTCCTTAAACTTAAACTTAAAACTAATGAAATATTAAATCAAGATTCAATATCTGCCTTGAAATGGGACCTTGACATTGCGAAATCGAGATCAATAATACTACAGATGCGATTCAACTCGTTAAGCCCTCTTATAAGTGGGTAAATTTGAGATAATTCGATCTCAGAATGAATATAAAAAATATTAGTAGAGCTTAGAGCTCTATTGGGGATATTAAAACATATCTGTCCAAGAAGAGCTGAACAATCAATGGCACCGGAAATTATGTCAAAGATAAACATTAGATTTTGAACAGCTCGCCTAATATCGAGCGGCTGAACATTAATTAGCATACACCTGGCAGGATAGGGTGGCAGAGGACTAATAAAATTGAGAGGTTGAACAGAAAATCGTGTGAAAACAAAATTTTCCTAGTATAAGGGTCTTTGAAATCCTTCGCATAGCGTTGAAGAAAGGATAAGTTAGAATATGCTTTCGGTATAATATGGTTGGCATGGTTAACAAAAGTGAAGAAAGTGTCAGAAATTACTCCTAAATCACGAAATTCTCGAACAGAAGCAAGAGCTACATTAAAAACCAAATATGTAGACGCACGCGCGTTCATAGACTTGGAGAACGTTATGTCGCAGCACTTACTACCACTGAGGCACAATTTATTTTGAATGGCCGAAGCGTTAAGTGCATTTAGATCCTCCTGCAAAAGCAGGGCGTCTGATCCAGAAGAGATCCTGCTGAACAGTTTTAAATCATCTGCATACTATAGATAGTTTGTATGCTTTAGGTGCCAACATCATTGATGAAAATTATAAATAAGGACCAAGAATACTACCTTGTGGCACACCTGAGGTTGCAAGAAAGTTGTAAGACTTCACAGACTCAATTTGGACGAAAGAGATTCTATCGGTGAGATACGACTTAAGCCACAACAAAAAAACGGAGTGGAAACCTAAGTTTTCAAGTTTTGACAACAGTATTTTCTGGGATACTGTGCAAAATGCTTTAGAGAAATCAGTGTAAATTGTATCAACTTGACAACCGTCTTTAAAAGCAGAAACACAGAAATGAGAGAATACAGCAAGATTAGTGACAGTCGATAGCCCTCCAACAAAACCATGCTTACATGGATCGATTACACCTTTAATCGCAAATGCTAACTTTTCCTTGACCACTTTCTCAAAAAGTTTGGAGCAAGTAGACAATTCAGAGATTGGCCTGTAATTTTTTACCTCATTTCTGTGGCCTGACTTGAATATTGGAGTGATAGACGCCAATTTCCACCGATCAACGAAAGTTCCGGTGGATAGCTAAACATTGAAGATATGGCATAACGGAACACTAAGGGAATAGCTACATTTTTTGAATAAAAATGAACACAAACCATCAATATCCTCTTTCGGTGAAGATTTTAAGGACGATATTCCATTAATAATATCTGTTTCGGATATAGACATTGAGCCAAAGTCCAGGGATTTGGGTGTACCGATAAAAAGGCTGTTAGCCGTAGAATCAGAGTCAACAACAAAGTTAGACTTGAAAAAGTCAGCAAAAAGATTTGCGGAATCATCTAAGTCATTTGAGGAAACCCCATTATATTTAACACAGGTGGGAATATTACCAGAACCTTTTTTTGAACGTACATAGTTTATTTATTGCTCTAGCTCTGAACAATTTCTAAATTCTACAGTTTTAATCTAGTAAGTTTAAAATAAAAAAATATTTTAATAAAAAATAAAACCACTTCCAAGGAGCGACCCCATTTTGAAAAAACTTATGATGCTACATGTCCCAAGACTCGAACCTTGGACCTTCGGTGTGGTCAGCAACACTACAGCCACACCATTGCGGTTAGCTTATGCGCTGCTAGTAATTTAAGCCTAAAGTTTAAACGTGCTTATTCCACTATGTTGACTTTAAATTACAAAGAAATACTATACCTTTTGTAAAATATAAAATACAAAAACATAGATTCCAACAATGAATATTCTTCTGTAAAGAACATTAAAAGAGAAAAACATTTTTCCAAATGCGAGTCCAAATCAATTTTAATGATTACTCAGCTGCAGGTTTAGAACTATCGATAATCTAGTTCCTAACGCACTACTTACTATTAACAAGTTTATCTCTAGTTCTGAACCAGAAATTATTTTCATTATAAATACGTACATATATAGTTAAACAATAAGTTTTGTACAGAAATTTAAGTAGAGCAGTATCTGTTGTTTTATGGAATAATAAATTTCAAATAATATTAGCTAAAACAGTTCATTTATTAACGAATAATGCAAATAAATAAATACGTTTCCAAACTAAGGCAATACATTTTTAGAACCCCAAATGGAAGTTCGGCAAGAAATTTATTACAATTTATTTACTATTTTAAGTGCTACCTACAAAAATGCAATTGAAATTGTGATTATTTTAGTTTTAGTTGCATATGTTCACATTTTACGGCCTACTTCGCATTCGAAACATTCGAATTCTCGCAAAATAGTATGGAAGAGTAACATAGCAGCACAGTTAACCCAATGCTACTCTGATAAAAAGTATTAGTGGATATATTCTGCAATATGGGCGGACAAGCATATTCAAAAATAGATGGGAAGATTCGAGAATTTAGTTTTGATTTCTAAAAATTATATTGGCATAGTGTGCTGAACTATGTGCTAAATTTTTGGTCCTTAGGTCACCAGGAATTTAGTTTAGAATCAATTGCAAGATTTAAAATTTCAGATGAATATCCAAATAGGTGGATCCGCGCGCTACCTAGCGAAAGTTTTCTGATCAAATATTGCTTTGTCGCCGGGTACCGAACTATGTGACAAGTTTCAAGTATCTCCCTCTGGGAAAGAGGAGTCAAAAATCGATTGCAAGATTCATTCCGTTTTCAGTGATTTTCATTTGTCTAGATCATGACGCCATCTAGCGGAATTTTTTGTATAGAGTATTGCATGGCATTTTGTTGTTGTTCTATGTGTCAAAGTTTCAATGCTCTAGCTTACCGGGAAACTACTACAAATAAATAACGAAATACCTAATTTTAAATAAATTTTCCGTATATCTCGTTACGTGCGCCACCTATCGGATATTTTTTTCATCCACATTGCATTGTCACAAGTTTCAAGTGTCTAGTTCAACGGGAAGTTCCCTAAAAGACTTTGCAATATTCCGAAAATTCAGAATTAACTCATTTCAACAGCACTCATGCAACAGCCGCTTTGAACCTTCATAGATACAGTAAAACAAAAGCTAACTGTAAATTTTTTGATTTTATACTATAATTTGGACTTTACACTTAATGAGTATGCACTAAATTTTTTTATTTGGGGGTTTGTTTTAAATCGCTACAATTAAAAAAAGGTATACAAAATAATAAGGTTTTCACAAAGCTGTTTGAGAACTTGAACACGTTTTTAAAAGTATTATGTATACTAGTTTCTTAAAAATAAAAATGAAACAGTAACGTTATCATACCACCAGCGAGTGCAGCTCACGTTCTCCCGCAAAAATAAACAGGTGTTGCAAAAACGTACCGCTGGTGGAAGCACTGCATATGACTTCAAGGATTCTATGACATTATTTTCGGTGCGAAAATTGGTGTTTATGTCATTTTTATGCAAGAATAAGCACTTAAGCACTTTCATTGTTATTTGTGCGACTAAAATTTCCTTTCCTTTCCTTCCTTTTCTTTTCGTTCCCTTTCTTTCTTTCATTTCCCTTCCCTTACTTTTCTTTCACTTACTTTCCTTTATTTTCCTTTCCTCTTCTTACCTTTCATTTTCTTTCCTTTCCTTTGCTTTTTTTTCCTTTTATTTCCATTCCTTTCCAATCCCCTTTCTTTTCTTTTCTTTCCTTTCCTTTTCCTTCCTTTCGCTCCTTTCCTTTTCTTACCTTTCCTTTCCATTCCCTTCCTTTTTTTTCTTTCCTTTACTTTTCTTTTCTTTACTTTCCTTTCCATTCCCTTACTTTCCTTTTCTTTCTTTTACTCACATTTCCTGCTCTTCCCTTCACTTTCTTTTAATAAACTTGGTTTTATTCTATTGTATTTTATTTTATTGTATTTTATTCTATTTTATTTTATTTCATTAACACAAACCCAACCATAAATACAAAAACAAAACAAACTGTTGAATACTCTTTATGAATTCCTTTCCTTTCATTTACTTTCCTTTCCTTACCTTTCCACTCCTTTCTTTTCCTTTCCTTCCCTTTCTTTTCTTTCAATTCCTTCCTTTTCTTTCCCTTACTTTCCTTTCTTTTCCTTTCCTCTTCTTACCTTTCATTTTCTTTCCTTTCCTTTGCTTTCCTTTCCTTTTATTTCCATTCCTTTCCAATCCCCTTTCTTTTCTTTTCTTTCCTTTCCTTTTCCTTCCTTTCGCTCCTTTCCTTTCCATTCCCTTGCTTTTTTTCCTTTCCTTTACTTTTCTTTTCTTTACTTTTCTTTCCATTCCCTTCCTTTCCTCTTCTTTCCTTTACTTACATTTCCTGCTCTTCCCTTCACTTTCTTTTGATAAACTTGGTTTTATTCTATTATATTTTGTTTTATTGTATTTTATTCTATTTTATTTTATTTCATTAACACAAACCCAACCATAAATACAAAAACAAAACAAACTGTTGAATACTCTTTATGAATTCCTTTCCTTTCATTTACTTTCCTCTCCTTACCTTTCCACTCCTTTCTTTTCCTTTCCTTCCCTTTTTTTCGTTTCCTTCCTTTTCTTTCCCTTACTTTCCTTTCTTTTCCTTTCCTTTTCTTACCTTTCATTTTCTTTCCTTTCCTTTGCTTTCCTTTCCTTTTATTTCCATTCCTTTCCAATCCCCTTTCTTTTCTTTTCTTTCCTTTCCTTTTCCTTCCTTTCGCTCCTTTCCTTTTCTTACCTTTCTTTTCCATTGCCTTCCTTTTTTTCTTTCCTTAACTTTTCTTTTGTTTACTTTCCTTTCCATTCCCTTCCTTTCCTTTTCTTTCCTTTACTTACATTTCCTGCTCTTCCCTTCACTTTCTTTTAATAAACTTGGTTTTATTCTATTGTATTTTATTTTATTGTATTTTATTTTATTTCATTAACACAAACCCAACCATAAATACAAAAACAAAACAAACTGTTGAATACTCTTTATGAATTCCTTTCCTTTCATTTACTTTCCTTTCCTTACCTTTCCACTCCTTTCTTTTCCTTTCCTTCCCTTTCTTTTCTTTCAATTCCTTCCTTTTCTTTCCCTTACTTTCCTTTCTTTTCCTTTCCTCTTCTTACCTTTCATTTTCTTTCCTTTCCTTTGCTTTCCTTTCCTTTTATTTCCATTCCTTTCCAATCCCCTTTCTTTTCTTTCCTTTCCTTTTCCTTCCTTTCGCTCCTTTCCTTTTCTTACCTTTCCTTTCCATTCCCTTGCTTTTTTTCCTTTCCTTTACTTTTCTTTTCTTTACTTTTCTTTCCATTCCCTTCCTTTCCTCTTCTTTCCTTTACTTACATTTCCTGCTCTTCCCTTCACTTTCTTTTAATAAACTTGGTTTTATTCTATTATATTTTGTTTTATTGTATTTTATTCTATTTTATTTTATTTCATTAACACAAACCCAACCATAAATACAAAAACAAAACAAACTGTTGAATACTCTTTATGAATTCCTTTCCTTTAATTTACTTTCCTCTCCTTACCTTTCCACTCCTTTCTTTTCCTTTCCTTCCCTTTCTTTCATTTCCTTCCTTTTCTTTCCCTTACTTTCCTTTCTTTTCCTTTCCTCTTCTTACCTTTCATTTTCTTTCCTTTCCTTTGCTTTCCTTTCCTTTTATTTCCATTCCTTTCCAACCCCCTTTCTTTTCTTTCCTTTCCTTTTCCTTCCTTTCGCTCCATTCCTTTTCTTACCTTTCCTTTCCATTGCGTTCCTTTTTTTCTTTCCTTAACTTTTCTTTTGTTTACTTTCCTTTCCATTCCCTTCCTTTCCTTTTCTTTCCTTTACTTACATTTCCTGCTCTTCCCTTCACTTTCTTTTAATAAACTTGGTTTTATTCTATTGTATTTTATTTTATTGTATTTTATTTTATTTCATTAACACAAACCCAACCATAAATACAAAAACAAAACAAACTGTTGAATACTCTTTATGAATTCCTTTCCACTCCTTTCTTTTCCTTTCCTTTCTTTCATTTCCTTCCTTTTCTTTCCCTTACTTTCCTTTCTTTTCCTTTCCTCTTCTTACCTTTAATTTTCTTTCCTTTTCTTTCTTTTCTGTCCTTCCCTCCACTTTCCTTTAGTAAACTTTGTTTTATTTTATTCTATTTCAATTCACACAAATCCAACCACAAAAACAAAAAAAACTCTTTATGAATAATCTTTTTTTCTTTGTTAACACTTTGTATGTATCAGCAATGAATGAAGTTTACATATTTTTGCTCCTATTTTACATTGCTTATTCAATGTCTCCAACAAAGCAACGTTCCGTGCTCTCAGAAGAACTGCTGATACTAGGCTTTGTAGGCAGTGGCCAATGCAATAAAAACAACTAAAGCAAAACTGCATGATATGTTTACTCACACAACAGCGGCTCTTTATTGCGAATACTTGTTTTTCATTGGTCCACTACCAACTCTTCGCAATCACAGTGAGAGCCGATCACACAAGTGATACAAAAACATGCATGACATGTCTACTCACACAACTACGGCTCTATAGTGTGAATACATGTTTTGCATTTGTGTTGGTGTCATTTTTAAACAACTTTTATAAATTTTTTTTCAAGTTTTTTTGATTGACGGTACTCCAGTTCGCCCACACCTATCCATACCATCAATTCTAAGATTTATTAATCAAAACCCGTTTATCGGCACTATCGATTGTATGGGAGCTATCCGACGTATTGATCCGATCTTGCCGGTTGCGACAAATGACTAATGCTTCACAAAAGGACGCTCTAGTACCAAATTTCAGCGAGATATCTCAAAAACTGAGGGAGTAGTTTGCGTTCAAACAGACAAGCAGATGGACAGACTGACATGTCTAAATCGACTTAGCTCATGGCACATGATCAGTTCGGTATACTTATTGGTTGATCTACCTCTTCTTCTTCTCATATTTACAAACAAAAAGTTACAAGTTGCTACTAAAAGCACTTATTCAAAACATAAATAACATATAAAAGCACAGCTGTAAGTCTCTTCCTAACACGCTAAAATCGGCTCGATGAGGCATCTCACTAGGTGGTCTTTCTTCGATGCCCCCGGAGTCTGATTCTGCTGAGAGGTTCTTCGAAAGCATTAATAGGACTCCGATACGGAATTAAGGATGAGGCATGATAGGTGCCGAATGGCTGCCGTTCCAGCCGAACGTCATCAATGTTTTCAATCCGGGGCCAAAATTTAGAAAGCTGCTGGTCGGTGTCGTTTGACAATACAACAATACAAGTTTTGATGTGGTTTCCGATGTCCTTTCGAACACAATAATAATAGTAGCCTGGAGTGATTTTATACGAAGTACCATCGATTCCACAATGAGCTACCGTATCCTTTGTTGGTAGTGCTTCAATATATCTGGATGCTCATTTGTAGGGCTAACCAATTGCCCGTCTTCTTATCTTCGTCATGATAGCAGCAGAGAACACCATCATTCACTGTATAATCACTTTCAGCCAAATGCGAGACATCATCTGTTTTTATTTCGAAGCAGTGGATTATAGCTTTTTGCTCTGGATCACTAAGCTGACCTTCTAGAATCTCTTTCGCTCCTCGTCGTGGGAGTTCAACGTCAAACTAGCATACCGTTTAACATCCTTCTTTTGAGATCATTTACGAAATCATAATTAATGTAGAAGGCAGTGATACTAAACCATGCGATTCTAGTAGTCGCTTTGACTTTGACTTTGCTAAAACCAACTTTAAGAGATTAAATAAAGAGACTGGGTTGAAAATTAACTTGGAGCTTAACGTTTCACATTTTAATAAAACTATTTATAGGCTCTTTGAGAAGCATGTATCTAAATGTAAATCTTTCTCTGATGAACCAGCCCCAGCATGGTTTAGTAAAGAACTGAAAGCTTTAAAAAATGAACAGAACCGTTCATTCAAGCTATGCAAGAAATCCGGCTTAAACAAAGATTACTTAAAGTACTCCAACCTACGACAGAAATATTTTGAAGTAAATAAAAAATTTTACACAGCTTATATCTGTTAAATTAAAAAGAACCTTATCTGTAACCTAAAGTCATTCTATGGTTTTGTAAACTCTAAACGTAATAATAGGGTTTCCTTCTGCCATGAAATACCAAGACTGTATATCCAGCGATAATCAAGGTTTTGCAAATTTCTTTGCCCAAATTTTTAAATGTAATTATTCTAGACCGAATTAAATGAAATTTTGCACGTAGTTTTTGCTGGAGCCCGACATGGTTATAGGTCACAAAAAATATTAGAATCCGGGAAGGTATCCCGCAAAATGTGGACCAGGGTAACCTTATAACGTGTTCATACAATATGGGTATCAAATGAAAGGTGTTGGCGAGTGTTTTAACATGGTGTAGTTATTAGTCCCATATCAGACCCCGGTTTCGATGTATTTCCCAAAATATGGACCAGGTGTGGCCCTAGACGGGTTTCCTACACTGTGGGTGTCAAATGAAAAGCGTTGGCGAGTGCTTTAACATGGTGTAGTTATTAGTCCCATATGAGACCCCGTTTTCGAGATATTCACCAAAATATGGACCATGTGTAGGTAGACTAGAAGATGTTTGTATGCGAAACTGTTTCTGATAAAACTTTTAATCAGAGTGTGGTTTTTAGATCACCTTTTTCGAGATATCAACCTAAATGTGGACCTATGATAGAAATATGGTGCTTTTGAATTGCGTGGATGTGCAAATGTACATAAGAAACTAACATCGCTTGACTTTTTTATTAAGTATGTAATCAAACACAACAGGGCGGCATCTATCGATCCGTTAAGATAACTGAAATGTATTTGCATATGTAAATGTACATGCATATTAAATATATTTTGACAATAAGGGTATCAGCCAACAATTCTTAGGTACATTTCTCAACATCTCCGTCATAAGTTCTAATGAATCCCGTGGATATGCAGTTTTTTGCTGTTCTGTTTAACATTTAAATTAACTCACATTCAAATGTACATAAAAAACTAACATCGCTTCACTTTTCTATTAGGGCCCGGTTTTTCAGTACAAGGTTAACTCAATTTGTCAGTTAAACTTGTTGCGCAGTTTTTCAGTCAACTTTAAACGAAGTTTAAACGTAGTTTAAGCGGTCAATTCGGCAGGGTTAAACTCTAGTTAACCTGTCAGCTGTTTTGCATATTTGATGGTTTTGGTTGTGAAACAATAAGCTGAACGCAATTAAGAAAGGATGATATTTTTATATTTAATTAAATACTGGATATATCATCTGACGAAAGTGATTATAGTGATGCAGAAATTGGCGAAATGCTAACTATTACAATACTGAGGAGAAGCAATGGCGTTAAATATGTATACAAATATTATCTGTTGCCGTATCTAGATAAAGAAAAACTAATGTTGCCGTATAAAAAGCAAATATTAAAAGCGGCCTTAAACTCACACTGAAAAACCGCTCTGCAGTTTAACTGGCGTTTAAATTTATGCTGAGTGTAAGCAAACTTAGTTTAAACTGAGCTTAACCAAGGACTGAAAAACCGGGCCTAAGTAATCTAACAGGGCGGCATCTATCGAGCTGTTAAGACAACACAAAAGTATTTGCATACATGTAATCATTAACAGGTTGCTTACAGCGTCGATTACTGTTGCAATTTTTTTGAATCAGTAGTTTTAATTTTAAGATATGGGTATACCACCCTTTAAATTTTTGAAAAAGAATATGCATTTCGTTTTGTTTGAAATTTAATAGCATATCCCTTTCATATTGCGTGAGAAACAGTTTCAAACAGTGACTCTTTAATTTTTGAAAAGTTGCACTTACGAATAGTTAAAAAAAAATAAAATCAGTGAAAGTTTATATACAAACCTGTGCGAATAATTTTGAAACAGTTGAAAACACTGAAAGTTTATAATTTGCGAATAGCTGTGTACATTTAAAAAAAGAGTTAAAATGAGAGAAAATTTAAATACCTGTCCGAATAATTGTGAAACAGTAAAAGTTTATAATTTACGAATAGTTGTGTACATTTTAAAAAATAATTAAACTCAGTGAAAATCTATATACCTACCTACATACGATTAGTTGTGAACTTACAAAAAATAAAAATGCCGAAAGTGCGAAAGTCGAAAATCACCGAACAATGCTTTAACAGCATCTACATATCGTGCACGAGAACGAACGCGTTTAACTACCAAGTAAATGTGGATTATGCTATCTCAACGGATCTTCAAAAAGGAAAAATGAATGTGGTTTGTGCACATTGCGGTGCAAAAAAATGAAGTGGGGAGGCTCCAGGTTTATGCTGTGCTGGAGGTAAAGTAATTCTTCCTAATCTTCAGGAGCAGCCGGACCCACTAAAATTCCTAATTCTCGGCACTCACCCATTAGCAACGCATTTTCTGGATAATGCCAGGAAGTACACTAGTTTGTATCAAATGACTTCTCTTGGCACGCATGAAATAAGAAAAGGGAATTTCATGCCAACCTACAAAATTCAAGGTCAGCTATACCACCTTATTGGTTCACTGTTACCGGAACCGAATGTACATGCCCAGTATCTTCAAGTGTATTTCAAACATGATGCCAGCATTAAATTTTGAACTTATAGAAATACTACAAAATTTTATGCATACATATAACTCTTTTATTTTGAGCTTCAAATATAGTTTAGAGCGTATGCAAACGATTTTCGGTTGGTTATCCATGCGGAAAAACTACCTGCTAATGAGCACAGAGGGCGATATAATGTACCCTTAGCCGTACTTTTCATAGACGAAGACAAAAGGGCGAAAGAGATACTGTCTTGCACTGTCGTGCAGGGCAACTCCAACGAGTCTCAGAGCTGCATCGAGCATATGATCCATTGCAGTATCCGATCATGTTTTAAATAGGAGAAGACGGATACTGTTTAAACATGCCACATTGTAATGGAACCAAGTATATCTCTTGCATGCAGTTCTATGCTTACCGGTTTATGGTCAGAGATAACTGTATAAATCCTCTTCATTCTTTTAAAAACTTATTAAATCAATACTCAGTGGACATGATGGCAAAAATGATTTCTGAAAGATTGAAAGACAGAAATCAGCAAAAACTACGAGCTGAAGAGTATATACACTTGCGCGATGCTATAAATAAAGATTCTAATATAAATGTTTCTAATATTGGGCAAAACACATACTTCCTTCATCATTTACGGGATGACATATGTACTTCATTATAGCCGACCTGACTTATTTATAACTTTCACTTGTAATCCTGAATGGCCAGAAATAACACAGGAGCTTTTTAATGGCCAAAAATCACACAATCGACATGATGTTGTAGCTAGAGTTTTCCATTTGAAAATGAAAAAGCTTATGTTTCTTTCAACCAAAAAATGCATATTTGGAGATGTTAGGTGTCACATGCTCTCTGTAGAAGGGCAAAAACGTGGATTGCCCCATTGCCGTACTGCTCTGGCTGCAGACAAAAATACAACCACATGAAATAGATAGCATAATTTGTGCCATGTGGGCAGCATAACATACTCGCACCTTGCCTGGCAGAGGGAAAATGTCTGAAAAGGTTTCCTCTCAGTTATTGTGTGGAGACGCAGTCCGGCGAAGATGGTTACCCGACATACCGTAGACGGTCTCCTGAAAACGGAGGTAACACTGCCGACCTTGATGTGCGTGGCGCTATAACCAGAATATATAATAGGTGGGTCGTTCCTTATTCCCTTTTCTCCTGCGGTGCTTTTCAGCTCATATATATGTTGAGTACTGTCATTCTGTTAAATCTATCAAATACATATGCAAATATGTCAACAAGGGCACAGATCAGGCTACATTTTCCTTCCAAAACAATTCTGATGAAATTCAAAAATATCTCAACGGCCGTTATATTAGCACTTCGGAGTCCTATTGGCGTTTTTTTGAATTTCCAATTCATGAGCGATTTCCAACTGTTGTACACCTAGCAGTGCATTTAGAGAACGGACGACGAGTTTACTTTTCAGAAGACATTGTAGACCAAGTTGTTGAGAATCCCCGTAAAACTACATTCACCCCGTTTTTTGAATTATGCTCCACCGATTCATTTGCGAAAATGCTTCTTGATCACTCAGTGTCGTCTTATTATACGTGGAGCAATTATAAGTTTTCCAGAAGGAAGCGCGGTGTTGCTGTTGTAGGTAACCCCGATACCAAAAAGGATTCGGCACTTGGTAGAGTTTATAAAGTCCACCCCAATCAAACTGAATGCTTTTATTTACGTTTATTGCTACACAATATTCGGGGCCCCACTTCTTTCGAAAGTTTGAGGACTGTTAATGGTATAGTTTTGAATAATTTTCAAGCCGCTTCCCGAGAGCTACAACTTTTGGAAAATGGCGATCATTGGAAAAATGCATTAGCTGAGGCATCTCTTTTACATTCACCGTCAATGCTGAGAAAGGTATTCTGCATTATAATAGTTTTTTGTCAGCCTTCAAACGCTGAATTGCTATGGAACATATTCAAGAATGACTTCTGTGAAGACTTTCTTTTCAATGAGCGCAGAAGACGTAACGATCCCGATCTATTAATTTCTGAAGATATGCTAAACCAAGGTTTGATAAAAATTAACGATAATTTGATTATGTTTAACTAAGTAATTTTACTTTTTTTAAGGTTTAAGTGACATCGAAGAAAAAGTAAAAGAACTATGCGAAAAAGAGTTATCGAGTTTTGGGCTACCTTCTCCAAATCGGAATATTCAACGAACTGAATGCCGTTTTCAGACCACATTGAGGCGTCCATGTGACGTAAACATTTTAAATGACTACCTTGCAACTAATGTACCAAAAATGGTTTCGGATCAGCAACTAACACATGGCAAAGTTGTCAACAGCATTGATAACAAAGCTGGTCAAGCATTTTTCCTAGTTGCTCCTGGTGGTTGTGGAAAAACCTTTTTACTTAATCTTCTTCTGGCTTATGCCAGATCTAAAAGCCACGTGGCACTGCCAGTAGCGTCATCTGGAATCGCAGCGACTCTGTTATCCGCTGGTCGAACAGCCCATTCCACTTTCAAGTTGACCTTAAACGTGTCCGTGCAAGAGAGATTTGCTCAATTCGAAAGAACGGGTCACTGGCTAAAATTTTACAAGAAGCTGTACTGATAGTGTGGGTTGAGTCTACAATGACCCATCGAGCGCATATTGAGGCAGTACATTAAAAGACATTAGATCCAACGAAAACCCCTTTGGTGGAATAACTATCCTTTTTGCAGGAGATTTTCGTCAGACTTTGCCTGTAGTTGCGAAGGAAACTCGAGCTGATATTGTCAAGTCATGCTTCAAGGCATCTATACTATGGAATCACTTAGAGAAATTGTGTCTGCGAACAAACATGAGAGCACATCTGAACGGAAATGTCAGTACATTTCCCAGGATTTACTCGACATTGGAGATGGTAAAATTTCCAATGAGAATGGTTGCTTTATAGTTGATTCAAGGCTTGGTAATGTGGTGCATAACGTGGACGAATTAATATTGCAAATTTACTCGAATATTGAACATCTTTGCAGTAAGCCATATACCTGGCTATGCGAGAGGGCTATCGTGTCACCAAGAAATAGATAGTAGATGAAATCAACAACATAATTTTAGATAGAATTCCCAGCGAAGCTAGAGAGTATCTATCAACTGACTCAGTCCTTAATAGAGAAGACGCCGTGCACTACCCTACTGGGTTTTTAAATTCTCTTAATCCCTCTGGCTTACCCCCTCATAAGTTAAAGTTAAAAAGTAACATTCCAGTTATTTTACTGCGCAACCTCAAGCCACCCACGTTATGCAACGGGACGAGATTACAAATAAAACGAATACATAACAATATCCTAGAGGTAACAATCCTTACGGGTCCAGCTGCAGAAGAAACATCGTTCATACCTCGCATATCTATGATTCCGACCGATATGCCTTTCTAATATAAACGCTTGCAATTTCCAGTGAAAGTTTCCTTCGCAGTGACAATAAACAAATGGCAAAGACAAACTTTCAACTATGTTGGTATTGACTTACGGGCAGAGTGCTTCACACATGGGCAATTGTATGTTGCAATATCCAGAACTGGGAACCCTCAGAATCAAGCTATTCTGCTGTCTTCAGATAATAAAACTAAAAATGTAGTATATTCCGAAGTACTTTGAAATTTAGTGTTTTGTTACTCTCTAATGTAAATAAAAAAAAATCAATGTTCACATTTAAATCGATATCGAAACCAATATGTTCTGCTTATTTCAAAACATTATGTATGTATGTATTTAATAGTAAAGCATCTTTAAAAAAATTTAAAAACTGAACTTGCGAACAACGTCGCACATGGGCTGCTAGTATATACATACACCTCAAACTTTACAAACCCCAAACCCAATATATAGGAACCACTCACCCCGTAACAAAGAAGCTCGGTTAGAGACCCCGATACATGTGCACTATCTAATTTCGGGTTAAAAAACCAACGGTAAATACCAAGAAATTTGTACATTCCAGAAAAAAAAATCCGAAATAACTCGTTCACTGCACTTAGATGCGCTAAGGCAGTATGAGTACAAACACAATTAACAAAACATCATTACTAGGGCACGTTAATAAAACCCCATCGAGAGCATATGCCAATACAAAAAAAAAATTTGCGTTTAAAAGCACCTACATACATACTACCCTAAGAAAACAAAATGAGTAAAAAATCAAATGATACTCTTGACGCAGGTGAACACGACACAATTCTCGAAACTTTCATTTTCGAAAGTAATAGAATAGAGGTTTTTTACTCAAAGTGGTCAGCAACCCTGATAGCTGACCAAACAGAATCCCTGCTAAAAGTGAAAAGCCAACGGCTCGAGCGCCTATGGGAATCACTCGTAGATTCCTACAAAAGGGTATACCTCTCCCCGATCCACCATGAGTCCACAGATTCAGTGGAGCAAAAATACCAAAAGTGCTCTGAAAGCTATAAAAATTGCATGGCGCAAACGATGGATGCAATGCACATTTTAAGACCCGCTCCTCAATCATCTCAATCCCGCACCTCTACAAATACTTCGAACTCTGCAGAAGTTTTTCTCAAGGTACCACCGTGCAACACCGAAATATTCCACGGTGGGTACGAAGAATGGCCAGCCTTTAGGGATATGGTTACGGCGGTCTACGGCAATCATCCCAAATTAACCCAGGCTCAGAAATTGTATCGTCTGCGATAAAAGACACGAGGCCAAGCGGGCCAATTATTAAAACAATACCCTTACTTACGGATGCTAGTTTTCAGTTAGCTTGGGACGCCCTAAAAGCTAGGTATGAAAAACGAAGAATATTGGTTGACAATCAGCTGAAGACCCTCTTTAGTCTTCAGAAAATATACTCAGAAAATGGTGAACAGATTCAAAAACTACAAACCACCCTCTGCTCGCCATTCCTGAGTCGAAAGCCGACGGTCTCTCCCTGTCAAATAAATGGCAGCGCGTAAGGGTACTCCATCATCAATTCAGCAAGCGCTGGAAGACTGAATATTTGAAAGAACTCGTTAAACGCTGCAAATGGAAAACACAGCCCAGTTTCCGCGAAGGAGACCTAGTCGTCATCAAAGACGACCTTTTGCCACCGAACGAGTGGAGACTAGGCCGAATCATCAAACTTCACCTCGCTCCAGACAAGAATGTTCGCGTGGTGGATATCCGTACTCCAGCCGGTACCATCACACGCAATATAACAAAACTTTGCTTACTGTTGCCTTCTTAGGCAAAATACCCATCGAACCCTAAATCCCTTATCATCTCAACCCCCAATCACATCTCCTCCACTAAACATGCCTAATAATGGATTCGAGTTTTCTCTTTTCTCTCTATTGTTCACGTTTCAGCACTAACAGAACCAGATCCTACAGCACATGTCGCTTGTGCTCTCAGATACACTCGATGAGGTACCGCCGAGCTTTTTGGCAATGACACCCGATGAAAGGTACGAGTCAGCACGGGCTCATCGGTACTGCGTCAACTGCCTAGCCACTTCACATACGACAGGGAGCTGCAATTCCCCAGACACTTGTCGGCGGTGTGGGCACACCACACTTTATTACATCGATCGTCCGTTACACCATCACGACCGGTTGACCACCACTTAACGCGGTCCACCGGCCAACGCGGAACTCGCCAACCGCAACGAGCACGACCGACTAACAGCCAACCCCGAACACAAAATCAACCGACAACCAATCGGGTTATACGCAGGAGCGTCCGAAACGACACCGGGTTTCAACGCCGCATACGAAACCTCTTTGATCAGGCAGCAAACAGCATTCAAAAATTGCAAGACTTATTCGGTATCACGTCCCCTCAGGCCCAGCGGCATTAGAGGCTTAGAAAATATTTACGTACTTACCTCTTCATACTAAACCTATTTGAAATACTTACCGTAAATGTATAAAATTACCCTATGAAATATATATTACTTTGAAATACTTACCGTGAAATGTATGAAATTACCTTATAAACATTTATCCGTATATGATTTATTTTGTTGTGTTGATCTTCCGACAGGGTAGTAAGCTGATATTTGTTGGAACGATTTTCCGTCATCCCTTGTCAAGTTTGGTTTTGTAACAAACCGGTTTCGGCGTTCTGCCATTTTCAATGCCTAGTTTCGTTTTCGAACGAAACTTGACAAGGGATGACGGAAAATCGTTCCAACAAATATCATTTATCCGTATACTTACCGTTCCCTAAAATAATTACATTTAAAGTTATATACATATTTACCTTTTTGCATATGCCTCTGTAAACAATGAAAATACTTACACACAAACTTATGCACACGAACTAAGCGGTCCAATGCGAGGTATTGGCCGCTTTAGAGTTAGTAGTTCGCAAAACTCCAAACGCTCTCGTCGCCTATAAAACCTAATAAAATTATATGTGTCACCATTAAAAACGAAACACAGCCGCGTTTCATTAATTGAAGTTTTATCTCCCCCCCCCCCCCCCCTCCCCAAAGGGGGAATAGTGAATTTTTATACACGATTCATTAATAGTCCAATAATTTCTCCTGAAAATGTTTTATCCTATCTGAAAACTCTGAAGGAATCATTTAAATGTGGCCCTGATATGATCTCGTCATGTTTTCTCAAAAACTGTGCTAACTAAGTTTACCAGCCTCTACCTGATCTGTTTTAAAAATCGGCGTCTTCCCAACTGCTTGGATAGAATCTTTCCTTATACCACTTTTTAAGAGTGGGAGTAGGTCATCTGTAGATAACTACCGCTTCATCGAAAAGCTTTCCGCTATTCCCAAATTATTTGAAGCCATTGTTACAAATCAGCTTACAACTTCTATATCCACATTGATTGCAGATTGCCAGCACGGCTTTTATAAAGGAAAATCAACAAGTACGAACATACTAGAATTCACAGCCCATGTTTCAAACGCGTTTAGAGAAAAAATGCACACAGATGTTATATACATTGATCATGTTTTTTTTGTTTTAAAGCTTCTCAGTATAGAGACTGTTCTAGTTTTAATGTGGACTTGCAAGTGACCGATCACACGATGACCGGTTAACAGATAAAAGGGATTGCGTTAGACAAACCAAATCTTAAGTGTATTCATAAATCTCCAACTAAAGTTAACTTTACCAATTTGAACCAAAAGCTACGCTCCGAAAGTTCGGTGCCGTATACGCTGAAAGTTATATATCGATAGCCTATGAGATATTCATAAAAACGTTAAAGGTGCATATTAACAGCTGCACTTATACTTTAAGCCTATCGAAGAAAAATATAAGACTTAAACCTTGCATCACTCGAGATCTCTTAGAAAAAACAACGATAAAAATTAATTTAGAAAAAAGTGTGCCAAACATCTCGATAATGCAAGGCTTCCGTACCGAAATAACAAAATTAGCAAACAGATCAAAAAATAAATACATTCGACCCGCGATAGCTTTTTTCGATACAAGCTAGAAACAGCACTTGGCCTCACAAGAAACGAATCGGGCGTTGTTAACACTATCTTAAATAAAAACTGTATAGAGGGTAATGAGCCAGTTGTATTGCGTAGTGAAAGTCAGCTGATTTAAGACGCTGTAGAAGTGGCCAACAAATTTAGTTAACATTTTACAACGATTAGTAATCTAAGTTCAAGTATCTGCATTTGTCAGCCTCCACCCTCCTTATCCTTAATTGTGCTCAAAATATCTCCTTTTTTTGATACCATTTCACGCTTTAAAATTATTAATATTATCAAAACATAGCAAAACTCGAGTTCGTGTGGTGAGGATGGTATTTCAAGTATACTAATAAAAAGAATATCTCTTAATATAGTTGATATACTGAAATACTTATTCAACGCCAGTATTACTCAAGGGATTTTTCCTGACAACCTTAAATGCAAACCACTATAGACCCATATCGTTACACTCAGCTGTATCAAAAGTATTTGAAAAAGCTGTCAAAAAAAGAATTGTAGACAATTCCAACTTTTTCAGTCCCATGCAATTTGGACTTCGTTCCGGTTTGTCAACAGAAGACGCTTTTCTGAATTTCGGCAAAATGTTTACAGAGCTTTAAACGGAAAAAGAAACTCAGCCGGCCTATTTGTTGATATAACAAAAGCCTTTGAAATGGTCGATAGAGATATACTCTTGTGTTTAGGCGAGATGCCTAAAGTCTTAAGAAATGGGCCACCCTAATGTAACTTTAGTGCCCTTCCAATCACTCACACCAACCCACCCACCTGTGTGGGCATGCATGCATATTCGTGTTTTGTCAGCACACATATACATGCATGGGGGTGTGCATGTGTGGGTTCACCTCCCCTTAAAACCGGAGGATGATTTTCAGGTTCAACGGTTGTCCTCGATTGAAAAACCGTCTACTTTTCCAGAGACAGTCGACACGACCACATCACGGCCAGCCCAGGATTCTTCGCCCGCACCAAGGTAAACTAATTGTTCAACATTATAATTTATATAAATACACGGCCAACTTTTTATAACGAGAATTCTCGTTGTTTCTTGTTTATTTTCTTTTCGAGCACAAATTCGACCGCCGTGCTTTTGAGCCACCGCCGCTCCCAGTTAGCACCACGCTCGAATTTACATGGTCCTTCGAGCCGGACCAACCCCCCCCCCCCTCCCCCCCTTACCCTTCCAGGATATGAGTTTTTAGTGTCTTCAGTACACGCACCATCAGCGAACCTAACAACTCCGAGTCTTTCGGATGAAATTCTGTTGCACTTATATGTAGCAGATCGGTTTTGGGATCGTATGTTGGTAAACGATGTCGGGGGCATGGCACGCAGTGAAATAATTACGGCACTGAGTACAAAAGGTTTAGAATTTTCGGTATGAAGAGTAGCAACAGAGTTGTGCTAATATGTCCCAATATACCGACAAGAGAAAATGTCATGCTCGCAAAGTAGCAATACGTATCGCCGACAAATACTTGCGAAGGATATTTATTGTACTTCCATAGTGCAAGTGAAACTGCAAAAATGGTAACATTAGATAAATTGAAAACTTGGGGCAATCGATCTGATGTCCGAGCGCCAATTCTATGAAATTAAAACATAAAACCGATGCACTGATAATAGCCGACTGGCCAACTTCTCAACCATTTATGCCAGCCCAACATATTTATTGCATTCGTACAAAAACCCCAGCATACCCATATAAATGTAATAAAAAAAAATGCAAATATAAAAGGAATATCCCCATAAGGGTCTTCCAAATTTGGATGTGTATAACCAACTCTATCATAATTTACCTTAAACTGGTACAGGTGCTGGGAATGCTTCATCAGAACAGAAGTGTAATGATCCTGAAAACACTAAGCGTGCATTATTGCGCGCTTGCCACGCTCCGATTAATTATGTACCACGTCCCACTGCATGCGGATATTCTTTAATAGGTTGAAACAAAACAAAGCCGCGCTTCAAAGAAATAATCCAATTCGAAACCACATTCCGATGCGGATTCACGTAAAGCATCTCCAGCTTGTTCACTGGCAGCTATTAACACATTGCCGCCATCATCAACCAATTCAGTAAACTTTTCGACACACAAATAGCTACCAAATTCCTCTACACTGGGTGCAAATCTTACGACATTCTTGTAAAGATATTCACCAAAACGCGAAAGAACCCGTCCAGAATCATCAGCAAATTTGAAAACCAGCTTAAAACCTCGTTTTTGCAAATATTTAAAGATGGAATGTGTTTCGTGTGTTGCTAAATTACCCAACAAAACTAGGGTATTAGCATCAGTTTCTAAAATGGCATTTGTTGTCTGGGCAACAAAATATATGCATATAATAAATTTCCAAATGTTCATGATTTCTGCGAAACGGAATTTCACGATATTATATCAGGTTTTTTGTTGCAGGAAAGATGAAGGTTTTGCAAAATGCACGGTTTTTGGTTGACCTATAGCGAAACACTGATTCCTGACCTGAAAATAAAGAAAACCATTAGTATTTGCATAAAACTATATGTACATATGCTTACACATTTTTTGGTTCCTAAGTAATTTGCGCTGCTACCGAATCGATACAAAACTTCGGGCAGCGCTAACAAATACTTACCTTCCCCAACATGTTTCCATGCGCCGGCCAGGCGATCCTCCAATGTGATGTTACAGCTCCATTTACCTTCATGCCCATCTGAAAAGAAAAGAAAATTATTCAAATACAGTTTAAAATTGAAATATACAATTTTTACTTACCTCTGCTACTGCTGCTGCCAACGCGTGCCGGAAACAAGAAAATAATGAATTGTTCCAATTCTTTCTGCTACGCTAGGGCAGAGAAAATTGGAACAATGAATTTCTTTGTTTCCTTTTCACGATTTTGCAAGGCGTGAGTACGCACATATATGTATGTGTGCAAGTCTTCAACCATCACGCCATGCGAGCTCTCATTTACTCGCAAAAAATTTGCCAGCATATGTATATATGCATAATTTTACCATCACGTTAGTGATGCGATATTTTAGTCACCGGGTACCGAAATCCCGATCTGCCAAAATCGGTACCATTCACTGCGGGATCAATAGGGTAACGAAATCTACGTTCGTACCTGATCGGCGAAGATCCCGCTTCTAGTAAAATAGGAAATAACCTATAAATAATAAATTTTCACACAAAAATTTGGAAAATTGGTTTTTTCGAACTACGAAAATTTTTTTGTTTGTTTTTTGTTATTCATTTTTTCTCGGGGTTTTGTTTTTGTTTTGTTGTTTTCGGAGGGGGCAGGACTGTTTTGCCCACAAAACAACAAAAAATAAACCCTAACAGTCACCACATTCTCACTCTCTACCCAGTTCGGTACCGAAACTAAGTACCGAAAAAAGCGAAAATGTCGCTGTGTGCACGGCACTGACGCCACTTATGACGGCGACCATGCAAGTAAGAATAAATCTCTGCATGAGGGCCAGTGGCGAATCGGAATACAAGGCGATCAACGTAATCAACTTGTCGCTACCGTGCCGTGTGGGAAAAAATAACCAGTTCCCCTGTGCGAATAATATGCATTGTAATTATAAAATTTCACCGTAGATTAGAATAATGCCACATTATATGGCATTTATAAACTCAGAACGAGGTCGCTCGCCACCCACGTATACGGGCGTCGCCGAGCCGAGATAGGAACCACGGCCGTTCCGACCGGTACAGGGAATATCGGACCCACTGCCGTTCCGACCCCTGTTAGCCCACGAGCGGCGCACCCACGCACGCTACATCGCGCGCCCACCGAAATAGCGGCAAACGTCGACTGGCCACTCAGCCGCGCCAACGACGTCTCCCAAATACCGACGAGCGTAGACTGGCCTCCCAGCCGCGCCGGCTACGCATCAACGCGCACTTCGACGGCAGACTGGCACTTCAGCCGCGCCAGCTACCACAGACTTCCAGCTTTTCTCGTTACAAAAAAATAAATAATATATATAATTTCTTGGCAAGAAATATACAGCGTTCTTATTTTCTAAAGTTTCTTCCTCCTATCTCTTAGCTCTAGGTGCGATACGATGGAGCCGCCAAACTTCAAACGGCATTTCGGAGGCATACGACTGGGACAGCGCCAGCCGGCACTCACTAGGATAGTTTAAGTCCTTAGGGGTAAGATGTTGCGTATCGCAAGGGGGCCGGCATGTTTAGGCGAGATGCCTAAAGTCTTAAGAAATGGGCCACCCTAATGTAACTTTAGTGCCCTTCCAATCACTCACACCAACCCACCCACCTGTGTGGGCATGCATGCATATTCGTGTTTTGTCAGCACACATATACATGCATGGGGGTGTGCATGTGTGGGTTCACCTCCCCTTAAAACCGGAGAATGATTTTCAGGTTCAACGGTTGTCCTCGATTGAAAAACCGTCTACTTTTCCAGAGACAGTCGACACGACCACATCACGGCCAGCCCAGGATTCTTCGCCCGCACCAAGGTAAACTAATTGTTCAACATTATAATTTATATAAATACACGGCCAACTTTTTATAACGAGAATTCTCGTTGTTTCTTGTTTATTTTCTTTTCGAGCACAAATTCGACCGCCGTGCTTTTGAGCCACCGCCGCTCCCAGTTAGCACCACGCTCGAATTTACACTTGGATAAAATACACCATGCAGGCGAAGTTTTATTCATAAGTGGTTTAAATCCTATCTCTCAAATAGAATACAAAGAGTAAAAATGGATAGCAGTTATAGTGGCCCACAGTTCGTTAATGTGGGAGTACCCCAACGCTCTGTTCTTGGTCCAATATTATTTCTGATGTACATAAATTCAATATTTTCCCTGCCATTTAAGGGTAAAACCACTGCGTTTTCAGATGATTTGGCCATTGCGTACAGTACAATGAGTGAACTTGAATTAATATGTGACATTAACTTTGATTTGCATTTGCTGAGAGCTTGGTTTGCTTTACACAAACTACTTGTTAGTAATAAAACCAAACTTATATATTTTAGCCATGTCGCCAAATAATTACCTAGCTGTGATATTATATTTCATGACCAAGAATGGCTTCGTTATAACTTACACCATATGGAATGCACTAAGAATGTCGCGATAAGTTCTTTCGATTGCAGTGGCAACTGCTTCAGGGTTGATGTTGTTGAGAATTTCAAATATTCTTGGTATAATAATGGACAATCGTGTGAATTGGTTTGCGCACATCCATACATTAAGACAGTACTTTCTCTATACTAACTACTAGGCAGTTCTATCGTCTCAAAAAGTGTTGCACTGTATCCACTTTAAAAACTGTTTACTACGCTATATTCCAATCTAAACTTCAATATGGTATCAGTTGCTGGGGTGGTGCCTCGTCAAATAAACTGCCACCAGTTGTAACGATTCAAAAAGGAATTATTAGACGTATCTGTAGCGCAAACTATAGATCTCACTCTATGCCGCTTTTTAGGAGACTGGACATACAACCGTGCCGACATTTGTATTTATATAAAGTCTTGGGTACTTTCTTTATTCGTTCAGGTTACTTAGATAGCTTTCCCTCGGAAGTCTATAACTTACGTAGGAATCTACTTCCGACGGTGCAAATTCCTTATTCCAGAGCGTCGTAGTTTAGAACTCGCGCAAAATTTTTCATCTCCCTTCCTACTATTGTACAGGTTATTAGCAATTTTAACTTTTTTCAAAAAACAGTAAAACTGTATTTGCTTGGACATAATTATTATACCTTTCCTGAACATGAAATGGTATTATAACTTTTGTCTGATGTTTGTAAGTATGAGAAAAATAAGAAATAGACCCACCAATAAGTATACTGAAATGATCAGGTCGATGTGCAGAGTCGATTTAGCCATGTCCGTCTTTCCGTCCGTCTGTTTGCACGCAAACTAGTCCCTCAGTTTTTGAGATCTCTTGATCAAATTTGGTATGGAGATTAAGCATTTGTCGGAATTAGCAAGATCGGAGCAATACAACGCATAGCTCCCATACAATCGATAGTTTCGATTAATGGGTCTTAGGCTATAAATTTTGCAATTTTAATTGCGTATACTTTTGCAGGTTTGGTACTTATTATATGTGTAATGTGTGTAGTGAAAACCACCCAGATCGGACCAACATAACACATAGCTCCCATACAATCGATAGTTTCGATAAATTGATTTTGGGGTAGGGCTTGTATCTTTACTTAAAATCGTGATGCGTATTCATGAAAGGTATAAAGTATTCGGCACAGTCCAATACAGCCCTTTCCTTACTTGTTTTTAACTGGAATCGCTGCTGAGGGCGATATTATAAACCTCATTTTTACCTGAAGTTCTCTTAACAAATTTTTATTGTATTGGTAAACTTAGTAACTTTATGTTTTATATTTAATATACATCCCACACAAAAACAGTATACCATTATTAATAATGGCATTAGTACTATTTTAAATCTTAAAATAATAAATGCCATCTACTGTTCTTCTGCTATATTAAGTTAATGTGTTGAATACAATATTTAAATTTAATGTATGTGCGTCCAATTGGTGAGTCATTAGCCACTTCAACGGTCGGTGATCTGCAATTAGCTGGAAAAATAACAACATCTTCTTAATGTTTTTCGGAGGTTTTCGCAATATTATCGATGCTACTTTCTAAGGGGTACCATAATGCCGTTTGGAGTCCAAATGTGACCCAAATACTTAACTTCGTGGCGTGCAAAGTGACACTTATATTAGCCTTAAGGCCAAATTCTCGTAGACGATTCCAAGGTTGATCACAGAATGGTATCGTCTGAATAGGCAAACAGAACTAGACCAATTATTGATATTTTAACCCTCTGCGACTGACGTGCATTTATTTTCACTATTCCACTGACGTGGTACTCCAGCAGACACTGTTTCAATAGTTTATCTCGTCTCATCCTGTTTCAAGAACTTAATGAAACCATCGCCATTTTTGGTTCAAATATTAAGGGTTTCATTTATTGTAATACTTTTTTATTTCAAAACCCTAATTCATTTTAAATGGTATTTACAGGGTGGCTGATGAATTTTGCTACATTAAGAAACTCAAATAATTTTTTTTCAGTGTATGGAATTCATTTTTCTTTTATTCATGTTAAAGCCCATTAAATTTTATTAAATATAGCTTAATTAGTTTTAAAAATAATGGAAGGCGCAATTGTTTCTCGAATGGATTGCCTTAGTTCATTCAAATTTGTTGGTTTTGCTTTGAAGACTTCCTGTTTGCAATAACCCCACAAGAAAAAGTCAGGTACAGTAAGGTCAGGCGACCTGGGTGGCCAACGGAATGTGGAGTTTCTGGATATCAGCTTATTGGGAAATTTTCGTCGCAATTCTGTCATAACAGGTTGGGCTATATGAGGAGCTGCACCATCTTGCTGAAACCACACAGAGTTGAAAGAAATTCTCATTCGGCGTAATTCTGGATAGAAAAACTCTCTCAACATGCTCAAGCAACGGTCTCCAGTAACCGTAACGGTGTGACCGTTTTCTTCGAAGAAGTAGGGCCCGACAATGCAGCGTGATGAAACTGCACACCACACTGTGACACGAAGTGGATGCAATTCCGTCTCATGGAGTATCTGTGGGTTGGAAGCACTCCATATTCGACAATTTTGTTTGTTTATGTTGCCGTTTAAATCGAAATGGGCCTCGTCAGACATGAAAAGACAGTTCAACATGTTTCCATCCTCTTCCACTATTTGAAGCATCTTCTGTCAAAATTCCAAGCGAATCGGCAAGTCTGCAGCGTTCAGTTTGTTGGCCATTTGAATTTTATATGGGAATAAGTCCAAATCTTTGTGCATAATTGACTGTAATGACTGTCTGCTTACACCCATTTGAGCAGATAAGCTTCTTGTCGAAACACGTGGATTGTTTTGTATGGCAGCAGCTACAGCAGCGATTGTTTCCTCCGTTCGAACTGAAGGGTTTCGATGGTAAGGTCTTCTGTTGACTGTCCCATGCTCGGCAAAATTGTTTACAAGTCTTATTATGGTCCATCTGCTCGGAGGATTGCCGCCAAACGTGCGCCTATACTCTCTTTGAACCGAAACTACGGACTCCAGTGCGTGATAGCGGCGGACAATCCAAATTCTTGTTTCAGTGTCCCAGTTATCCATTTTTGTTAAATGTAAAAGTCAATCTGCAAAATAAAAAAAAAATTAACCAGATTCATTAAATAGAAAAAAAGTTATTTAATTTTTTTTTGGTAGCGGCTTTCATCAGCCCAAATTAAGCCTAACTTAACTCGCCCAAATTAAGCCTAAAAAACGTATACCTTTGTACAAAACAACAAAAAAATATTGCAAACGTTATATTTTTTTTTGTAAGTTTTAAATTCCTATAAAATACACTTAAGTTTATTCGTTTATACAAAAAAGAGAAAAATTCAATGGTTGAATAAAAACATTTTTTATGTTAAATATTAGAGTTCCACAGTTTGACTTCCCAACGCTTATACTTATAAACAAAATTTATTATATTAGGAATAGCGTATTTTAAAATCTACTCATCCTCTCCTGCAAGGGATCATGTTAAAAGTTTAATACGAATTACATATTTTGGCAGATTTCGTACAATTACTTTGAGCACTACAGGTAAATTGGTTTCGAGCTGTCACAGTCAAAATATCTGCTTATTTTTTTATTTTCGATGGGCATATTGATCAAAGTTTTGTGGTTATCAATTAAAAAAAAACTGGCCAGGTATAAAAAGTATTTAAACAATTTCATTAAAATGTTGTTAGGGATATGTTACAAAAATGTAACACAGATACTGACGTGGTTGTCTCTCAGACACCTGCCTCGGTACTGACGTGGTTGTCTGCCAGACACTTTTCCGCTCGCACCAAAGCGTGTGCTCGATTGGACCCTTTTCATCAAAGTAATCTATTCATGACCATAAAATAAAAAGGCAAGGAAAGCGCGGGAATCGATGATTATAAAATAGTGGCTCAAAAGACATTTTTCCGTTTATTGGTGTCTGTCAGACTACCACGTCAGTCGCAGAGGGCGTATATCGATTTAGCGTGTAAAATTGGAGATTCTGTTTCAACACCAACTTGCCAATAGCATAGTGGACATAACATTGTGGTTTTTGCAACGTGCCATAAGTCATGAACACGGAGCAGTGGGTACCGATCTGTCTTTTTTCGGTGATTCGCACTCAACGATAACTCCTGCCTTAAGAGTTTTATAAATTTCATGTTACGTATAACTGTGGTTTCGGTTACTGCGACATTCGGAAAGGTATTGGATGATGTTCGCCCACATTGATTCAGGTGGGTGACCGATGGTGTTGTCGCAGTTGGCTTCTCGAATATGTCAATGTTCTTGCATAATAATGAATCTAACTCCGCTGTCGGCTCTGTTGTTAAGCTACAACCTCTGTTTTGTTGTTCCTTTAACTCGAACATTTTCAAGGAGAACCAATTTTCAGCAAAGAGTTTTTCGTATTCTTCTAGAGATTTCTTGACTTTCATAGGCGGTACAAGTAGACGTGTTGTATTTCCTCTACGCGTTGGCCACGGCGAGTACCGAAGAAGATTTAATGATGAGCTGTATGAACTTTACGCAGACGCCGACATAGTTCAGCGAATTAAAACACAGCGGCTTCGCTGGCTAGGCCACGTAGTGCGAATGAGCGAAGATGCTCCAGCCCAGAAGGTATTCTTATCGGCACCCGCCGGTGGAAGCAGAGGAAGAGGGAGACCACCACTCCGATGTAAGGACCAAGTGGAGACCGATTTGCGATCCCGCGGTGTTTCCAATTGGCGCCAGTTGGCCCAACGAAGAAACGATTGGCGAGCTATGTTGGACGGTCAAAATCGCCCAGGCGGTTAGATGACCATTTAAAGAAGAAAGTAAAGAAGATCTGCCAAACTGGTAACGCATTCCTAAAGATATCCTGCACAGAGTGTGGCGAATAATAGTTTTCGTACGATCGGAGACTCATCATCCATCGTATTTTTCGTGGAAGGTGATTGCAGATAACTTGTCACCAAATGAGAACCGCCGATGGCCATAGCAAATATTTGATCGGTACGATTGGGTTACAACAAATACCAGAATCGTTTACAAGAATGTATAAAAAACTCGACATCGTTCACGTTCGTGATTTGTTCGCGAATGAAAGTAAGAGACGTCTTGTCATTCATCTTCAAAAAACTAAGGTAGGAAAACGAATGCATATGTTGCGTGGAATATTCGCTGAAGGCTGGAGTAGTAAATTTGAAAAATGCTGTTGCAGAGAAGCATTCGAACTTGAATCGACTAAGCGAAAAACCTATAAAAAACTTTGGAGGAACATATTTCGCCGTAAGGTCTGATTCAATTAAAAACGAAAGAATGCTTAAAACGATTAAAGGATGTAACTATTTGCACATAACCGTATTGATACGGTTTCGTACAAGCTCGACAGAAATTACCTAGCGGATTCGTATAAGAATCAGCAAGGAATCCATGGGCCTAGGTTTTGAAAAAAAAATCTAGCAGCATGTACTCTGCCCGTCGTATGCAAATATTATGAGTATGAGTTTCCAAATATTAGGAATCTTACTATCATTACCAATGCCTTTTTTTAGAATCCTTTTCGTTGCTAAATCTAAATATTGTTGAAATAGCTCTTTTATAATTACATACGCAACTAATATTTACTTCAATTCAAAAATATTCACTAATTTCAAACTGGGGGATATTTTCTAAGCCTCCCCTCACAAAACGCTCCATACATATGTAGGATCAACTAAATTATATCGGAAGATCAACACAACAAAATAAATTATATACCTTATTCACTAGCAAAGAAAACAGATTACATTCTGATACTTTCTAGCCAGTATGGAAATTTACTACAGCGTACTTAATTGTTGGTGTTCAAGCATTCACTATTAATAAATATGTATTATAAAACCTCTCTACAATAAATAAATCTTGAAAGTAATGAAGTATCATGAAGTGTCAAGTCGGACCCCCATCGAAGTGTAAGCTCTCTTTGCCTTTAGGTTATAATGCGTCCACCGGCTCATAGGGACAAGAGACGAACCCTCCGGCGGCCGAACAAACGCCGGAGCAACTCAGGAAGGAACCGATAATGAAGGCAACGGTCGAGGAAGCCATAATTGAGGCTAAGCCCTCAAAACCAATTGGACCCGACGATATTGCCATGGATATTTTGAAATATCTTGTCCATGAGGGACATAGTTATTTAGCGGATATTTAACCACTCTCTAACCATCTTCGTCATTCCTGAGATATAGAAGTAGGCGATTGTGATCGCCCTTTTGAAACACTTAGAACCCGGGGAATCCAGTATAATCATATCGTCCAATATCTCTCCTGTCTTCGGTTGTGAAGTTACTAGAAAATCTCGCTTGCGAAAACAACACACTTGACCTATAAAAGTTTTTGATATCGTCAGCCATGCCACACTCATGCAAGACCTCGAAGAATCACCGCTCGCTGCCACGTTAAAAGGTGTACCGATAAATATCTGAACGATCGGCAAACGTTAGTAGTATATAGATACACAAGATCCAAATCAAGAAGGATTAGACAGGGGTGCCACAGGGTGGTGTCCTATTCCCAATTTGAATTAATTACTATATATCGAGACCTATCCCTCCACCCGAGGGAATCTCTATAGCCTTCTATGCTGACAACTGTATTATTATGCCTTCGGGCAAGGTCGCCTCCATTGATGAACTCTATACAGTACATGGATTAATAGTTATCTCCAACACGTTTACAGTTTCTTCGCTGATCGAAATCTGACTGACCCCATCTATTTAGGACGTGGAATGCTCAGATAATACAAGAGTTAAACGTCTAGGTAGATGGAGTAAACCTACCTACTGTGAACCATCCTTAAATCTTGGGGTGACGTTTGACAACGGCCTTCGCCTAATCATTCCACCTCAATAGCCTGAAAGGTACAGAGCCGCAACAAGATCTTCAAGTCACTTACCGAAAACACTTGGGGGAAAAGATAAAAAACTTTGCTCACCAACCACACCAAGTCCATGTTAGAGAGCACGCGGAACTGTTGAGCAGACAGTTTTGACTGAACTTAAATAAACCAAGTCACCCAAACCGACATCTATTTAATGAAGATCAGTAATCTAGAGAAACAAGGAATCATCCCCGTAAACTCTGTGATGACATCCGGTACCACATTACCCCACCGTTTCATTTACTTAACCACAGGCTGGCTCCAGTTGACATCTAACCACTTAAAATAGCTGAAAAGAGTGCCTTCTCCCGAGGCAGACTGTAATCATGTTAGCACAATATTGTTCGGATATCGTATTAGGTTAAACTCTTACTTGCCCATACTCAACCCCATCATATCAAATACTTGCCTTGCATGTGGCATATCAACTACATCTCTTTGTAAGTTCAATTGAACCTACGCTTTTAACACCAATATCACTCTTGTCCAACCCTGTTGAAACTGCTTATTTTTGGACTCCCGTTTGAAGAGCTTGATAACAACTCTCAGAGTGATCGTGCCATTAGTCATGGGGAAGCAATATTAAGAACAACAACAAGCGTCAGCAACACCTGTTACTTTAGGGCCAGTATTACTAAGCAATACCTGCTACTTTAGTACCAGTATTACTACCTTCATATTATGTCCCTTTCTTGTTTCTCCGGTCATTTCCATTTGAAATCTTAGAAAGCCTTTTTAGGTAACATTCCGTTGAGCTAGACATTTGAAATATAGCAGATAGTTCAAACCCCTGTGATAATGCAATGCAGGTGAAACAAGTAAGCAAAGGGCTGTACTTATACCTTTCATGCTGACTTTATACCTTTCATGAATACGCATCACGGTTTTAAGTGTCCGATCCTTACTCAAAATTAGTAAAAACTCTGCAAAACTGATTATTACATACATAATAATAAGTACCAAACCTGCAAAATTTTGTTTTGCTTCGATCTTGCTAATTCCGACAAATTATTAATCTCATGCAAAATGGCGGCTCCATATCAAATTTGATCAAGATATCTCAAAAACTGAGGGACTAGTTTGCGTACAAACAGATAGACGGACAGGCGGACAGACGGACAGAGCCAAATCGATTCAGCTCATCGCCCTGATCATTTCGGTATGCTTATTGGTGGTTCTATCTCTTCTCCTTCTCATACTTACAAACATCGGACCAAAGTTATAATACTATTTCATGTTCATGAAAGGCATAAAAAACCGCTAAGTGGGGCAGGTATCAAGTTCCTTAGAAAATTTGTTTGAAATTGGGGGTGTTGTGATCAATTTTTAATTCACTTCGCGGCCACCTACGGACTTGAAATTTAACGCATGGTTTAGGTCACTATGATAATACGAGTTGTAGAAAAACAAGTTCCGCGGCGCCTTGATTGATATACTTGCAAAGCTCTGAAAAACGGGGAGTCTTAGGATCCATTTTTGACTAGCTATTTGTGAACCTTTTGACAGGGCAACATTTCATCGAAAAATTCCGCTTGGTGTTAAGTGATTCTCAAATGGAAGATCGTAAACCCTCTGAATTTTATGGTTCATTGATTTTACTTACCGGTTGAAAAATATCATTGGATGAGACAACCCCCAAAAAATTTAACTGCGGTTTTAGTTAGTTCCAATTCAACTAATATAAATAAATTTTCGAAACTCGCGGATAAAATTTAGGAAGTCATAAACAAAAATGAAGAATCTTAGGTTAACACAGTTTCGAATTCAGGAACACATAACTCTGATATTGAAACTTTGATAAAAACTACTTTTTTGATGTTTGAAAATTTTTAAAAGCTTTCATTAGAATTATCTGAAATAAAAACTCACGTTTATCAAAATCAATTTAGATCACGGCCAAATTCGAAAAATAAATTTAGGAATTCATTTAGACGCCGTTCGAAGTCGCGTAATAATCAAATTGGTTGTATATATTTCACTACAAAATTTGGAAATAACGGCCGAAATTATGAACAACCGTGTTCTTATAATAAAAACAAGTAGGGAAAGGGATGTCTTCGACTGTGCCGAAGACTTTATACCTTTCATGAATACGCATCACAGTTTTAAATGTCCGATCCTTACTCACAATTAGTACAAACTCAGCAAAACTGTTAATTTAAAGATACATAGCCTAAAGCCATTTATCAGAAAACCCGATTGTATGGGAGTTATATGTTATGTTGGTCCGATGTAGGTGATTTTCACTACACACGTTACATATATAATATGTACCAAACCTGCAAAATTCTACGTTTCTAGCTTTTTAATTGTAAAATTTATAGCCCAACCCCCAATTATCGAAGCCCCCGATTATATGGGAGATATATGTTATGTTGGTCCGATCTGGCTGATTTTCACTACACACATCTTACAAATAAAAATAAATGTGTGTATGTGTGTCCTTTTTAGGCGTTCAAAGTAATCAACCGATTTTTATGAAATTTCCACTGTATATTCTTGGGATTATGGGTTAAAGCATAGGCTAAACATAGTTTGGAAAAATGGTCGGTGCCATGCCCCGAGGCTATATATAATTTCAATTCCCCATAACTCTGAACTTATTTGGTCTAAATCAATGTTATTTGGAGATATGTGTCCTTTAGTCAAGATTTACATAATTTTGGACAAGTGGGCGGTGCCACGCCCACATTTTTTGAGTTTTGTTTGTTCTTCATTAATGTTCAAAGTTTATAATCGATCTCTATGAAACTTTCACGATAGGTTCTGAAAAGATCCAGGGTAGCTTAAGTAGCAATTCGGCATATCTAGGAATTTATTTGGTTCAAGCTAACGATATTTTATATACAGATATCTGGTCTATATATCAAAAAGCAAACCCTGGCAACAGAAAGCGGTACCAGGAACAAATAAAAGTTAATTCGATATATCTTCGAAGCTATGGACATATCAGTACTCGAAGAGGAAATGGGAAAAGGAGGGAAGTACGAATAGAAGTTTGAAATATAGGTGGTGTTAGAGAAAAAAGAAGAGAATAAAGAAGAGTAAAGATATATGGGGTTGGGGGCAAAGCAAAAGCAGAAATAAAAAGGAAAATGCAAGGATAAATGTGGAAAAAAGCCAATTGTGGAGGGAAAAAAGTACAATTTATTAAAAGTAGTCAAGTCAAATTTTAGGCAGAACAACGTCTGCCGGGTCCGCTAGTTATGTATATAATATGTACTAGAACGGCAAAATTTTACGTTCCCAGTTTTTTAATTGCAACAGTTATAAGCCTAAACCCATTTATAGGAACAATCGATTGAATGGGAGCTAAGCGTTGTATTGCTCCGATCATGCTGGTTCCGGAAAATGACTAATGCTTTATAAAATGGCTGCCTTTTACCAAATTTCATCGAGATATCTCTAAAACTGAGGGACTAGTTTGCGTTCGAACAGGCAGACGGACGGACAGACGGGCATGACTAAATCAACTCAGCTCATCGCCCTGATCATTTCGGTATACATATTGGTGGGTCTATCTCCTTTTCTTCTCATACTTACAAACATCGGACCAAAGTTATAATAGCATTTCATGTTCATCAAAAGTATAATAAAGATTCATCCAACAACGGTAATTTGGAATATTTGATATACAGTTATGAACATAAGTATTGGCACAGTAGTTTTCGGCGATTTTCGCAAAGTTTTGGCATTAACAAAGTAGTTTTAACAAAGACTATATAAAAGCATGTGTCAATCTTTTACAAACTCTATAAACTTCCAAAAAAATTGAGCAAAATTTTAAACTTTTTTCTTAGAATTTTCAGAATTTTTTAGAGTATGGAGTAGTAGGCCATGAAATTTTAGTATCATAATGTGTTAATCATAAGTTCGTAACACATTTCGCTGATTTTTGGCAATTTTTTTCTTGGAGACTTCTGTATTTTTTTCCATACAATTTTATGAACGCAATTTTTTTATATGAAAGAAAATACTTTAGCTCGTCGGGAAAAAAATTGCCAAGAATCACATATTTATACTAAAATTTAATGGCCTAGAAAACTCCATACTCTTAAAAATTCTAAGAAAAAAGTTTAAAATTTTGCTAAAATTTCTTGGACTTTTCGCGGATTTTGCGTACAGTTCTAAAGCAAGATTTATAGTTTTTGTAATAGATATTGACACATACTTTTATATACTCTTTGCTATAATTATTTTATTAAAGCCAAAATTTGTGAAAATCGGCGAAAACTGCTGTGCCAATACTTATGTTCACCACTATACTTCAAATTGAATAATCAAAAAATTAAATATAAAATTTACAACAAGAAACGCAATTAACCCACCCTCTGATTTACCGTTATTTAAAAAAAAAAAAGAAAAGATGGCTCGACTTAATCATGTATATCTCAAGAACAAATTGAGCAATTCCAAAACGGTTTGAAAATTTTAATTAAATTTCGCTAGGCCCTGTAGGTTCAATAATGAACAATCAATACGGATTTTTACCTTTTTTTTGGAAAAATATAAAAAAAGTGTACTTTGCAAGGAAGGATACCGAAAACATTTTATTTTTTTCCAGATATTTTTTTTTCTGTAAGCTCTATTTTATTACAAAAAAAATAAGCTTTCATCCAATAAAATCGGGTTAAGCATTCAAATAAATATAGCCATATAATACTTAAGTACTCTACAAATATTAGCATATGTATGTACATATGAGACGATAACAATGTATGTAAGTTTTGTATTAACCCTATGATCTTATTTTATACTTGAAAAAGCTATTTCTTTTGTTTTGACTTATGAGAAACCAATAGTAGACACCCATCAACCCTTGATACCGACTTTTAATTAACTTAATTTGCTGATGAAACCGTTCCCCATGCTCGTCACTTTCGTCTCCAAGATTTTGCGAAAAAAAATTTAAATGGGAGTGCAGAAAATGAATTGTTAAAGACATATGTATTTACTCCTGAAAAGAAAATAAATAAGTAAATTAGATAAATAAGTAACACATTTTTGTGTGTATTTTTCTTAGGATGGATTCATCGTTTAGTTCCGAACAAATTTTTTGTTTACATTTTACTCGTTCTTTTTCCACTTCTCTGATACAGAATGAGAAGAGAACGAGCAAAAGGTAAACAAAAAATTTGTTTGGAACTGAACGATGAATTCAGCTTTAGGGCCGTTTCCTCATGTAGACTTTAAAAGTTTCATAAAAATTGTTTATTTATCGGGCAGATAGCTTTAAAAATTTACTTTATGTTTTTTTATTTAGGACTTTTGCGTTTGCCTAAAAAAGGTGCAACGACCTTTTCAAAAGATTCCCACGCTGCTTCCTCCGCTGGTGACAATAGTTCTTTGAATTGGTTATTGTTAAGCATCTTTCTTATTTGCGGCGCAACAAAAATGGCTTTCTTTATCTTGGCTTCTGAAATCTCTGTAAAGATGGTTTTTAAATGACGATTCGGTCTTGCCGAGCTCGGCTATCCTTTTTCAAGAGAAAGCAACAGTACTTTGTAGACCGCATAGCATTCCAACGACTTTAAGAGCGGCATATATTTTCCAATCATGCTCTTCATATTTGATAAGTTCAACTAATTTTTACATTATACCGTAGGTTTCCTTCATATTTACTGCATGCGCGATCGGGGTAGACGGCTTTTGGTTGCCAATATGTAATAATACGGCCTTTAAACTTAGTTTATTGCCGTCTATGAACAATCGCTGCTCTTTGGTTCACCAAACTGTTTGAATAAGCCAGTAATGTCTTTGTAGTAACAAACGCTTTCCTGCTTCGTATAGAACTTGGAAAATGGTTCGTGACGAGTTCTATAATATGTTACCTTACAGGCGCGGAACCAGGGGGGTCTTGGGGTCCGGACCCCCCCCCCCCCCCCCCGAAATGTCCAAATTAGTGACATTTTTTTACATGTCTACATAATAAAAGTTAAAATAAAGGAATTTTAGGTCATGAAATTATATCGATTTTGAGCCAGGGATGGATAAGGGGGGGTCCAAACTCCCTGAAGTGTCAAATAAGAGAAAAAATAACATTAATAAGTGTTAAAATAAAGGCATTTTAGGTCATGAAACTATATGGATTTTGCGTCAGGGATGGATAAGGGAGGGTCCAAACTTTCTGGACTGGAAAAAGAAATAAGTGGCACGAATCATTTTTTGGTCCAATCAGACTAAAGTGGCAACCGTGGTTACGTGATGCAGCGCCAATGTTTGTAATTGACACAGTACATTTGTTTGTTGTTTGTTGGAAAATCCTCTTATGTATATAATATTAAACTGTAACTTTGTCATTTCCATTGGTATTGGTATTGTGGTTTTCAGGTGAAAATGTCTCAAGTCGCCTAGAAACTATATGAGACGACACTTTAACCCTCTTATAAATCAAAAATAAAATAGGTTTATTAAGCTCTAATCATTGAAAATTTGTATGGAAATCTCATTTAAAAAAGCTGTATAAACCTTTAATATTTTTTATGAATAACGGGGTAAATGTTTTGAACATAGAATATCTTCCTGGTATCGTTTCCCATTAGATTCAGATCTTTTAATGCCTTGAACATGTTTTTAAACGACGATTTTCACTGCAAAATGTTGCCAGCGTCCATGACTGAATCTAATGGGAAACGATGCCAGGCACACTTCAAAAGATTTAAATTTTCAAGTGAACAGCACAATACCTAGCTTTAGTCTCAAACGCGTTTTTTGACAAAAAAAAAAAAAAAAAAAGTTGGAACCCCCCGAAGTTATTTTCTGAATCCGCGCCTGTTACCTTAACATCGGATGAAAGGAATTTAAATTGTTGCATACGAGAGGCGTGTAGTTAGGCCTTTACCTTGAAAAATTAATTTCTTATCCAATCATTGAGTTGTGCTTGCCACAAAGCGTTTCTTTCGTTTTCCGTGTGAAGTTCAGTACAACTTGATGCCGCGTAATCTGATGCTGCTGTTGACAATGAAACTGGACCCGGATCTAAAGTTAAATGTGGCAATGGAAATGTAGTTAGATGAGCAACTTCCGTTGAATCTGGTACTGGCAAAGACATGCGTTACTTTTCTTTACTTCCCAACCCCAAATACTTTTATAGTATAAATATAGCAGTCCGTCAAATGGCAACTTGTTTCCCTCCACTTCTTTGTTGTACTAAATTTCATTGTTGCCTATTAGATAGTTTCAGAAATTAGTCAGATATTCATTAAAAAGTAGCAAATTCCTAAATTTTACTACGCACCTTTTTGTTCCGGATTCCGAATGAATCAATTCGATTCGACATCTGGTGCACACAGTATTCGGTGTCCATGATTTTAGGCTGAATGTCAAAATACTTATAATATGTAACTTTTAAAGGATTTGTAAACACACGTCGCATCCTTTTAACAATATATTGACCCCAGATGAAACAGAACATATCTGGTCATTTTTACACTCAAACTCCCTTTATTCGTATTATTTTTTTAAGTAAATGACGGGTTATAAAATGCACTTATAGACTGAACAGTATCCGGTGAGCCTTGCATATATTATGAAGGAACAATTCGCATTTACTCCTATTTATACTCAGATCGAGTAAAAATCGAAGCCTACCTAGACAAAAGGGTACCTTAGTTAAACAAAGAAAACACTATCGTTTTAAAAAATTTGCTATGCTTCAAATGTATCTCTGTTTGAAATTTTAAAGTTTACCTACTTGAGAAAACGGCATTAACAGTTTTTTGTAAGTACTAACTAATATATGAATACTAATACATATGTACGTGTAGGGTACTTCAGTATTATATGGCTATATTTATTTGACCACCGATTTTATTGGATGAAAGCTTTTTTTGTAATAAAAAAGAAAAAAAATATCTGGAAAAAAATTAAAAGTTTTCGATATCCTTTCTCGCAAAGTACACATTTTTTTATATTTTTACAAAAAAAAGGTAAAAATCCGTATTGATTGTTCATTATCTTCGAACCTACGTATATATATACATTGTATGCATTGTTTATAGCTAATTTTATTAGCTTTTAAATTCTTTGGAATTGCTCAATTTGTTCTTGAGATATACATGATTAAGTGTATCCATCTTGTTTTTTTTTTTGAATTACCGGTAAATCATAAATATCTCAAAAACGGTACCATAGAATCAAGAATAACCTCGATTTTCGGAAGCAGGGGTTGGTTTTACATACGAATTTCATATTTGCGTCTCTGGTGCTTTTTGGCTGTAGACCAGTGTAATCAACAAAAATGATGTAATCAAAATTAACGCTTCTTTAAAGTAAGTACAAAAGGGTTGCAATACAAAGATAAAATAACAAGTTTGCTGCTAAAAGTAGTTAATCAAAACAAAAGGGTCCCTTTATGTAAAAACATCTGTTGCTGTTTAATAAAACAGTAGATATTGGCCCAACTTCCATCCATAACGCCGATCTAAGAGTAAAAAATATAAAAACATGCAAATAAATTTAAATTTCTGTAAAAGATCTGTGTTCAAAATTATCCGAACGGTAATATTTTTGTTGAAAAATCTTCTGTGAGGTATAAGCTTTATGAAAAGATGCGTCCTTTGCATATTTACTTTGTTGTCATATCGAATAATGTCAGGTATATGAACCGAAATCAGCCTTTTAGTAAGATATCTTTAAAGGGGCCAATATCGCCTAAACAAGAGCGTACCCGAATAATCTTTACTAGGTATGTATTAGAGTTGCGCAATTTTGTTCAATTTAAAGATCGAACGAACTAATACATTTTTCACTTCGTTCAGTCGTTCAATACTTAGTTTTTTTTTCAATCACAGGAAACAAAATAAAAAGCTGGGACGCAAAAAGATGGCTTGAAACTCGGGTAGCAGTAAACCGTTAGGTAAGTAAAAATTATTGTGGTAATAAGAGCCAATGTCGACTAACTTTTTTCCAAACTTATATTTAGTTGGATTGACAGCAAATTTAGGTCTCTGCCACAGGAGCATTTGAACTACTTACGTTAGTGTCATACAAAAAGATGGTGCAACATTGCTAATCACTGAACGAGGTTGAAAACTTTTGAACGATGCACTGAACTGAGTCGTTCAATTGAACTAGTTCGTTCGCGAACTACACAACTCTAGCATGCATCCTATTCTGTTGATCGTGCTTAGTGTTATTTTTAGTAGTATATCATTGCTAGTTTAGATTTTTTGTTCCAATCTCATTTTTTAACTATCAAAATAAAACTGGAAAAGTCACAAAATTGCATACAGTTTTGTAGGAAATTAAATTACCTACAAAAAACTGCTCAATAAAAATTTTGTTTATGGCGGGCCGTTAGAGTATTCAAACTTCAAACATTGGTAAGCTCTTCCATTATCACGTTTTAACTTTGAAATTTCGTAAAAAGGAAAATTCAATATAGAAAAAGATAAATGAAGATTCTTGAGTGGAATTAAATACTAACTCCGAAGCCTGATGTGCGGTTTTGGATTCAGCGCTTTAAAATACAAATATCGAGGGACTAGATTCAACAACTATTTTTTGTTTTGGTACAATACCGGTTTAGGGAAAATAAATACCTATTGGCCAAGGCTTGAATGTACTATTAGATTCCTATATTTTAGCAATAGCTTTGAATAAATAATGGTTCTTTATGACGTGTGATATAAATTTATTCAGAGCAGCAAACAAATTTGGGTCAACAACAAGGGAAAGCTAGATTTTTATTTTAACTTTAATAGAATATAATTTTTGAAATCACTCTAAAGTGTTCTGACACCAGTTTTTTGCCCCACACAATTTATTTAAACCATTTGTTTATCGTTTTCTGAAAATATTTTAGCGCCTTTGACAAATTTACAAAAGAAAAAGGCAAATAGACAACCATGCCACATTTTAACGGTTGATTACTATGGAATGGCCAACCTGACTAAAATTTTTGTTGAGAAAGTTTTGTGGGGAATTTTATTTCCCGCATTACTGAATGCAGCTATAATTTTTTCTTAAATAGGTTGGCAGCTTTAAAGGAGGAATCAAATCAACCCTAGGAAATCTACACTAGCAATGATAGTATTCTGAAAAATAATAGCAATATTATAAAATTTGTATTTTTTTGGGCTGGTCTAAAGTATAGAATATGCTTGATGCCTAAATATTCTCACCCGTAAAAAGCGTCCGCGTGTATTTTCTTTCAGATCCAAGTAGTATCGTCTATTATCTTTAATCATCATCTCTGATTTAAGCTTTCCATCTTCAGGAAGATTTTCTGGATTTGGTGGCCCTGTAAATTTCATCGCTATAGTTTAACAGCCTTATTTTTAAAAAAACTATAACACATTATACAAGTTTAATAGTAAAAACCTATTTTAATTTTATAAAACGGTTACAGTGAACGTTATCGATAAACGCTTCATAATGGCTTTGCAACTATTATTTGTTTATACTCGTAAGGTTTTGAGCCATGTCAAGTTGGCATTTACCAAATAAAAATTAATAAATATTTTAAATTCTGATTAAAACTTAACAAATATATCTCCATGTAGGTGCTGTTGTAGCGAATAGTCGCCCTGCATATTCGTCACCCTCCTCACAAGCCACATGCTGGGCAAACATTCGGCATGTCAGGGTCCAGCAAGGTAGGAGTTTAGCGTATTACAGGATCCAAATCCAAGTTTGTGCGGAGTGACTCTTGTCTCCCACGCAATATCTCATACTTTGAGTGAGGAGCAAAAGAGAGCATGTTATCAAACGTTACTCCTAAGATACTGTTGTTGGGCAGGCGGAAGCTTGATGCCATCTAGTAAGCGTCTAATTCCATGCGCACTTACGCTGTTCATGTCTTAAATAAGTAGGGTTGCCGAGGACAGGTTCAGTGCGGCGAAAAAAACTGATAAGATCGGGAGATAGCTATATATTTTCAAGCACAGCTTATCGACGGAGAGGGACTTGCATTGTCATACATTTGGCTGCGCAACTATTACAGGCCTCTAGCTTGGCCTTCTTTTTGTTTGCTGAGAAGCCTTCCATGGCAGATATACACTCGGAGAGTTTGCCAACCACTAAAGAGGGGCAACCCTGTTTTGGAAAAACCTTTTCAAAGCAATTTTGATGTTACCTGTTCCGGGACTCAAACCTTAGACCTTAGGCTTGGTAGGCCAACAACACTACTGCCAAACCACGATGGCCGAGATTTAATATATAAAACAAGGAAGTTTTGGTTTTCAATACCGTACCGATCGCACTACAGAATGAGACTGACTATCCAAATTGCATAATTGAAATATTAATGCTAAAATTTAATTAAGAAAGCAACAACAACTTGCTTGTGAAAATGTGCCAGACGATGGCATCAGCACTTTGCATTTTACCGTATGCGCGTGCAACTGGTTATTGACAAATAATTCGGTTGTTGCGCTAATTCTTCGATTGCAAAACAGGAAATGTAAAAGAATATTAGTTAGCAATTAAAAATTCACCTGTGGGAATTATTATTGCGAAATGAATTTTATATGAAGTGTCAGCAACACTTCGTTTATTGTAAGTTCTTGTGGCTGTTGCCAAAAGAATGTAAGTATGTAATTAGCTTTACTGAAGCGGAAGCAAAAGGTAAACAAGCTGTTGCAGCGATAGCCAGAATTAATGTAAATATGTAATTTGCTATGTTTTAGCAAAGGCAAAAGGTAAGTAATTTATAGTGTGTTAACTTATAAATATGATCGATGCAGTATATACTGTCTGCAGAAAGCTACAGCAGGAAGGTTTCCGGACAGTAGATACTCCTTCTACTGAGCACGCTTGTGTTGATCTGCCAGCCGTATTATGCCCGCCTTGAGATCCGGGATGTGAGGGTCCCCAGTGTGTGGCAGCGAAGTTTGTTCGAAGTTTTCTTGTTCTGCCTCACGGGATGAATTGATTTGCGGTCGAACAAATAATCATGCGGGACGCTCGTTGCCCTCTTTTTACTAATGAGTGGAAAGAGCAGGATAGGAGCTCTCGGTGTGCTCTCAGAATCCGTCTCCATCAGCTTTGCTAAAATTGATGTAGGCATGGGGCGAACGATAGACAGGATGATGGGTAAATTATACGATGCAGGAGTTAACATCGGCTTGCCAAGGCAGTTAACTCTTAGGGGGCGTTTTCATTCACTTCCCAGAACGTCAGATCGTATATTTGCTCGGTAAAGTCCTGACTGCCTGACCCGAAAATAGTCCTTCATGGTCTAGGATGTTGTCCCTGGAGTAGATGTCTGGTTAAAATAGACAATATTGAACGGATTGGTAGCTAATAAAAGTAAAGCCCCCATGTTCGGAGATCCGACCGGGGGCTACTTTTGTTTCCTAAATCGTAGCGGTTCGGATGTTTTACCGCTCCATAGAGTTACTTACCGATAAGGCCTTTGTAATTTAGCTACACAGAGAGTAAGGATCAGCCCTGCCACAAGGAGCTGCTACGTAGCAGTTTTAAGGGGGGATGTTCTGAGTTGGACAGAGCTACATGGAATGAACAGCCCTAAGTCAGCTAAAAACCTTACCAGCGACATCTTGGCAAGACTCCGTATGACTGAATAGCTTTGAGAATACGCCCGGGGGCTCCTCCGGGTTAAAAGAAACTCAGTAGCAGTCTAACTGTTCCCGTGTTGTGTACGGAACACACACAGGCCAACACTCATTTTGGTGCAGACGATTTAAGACCTGATTTTGGGTACATTTTGTGAGCTGACAGGAAAAAACCAACCACTTTTCCCCCATCAGTTCTAGTTTATAAGTTAGGGGTCAAAAGCGCCTTTCTCATAGGTTAAGGCATGTGTTTTATCATAACTTTTTTCGGGTTTTCTTATCAACACAAGTTGAAAAGACGTTATTTTGCCGCTCTTGCCCCGTATGAATTGTCAACGCACCTTGATAAATGTCAGAGACACTTTGAAAATAATGTATGAAAAATAATTTAAAAAAAAAAATTACTTTTTAATAACGATTTTCTCGAACAATTTGGCAACCAGTGTATATGTAAAATTATTTCGAAATAATCTCCTATTATTTCTGTTTTCAAGGACATAGGGGTTTACAATACATGCCTTAACCTATGGAAAAGGGGTTTTTACCCTTATCTTATAAACCAGAGCTGTCAGCTGAAGCCATACTGGCGGGAATTTATTACACACTATCTTACTCCCGACTACAGTTACAAGCACACCTGCACTAAATCAAAAATATATTTTTTTGCAAACCAGTGAAATGAATGTAGTTCGCTGATTCTGCGGTATAAGCTATCAGCGGAACTTCAATAATATCCTCCCGTTTATATAATTTGTCTTAAATTATATCCTAGAAGATTAATGGAGATGTGTTTACAATTAAGGAGATACGATGACATTTAGCTTTCGAGAAATATGTGGGCGTTAATGCGACTCTGAGTATACAAAATTCAGCCATGAGTCGTAGGAGCTTTTCACCAAAGCACCAGTTAAACTCCCTTGCAGTATAGATTTGTTCGCAGTATTATGGACATTTAAAATCTGTTGTCAATAAGCATTCCTCAGATTTATACCCATCCTCGTACTCACCGTAAGCTGATACAATATAACAGATAAAGCTTCTGAATTTCAATTACGCATATTATTAGAACTTGTACAAAATCTCCGTTTTTTTCTTTTGGAAATGGGATGTCATGTTGCAATGTGCGACACATTGTACCTAAGTAGGGACGCAAATTACGATCGATACTTTTGCCCCTCGATACCCATTGTACTCGATATTTCTGTAGCTATACTTTTTGGCATCGAGTGTTTACATCCCCGTTTTTACGCGGCATCAGTAGCCACACGTCCCAAGCCAAAAACTAATACTCATTTTACATATATTTTCCTGAATTGTACATAAAGTAATACTCATTATATATGCATGTATTACATTAAATTATATTACATTTAGTTACCTCAACGTATGAATTAACCTTAGTTATAGGTACTACATTTGTTACGACTTTGGACATGTGGCAACCTCCGCGTATAACACTCCACACCAATTCGCAGTATGATCGACAGCGCTCAGGTGGGCGGCCATCATTTCTACCATTATTATTGTTTTTGGTTTTTTTCACCGGTTTGCAGAGGAAAACTAAAAAGTTTTTTCTATATATCTAAATACAATTTCGTGCTATACGTTTATCTGCCATTTACATTAAATACACAAAGTTTATCTCGTAAAGTTTAAGTCGTTATCAAAACTTTAAAATAAAAATAGGGGTGTTAGCAACAACAGTGAGTATACATCCAATTAACTGATGGTCCTTCTTCGCAATGAAGAAACCAGCCCCTAACCATAAAGGAAATAAATTACTTATAATCCCCTTATTTATTTCGATTTGTTGGCACCAGCCAAAAACAATTTTTTCCCGCCAAAATAATGTGCATACCGCGGAAAACCCAAATCCCTTAAGGCGAAATTTAGCACATATACAGTGCTATATTAAATAATTAATGCCCTTGCGGTATAAATTTACATATACAGCCCAAAGACAGTGAGCCTAATCTCCAACTTCACCCCATATAAATATTAAATACTTAATGCCCTTGCGGTATAAGTTTACATATACAGCCCGAAGGCAGTGAGCCTAATCGCCAACCTCACCCCATAAAACAAATTTCTTTGTACTCGAGCTAGTAATCAACTAAACTAATTACCCAACTTCAAGGCCAAATAAGGCAGTACATTGAAAAAAGTAAATATTAGTAATCTCTTGACCAGTGCTGAAATTGAAAAAATCCATTAAATTATCCCTAAACTGCCGCTATCTGATTATAGCCACGTATATAAACAAAGTGAACAAGTCATACGTATATTAAAAGCTTACGGCGAATTCTCTAAAAAGTTCCCAAAATTAACACAATAAAGAAAAGCAGTTAATTTCTCAATGTGTTTACCGTAGCCGAAACGGATGTTTTTATAGATTACTGCAGTCCGTTCCGCTCAACCCTTATTCAGGATAATACCGAGGCAGCCCTAAAACCAAAAGATAAAAATATCGATGTATTTTGCGCCTCTTAACAGTTATTTTTGATTTTAATTTTTATAAGTCCTATGTAACAGTTTTTCTGATTTTTATTTTTAGAAATCTTATGTAAGAGTTATTTTGGATTTTTATTTCTATAAGTCCTATGTAACAGTTATTTTTGATTTTTATTTTTAAAAGTCCAATGTAAAAATTATTTTTGATTTATATTTTAAAAAATCCTGTTTAACAGTTATTTATTATTTTTATTTTTAAAAGTCCAATCTAACAGTTATTTTTGATTTATATTTATAAAAGTCATGAATAACAGTTAACCACTGACTTGTTTTTTTAAAGTCATGCTTATAAAAGTCATCCTAATATTTCGCACTTTTTGATAGTTATATTCAGAGCTGCACAACCCCTATAAACTTGAAGCAATTTTATTGTAAGGTAAACAGGCTAATTATTGACCATTGTGGTGCTTTAGTGCAAGAAAACTTCACTATTACGGCCCAACGTTTCGCTAAGCATCTTAGCTTCATCAGGGTTGATTTATTATTTTTATATTTATAAGTATATGACAGCAAATTCCACATGAAACAGAAGAAATATAAAGAATTATTTATGTAAAAATAGTTTAGCCTTACTGAAAATTGCACTTCCATAAATGTATAGACCGATTTATTTCATATTAGTTTTTATAATACCGATTGGTTGTGCCGATGTATATTTTGTTGCAGGCTTCTTTCTCTGTGCCCTGTCATTTTATTTCGTACACTAATTTGCTTTGTTGTGAAATTGGAAATGGAGCTTTTGTGCTCGTGAATATGTTCGAAAGTGTGTTGTTTGACTGGTACGCCAAACACACATTATTGTTGTGGGTAATATTTTTATCAAGCTGTCTGTTAGTTTTGGTATGTATTGTGACGAATTCGATGATTCCTTGATTATCAATCCTGGGTTCGATCACTATAAAGTCAAATAAACACACGCACAGATATTGTAACTAATAGCTAGTTTTATTCACTAGTAATAAATGCAAAACAATTTTAAAAGTTTGGTAACCTTACAGTAATTCACTGAACAACGCTTGAAAATAAACTGATCAACCCGCCTTGCTTGGTCACTGCCTTATATAGTCCAACAGGGTGCTTGCCTACGCACCGAGAACTTTCTTGGTTGTTCGCTTTTCGTGTTCTGGAAGGGTCGGTGTTATTTATTGGCATATCCTCTTTGCATCGTATTCGCAAACACGCTTCCTAGTTACACGCTTGCATGCATAAGCGTAACCATCGTTATCTCAGTTGTGTTTAACTAGTGGTGGGAGTGTTATTGAGTTAGGGATGGTACATGTTTGAGAATAATCGCCACAGTATGTAACACTGTAAAATCGTTTTGATTCGTCTCTTATGTTTTGCGATTTATTTCCTTTTGTGCGATTTTCTGTTTTATTAAGTTTATTATTAGTGTGTACGGATAATTATTATTAACGAGGATCTGCTTTATTTTGTTAATATTTGTATCCCAAAACTGTTGGTGGCTTATGTTGAATATGGGTTTTGGCTGTGTTTATCTGGTATTTGAAGGGGTGGGAAGAAAAAAAAGTTAATGGAGAGTTCTGATGAGGTTGGCTTTGTGTACCAATCTAGTACGAGCTTGCTGTTCTTCCTGTGTATTATTGTATCCAAGAATGGATTGCTGCCGCCTTTTTCTATCTCTAGCGTATATTTTAGCTTATCATGGTACCTGTTTAATGTGCTTAAAATAGTATTTATATCTTGCTTTTTTACTATTGCAAATAACAATAAAAGGACTTTCTATGTTTAAAAAAAGTCATTGCTTAATTGTTATGCATGACTTTTATAATTATAAATCAAAAATAACTGTTACATTGGACTTTTAAAACTAAAAAATAACTGTTACATAATAACTGTTGCATAGGATTTTTAAAAATAAAAATCAAAAATAACTGTTACACAGGATTTTTGAAAATAAAAATCAAAAATAACTGTTACAAAGGATTTATAAAAATAAAAATCAAAAATAATTGTTATCATTAATTTTTTTCCATAAAAATTTGCAAAATAAAAATCATACTCAAATTTGATTCTCGGTAAAAAAAATAAATCCGTTGGTATATTTATATTATTTGTAAAGCATTTCTTACATAGTAAAGTTTTTAATTAAAGTTTTAATTAATAACTTTTATTTGCGGTCCCTTGTATTTTGGTCACGAGTACAGAGCGCCAATGATATATTAGTAGAGACCGACGACCACGATCTCCCTGATGATTTTAAGTCTGCCGCTTTTGGTAAATAAAGGGCCTGCCTCACAGCATATGAGGACACCAAGGCTCAAATAGGCGACCAACTCCAACTCAAAGAATTCAGTGATCCCGCGCCTCCAATACATACCCTACCGCCCCAAGAGTCCTCCCATATGAATCTTAAAGTGCCCCCGTGTGACACAGAAATATTTTATGGAGGGTATGATTAATGGCCGTCCTTCCGTGACATGTTCATTGCGGTCTATATCAAGCATTTGAAACTCTCCAATGCGCAGAAATTGTATCATCTCAGACACAAGACTAAAATAAAGGCCGGTAAAATAGTGTAACAATTTCCTTCAAGTGAAGACAACTTTGCCCTATCATGGGAGGCACTCAAGTCGCGATATTAAAACAATAGAGTCCTGCATCCTCATGAATCTGAAGGCGATTCAATCGAAAAATAGTGAGGAAATAAAGAGGCTACAATACTCAGTAAATAACTGCTTCCAAAATTCTAGCGACACAACAAGTCGATACCACTAAGTGAGCTCCCATATTAATATATCTGGTAAGCTCAAAGCTTCCAGAAAATACAGTTTCTCTGTGGGAGCAGTCATTAATCTCCAGATGAGACCTCCCGCACTATTCAGAAATTAACCAGTTTCTTACTACTCGCTAAGAGATAGTGGAAAGGATGGATCAGTGGCAATCGGCTAAACTCCGATACAATCCACCCTACACAAACTTCTCAAAGCTCCTCCCCAGTCAGAACAAACCCCAATACAGGCAGAGTCAGCCCATAAGCCACAGCAGCAACTCCCTTATACACACAAATGCTCACATCACAGAACACCAAAATTATGCAAACAGTCCTTCCATACCCTACAAAGCTGTTTTCACTATAAAGAATTTACAATCACTAAGCGCAGAAAGTTCGTAATAGAAAACACTTTTTGCGACAATTTTTTATCTCAGAAATACGCCTTAGACGACTGATAAGGCACGAGAACGTGCATGCACTGCCAGGGCCGGCATAACACCACCCTTCAAGACACAGCAGCCGCCAGTACCAGTTCTGGAATTCAAAGAAAGAGATCCCAGGTGGCCACAATAGAAGCCATCAATCCCAGGCTTCAGGACATCAGTCATGCGGTAATCGAGGAAGGAGAATCCTCTACGCACAAAGCAACCCAAGTACAGTCGTTGCATGCTGAAAATGATATCCATATCATACTCCCCACATCAATGATCTTAGTAGAACATTAAGGGACCTGTTCAAGCTCAGAGCCTTAGTGGACCAAAGCTCCGAAAGAAGCTTCATATCCGCTAAAGCCCAGAACAACTGGGGCTTCCCTATACCCATTCCCTATTTGAAATATGGGATATGGGAGGCGGAGTGGTACAAGCCTCCAACAAGCTGTGTTCACTGACGCTAGTCTCGAATGATCATAAGGTGAAGATAAACCCCAGGCAATAGTGCTACCCCGCTTCAGTAGGCAACTCCCAACTAAATGAGAACTAAAGGCGTAAATGTTCCCATCTTAAAGTAGCAGACCAGAATTCCCAGAACCCATCCCAAATTGACCTGGTATTGGGTAGTGATTGTTATAATAAGAAATGACGATAGACACGTGTTAAGTCTGCAAGATGGAGGTTCTTTCTTTTTATTGATATGTTAATCCTCATTGATGTACATCGAGATGTGTGTTTTTCAATATATAGAGATGTGTGTCTAATGCATAACTGAACTAGTGTTGCATAGTTCACTTATGCATTAGTATAATACAACTTGTCCGGCGGCCGCCATGGTGTGAAGGTAGTGTTGCCGGCCTACCACACCGAAGGTCCATGGTTCGAGCCCTGGTACAGGTAACATCAAAAGTGATTTGAAAAAGGTTTTTCAAAACGGGGTCGCCCTCGGCAGTGGTTTGGCAAACTCTCCGAGTGTATTTCTGCCATGACAGGCTTCTCAGCAAAAATTCGTCTCCTTTGTAGATGCCGTTCGGAGTCGGCAAAAAACTGTAGGTCCCACCAATTTGTAGGGAAAATTCAAATCGGCACACCACAAATTGGAAGAGAAGCTTGGCGCAAAAATCTCTTAGGAGGTTTATGATGATATACCTGTTGTATATCGCGCCATAGAGAGAGAGAGAGAATATACAACAGTGATCTTATCCCACAAATAATGCTAAATGGCTTGTTTGCCCACAATATTTGGATGGATCATAAGTGGTAAAACTCCTGAAAAAGGTTGGAGCACACTCTTCCCGTGTGGGAGGTAAAGAATGTCCAACTAAATAAACATTTGAGATAGTTCTGGGAAATCGAAGAGATCCCAGAACCCGAGTGGAAACCCCTGAAAATCAGATGATCGAAGAATTTTATCAAAGCACAACCACTGGAATGGGTGACGTTCGATATATGGTTCAGCTCCCATTTAAAGCAACATTCCCGAACAGTATCGACCTAGGAAAATCTCGTACTGCAGCCCTACGACAGTTCCATGGAATGGAACGTACTCTCCAAAAAAGGGGCCTGTATGACCAGTTACTAACAGAATACCTGTCCCTCGGTCAAATGGAAGAATGCAGTCCCAATGAAGTGCAATCCCTAGGTAAATACTGCTCATTCTATCTCCCTCACCATGCCGTCGTAAAGCCAGCTAAAAAGACAACAAAAGTCCAAGTAGTGTTTAATGCTTCCAAAATTCAGGTACTCGTCAGTCCCTTAGTGATGTGTTATGTTGTTAAAATGGTGGATTAATTTATTTTTGTTTTTAATGGCGAGACTATCAACTTCCGAAAACAGGCCAATAAAGGACTTCAAATTAAAAACGGTCAACGGGAAGACAACGTCTGGACGGCGATTGACTGTTATATGGGAGTGATGCGTACCAGTTGTGCGTGAGGTGTGGCGCTGTATCGTACTGTGCATAGTTCGTATTCACTGTGTAAGATGTTCTGAAAGTCAGACAATATAGCCTTTAAATCGGAAGAGCTCTACAACAGTTACACATTTTCCGTTTAAATTTATTCACATTGCAAGATTTAACATTATTTGGGAGCTTATTATAGCATTTTAAGCCTTTGTAATATAAGTTACATTTATCTGCTTCAGTTCTGTGCAGGTAGAGTGAAATCATTTTTTTCTAGTATTTACAGAATGCACATTTCTTGCATGTTTAATGTTATTCTTTAATTCTATTCTGGCAAATTTCCTTCTATTATATTTTTAATAAATTTCATTGTGTATTAAAATAACTGTTCTTTAACACTTAACCAATTCAAAGAAGAGAGCATATCATAACGCTTATTAAGGATGTTGACGACATTTTATCCGACAGTCATGATATTCAATCAGCCGAGCAATCCCTAAATGAGATCATAGACGTTCTCAGCTCAACCGGCTTCCCCTTAAAAAATATCACTGCAAACCATCCGGTCATACTCAGACACATTCTTAAGGCGGACTTACTAGAGACCGACTTCCTCTAATTCGAGAAAAGTAGTACCGCCAAAACTCTAGGAATTCAATGATCGAGCCTCCACAGCAGCCACTAAGCGATAGGTTCTCTCCTCCACTGCGAAACTATTCGACCCCGCAGGGTGGCTGACGCCAGTAATGATACAGACTAGAATCCTGATGCAAGAATTGTGGTTGGACGGGACTAATTGGGATGAACGGGTCAAAAACGATACTTCTAGTACAATGGAAATTCAAATTCCCCGAAGTATTAACTTAGCCCCTGACCACCTGGTTGAGCTCCATGGTTTCTGCAACGCCTCTGAAAAGGCTCATTGTGCCAACCTCTATGTGCGGACTCCAGTCGGCACGAAAGTTTTCCCTCACTTCTTAGTGCCCAAATGCAAAGTGGCTCCTCTCAAAACTATAAGTCTGCAACGCCTGGAACTATGCGCAACCCCATCTCACCCTCACTAGAAGAAAGTTGACCATGTAGTCTGATTCCGAAATCGTGTTAGCCTGGCTCGAAAACCCACCTCACTCATGGAAGACCTATGTCTCCAATCGAACCGCCCAGATCATACACCTCGTGGGTAATGTACCTTGGCGACACGTGCGAAGTAGAGACAAGCCCGTGGATATGGGTACTACAGGATGTCCTGGAGTCAATCTCTCCAATTCTTTACTTTGGTGGAACGGTTCAGAGTGGCTTTCAAAACCGTCGATTAGCCAATCCTACCCGAAAAGTATCGGCTTTGTGCTGTATACATACGATTCCTTCACGAATTTCTATTACATGCGGAAGCTCGGCTCATGCAACAAACCCTACGACAAGAATTTTATATCGCCAAGCTCAAACCACTCACCAATTCAGCATATTCCAATGCAAAGTCTGCACCACCCACAAACAACAAACGCGATCAGAAATAATGGCAGATGTAGATTCGCTCCCCCCTTCACCACGACTTGTGCAGATTTCGCTGGCCCGTTCCAGATAAAGGCATCGATGCTCCGATCTCCAACCCTCGTAAAAGACTACATGGCCGTCTTTGTCTGTTTTACCACCAAGGCGGTCCACCTGGAAGTATGCTAGGACCTCACCAGCAAGACTTCGCCCGATTCGTAGGACGTCGAGGATCCCCCACCAAATGATGAGAGATAATTGCAAAACATGCATCAGCGACAAGCGTGCTACCGAACTGGAATTCCTATCGTTCCTAAGAGAAGTCTCATCGGACATCGTCCAGAAGTAGCCCCACAAGAAATCGATTGGAAGTTTTTACCCCTCTGCGCACCTCACATGGGCGCACACTAACATGTAATCCTACATTACCATCAGATGGATCCTCAACGCCTTGCGGTTCTAGCACCACGCCTCTCATTGGCTTCGCAGGTGACCCTGCTAGCAGCCCGCCCGCGCCGTATCGAAACCGTAACGGATTACCGGAAATGCTGTTCGTGTATGCGTCATCACGCGCTCCTGTGCCCTCCGTTTACGGCAATGCAGCCGCAACAACGCTTCCTAATTGCTAGGGCATATCAGTATTGCCCAAATTGCTTAGCGCTTTTCCACCGCACCAACCAGTGCACCTCCACAGAAGCTGTCGGACCTGCGGGTAACACCACCACACATTCCTTCATCCGGAACTCAGGAGCCCCGCCGTCGAGCCTCCGCAACTCATCGTCGCCGTCATCAACCGCAGCCTCCAAGGGCTAATGGCCGGGCTCCAAGCGCACAATGTTTACGCGGCATAGGTAGCCACACCTCCAAAGCCAAAAACTGATACTCATTTTCCACATATTTACCTGAATTGTGCATAATTTTCATTATAAAGCATGCATTACATTATATTATATTATATTTAGTCACCTCAATGTATGAATTCACCTAAGTTTTAGGTACTACATTTTTTTGCGATTTTGGACGTGTGGCAACCTCCGCGTATAACACTCCACACCAATTCGAAGCATGATCGACAGCGGTCACGCGGGCGGCCGTCATTTTTACCATAATTATTGTTTTTGGTTTTTTCACCAGTTTGCATATGCAAAAGTAAAAAGTTTTTTCTATATATTCTATGCCAGGCCCATGCGCAGGGGACTGTCTTCGGGGGGGGTTTGATTTATTGGATGCTCAGAGAATATTGTGATTTTTGATAACGAATTCTTTTGACATGGTGTATGCAAAATTGACACTAAAGATAAACATTGATTGTAAAAAGCATGCATTCGTTATCGACAAGGCTTGCTTTGTAAGTGGAATTTATGGCATTTACTAATATTAAAATAGTAACGGAAAGCAAATAATGAAAGACTTTTAATAGTGAAAATTGCATGTTTATTCACTGTTGAGTCAAAACTAAAATAGCAAAAAATAACATAGTTATTGGCTATCAGTCAACAGACGGACTCTTCGAAGCTGGCACCTGTTTTCGTAAAAGCATCTGTTCTTGCCACAAAGGGAAACAACATGTACCAATTGCGCGACATAGAAAGTGGTAAAGTAGGTTGGTATCATGGAAAAGACATCAAAGAATGCAAGGGTTAAACATAAAGTTTCTACAGATAACTTCCTATAAAAATAAATAAAGGACCGTCGTTGATATATTTTTATAACTTTCATGAACATGAAATGGTATTATAACTTTAGTCCGATGTTTGTGAGTATGAGAAGAATAAGAGATAGACCCACCAATAAGTATACCGAAATGATTAGGGCGATGAGCTGAGTCGATTTAGCCATGTCCGTCTTCTGTTTGTCCCTCAGTTTTTGAGATATATTGATGAAATTTGGTATGGATTTTGCATGAGATTAATCATTTGTCGGAATCAGCAAGATCGGAGCAATACAATGTATAGCTCCCATACAATCGATAGCTTCGATAAATGGGGTTTGGGGTATACATTTTGCATTTAAAAAGCTAGGAACGTAAAATTTTGCAGGTTTGGTACTTATTATGTATGTAATGTGTGTAGTAAAATCAGCCAGATCGGACCTACATAACATATCGCTCTCATACAATCGATTGTTCCGATAAATGGGGTTTGGGCTATATATCTTTAAGTGATCAGTTTTGCAGAGTTTTTACTAATTGTGAGTAAGGATCGGACACTTAAAACCGTGATGCGTATTCATGAAAGGTATAAAGTCTTCGGCACAGTCGAAGACAGCCCTTTCCTTACTTGCTTTTACTGATATACAGTCATCTCCATTTTGCATCACGCCACCTTTTTTTCTGCCTATAAAAGCTGCGAATTTTGAGAGATCGGTCTCTTTTGTCGGATCAAGACTCACGAAGAGTGTGGTAAAGTAAGATCAGTTCCGCGATCGGAATATGCAAATGGACACGCGATTAACAAAGTTTCCCTAAAAGTATCTTTCCTACTGTGTAAAAATTGTAAAACTTTTGTAACGCAAATAAAAATAAATATAAAAACATCTTGTTTCGGGTGCACCTTGCTGTTCCTGAATTTGGATGGAGACGGAGTTGCACGGAGGCATTTACCTGGCCAAGGAGATGCAGCTGCAAATTGATGCTGAACTTTGTTTAAGCTGGATGTAGCAGTTTTTATATAGCGTGCTATTAACATATAATATTTTATTATACGGAAGTTTGCTAACAGCAATCAATGAGATGAGATTTTTCTGCATATACTTACCTGCCTAGGTTTAAAAATATTAATATATATGTATACATACATACAGAGAAAAAATTTATAAATTTTCTAAATTAAATTATTCTCTAAATTCCGTTTTCTTTGTTATACGATTCAGTTCAAAAAGTTAAGTCGTTCAGTTAGTGCTGGTCAGTGCACAGAATTGTTAAGAAATATATACATATATATTTAATATATATTTGTAATATCTTTATGGAAAAGAAAAAAAGAAGTAAAGAAGAAGAAACAAAATTTTTTTAGTAATAAAATACTAAAAATAAATCACGTTAAATTAGTAGAATCGCGGAAAGAAATAATTTACTAAATAAATAGATACACACAAAAAAAAAGAGAGAGTGTTTAGGCCACAGGCCTAAATATTAAAGCACACCCTAATGTCCAAAGCTTTTTTTATAATTTATCTCGGTTAAAACCGATAACCGTTTACACCGCCGGATAATAGCGAGAGCCAGGATTCGGCGGTGGTTACGACCTAATTTATTAATTTTTGCTTTCTCACTTCTTTTTCGAACGCCGAAGAAACAGCCAGCAGCCAAGTCACCGAAGGTAAGCCCTTTTCCGATACATATTTGCGTTTTAATTCTATGCCAAGTTTTAAATAATTTCCCTAATTGTTTAATTCCTGCACTTTCATTACAATAAACATTGTTATTATATATCTGAACTAACGAGTTTATTGTTTCTTTCTTCCTTGCATTATTACGAGCACTTATGACTTGGTATCGCCATACCAAGCATCAAGTCATCTTAACATTTGGTCCATCTCGCCAGGAAAACCAATATCGGAGAGTTCTCTAGAAATATTTTCCATTAAAATACCAGCGCCAACTTAATTTAATTTAACATCAACAAGAAAATAACGAAATCAGCCAATATTCACAAAAAGCCATAATAGCGAGTGACAGCAACAAGCAGACAGAGACAGTCATATCACACATCACATCATCAGCAACACTTCGCATACATCACATCATACAGTCCATTCAAATAATCGCACATTAATCATCATATTATTCGCACATATTAAACCTCTAAATTTCATCAAGGTAAGTGGTTGATTTTAGTGCACAATTTTTTTTAAGTACGCATTAACGTACCACGAGTGAAAGTGTGATATAGATTTGTAGATCAGAGCAAGTGGAGGTTCATTGTGTTTGAAAAACACATTTAGCGCCTTTTGACTATCGAGAAGTTCCCCCCTCCAGTGGTAAGGGCTCCTCGACACAGCTCAAGGCAGACAGGCAGTGGCTCAACGTCTTTTTTTTTTTTTTTTTAACACATTACCACAGCACTGTACAGTCTCTATTCTTTATAATATAAATTTCCTTTGTTTGTTGCTTTTCAACAACAATTTACACTTCCACTTGGTTGATGCACTTGCAAATAAATACCACAATATTCACCCAGTCAAATACTGTCGTAAACCGTACATAATACGTGCCACTACAAAATTATCACTTGCGTTGGGTGGCTAGTGGTCATTAATTTACTTAGTTTGAAAGATATATCTACATACTTTGTTTATCAGTATATCATTTTAATAAATAATCCACTTAAACGTATTTACACTGTATTTATTGCGTTCATTTGATTTTAAATACCTTGGTTTTGGCTATTCGGCGTTTGACACTTTCATTTTCACTTTAATAAAAGACACATTAAATCCCTGACCAGATTTCTATCTGTGTCACACATACTATTCCACGACACATTAAATCTTCAGAAGAATTTCTATCTGTGTCACTTTTCGGTAATTACGCTTATATTCAAAGCATTTTACATCCCCGAGTCATTACAGTCGGCTATTGTTCCACTGTAAAGAATCAAAATTTTTAAAATCATAAAAAAAATGGAAACATATATACGATTTTCAGATTGTATAATAGAGTTTGATCAAGACTTCGGCCCTCAAGACCAAGATAAGCACACCCTTGCGATACAGCAAGAGGAGCTAAAATCATTGTGGAAGAAGACAAAAGCTGCCTATGAAAGTCTTCTGAGCTCACCAGACCTGTCCAAGGAAAATCTGCTGTCCTTGAGACAGAAAAATAAGACTTGCTTCGCATGTTACGCTAAAGGCATGGTTGCAATTAATGCTGAAATTGAAAAGCTAACAGTGCAAGCAACAGCAACAGCCACAGTCTCTGAAACTTCCAGCCGTGAACAAAACATTCGACTTCCACCTTGTGACACCGATGTGTTTAAGGGCGACTACCTATCCTGGCCAACCTTTAGGGACATGTTCACGGCCATATACATATTAAATAAACGCCTTACTCCGGTTGAAAAACTATACCACCTCAATCAGAAGACACAAGGGGAAGCGAAGGAAATTGTGCGAAGGTGCCCCCTAACCAACGAAGGTTTTACCACAGCCTGGAAAAATTTAAGCGACAGGTATGAGAATAAGCGTATCCTTGTTAACACGCAATTGAAATCCCTATTTAGTTTGACGTCAGTCGAACATGAATGCGGAACAGCAATCAAAAAGCTTCAACGCGACATAAATAATTGCATCTCGGCACTTCAGTGTCATCAAATTGAGATATCCAACTGGGATGCAATTATCACGTATCTATGTTCTACAAAACTTCCTGAATGTACTCTGGCCTTATGGGAGCAAACCATAGAAAACAAAACAGAAATACCGAAATGGGAAGACATGGACAAGTTCCTTTCCAACCGTTTCCAAACGTTGGAAACTGTTTCTGACCTCAGGGGTAGCAAAGCATTTAAGGCACCCAAGAATCAAAACAACACAAGGGAAACGCCTGCGAAACTTGGAGTATACCAAGCCAACGTCTCAAAAGCATCGTGTAAAATGTGCAGCAGTAAAGAGCACAAACTACGAAATTGCCAAAAATTCCGAGGGCTAACCATTGCAGATAGAATAGCCTTCATCAAGAACAACAGTTGTTGCTTGAACTGCCTGTCGGCTGGACATACTGTGACACGATGCACTAGTTCATTTAACTGTAGCTCATGTCACGCAAGGCACAACACCCTGCTCCAATTGGCAACAGCTCAGCCAAAAGCAACGACCCAGAGGTGGCGTCAAAACACCACCGATGACCGACCTTCAACCTCACAGCAGGCTAGGGAAAGGCTGGAATCTGCAAACAGAAAAGAAGATGTAAGTAATGTTTCATCTTGTCACGAAAATACAACTAAGGGGGTATTATTGGGAACGGCACGGGCCAACATTAACCATAACGGAGTCAATTGCTCGGCCAGAGCTCTGATTGACTCCGGCTCGGAGTGCTCTTTCATAACAGAAAGGCTAAAGAAAAGAATAAACCTGCAATCGAAACGCATACATGTCCAAGTTTCGGGCATCAATAATACGCCATCAGCGCAGGTTAAAAAGTCGTGTCACATCCAATTAGGTTCCCTCACAGACCCCTTAGTGCGCATTGACAAAGTTGTCCTGGTCCTACCACAACTTACAGGCGACCTTCCGACTTGTCAGGTAAGAGCAATGACGCGTCAAGCATTCCCTGACTTAATCCTGGCGGATAAAAGGTTCTTCATTAATGAACCAGTTGACCTCATCCTAGGAGGCGACATTTACCCTCAAATTATACTGGGCGGTATACGGAAGAATGCGCTAAATACGCTTCTCGCCCAAGAAACCGTCTTCGGTTGGATTATAACAGGTCGTGCGAACGCACATCACCCTACCAATACGCGGGTATCATTTTTCAATGAGATAGCCCTTAACAAACAGTTAACTTCCTTCTGGGAATTGGAAAATGTGCCAAAGAAAAGGGCTTTTAACGAAGAGAATTCCTATTGCGAGGCACTCTTCAAGGCCACAACGACCAGAAACTCCGACGGAAAATATACAGTCGCCCTCCCCTTCAAACAGGATTTTCCTAACAATGTCTGCTTAGGGGCGTCTCTTATGGGCGTTTGCTCTCAATTCTATCGGAATGAGACGCGCTTATCAAAGACACCGGCCCTACAGAGAGAGTACAATAGGGTAGTATCGGAATATGAGACATTAGGACACATGTCAAAAGCTGCTACGCTCATACCACCTCAATCTACTGAGTGCTACTTCTTGCCCCATCATGCAGTTATAAAGGAAGAAAGTACCACCACCAAAGTCCAAGTGGTATTTAACGCGTCCCGTTCTACTTCCAATGGCACAAGCTTGAACGACGTGCTACATACGGGCCCCGTTCTCCAGGCCGATTTAACAATTCTACTACTGCGCTGGCGTTTCTACAAATATGTTTTAAACAGCTACATATAAAAGATGTACCGACAGATGTGGGTAGAGTCCAATCATACAAGATACCAAAGGATCGTTTTTCGTAGCAATCCGAAGGATCCGATCAGCGTCTACGAGCTGAAGACGGTAACATTTGGTGTGAATTGTGCCCCATATCTGGCGATAAGGACACTGCACCAACTAGCAGATGACGTGGAGCCTTCGTTACCCATAGCTGCAAACATTCTGCGGACCAGTATGTACGTCGACGACGTCTTGACACGAGGTCACAGCATCGATTCTGCGATTAAAGCCCGAGATGAAATCACGCAAGCACTGCAGTCAGCAGGATTTCCCCTTCGAAAATGGACTTCGAATTGCAGTAAAATACTCAAGGGGTTACCCAAACAACATCTGCTAAATGAAGATTTTCTGGAGTTCGAAGACTCCAGTACTGTAAAAACCCTAGGGGTACGCTGGAACGCCCATTCTGACTGTTTCTACTTCATAGCGAAACCAATCGAGAATCAAAATATTTTAACAAAAAGGGCAATACTTTCAGCTATCGCCAAACTTTTCGACCCCCTAGGTTGGCTGGCCCCAATCATCATCGTGGCAAAAATCATAATGCAAAACATATGGCTGGAGGGGGCAGACTGGGACGAGCCAGTGTCGGCAACTACCTTGGAACGATGGCAAACCTTTATGCGGGATTACCCCGCAATTGATCACATACGAATACCACGATGGGTATATTTTACGCCAACTAACGACGTGGAAATACATGGGTTTTGCGACGCTTCGGAGAAGGCTTATGGAGCTACAGTCTACCTACGAGCAAAGGTAAAGGATCAGATACACGTCAATCTTTTAATGGCGAAAACAAGAGTAGCGCCCGTGAAAACAATTTCATTACCACGACTTGAGCTATGCGGGGCTGTCTTGTTGGCCGAAACAATAGAATCCGTACGCGAAAACCTGAACTTAGGAAATTTCAACACAAATCTATGGACAGACTCAACGATTGTTCTAGCATGGATCAAAAAACCCCCCTGCGCCGAAAATCGTATAAAAAGTTGGAAACAAAGCTTGGCACCATGTCGAGTCCGCATACAATCCAGCAGATTTGGCCAGCAAAGGACTTTCAGCGAAGGATTTAGTCGACAACGCTCTGTGGTGGCAGGGACCTTCTTGGTTACAAGAAGACAAGACAAAATGGCTTACCCAAGAAAAGGAATATGGGACAAACATCGAAGGAAAAAGGATACACATTCACGCAACTACGCAAGTAAACGATAAAGAGGACATCCTCGATAGATTTTCCGATTTTGCAAGGGCTTTGAGCGTTATATCGTATATTATGAGGTTCTCTCAAAGAACTAATCCCAGAACCAAATCTTCGTTCAAAGCGCAGTCGTACCCCATTTCGCCAGACGAAATTAAGGCAACGACTCGACGTCTAATAGAAATTTATCAAAGGAAACATTACCCTGAAGTATTGGTAAACATAAAATCCGGGAAACCCATCGGGACAAAAAGTGACGTCCTTACCCTCAACCCCTTCGTCGACAACCATAACATTTTGAGGGTGGGCGGCCGTCTTTCCGCATCCCATGACCTCGCCTACAACGAACGGCACCCGATCATCCTCCCCTACGCTTGTCGGTTCACTCGTCTTTTCGTCCAGTTTGTCCACCAGATAGCCCTTCACGGCGAAAACCAGCTCATGTTGCGTCTCATACGCACGCCGTATTGGATCCCGAGGGTAAAAAATCTTATCCGTTCCATCATCCACAATTGCAAGGTGTGCACTATTTACCGGAGGCGCTCCCAAACCCAACTTATGGGGAACCTTCCGCGGGAACGGACCACTTTTTCCCGAGCATTTACGAAGGCCGGCGTGGATTTTGCTGGCCCTTTCGACATTAAATCCTACAGCGGTAGAGGATGTCGACTTTCAAAGGGCTACGTTTGCCTCTTTGTGTGTGTTTCTACCAAGGCTATTCATTTAGATGCCACCAGCGACCTGAGTACCGCCTCTTTTCTGGCAGCCTTCGATAGGTTCGTTGCTAGACGGGGATGTCCGAAGAACATCTACTCCAAGACCGGCTACGCGGTCCACAGTATTTCTGCGCAGAACACACCTTTTTGCACTTTTCGGTACGTTCTAATCTGTGATTATAATAACCACAGAAAAATGACAGAAACTTTTAAACTTTAATTGCAAATATTCCTTCACTGAAGCGAGATCTCGACGGTCCGCTTCCGCATTATTGTTACCGAGGTCGAGACGCGTCTTGTGATGCCTCTCCCGATAGTTTCGGGCGTGTTTTGGCAGTTGTCTCCTGAGGGAGACAATTACCGAATTAATAAAGTTGGTGCAACGAAGCAACGACTGCTTATAGTTATATGCAACTGCTAGAGCTGCAAGCACAACAATTATGGGAAATGGAATCACAAATGAATCATATTGCGCAAACAGTTCAAATACATAAGGAGAAGGTGGCTCGACGTGAAATTGGTGTGCTAACTGCTAATAAAGTTAGCTCACGTCAATCGCACCCATTAATCCTGAAAAACCAATCAAATATGTACGCAAACCTATTGATTACTCAATATTGGATGACATAGGTCATGGTGTTAATTCGTCACAAACACGCCAAACACAAAAGCATCGTGGTTCAAGTCATGGCTCCATATAATCATTGGCAACATCCTCGCTGGCGCCTTCTGTTGGACCACCACCAACCACATATGATGATCGAAGCAGTATGCCGCCTCCACCATCGCCACTTACTGTTTCCCAGCATGAAATTAGCGAACAAAGTCACATCGGCATGCATACATTGGGTAGAAATCATAATAGGAACAATTTCAGTTTGAACTTCGCAAGGCCAGGCTCGCAATCGCCACCTTTACCTCCACCACCACCACCAGAGGAGGAACATCAAGATTTTGGACGCCCACGTACATCAACGGGACAAGGTCGATTGGCGCCAATCGTACCAGAGGATCCAAATTTACCTGGTTGGGTACCGAAGAATTACATCGAAAAAGTTGTCGAAATTTATGATTATTATGCCGATAAAGATGATGAATTGAGCTTCCAAGAAAGTTCTGTGCTGTGTGTGTGTGTTAAAGAAAAACGACGATGGCTGGTGGGAGGGTGTTATGGATGGTGTAACTGGACTATTTCCGGGCAATTACGTTGAACCATGTGTATAAGTGGTAGCAGTAAAAGCGTGTCGAGTGCATTTAGTGGTTTTTAAATTGATTTAAAACAACACGCGAGTAAACCAGCATAATGTTGAAACCCAATACAACAATATGAAAGTATTTGATATATTTTACAAATACAAAGAAAATGTTAACCCAAATCGACAGTAGTATAATAACAGCAAACTTTCATCCGATTTTTCATCAATAGCATACATAGCATTGAACAGCACTATCTAATGGATTGAAGCTCTTCTAGATACATACATGGTTTAAAGTTATTAAAATAATTATGCACAAACATGTATGAATGTCAAATGTATTGTCCTTTTTGTACGAAAATCAAATCACCGTACAAGCAGAACACGTTTGGTATACCTGCACTGAGTCCAAACGTTTTGCGGAATGCATGCACTGAATAAATAATTTGGGAATAGTTCGTTTAAAATTACCTAGAAAATTCGACCATCATAATGCAGGTCCTAATTGACACAAACCTGCTATGTCGAAAGTAAAAGTGAAACACATTTCACACATGTGCTCGATGGTTACCTGTCTAGTATAAACTAGAATTTTCCAGCGATGAGGGCGTCAAACTATTGAATAGGTTTGGACACGTGCCCCCTGTCCGATATTCTACTTGTTTCAGCTGGTGTTCATACGGGGTCAGCAAACCGAATTAATAATAGGAAACTAATACGAATTATCTAGAATAATTCTGCCAAGTGCAGCCGTGAATGTGCCATGCTCACGCTGTAGTAAAGAAAACGGAATGAATTACTTCATTTTTTTTCACCATCTCTCCATTCTATGTTTTTGCAATTGAATTGTCAAATGAATGAAAAATTGCGTGATTTTGAGTATGGATAATATCAACTGCATTATCGACTTCACATCGCACCATACTAGTGATGTTGATTTTGGCATAAACGGGTACCGAAGACCCGATCTGTCAAAATCGGTATGGGCTACCCATTAGACACGACTTACAAATGCCATGCGCGGTAATTTCCGCTTGATGAAAGTAATGATGATTTTACACGTCTACCATCAGAACGCCGTATTGAACTTTTATTAACACTCAACAAGCCTCTGAACATTTACAACGTTTCGAATCTTGGGATATGCGTTTGGATACAAATTTGCTTGTGACCCCAGGTCGTATTGTACCATCATGTAATATGGTGTTAGATTTATAACATTCTTCGGTTACTAAATATATGCCGACTTCAAGGCTCCATGCTTATTTATAAATACATTGGCAGCCTTCATATTAAGGGGGCAGAATCTGGTTGCTATGCACGCAATAAAGGCCAAATAGCAACTGCTGCATAACCGTCTTGATTTCACCGAGGTTAATTTTCCCACTTAAAGATAATGCCAAAATTCCCGAACTGAAAACTTTTTGTTCAATTCAATTTTTTTTTGAGTGGCAGGCCTAGTTGGTTTTTCAACAACAACAAGCATATCACAGTCTCATTTCTCAGTAAAGACAAATTAAATATAAGAATCCGAATACAGACCTTTGAGTACTCTCTTGAAAATCCAGTTTTTTGTACAGTACTAACACCTGTTGCGACGAGTTCTACTCGGTGTTGAGATCCGAATAATGTGATATGAGTACTTTCAGAAAAAACAAAGTTTTATACAGCACTAGTAGCCGTCCGCGACGAAACAGGGTTGTATGTGAACATAGGTATAATGCTATGAGCAGATACCCGGCCACATTGCTGTGCCGTATGCCACGTTAGATTGGCGGGAAAGATGTTCGGTTGAGCATGTTGATTAACGAATATGCGTGCAGGGACTAAGATGAATGGCGTAAATACCGAAAAAATACACAGCAGTCGCTGTGTGAACTGAATTTATGCACGAATAAGCCAAAACCAAATGTATATATATGGGAATGACCCATAAGCCACCCGACATACGGAAATCTCCATCCGTAACAAATTAACAATCCACAACTTGATATTCTAGAATGACTGGTTTCAGCGTCAAACGCAACAAAACGGAGACACGGGGCACCACGCTCACCATGCCGTGTCGCCTGTGTCAGAAGTCGCACAGCATTCGGCTGTGCCCAATTTATCGAGGCATGTCGAACATAGAGCGACTAAGGGTGGTCATCGACGCGCGGTACTGCACTAACTGCTTGTCGCCCTTTCATCAGAGGAGGTCATGTCCCAGCGAAGATCGTTGCCACCGGTTCCACGAACAGCACCATACTTCAACACATACCGACGAGGCACCCCCAACAATCAACGAGGACGATGAGTGCACTCTCGTCCTTCGCGGGAAATATGGGGTAGTCGGAGAAGTGACGACCCAGGCCACAGTAGTGACTCGTTATTCGCGGCTCAGTCCGACCACCTCACTTGATCCGTCAGTAGCAACGCCGTTTCAATTCATGAAGCTGGCGGATCCTACTTTCCACCGGGCCTCACCAGTCCGGCTCACATTGGGCGCCGATGTCTACGCCAACATTATGGTCAGCGGCGCACCGCCATCGACTGTGGGGGGCCTGCTGACCCAGGCAACCATATTTGGCTTGGTGGTCTCTGGAGCCCACCAGCAATAAACTTTTACATAAGCTAAAATAAGTAAAGTGCACTAAAGTTAACCCACGTTCATAACTACTAACCGTTTCTTTTCACCCACAGGAGAGCTGCGCAGGGGTGACGATCGGAAATAGGAATCCACGTAGTTTTAAGTCCTAGTTGTAATTTCTTGCCTATATGGGACTTGGCCGCTGAGAGCATTTGGAGATTGCTTGCCGCAAGGGGGCCAGCATGTTTAGGCCGCAGGCCTAAATATTAAAGCACACCCTAATGTCCAAAGATTTTCTTATAATTTATCTCGGTTAAAACCGATAACCGTTTACCCCGCCGGATAATAGCGAGAGCCAGGCTTCGGCGGTGGGTACGACCTAATTTATTAATTTTTGCTTTCTCACTTCTTTTTCAAACGCCAAAGAAACAGCTAGCAGCCAAGTCACCGAAGGTAAGCCCTTTTCCGATACATATATACATATTTGCGTTTTAATTCTATGCCAATTTTTAAATAATTTCCCTAATTGTTTAATTCCTGCACTTTCATTACAATAAACATTGTTATTATATATCTGAACTAACGAGTTTATTGTTTCTTTCTTCCTTGCATTATTACGAGCACTTATAACTTGGTATCGCCATACCAAGCATCAAGTCATCGTAACAGAGAGTTTGAGTAATACGTGATATTGGAACAGTGAATATAGGAGTTAGTGAGAAAGGTTTCCAAAACCGTATGGGTGTTTTAATAATAATAATAATAATAATTCCCAACGGATTACCCACCATATCCCGCCCGACCGGCGCGAGGGGCGCATCCGCATAACGCGCGGATTATTCGTCCGTGCCGAGTCGTTGAAAGGCTTTGGTTTGTTAATCGTCGAGATCTAAAACTGCTCAGCTACAGAGAAAACCTCATCAGCTAAGTAAAGTAGATATAGGATAGATTATACATTAAGAAATAACTAGTTAACAGAATAAAATTATTGTTAAAATTTAAAATAGAAGTCAAAGAATAAGAAACAATTAGTAGCTATGAATTTAGGATAGAAAGAATTGATTTTTTTATGCTGAAAAGCGAGTTTGAATTATCAAATCTACCAGAAAGAGAGTTATAATCTTGACACAAACAGCGAAAAGGCTCATTTAACTGAAAATTGGTTCGCCACTGTTTTAAGACTAGAGGTTTAAAATGCCTTGAAGGACGAGACGGTACATTGAAGTTCACTTCACTTAGAAGAAATGGGCTGGATAGTGAACCATTTAGCAATTTGATCATAAAAATAATTCCAAGCATTTCCCTCCGACTAGAAAGTGTGTGTAGATTAATGAGTTCTAAACGATTCGTATAGGGTGGCAGATTGTACAAGGGATCCCAATGAAAATCTCTTAAGGCAAATAGTAAAAATTGTTTTTGAATTGATTCAAGGCGATCTACATGAACCTGGTAACGCGGGTTCCAAATTATAGAACCGTTTTCAAGTATCGGTCTGACTTATGTAGTGAAGAGGGCTTTAGTTACATAAGGGTCGCTAAATTCTTTAGACCATCGTTTAACGAATGCTAGGACACCTCTAGCCTTATTGACTGTTGTGTTAATATGGCGGTTGAAACTGAGTTTATAAATAGTTCATAGCAACCCCCAGGTCAACAAAATCATACACTTGCTCAAGACTATAATTTTTAATTGTATAAGAAGCCGGCTGAGAAATTCCACGCGAAAAACCCATCTGTTTACATTTTTTAAGGTTAAGTGGCATATAATTTAAATCGATCTAGATCTGATTGTAGCTTATTTCTATCTTCAAATGACGCGAATGACATGAAAAGCTTTACGTCGTCGGCATACATTAGCATTTTTGAAAATTTTATTAAAATAGAAATATCATTTATAAACAATAAGAACAGAATCGGGCCAATATGGCGGCTTCCTTGAGGAACCCCCGAAGAGACATAAATGACATCGGATACTAAATACTAAATTGTTACGCAAGCGTCAAGCTGTGTAGTTCTGTTTATATTTTTCCTTGTTATTATATTTAATAAATTAATAATATCTTTGATATTTTAAAGTTATAGTTAAAGTGGATAGAGTTAAATACTTAATGTGCTTCACTACTTGGTGTGAAAAGTGTTAAAAAGTTTCAATAGTTTTTCATTATTATAGGTTCATTTCGTTGAATTTGTGTGTGCCGAGTTTTTTGCATATTTTATTTGTTGCTATTGATAGGCTTTATTTCATATTGCAATTGTTGTTGTGCTCTGACTTGCTTTTCTTATTTCTTTTTAGTTACAGCTGTTTTGCGTGGTTTGTTAAACGTCAGATACAGTGTGTTTAAAACTGTTCGCTCAGTACTGTGTCACTTAAACTGTCAGGGTTGTTTTTTCTTTAATCCGCTAAATTTTTTCTAAGGTATAATTTTTCTTATAAATTTATATTAGTATTTATACGAAAATGTCGTGCATGATAGCAAACTGCCAGGTAAAAAGCGAGTCCGAACGCTTTGTGGCATGCTGGTTGTCCACGCCAAGTGCACTGGGTTAACCGGTAGAATAGCTGACCTGCTTAACGAAGGAAAAGGCCTGCGCTGGTCTTGTTCCAAATGCCGGTCGACGGAAGTTGATCTTTGTAAAATCTTTAGGCATATCCGAAACAGTTTTTCTGAAATTAGCAAAGATTTTTCATTGCTGACCGAAAAATCCAAAAAATATGAAAATATTTTCAAATCCTTGGAAACTTTGGAGAATTCGCCTCATTTGATAATCGCGAAAACAAGCGCAGGCGTACGCATGATCGGCCTACTACCTCAACAGTGCCGAACTTGCCTCAACCCCTTGAACTTATCGATTTGGCTTCTCCAATTCCTAGTACGGTTGTCCGAGCAACGTCGAAGAACGCCCCTTCAAAAACGTCCACTAGGAAAAACCCGGGCCCTCCAACTATTGCAATGGAGTCTGAACCAATCGTTGGTAAGCTGGTTGTGGTTCCTCGCAAAAAATCTATTTTTGTGTCTAGGTTCCATCCAGACACTACCGAGGATGATCTGATGTACCATATTTCTTCTAAAGTTAAAGATCAAAGCGTAACTGTTAGAAAATTTTATTTCACATATCAAAGAAGTATGTCTTCGTTTAAGATTGATGTATCTGGGAAAGATTTCGATACTCTTTTGGACAGCTCTTTTTGGCCTCCCGGGGCTCTTGTGCGGGAGTTTGAATACAGACCGAATTGGAATGTTCAAAATGTAGCGAATATTTCTCGTAATAACGTTGAGTCAAAAAACTGAGCACTAAATCCGTCAATATCTTTTATCAAAATGTCAGAGGTTTAAATACCAAATTAACTGATCTCTTTTTGAAATCTTTTCATTGTAAATATAACGGAATTGCTTTTACCGAAACTTGGCTAAAACCTCATGTTTTCAATTCAGAGTTTTTTTGTAATGAATGTCAAGTATATAGAAATGATCGCTTGAACAGAGTCGGGGGTGGTGTTCTACTTGCCGTTCATTCCTCCATCCCTTCAGAAGAGGTTAATATTCCTAACATCGACTTCATTGAGTTCAAATGCATCCGCCTTCAACTAGACAACGTCTCTATGTACTTATATGTTTGCTACATCCCTCCAGCATCAGATTTTTCAGTCTACATGCAACATGTCTCTCTGCTCAAAACTGTTAACTTTATGACTAAAGCTTCAGATTCAATTATTGTTTTGGGTGATTTTAACTTACCTCATATATCGTGGAACATATCTGATGGTAACATTATTCCAAATCCGTCCAAACTGGGGTAGAATGACTTTTTAGATGGAATTTCCGATCTTTGCCTTAATCGAATAAATGTTACCGCTAACAAGTTTGTGGAAGTCTTAGATTTAGTGTATATTAATGATATAAACCAATTTTCTGTAAATCGTTGTGATCCGTTGGTTTTACCAGAAGATCTTTACCATCCTTCTATGGAAATAGTCTACGAAACCATAAGTAATGGCCAAGGCACTCAATGCTACTCATGTAGTAGCTTTGATTTTAACTTTTCCAAAGCAAACTACAAGAAATTAAATAAAGAACTGTCTAAATTAACTTGGCCTGAATTTGGTTGTGATATCGATCTAAACGTATGATCATCCTACGCAAGCTTGGTTTACTAAAGAGCTTAAGGCTCTTAAAAATAGGAAAACGCGATCATTTAATTTATATAAGAAATCTGGATTAAATAAACATTACTTACTGTATTCCAGTCTACGTCAGAAGTACATAGATTTAAATAAAAAGTGCTATAAAGCTTATATCTCTAAAAACAAAAGAGACATTATTCTCAATCCAAAGTCATTTTATGGTTTCGTAAATTCTAAACGTAAAGTATCAGGGTTTCCCTCAGTCATGAAATACCAAGACATTATATCTAGCGATAATCAATATATCGCAAATTTTGTAGCTCAATTTTTCACTTCTAACTATTCTGATGTCACCAATTCAAACTTTCAAAACTATCCTTATAAGCTACACGGGACAAATTCAATTAATTCACCAATTATATGCACCAAAGATGTTCTAATTTACCTTAAAACCTTAAAAGAATCTGTTAAATACGGCCCTGATAGGATTCCTACATGTTTCTTGAAAAAGTGTGGGAACCATATTTACCAACCCCTTACCAATTTGTTCAATCTATCACTAAAGTGTGGTGTTTTTCCAACTGCGTGGAAAGAATCGTTTCTTCTACCGCTGCATAAAAGCGGGAGTAGGTCTTCTATATAGAACTATCGTGGCATCGCAAAGCTTTCCGCCATCCCAAAATTGTTTGAAGCTATTGCTACAAATCAACTTACGGGTCCGATCTCTACTTTGATAGCTGACTGCCAACACGGGTTCAGTAAGGGAAAGTCCACAGTTACGAATTTACTTGAGTTTACCAGTCATGTCTCAAATGCCTTTAGAAAAAATCTGCACACCGACGTTATTTATACGGACTTCAGCAAAGCTTTTGACAAAGTGTGTCACTCATTACTTATTCATAAACTCGATCAGTTGGGCTTCCAGCCGGGTCTCAATCGCTGGATCTCTTCTTACCTTAGTGAGTTAAAGTGCAAATTCAAAATTAAGCAAACATATGCAAAGCTTTTAAAATAAAAAAAATAAAAATTATTAAAAGGGTTTCTTATATGGTGATGAAAATTGGAAGATCTTCTAAAGTCTTCAGCGAGTTCTTGCCACAATCAAACATGTAAGTTTTTCAAATCTCTTTTATCTTTGTGCCATACCTCTTTGTATGTATGTATAATTTTTTTTTGCGCTAATGATAATTAACTTCTCAGAGAAGTTGAGCGACTGACAAAATGAGAGAGAGGAATAGTACTGCTAATGAAACTTTGCCGATTTTTTTATAAAAAAAACTAGTGGATTCAATAACATTATCTTGCATATCCCCTGAGAGCAGTGGAAATCAAATATATATGTCCAAGAGTCTCTTTAACTTTAATGACTCGACTCGCTTAGTTATTTTTTAATTGTTTCATTTTCATATCGTTCCCCTAAGGTATATATACAGACGAAATATAGTAGGCTTAGTTATTTATAACGTGGTTCATTTCCATATCGTTCCCCGAATATATAAATGCCAATAAAATATGGAAAAATTTTTTTCGTTATTATAAGTTGGATAGTTGTCATACATTTAATAAAATGAATTGTTAGTTGAATCGATATAATGGTATGAAATTTAGTTGACGTTATTTCTATATTGGAACTCTTCGCTTCCATCTGAAGAGTCACGGATGGTGGGTAAAGAGCAGTGAGGAAATGGGAAGTACCACCGCGTAGTAGACAAAAGGTAGTATTTAGCTTTTGTTACAATATCATATTTATATTTTTTTTTGGTTATTAAAAATGCTGCAATAAGAATTCCCCAAACCATTACGTGTGCTTATAAATATTTTTCTGGAGAAGTCTACGGTTTGCCATCGCCTCCTTCTACTCGTCACCATCTAAACCTGGTACAAATAATAAACAATTGTCAACCCATAGTGGATACGCTAAAAGGTTTCATAACAGAAATGGCGCCCAACGGGGGCCCCTTGACGTAGGAACAACAACTAAGGTTTACATTTTGAATATATTAGGGGTTCTACAGTAAAGTAATTATGTCCTGTAGGAAACTTCCTTTTATTCCAAGTAAAGTATAAATGGACGCAATGCCGGTCTTTTTTTACCATTGGTAATTGGAGCTTAGTTTAAAGCAATTGACATATTTTTCTTCGTTTTAAAGCTCATTTAGGATTTAATTTTAATAAGCTTTATGCCTGTTTTAATTACCATTCGAGCGTATTATTTCGTTTTAATATGTTAAATGACCATATTATCACCAAGTTTATGTTTTTGCAATTGGAATACATGTCGATTTCATGTACCGATACAACGATAAGCTTACATGTTCAAAAGTAAACTTATGCCTTTTATCCTATAATAATTAATTAAATATCGCCAACTAAAGAGAAAGAACATGCAACTTTTTTTTTGAACCTTGAAAGAAAAATGACATTTTCTTTGAAAGTTATTTTCTTAGATAATTTTTTTTATTATCAAACATACATACATATTTTTATTAAACATCGCTATGTCGATTACACATAGTAATGAAAATTTACCACCGGTACAAAATCCAAACAATTTCTGCACCATTTGCCGCGAGCACTCTACTTTAACCTCTGATGCTCTGCGTACCGCCTGCAACCACAAGTTTCACCGTACTTGCATGATAAACTGGCTTAAAAGAAAACCATCCTGCCCCAGAGTTTGTAAATAGCCGTAATGCAACACCCCAAACCAATAGGCATATACAAAGTAACATATACCAACACCCTTATAATCTAGCTTCAGGTCGGGTTAGTGACATTTCACATGTAACCAATTCGGGAACAATCGTAAGTCTCATATCGAATTGGGACATTAAGTTCGATGGCTCTAACCGCTTGTCCGTAGAAAATTTTACCTACAGGGTTCAGTCGGAAGTAATAGACACCCTCTGGGGGAACTTTACACGTTTTTGAGAACATGTACAAAGCGTTTGCACAAATTAAGCCAAAGATTGGTAATGCCGTTATAGGTGCTCAGTAGATCGCTCAACATCGTACTGATTATGACATTAAAGAAGCCTTACGAATGCCTAAGCAAGGCATGTCAAAGCTTCGATTAATACCGGAATGCGTTTCTTAAAATTGCAGAAAATTTGAATAGACCACTTCCTAAAACTGAACTTGTCGAAGTAATACAAAGACGCGTCTGTAGCAAAATTAAGGGAGTTATGTATTAAACACGAAAGTTTATTGCAGGAAATTGGCAGGCAACATAAATGATGAAATTGAAGACGACAGTGTAGAAGGTTTAATTGAAGTTGAAGAGGTTACACGTCCTATGAGTGACACCAAACTTATGTGTTGGAATTGTCGGAAAGAGGGACATCGTTGCTTTGATTGTGTAGAAGAACGTACGATCTAAAATTTAAAATAGCACCGCATTTGGTTAGCCAAAATGATTGCGAAAGCAGCAAAATAAATAACAATTCCAGTATTAAAAGTAATATGCATACTCTGACATACGAGCAACACAAACAATTACAAGTAATTAAATATTTATTTCCTTCATACATTAAGGAAGGCCTTGATAGAACTAGCTTAATAGAACATGGAATGGATTTGGAACCTAATGTCTGTCCGTTAAAACAGCGATATTTTCTTATCTCTCCTGCCATCGAGAAATTAGTTCACCGAGAGATAGATGAAATGCTAAAGTTGGGAATAATTGAGGAATCACCCATAAAGGTAAAAAAGTCCGTCTTTGTTTGGATTCACGCAAAGTAAATAGCGTAACTATTAAAGACATTTACCCTCTACCCCCACAAAGATGGGATACTCAGCCGCTTACCAAAAGCCGAGTTTATTTCTTTACTTGATTTAAGACGAGCATTTTGGCAAATCCCATTATCTGAAAATTGTAGAGATTTGACATGTTTCACGGTGCCAAACCGTCCTCTATACCGATACCGCGAAATGCCTTTTGGCTTATGCAATGCACCTCAGGCCCTATGTAGGCTAATGGACCCCGTGATTCCACCCACATTAAGAGAAAGTGTGTTCGTCTACAACGATGATTTACTCATTGTATCGGAAAGCTTTGATGCTCACATGAAAACCATGTCAGAAGTTGCATATCACTTACGAAACGCAGGTTTAACAATCAACATCGAAAAAAAGCCAGTTCTGTCTTCGGGAGGTGAAATACTTAGGGTATATCGTGGGAAATGGCACATTGCGAACGGATCCGGATAAAATTTTAGCGGTCACGCAATACCCACAACCAACCACTATCAAACAGTTACGCAGATTCCTGGGCATGGCTGGTTGATATAGGCGATTTGTACCTAACTTTGCAGCAGGTACCGCACCAATGACTGACTTGCTTATGAAATCAAAAAGTTTTAAATGGACTGAAAATGCACAAAACGCGTTTGAGCTGCTCAATAGCTTACTTTCATCAGCACCAATATTGTCAAATGCGAACTATGAAAAACCATTTTTAATACAATGCGATGCCAGCAAACTAGGAGTAGGAGCAGCTGTTCTTAGCGTAAAAAAGTTTCATGCCTGGGTTGAAGGCCAGGACTTCGCCAGTTTGCAGTGGCTAATGAAACAATACGATTTAACCCAATAGTGCCTACTATTACATAGGTGTAACGCAGCAACTTTCGAATTGAAAGAGCCGTTACTCATAGCAGGCTAGTGAAATAAAATCTTTTTTCTTTCCGAGAAATAAAATGAAACATAGAGAGCCATTTTAGTCAAGCATTCAGTCATTGCATATTTCAGTTCATCGCTATTAGTCGTTGTGTGAAAAAGTGTTTTTTGGAAGTGACTAAAAAGGCAAAATGACAACGCGACGAATTTAAAGAATAAATATTAAAATATTAAAAATTTGTTTTACCAGTGAACTTTTTATGTATAATAACTGAGAAATATATATATTAAATTACACAAATGTAAAATTTTGTGTTTGGGAGCGGAAGGCTGCTAGGGAGAACCGAAAAGCGGATCGTTACATACATGTAACAGTGGGCACTCCTTAGAACTTTTAACTAGATTTATTTTTGCATGTGTAGGCCGTAGAAAAGTTATTACCGCGTTATTTTTCGTATGTTAACGTAAGCAAAAATGGTTTTCGTATTCAGATACTTGACTTTGGAAGAAGCTACAAATATTCTCGAAGAGTTAATGTCGGATGATGAGGGTGATGGTATCATAGAGAAATTATTTATTGAACCGCCAAGAGCTCAAAACACTGATACTGATGAGGATTCTGGAGAAGAAGATGTTACTGGGCGGCCAGACAATTTGCCCAAATCTTAGTTAACACAGCCATGTGAAATTATCATGCGAACTATAGGTACAACTACTGAGAGTCTTGAAGGTGAAGGTGGAGCAGAAATCTTTGAAGATGCACTTAGAGACGTTATGATCTCTTCACATAACAATCTAAATATAGATCTTTTAAGATCAAATAACACGACTCCAACATTGGATTCCACAGCCTCTAATATGCGATTGGAAAAAATGCCAATTAGAATTTCTCGTGACAAAGCATCTTCACGACCAGCACATACAGGGTGGCTGATGAAAGCCGCTACCAAAAAAAAATTAAATAACTTTTTCTATTTAATGAATCTGGTAAATTTTTTTTTTATTTTGCAGATTGACTTTTACATTTAACAAAAATGGATAACTGGGACACTGAAACAAGAATTTGGATTGTCCGCCGCTATCACGCACTGGAGTCCGTAGTTTCGGTTCAAAGAGAGTATAGGCGCACGTTTGGCGGCAATCCTCCGAGCAGATGGACCATAATAAGACTTGTAAACAATTTTGCCGAGCATGGGACAGTCAACAGAAGACCTTACCATCGAAACCCTTCAGTTCGAACGGAGGAAACAATCGCTGCTGTAGCTGCTGCCATACAAAACAATCCACGTGTTTCGACAAGAAGCTTATCTGCTCAAATGGGTGTAAGCAGACAGTCATTACAGTCAATTATGCACAAAGATTTGGACTTATTCCCATATAAAATTCAAATGGCCAACAAACTGAACGCTGCAGACTTGCCGATTCGCTTGGAATTTTGCCAGAAGATGCTTCAAATGGTGGAAGAGGATGGAAACATGTTGAACTGTCTTTTCATGTCTGACGAGGCCCATTTCGATTTAAACGGCAACATAAACAAACAAAATTGTCGAATATGGAGTGCTTCCAACCCACAGATACTCCATGAGACAGAATTGCATCCACTTCGTGTCACAGTGTGGTGTGCAGTTTCATCACGCTGCATTGTCGGCCCCTACTTCTTCGAAGAAAACGGTCACACCGTTACGGTTACTGGAGACCGTTACTTGAGCAAGTTGAGAGAGTTTTTCTATCCAGAATTACGCCGAATGAGAATTTCTTTCAACTCTGTGTGGTTTCAGCAAGATGGTGCAGCTCCTCATATAGCCCAACCTGTTATGACAGAATTGCGACGAAAATTTCCCAATAAGCTGATATCCAGAAACTCCACATTCCGTTGGCCACCCAGGTCGCCTGACCTTACTGCACCTGACTTTTTCTTGTGGGGTTATTGCAAACAGGAAGTCTTCAAAGCAAAACCAACAAATTTGAATGAACTAATGCAATCCATTCGAGAAACAATTGCGGCTATTCCTGTCTCAACTCTCCAAGCAGTAATGAACAACTTTTTGGTAAGATGCCGCACATGCATCGACGAGCAGGGGGGGCATTTAAATTCCATTATTTTTAAAACTAATTAAGCTATATTTAATAAAATTGAATGAGGTTTAACATGAATAAAAGAAAAATGAATTCCATACACTGAAAAAAAACTTATTTGAGTTTATTAATGTAGCAAAATTCATCAGCCACCCTGTAGTTCAAAAGCGATTTCACGCAAGAAAAAACTAACAAAACGTCAGAAAAAAAAGGAAAACAAACAAAAAAACTAAGCCACGCTCCGGGTCAGATGTTGAGTGGGTAGATCATGATTATATAGGACATCCCAATATTTTTTCTGAGCGCAACTATGTTGATTGTGGTAACCTCTCGCCCTATCAGCAATTTGGAAAATTTTTCGATGATGAGCTTATAAATATGCTTTGCAAAGAAAGTAATAGCTATGCTGTATATTCTGGTATGGCCAATCCAAACATTGTAGCTGAAGAAATGCGAGTTTTTATTGGAATACTTATAGTCACTGGTTATTCTCATGTTCCAAACACGAGAGGATATTGGTCAAACGAAACAGATTTTCTAAACATAATGATTAGTGATGCTGTGCATCGACTCATAACTCCAAAACGTGCAAAGATACAAACTAAATTTTTTCACATATTGCGTGTACGATCAGATAAATACCATATTTGAAATTTCATGTTCCTAGCTCATCTGGATCATTCTGGGCACTAATGGGTTAGGTGGCAGGTTAGCACGTTGGTCCTTAAAACTGCAGGGCTATCGCTTCAAAGTTGAACATAGGCGTGGTTCACAAAATATTGTTCCGGATGCACTATCGCGACAAAATTTTGAGGAGTTGGGTGAAGTTTGCATTTTTCCACAAATCGATCTAGAATCGAAGGCCTTCAACTCAGATGAATATAATTTGCAAATAAAAGACAACCAAATATAAGTTACCATAGCAGCTAGTATTCCATATGCTGCTATTCTCGAAATATATGCTGGGTTAATTTATCTAACTAGAGCGCTTATGATCATTAAATGAAATGTTTTTGATAACAGAGTATCAAAACCGGCTTAGCACTTTATTTTTGTTTAGTTGTGTGGGCGGCTTTAAAACAATGTGACTTTGCTAAGGAATGCGAGATTACGGTACAGCAATAGCATGATGTGTAATAAGTAATAGGCTAGAGTAAGAAGCATTTAATTTTAAGTGATCAATTGTAAAGTTGGAGTTGAAGAAGCGAGTCATATCGCCGTGAAGAAAATACCAATAACAACACAATACTTAACTGGCGTCCAACTTCAAGGCTTAAAAGGACTCTCTCTCTCTCTATGGCGCGATATACAACAGGTATATCATCATAAACCTCCTAAGAGATTTTTGCGCCAAGCTTCTCTTCCAATTTGTGGTGTGCCGATTTGAATTTTCCCTACAAATTGGTGGGACCTACAGTTTTTTGCCGACTCCGAACGGCATCTACAAAGGAGACGAATTTTTGCTGAGAAGCCTGTCATGGCAGATATACACTCGGAGAGTTTGCCAAACCACTGCCGAGGGGCGACCCCGTTTTGAAAAACTTTTTTCAAATCACTTTTGATGTTACCTGTACCAGGGCTCGAACCATGGACCTTCGGTGTGGTAGGCCGGCAACACTACCTTCACACCACGGCGGCCGCTTAAAAGGACTAAGGACTCAATAATCTCTAAGGATCTGGCTGACTTGTATCAACGTAAAAAATCCGACTATAAAGAGACGAAGAAGCCTAAAATTCTAAGGACCACACCTTCATTTATTAAAAAACTTGGATCTGGTTGACGTGTATCAACATAGAAAACCCTACCAATAAAATAAGACGAGGAAGCTTGAAATTCCAAGGAGCCGACTGTACTATATTTATATTTATATATTAAAAAACTGTAAGTGCTCTTTCAAACTATTTTCAAGTGGTTTTCAGTAAATTCTACTATAAAAATATTAAATAAGAAGCAACATTCTGACAAGTGTATTTGACTAATTAACAAAAAAGTTTATAAAGGTTTTTTGATTTAACCTGTTTTTAAACTCCTAAATACCAATCAAATATCTGAATAACTTAAAAAAGTGTATTCTGTTCTTTTAATGAAGTAAATTTTCAAACATTTTTTATTTTTTTTTACAAGCATAGCTTGTATTATCCGATTCGAATTTTCGGACTAGTTAATACTATAAAATTAAACTTAATTCTGAAGTGTCGCCTTTGTGAATTAATTCTGTCAAAGCAAATATATTCGAAATATACTTTGTTGAATATGCTTATGAATCTGTATTCAAATTATTTTTTCCATTTCGAAGACAATAATTGACATGTTATTTTGAATGCATATTTAAAACGCTAGTGTATTGGTCTATAATTGATCTGTTCGCGGAGATTTCTAAGAAGCATTTCACGTAGTAGATTTTTTTCAAATTTTGGACTACAAGAAGACCTTTTTTTCTCGACAAAATGTTCTTAAACAAAGACCAAGTGCTAGAAATCGTCAATGAAAGTAATGAGCGTATTAAACAGGAGTTAGTTGAACAGTTAGGTAGTTTAGCTCAAGCAATTATTCGCCTCCAATCTCCAAGTGTTGAGTCGTACCAACCAGTTTCAATTAACCCTTTAGCTGCAGAACATAATGCAAGCCTAGACTTAATAAAATCGCTACCCGAATTTAAGGGTGATTCTATATCTTATCCAGCTTGGCGAAGTGCAGCAGTATTCGCCATGAATTATTATACAGAGGGATCAGAGAAGTACTATGTAGCCATGGGTATATTAAGAAATGGAATAGTTAGTTCGGCCAACTCTATCCTTGCCTCGTTCAATACCGTTCTAAATTTTAAAGCTATTCTAGCCAGGATGGATCAGGAGTATTCAGATAAGAGGCCATTGTATGTTCTGAAAAATGAACTCAGTATCCTCAGACAGGGAAATTTATGTATTGATGACTTCTACAGCAAAGTTGAAAAACAACTTTCTCTTATAATAAATAAACATATTATGAGCCACACTGGTAGGAATGATATAATTGCAGCTTTGAATGAACGAGCCAGGGAAAATGCTCTACCTGTTTTTATATCAGGATTACATAGCTTAATGTGCGATATTCTCTTTTCCGCTAGACCTAAAGACCTACCTAATGCCCTTGCTCAGGAGCTACAAACCAACCATAGGCGAATGCAGTTTTTGGAAACCTTTGCGGTAGGTAACACGTTTCGACCAAATAGGCCAGCATTAATGCGTCAGCGCCAAGTCATGGATCATAATAACCCATTGCTCCCACGCATCAATCACAGTACCGTAACCAGGCCAGCTCCCATGGAAGTCGACAATGGTACAAGTTTCTATAAGCAGAGGACTAACCCTCAAAATACCACAAGCGTACCACAACATAACTCATCGCAACATCAAATGCCCAAATACGAGTATATAGGTAAGCCACAGCTCTTAAATTCCGATTTGCCAGTAGCGTTCAAACGTTCCCATGGACAATTACATTCGGGTCGTTCACCATTTCAAAAACTTCAAAAGGTTAATTTTATGCCAGAAGAAACAAGTGTTTTTTTGAACGACGAAAAATACAAAGACTGCACTGATAGCTTTTATTACGAAACTGATTATTTAAACGAATATGGAAATAACTATATTCCTAATAATGATCAAAACGTTAGTGATGAAAATACCGGTGAAGAGATTAATCATTTAAACTGATATCGCTCCTGCCGTTTATTACAAAAAAAAGACAAAAACGGCCAGGAGCTGAGAATTCTGATAGATACAGGCACGTCCAAAAATTACATCAAGGACCTCCCTTTTATTCAAGGTATTAAACCCTTGGATAAACCTTTTAAATTGTCGTCAATAAACGGACAAAATATAATTAACCGAAAATGCCTAATTAACATTTTAGATAATACCTCTACGTTTTTCTTGCTTTCGAATCTAAAAACGTTCGATGGTATCATAGGGTATGATTTCCTTAAAAACATTAATGCGAAAATTGATACTGGTAAGGGGTATTTATTTTACCGAAAGGGTAAAGCTAAATTACAATACTTATCGTGTAATCAGGTTAATTCAAATGTAATAGAAGACCCGATCTATAGTAAAAGTTATCCGTACCCGATTTCTGTGGCCCCATTCATCAATAACGAAGTACAAAATTTACTCAGAGATGAAGATGGTAAACCTAAATTAAGGATGGTGATAGACTTCAGGAAATTGAACGAGAAAACAATCGCAGATCGATACCCCATACCGGATACAACCGTAATCTTGGCCAACTTAGGTAGATCCAAACTTTTTACAACATTAAACCTTAAGTCAGGGTTCCATCAAATTTTATTAAGTGAGGAAGACAGACAGAAAACGGCGTTCAATATAAATAATGGAAAATACGAATTTTGTAGGTTGCCTTTTGGTCTAAAAAACGCACCAAGTATTTTTCAGAGGGCCATTGATGATATTTTACGCCAGGAAATAGGAAAATACTGCCATTTTTATGTCGATGACATAATTATATATTCCCAAGACGAAGAGTCACATTTACATCACATCGATTGTATCCTTCAGAAACTCGAAAAAGCCGGAATGAGAGTGTCTGTCAAAAAATCGAGATTCTTCAAAACTGAAGTGGAATTTTTGGGATTCCTTGTATCTGAGAAAGGCATTAAAACTTGTCCAGATAAGATTTACGACATCATAAACTACGAACAACCAAGAACTCTTCGAGCACTACGTTCATTTCTTGGTAGCTGACGCACTTTCGCGACAGTTTGCCTACACTTTGAATGATAACGCCTCTAACGAAACCGTGCACAGCGAAGAATCTTCTACCAATACAATTAAAACGGTTAACTGTCCAGTCAATCAATTTAAAACTCAGCTTGTGCTCTCAAAGTCTACCTCATTTAGTAAATGCAGCAAAATACTATTCCAAAAATATATTCGCTACACAATAACATTTACCACTATTGAAGATCTTTTACAATGTTTAAAAGGCGTCATAAATACAAACGCCACAAATGCAATCCATTGCGATCTTCCAACCCTAGCAGAAATACAAATATCATTAGTATCGGCCTTTCCTGGTACTTAATTTCTCCATACTGAAATCATGGTCATAGATTTACCTAATAAAAATGATCAGTTGCAAGTGATATCAACAGAGCATAATCGAGCTCATCGTGGCTTACACGAAAATGTTCGCCAACTTTTCAGTAACTATTTTTTTCCAAACATAAAAAAATGATTAAAAAAAATTATTGCTAACTGCAAGATATGCTTGGAAAATAAATACCAACGTCAACCACCTGATTCGGGAATTGGTAAATCTCCTATTCCAAACCTTCCAGGAGAAATTCTCCATTTAGACATTTTTATAACTGGTAAGCAACTTTTCTTGACGTGTGTAGACAAATTTTCTAAATTTGCTATCCTAAAGCAAATTGCTTCAAGGACAACAGTAGATGTTAAGAATGCTTTATTAGAAATTTTGTTAGTATTTAGTAACACAAATACCATCGTTTCTGATAACGAGAAGGCGTTTCAATCGAATACCATAAAATCGTTACTTAGGGATAATTTCGGAATAGATACATTTTTTGTACCCACCCTTCATAGTGAAAGTAATGGTCGGTGGAAAGGTTTCATTCCACATTATTGGAAATATCACGATGCATAAGAGAGCAACAGAAACTGGATGATGTAATTGAATTGGTACTTTTAGCAGCATATAAATATAATTATAGCATACACTCAGTAACCAAAGCGAGGCCAACCGATGTCTTTCACAATTTCCCTGAAGAAAAACTAACTGAGATAAGAAAAACGGCTACTTAAAACTCAGGAGAAAACTTTGCATAGGAATAATAAAGATAAAACATTAAAAACTTATAATCCTGGAGAAAAGGTTTTTTTGAGGCGAAATAAGAAGCTTGGGAATAAATTCGATAAGGTCTTCGTGGAAAAAGTAATCGAAAAAGATCTTGGCACCACGGTTTTGATTAATGGAAAGAAAATTCACAAAAGCAATCTCCGTTAAGCGCAATTTCTATATTTTTTATCATATGTAAGCACCATAAAGTAAAGAAAAAAACCACTTCTTATTGATTTGAAGCATCACATTATTTTTCGTAAAACATATAAATACGTACATATTTACATAGCATAACTCTATTGAAAATTGAACACATAATTTCCATTCTAAATATTTTAAGTCTAAAACATTGATATCGATAGAATTTAAGCCTTTAATTTGAATCATTATGCTTACATACTCTGAAGGAAAAAGGTATCAGCACACCTAACGAACCGAGGACGTCTCGCACTTAAGATGGGGAGTAGTTAACATAGCAGCTAGTATCCCATATGCTGCTATTCTCGAAATATATGCTGGGTTAATTTATCTAACTAGAGCGCTAATGATCATTAAATGAAATTTTTTTGATAACAGACTATCAAAACCGGCTTAGCACTTTATTTTTGTTTACTTGTGCGGGCGGCTTTAAAACAATGTGACTTTGCTAAGGAATGCGAGATTACGGTACAGCAATAGCATGATGTGTAATAAATAATAGGCTAGAGTTAGAAGCATTTAATTTTAAGTGATCAATTGGAGTTGGAGTTGAAGAAGCGAGTCATATCGCCGTGAATAAAATACCAATAACAACACAATACTTAACTTATACAAACGACATGCGAATGGAGTTTAAGAACAGGAAGTTTTTGGTTGGAAACTTTGGATTCCGAAATCCTTAGTCCAAGAAACCATAGAAAGAGTCCACAGTCCCCAAACAAGTGTCAAGGCATCGGTAAGACCATGAAGCGACTTCGCGTAAATTTCTATTGGTCTTCTATGATTAACGACGTCAAAACTTGTATTTCTCGTTGCAATATTTGCCAGCAGAGTTCTGCGTCCACCGATGACAGCAAATTTAAACTCCATACGTCCAATTCAGATGTTGTATATTGACCTGTTAGCTCCGTATCCCGGGTCTAAAGAAAGCAATATTGGCATACTCATAGTCCCCGGTCACTTAACCAAATTTCCATTTCTCAAGCCTGTGAAGCAGTTTACTGCCACGCCTATATGCACATTTTTAGAAGAAAATATTTTAATATTAATAGCGGAAGCTCTTCGGTCATCTTACCATCAAACTATTGGTACGCTCGAGTCTTTGGGAGGGGACGGACTCGCGCGTACTGAATTGGTGCAAAACATCAAGAAAACCTTCGGAAAGTCAGCACAACGATATAATCTTCGTCGCAGATTCTTCTTCTTTCTTTAAATGGTCATCTAACCGCCTGGGCGATTTTGACCGTCCAACATAGCTCGCCAGTCGTTTCTTCGTTGCGCCAATTGGAGACACCGCGGGGTCGCAAATCGGTCTCCACTTGGTCCTTCCATCGGAGTGGTGGTCTCCCTCTTCTTCTGCTTCCACCGGCGGGTGCCGATAAGAATACCTTCTGGGCTGGAGCATCTTCGCTCATTCGCACTACGTGGCCTAGCCAGCGAAGCCGCTGTGTTTTAATTCGCTGAACTATGTCGGCGTCTGCGTAAAGTTCATACAGCTCATCATTAAATCTTCTTCGGTACTCGCCGTCGCCAACGCGTAGAGGTCCACAAATCTTTCGAAGAACCTTTCTCTCGAATACTCCCAGAGTAGCCTCATCACACGTTGTTAGTGTCCACGCTTCTGCACCATATAGCAGGACGGGTGCGATGAGTGACTTGTAGAGTGTTATTTTCGTTCGTCGAGAGAGGACTTTACTTTTCAATTGCCTACTCAGTCCGACGTGGCAATTGATTGCAAGATTAATTCTTCGTCGGATTTCTAGGCTAACATTATTGTTGGTGTTAATGCTGGTTCCCAGGTAAACGAAGTGCTTTACTATTTCGAAATTATTGCTACCAACAGTCGCTTGGTTGCCAAGGCGCGAATGCGCTGACTCTTTGCATGATGACAGAAGGTACTTCGTTTTGCCCTCGTTCACCACCAATCCCATTTTCTCCGCTTCTTTTACCAATTTGGAGTAAGCAGAAGTTACGGGGCGGTTGTTTAGGTCAATGATATCGCAATCGTCAGCATATGCCAACAGTTGCACGCTTTTATAAAATATTGTTCCAGCGCGGTTAAGTTTTGCAGCTTGTATTATTTTCTGCAGCATTAAATTAAAGAAATCGCACGATAGTGGGTCACCCTGTCTGAGACCTCGTTTAGTTTCGAACGGCTCGGAGAGGTACTTCCCAATTCTGACCGAGCTGGCGGTGTTGCTCAAGGTCATTTTGCATAGCCTTATAAGTTTTGCGGGGAAACCAAATGCAGACATAGAGGCATATAGGCAGCTCCTTTTCGTGCTATCGAAAGCGGCTTGAAAATCAACAAAGGGATGATGTGTGTAGATCATGATTATATAGGACATCCCAATATTTTTTCTGAGCGCAACTATGTTGATTGTGGTAACCTCTCGCCCTATCAGCAATTTGAAAAATTTTTCGATGATGAGCTTATAAATTTGCTTTGCAAAGAAAGTAATAGCTATGCTGTATATTCTGGTATGGCCAATCCAAACATTGTAGCTGAAGAAATGCGAGTTTTTATTGGAATACTTATAGTCACTGGTTATTCTCATGTTCCAAACACGAGAGGATATTGGTCAAACGAAACAGATTTTCTAAACATAATGATTAGTGATGCTATGCATCGACTCATAACTCCAAAACCTGCAAAGATACAAACTAAATTTTTTCACATATTGCGTGTACGATCAAATAAATACCATATTTGAAATTTCATGTTCCTAGCTCATCTGGATCATTCTGGGCACTAATGGGTTAGGTGGCAGGTTAGCACGTTGGTCCTTAAAACTGCAGGGCTATCGCTTCAAAGTTGAACATAGGCGTGGTTCACAAAATATTGTTCCGGATGCACTATCGCGACAAAATTTTGAGGAGTTGGGTGAAGTTTGCATTTTTCCACAAATCGATCTAGAATCGAAGGCCTTCAACTCAGATGAATATAATTTGCAAATAAAAGACAACCAAATATAAGTTAACATAGCAGCTAGTATTCCATATGCTGCTATTCTCGAAATATATGCTGGGTTAATTTATCTAACGAGAGCGCTAATGATCATTAAATGAAATGTTTTTGATAACAGAGTATCAAAACCGGCTTAGCACTTTATTTTTGTTTACTTGTGCGGGCGGCTTTAAAACAATGTGACTTTGCTAAGGAATGCGAGATTAAAGTACAGCAATAGCATGATGTGTAATAACTAATAGGCTAGAGTTAGAAGCATTTAATTTTAAGTGATCAATTGTAAAGTTGGAGTTGAAGAAGCGAGTCATATCGCCGTGAAGAAAATACCAATAACAACACAATACTTAACTGGCGTCCAACTTCAAGGCTTAAAAGGACTAAGGACTCAATAATCTCTAAGGATCTGGCTGACTTGTATCAACGTAAAAAATCCGACTATAAAGAGACGAAGAAGCCTAAAATTCTAAGGACCACACCTTCATTTATTAAAAAACTTGGATCTGGTTGACGTGTATCAACATAGAAAACCCTACCAATAAAATAAGACGATGAAGCTTGAAATTCCAAGGAGCCGACTGTACTATATTTATATTTATATATTAAAAAACTGTAAGTGCTCTTTCAAACTATTTTCAAGTGGTTTTCAGTAAATTCCACTATAAAAATATTAAATAAGAAGTAACATTCTGACAAGTGTATTTGACTAATTAACAAAAAAGTTTATAAAGGTTTTTTGATTTAACCTGTTTTTAAACTCCTAAATACTAATCAAATATCTGAATAACTTAAAAAAGTGTATTGAATCTTGACATTCTGTTCTTTTAATGAAGTAAATTTTCAAACATTTTTTATTTTTTTTGTATTATCCGATTCGAATTTTCGGACTAGTTAATACTATAAAACTAAAATTAATTCTGAAGTGTCGCCTTTGTGAATTAATTCTGTCAAAGCAAATATATTCGAAATATACTTTGTTGAATATGCTTATGAATCTGTATTCAAATTATTTTTTCCATTTCGAAGACAATAATTGACATGTTATTTTGAATGCATATTTAAAACGCTAGTGTATTGGTCTATAATTGATCTGTTCGCGGAGATTTCTAAGAAGCATTTCACGTAGTAGATTTTTTTTCAAATTTTGGACTACAAGAAGCCCTTTTTTTCTCGACAAAATGTTCTTAAACAAAGACCAAGTGCTAGAAATCGTCAATGAAAGTAATGAGCGTATTAAACAGGAGTTAGTTGAACAGTTAGGTAGTTTAGCTCAAGCAATTATTCGCCTCCAACCTCCAAGTGTTGAGTCGTACCAACCAGTTTCAATTAACCCTTTAGCTGCAGAACATAATGCAAGCCTAGACTTAATAAAATCGCTACCCGAATTTAAGGGTGATTCTATATCTTATCCAGCTTGGCGAAGTGCAGCAGTATTCGCCATGAATTATTATACAAAGGGATCAGAGAAGTACTATGTAGCCATGGGTATATTAAGAAATGGAATAGTTAGTTCGGCCAACTCTATCCTTGCCTCGTTCAATACCGTTCTAAATTTTAAAGCTATTCTAGCCAAGATGGATCAGGAGTATTCAGATAAGAGGCCATTGTATGTTCTGAAAAATGAACTCAGTATCCTCAGACAGGGAAATTTATGTATTGATGACTTCTACAGCAAAGTTGAAAAACAACTTTCTCTTATAATAAATAAACATATTATGAGCCACACTGGTAGGAATGATATAATTGCAGCTTTGAAGGAACGAGCCAGGGAAAATGCTCTACGTGTTTTTATATCAGGATTACATCGCCCAATGTGCGATATTCTCTTTTCCGCTAAACCCAAAGACCTACCTAATGCCCTTGCTCAGGAGCTACAAACCAACCATAGGCGAATGCAGTTCGCGGAAACCTTTGCGGTAGGTAACACGTTTCGACCAAATAGGCCAGCATTAATGCGTCAGCGCCAAGTCATGGATCATAATAACCCATTGCTCCCACGCATCAATCACAGTACCGTAACCAGGCCAGCTCCCATGGAAGTCGACAATGGTACAAGTTTCTATAAGCAGAGGACTAACCCTCAAAATACCACAAGCGTACCACAACATAACTCATCGCAACATCAAATGCCCAAATACGAGTATATAGGTAAGCCACAGCTCTTAAATTCCGATTTGCCAGTAGCGTTCAAACGTTCCCATGGACAATTACATTCGGGTCGTTCACCATTTCAAAAACTTCACAAGGTTAATTTTATGCCAGAAGAAACAAGTGTTTTTTTGAACGACGAAAAATACAAAGACTGCACTGATAGCTTTTATTACGAAACTGATTATTTAAACGAATATGGAAATAATTATATTCCGGCCTACCACACCGAAGGTCCATGGTTCGAGCCCTGGTACAGGTAACATCAAAAGTGATTTGAAAAAAGTTTTTCAAAACGGGGTCGCCCCTCGGCAGTGGTTTGGCAAACTCTCCGAGTGTATTTCTGCCATGACAGGCTTCTCAGCAAAAATTCGTCTCCTTTGTAGATGCCGTTCGGAGTCGGCAAAAAACTGTAGGTCCCACCAATTTGTAGGGAAAATTCAAATCGGCACACCACAAATTGGAAGAGAAGCTTGGCGCAAAAAATCGCTTAGGAGGTTAATGATGATATACCTGTTGTATATCGCGCCATAGAGAGAGATAGAGATATTCCTAATAATGATCAAAACGTTAGTGATGAAAATACCGGTGAAGAGATTAATCATTTAAACTGATATCGCTCCTGCCGTTTATTACAAAAAAAAGACAAAAACGGCCAGGAGCTGAGAATTCCGATAGATACAGGCACGTCCAAAAATTACATCAAGGACCTCCCTTTTATTCAAGGTATTAAACCCTTGGATAAACCTTTTAAATTGTCGTCAATAAACGGACAAAATATAATTAACCGAAAATGCCTAATTAACATTTTAGATAATACCTCTACGTTTTTCTTGCTTTCGAATCTAAAAACGTTCGATGGTATCATAGGGTATGATTTCCTAAAAAACATTGATGCGAAAATTGATACTGGTAAGGGGTATTTATTTTACCGAAAGGGTAAAGTTAAATTACAATACTTATCGTGTAATCAGGTTAATTCAAATGTAATAGAAGACCCGATCTATAGTAAAAGTTATCCGTACCCGATTTCTGTGGCCCCATTCATCAATAACGAAGTACAAAGTTTACTCAGAGATGAAGATGGTAAACCTAAATTAAGGATGGTGATAGACTTCAGGAAATTGAACGAGAAAACAATCGCAGATCGATACCCCATACCGGATACAACCGTAATCTTGGCCAACTTAGGTAGATCCAAATTTTTTACAACATTAAACCTTAAGTCAGGGTTCCATCAAATTTTATTAAGTGAGGAAGACAGACAGAAAACGGCGTTCAATATAAATAATGGAAAATACGAATTTTATAGGTTGCCTTTTGGTCTAAAAAACGCACCAAGTATTTTTCAGAAGGCCATTGATGATATTTTACGCCAGGAAATAGGAAAATACTGCCATTTTTATGTCGATGACATAATTATATATTCCCAAGACGAAGAGTCACATTTACATCACATCGATTGTATCCTTCAGAAACTCGAAAAAGCCGGAATGAGAGTGTCTGTCAAAAAAGCGAGATTCTTCAAAACTGAAGTGGAATTTTTGGGATTCCTTGTATCTGAGAAAGGCATTAAAACTTGTCCAGAAAAGATTTACGACATCATAAACTATGAACAACCAAGAACTCTTCGAGCACTACGTTCATTTCTTGGTAGCTGACGCACTTTCGCGACAGTTTGCCTACACTTTGAATGATAACGCCTCTAACGAAACCGTGCACAGCGAAGAATCTTCTCTTTTTCTCTCTTTATGGCGCGATATACAACAGGTATATCATCATAAACCTCCTAAGAGATTTTTGCGCCAAGCTTCTCTTCCAATTTGTGGTGTGCCGATTTGAATTTTCCCTACAAATTGGTGGGACCTACAGTTTTTTGCCGACTCCGAACGGCATCTACAAAGGAGATGAATTTTTGCTGAGAAGCCTGTCATGGCAGAAATACACTCGGAGAGTTTGCCAAACCACTGCCGAGGGGCGACCCCGTTTTGAAAAACTTTTTTTTTTTTTCAAATCACTTTTGATGTTACCTGTACCAGGGCTCGAACCATGGACCTTCGGTGTGGTAGGCCGGCAACACTACCTCCACACCACGGCGGCCGCCGTCTACCAATACAATTAAAACGGTTAACTGTCCAGTCAATCAATTTAAAACTCAGCTTGTGCTCTCAAAGTCTACCTCATTTAGTAAATGCAGCAAAATACTATTCCAAAAATATATTCGCTACACAATAACATTTACCACTATTGAAGATCTTTTACAATGTTTAAAAGGCGTCATAAATACAAACGCCACAAATGCAATCCATTGCGATCTTCCAACCCTAGCAGAAATACCAAATACATTAGTATCGGCCTTTCCTGGTACTAAGTTTCTCCATACTGAAATCATTGTCATAGATTTACCTAATAAAAATGATCAGTTGCAAGTGATAGCAACAGAGCATAATCGAGCTCATCGTGGCTTACACGAAAATTTTCGCCAACTTTTCAGTAACTATTTTTTTCCAAACATAAAAAAATTATTAAAAAAAATGATTGCTAACTGCAAGATATGCTTGGAAAATAAATACCAACGTCAACCACCTGATTCGGGAATTGGTAAATCTCCTATTCCAAACCTTCCAGGAGAAATTCTCCATTTAGACATTTTTATAACTGGTAAGCAACTTTTCTTGACGTGTGTAGACAAATTTTCTAAATTTGCTATCGTAAAGCAAATTGCTTCAAGGACAACAGTAGATGTCAAGAATGCTTTATTAGAAATTTTGTTAGTATTAAGTAACACAAATACCATCGTTTCTGATAACGAGAAGGCGTTTCAATCGAATACCATAAAATCGTTACTTAGGGATAATTTCGGAATAGATAAATTTTTTGTACCCACCCTTCATAGTGAAAGTAATGGTCGGTGGAAAGGTTTCATTCCACATTATTGGAAATATCACGATGCATAAGAGACCAACAGAAACTGGATGATGTAATTGAATTGGTACTTTTAGCAGCATATAAATATAATTATAGCATACACTCAGTAACCAAAGCGAGGCCAACCGATGTCTTTCACAATTTCTCTGAAGAAAAACTAACTGAGATAAGAAAAACGGCTACTTAAAACTCAGGAGAAAACTTTGCATAGGAATAATAAAGATAAAACATTAAAAACTTATAATCCTGGAGAAAAGGTTTTTTTGAGGCGAAATAAAAAGCTTGGGAATAAATTCGATAAGGTCTTCGTGGAAAAAGTAATCGAAAAAGATCTTGGCACCACGGTTTTGATTAATGGAAAGAAAATTCACAAAAGCAATCTCCGTTAAGCACAATTTCTATATTTTTTATCATATGTAAGCACCATAAAGTAAAGAAAAAAACCACTTCTTAATTATTTGAAGCATCACATTATTTTTCGTAAAACATATAAATACGTACATATTTACATAGCATAACTCTATTGAAAATTGAACACATAATTTCCATTCTAAATATTTTAAGTCTAAAACATTGATATCGATAGAATTTAAGCCTTTAATTTGAATCATTATGCTTACATACTCTGAAGGAAAAAGGTATCAGCACACCTAACGAACCGAGGACGTCTCGCACTTAAGATGGGGAGTAGTTAACATAGCAGCTAGTATCCCATATGCTGCTATTCTCGAAATATATGCTGGGTTAATTTATCTAACTAGAGCGCTAATGATCATTAAATGAAATGTTTTTGATAACATAGTATCAAAACCGGCTTAGCACTTTATTTTTGTTTACTTGTGCGGGCGGCTTTAAAACAATGTGACTTTGCTAAGGAATGCGAGATTACGGTACAGCAATAGCATGATGTGTAATAAATAATAGGCTAGAGTTAGAAGCATTTAATTTTAAGTGATCAATTGGAGTTGGAGTTGAAGAAGCGAGTCATATCGGCGTGAATAAAATACCAATAACAACACAATACTTAACTTATACAAACGACACGTGCATGCGAATGGAGTTTAAGAACAGGAAGTTTTTGGTTGGAAACTTTGGATTCCGAAATCCTTAGTCCAAGAAACCATAGAAAGAGTCCACAGTCCCCAAACAAGTGTCAAGGCATCGGTAAGACCATGAAGCGACTTCGCGTAAATTTCTATTGGTCTTCTATGATTAACGACGTCAAAACTTGTAATATTTGCCAGCAGAGTTCTGCGTCCACCGATGACAGCAAATTTAAACTCCATACGTCCAATTCAGATATTGTATATTGACCTGTTAGGTCCGTATCCCGGGTCTAAAGAAAGCAATATTGGCATACTCATAGTCCCCGGTCACTTAACCAAATTTCCATTTCTCAAGCCTGTGAAGCAGTTTACTGCCACGCCTATATGCACATTTTTAGAAGAAAATATTTTAATATTAATAGCGGAAGCTCTTCGGTCATCTTACCATCAAACTATTGGTACGCTCGAGTCTTTGGGAGGGGACGGACTCGCGCGTACTGAATTGGTGCAAAACATCAAGAAAACCTTCGGAAAGTCAGCTCAACGATATAATCTTCGTCGCAGATTCTTCTTCTTTCTTTAAATGGTCATCTAACCGCCTGGGCGATTTTGACCGTCCAACATAGCTCGCCAGTCGTTTCTTCGTTGCGCCAATTGGAGACACCGCGGGGTCGCAAATCGGTCTCCACTTCCATCGGAGTGGTGGTCTCCCTCTTCTTCTGCTTCCACCGGCGGGTGCCGATAAGAATACCTTCTGGGCTGGAGCATCTTCGCTCATTCGCACTACGTGGCCTAGCCAGCGAAGCCGCTGTGTTTTAATTCGCTGAACTATGTCGGCGTCTGCGTAAAGTTCATACAGCTCATCATTAAATCTTCTTCGGAACTCGCCGTCGCCAACGCGTAGAGGTCCACAAATCTTTCGAAGAACCTTTCTCTCGAATACTCCCAGAGCCGCCTCATCAGATGTTGTTAGTGTCCACGCTTCTGCACCATATAGCAGGACGGGTGCGATGAGTGACTTGTAGAGTGTTATTTTCGTTCGTCGAGAGGACTTTACTTTTCAATTGCCTACTCAGTCCGAAGTAGAGTTTGTTTCCAAGAGTAATTCTTCGTCGGATTCGTAGGCGAACATTATTGTTGGTGTTAATGCTGGTTCCCAAGTAAACGAAGTCCTTTACTATTTCGAAATTATTGCTACCAACAGTGGCTTGGTTGCCAAGGCGCGAATGCTCTGACTCTTTGCATGATGACAGAAGGTACTTCGTTTTGCCCTCGTTCACCACCAATCCCATTTTCTCCGCTTCTTTTACCAATTTGGAGTAAGCAGAAGTTACGGGGCGGTTGTTTAGGTCAATGATATCGCAATCGTCAGCATATGCCAACAGTTGCACGCTTTTATAAAATATTGTTCCATAAGTTTTGCAGCTTGTATTATTTTCTGCAGCATTAAATTAAAGAAATCGCACGATAGTGGGTCACCCTGTCTGAGACCTCGTTTAGTTTCGAACGGCTCGGAGAGGTACTTCCCAATTCTGACCGAGCTGGCGGTGTTGCTCAAGGTCATTTTGCATAGCCTTATAAGTTTTGCGGGGAAACCAAATGCAGACATAGAGGCATATAGGCAGCTCCTTTTCGTGCTATCGAAAGCGGCTTGAAAATCAACAAAGGGATGATGTGTGTAGATCATGATTATATAGGACATCCCAATATTTTTTCTGAGCGCAACTATGTTGATTGTGGTAACCTCTCGCCCTATCAGCAATTTGAAAAATTTTTCGATGATGAGCTTATAAATATGCTTTGCAAAGAAAGTAATAGCTATGCTGTATATTCTGGTATGGCCAATCCAAACATTGTAGCTGAAGAAATGCGAGTTTTTATTGGAATACTTATAGTCACTGGTTATTCTCATGTTCCAAACACGAGAGGATATTGGTCAAACGAAACAGATTTTCTAAACATAATGATTAGTGATGCTATGCATCGACTCATAACTCCAAAACCTGCAAAGATACAAACTAAGTTTTTTCACATATTGCGTGTACGATCAAATAAATACCATATTTGAAATTTCATGTTCCTAGCTCATCTGGATCATTCTGGGCACTAATGGGTTAGGTGGCAGGTTAGCAAGTTGGTCCTTAAAACTGCAGGGCTATCGCTTCAAAGTTGAACATAGGCGTGGTTCACAAAATATTGTTCCGGATGCACTATCGCGGCAAAATTTTGAGGAGTTGGGTGAAGTTTGCATTTTTCCACAAATCGATCTAGAATCGAAGGCCTTCAACTCAGATGAATATAATTTGCAAATAAAAGACAACCAAATATAAGTTAACATAGCAGCTAGTATTCCATATGCTGCTATTCTCGAAATATATGCTGGGTTAATTTATCTAACTAGAGCGCTAATGATCATTAAATGAAATGTTTTTAAAACAATGTGACTTTGCTAAGGAATGCGAGATTACGGTACAGCAATAGCATGATGTGTAATAACTAATAGGCTAGAGTTAGAAGCATTTAATTTTAAGTGATCAATTGTAAAGTTGGAGTTGAAGAAGCGAGTCATATCGCCGTGAAGAAAATACCAATAACAACACAATACTTAACTGGCGTCCAACTTCAAGGCTTAAAAGGACTAAGGACTCAATAATCTCTAAGGATCTGGCTGACTTGTATCAACGTAAAAAATCCGACTATAAAGAGACGAAGAAGCCTAAAATTCTAAGGACCACACCTTCATTTATTAAAAAACTTGGATCTGGTTGACGTGTATCAACATAGAAAACCCTACCAATAAAATAAGACGAGGAAGCTTGAAATTCCAAGGAGCCGACTGTACTATATTTATATTTATATATTAAAAAACTGTAAGTGCTCTTTCAAACTATTTTCAAGTGGTTTTCAGTAAATTCTACTATAAAAATATTAAATAAGAAGCAACATTCTGACAAGTGTATTTGACTAATTAACAAAAAAGTTTATAAAGGTTTTTTGATTTAACCTGTTTTTAAACTCCTAAATACCAATCAAATATCTGAATAACTTAAAAAAGTGTATTGAATCTTGACATTCTGTTCTTTTAATGAAGTAAATTTTCAAACATTTTTTATTTTTTTTTACAAGCATAGCTTGTATTATCCGATTCGAATTTTCGGAGTAGTTAATACTATAAAATTAAACTTAATTCTGAAGTGTCGCCTTTGTGAATTAATTCTGTCAAAGCAATTATATTCGAAATATACTTTGTTGAATATGCTTATGAATCTGTATTCAAATTATTTTTTCCATTTCGAAGACAATAACACATGTTATTTTGAATGCATATTTAAAACGCTAGTGTATTGGTCTATAATTGATCTGTTCGCGGAGATTTCTAAGAAGCATTTCACGTAGTAGATTTTTTTTCAAATTTTGGACTACAAGAAAACCTTTTTTTCTCGACAAAATGTTCTTAAACAAAGATCAAGTGCTAGAAATCGTCAATGAAAGTAATGAGCGTATTAAACAGGAGTTAGTTGAACAGTTAGGTAGTTTAGCTCAAGCAATTATTCGCCTCCAATCTCCAAGTGTTGAGTCGTACCAACCAGTTTCAATTAACCCTTTAGCTGCAGAACATAATGCAAGCCTAGACTTAATAAAATCGCTACCCGAATTTAAGGGTGATTCTATATCTTATCCAGCTTGGCGAAGTGCAGCAGTATTCGCCATGAATTATTATACAGAGGGATCAGAGAAGTACTATGTAGCCATGGGTATATTAAGAAATGGAATAGTTAGTTCGGCCAAATCTATCCTTGCCTCGTTCAATACCGTTCTAAATTTTAAAGCTATTCTAGCCAGGATGGATCAGGAGTATTCAGATAAGAGGCCATTGTATGTTCTGAAAAATGAACTCAGTATCCTCCGACAGGGAAATTTATGTATTGATGACTTCTACAGCAAAGTTGAAAAACAACTTTCTCTTATAATAAATAAACATATTATGAGCCACACTGGTAGGAATGATATAATTGCAGCTTTGAATGAACAAGCCAGGGAAAATGCTCTACGTGTTTTAATATCAGGATTACATCGCCCAATGTGCGATATTCTCTTTTCCGCTAGACCTAAAGACCTACCTAATGCCCTTGCTCAGACGGTACAAACCAACCATAGGCGAATGCAGTTCGCGGAAACCTTTGCGGTAGGTAACACGTTTCGACCAAATAGGCCAGCATTAATGCGTCAGCGGCAAGTCATGGATCATAATAACCCATTGCTCCCACGCATCAATCACAGTACCGTAACCAGGCCAGCTCCCATGGAAGTCGACAATGGTACAAGTTTCTATAAGCAGAGGACTAACCCTCAAAATACCACAAGCGTACCACAACATAACTCATCGCAACATCAAATGCCCAAATACGAGTATATAGGTAAGCCACAGCTCTTAAATTCCGATTTGCCAGTAGCGTTCAAACGTTCCCATGGACAATTACATTCACCATTTCAAAAACTTCAAAAGGTTAATTTTATGCCAGAAGAAACAAGTGTTTTTTTGAACGACGAAAAATACAAAGACTGCACTGATAGCTTTTATTACGAAACTGATTATTTAAACGAATATGGAAATAACTATATTCCTAATAATGATCAAAACGTTAGTGATGAAAATACCGGTGAAGAGATTAATCATTTAAACTGATATCGCTCCTGCCGTTTATTACAAAAAAAAGACAAAAACGGCCAGGAGCTGAGAATTCTGATAGATACAGGCACGTCCAAAAATTACATCAAGGACCTCCCTTTTATTCAAGGTATTAAACCCTTGGATAAACCTTTTAAATTGTCGTCAATAAACGGACAAAATATAATTAACCGAAAATGCCTAATTAACATTTTAGATAATACCTCTACGTTTTTCTTGCTTTCGAATCTAAAAACGTTCGATGGTATCATAGGGTATGATTTCCTAAAAAACATTGATGCGAAAATTGATACTGGTAAGGGGTATTTATTTTACCGAAAGGGTAAAGTTAAATTACAATACTTATCGTGTAATCAGGTTAATTCAAATGTAATAGAAGACCCGATCTATAGTAAAAGTTATCCGTACCCGATTTCTGTGGCCCCATTCATCAATAACGAAGTACAAAATTTACTCAGAGATGAAGATGGTAAACCTAAATTAAGGATGGTGATAGACTTCAGGAAATTGAACGAGAAAACAATCGCAGATCGATACCCCATACCGGATACAACCGTAATCTTGGCCAACTTAGGTAGATCCAAATTTTTTACAACATTAAACCTTAAGTCAGGGTTCCATCAAATTTTATTAAGTGAGGAAGACAGACAGAAAACGGCGTTCAATATAAATAATGGAAAATACGAATTTTGTAGGTTGCCTTTTGGTCTAAAAAACGCACCAAGTATTTTTCAGAGGGCCATTGATGATATTTTACGCCAGGAAATAGGAAAATATTGCCATTTTTATGTCGATGACATAATTATATATTCCCAAGACGAAGAGTCACATTTACATCACATCGATTGTATCCGTCAGAAATTCGAAAAAGCCGGAATGAGAGTGTCTGTCAAAAAAGCGAGATTCTTCAAAACTGAAGTGGAATTTTTGGGATTCCTTGTATCTGAGAAAGGCATTAAAACTTGTCCAGATAAGATTTACGACATCATAAACTATGAACAACCAAGAACTCTTCGAGCACTACGTTCGTTTCTTGGTAGCTGACGCACTTTCGCGACAGTTTGCCTACACTTTGAATGATAACGCCTCTAACGAAACCGTGCACAGCGAAGAATCTTCTACCAATACAATTAAAACGGTTAACTGTCCAGTCAATCAATTTAAAACTCAGCTTGTGCTCTCAAAGTCTACCTCATTTAGTAAATGCAGCAAAATACTATTCCAAAAATATATTCGCTACACAATAACATTTACCACTATTGAAGATCTTTTACAATGTTTAAAAGGCGTCATAAATACAAACGCCACAAATGCAATCCATTGCGATCTTCCAACCCTAGCAGAAATACAAAATACATTAGTATCGGCCTTTCCTGGTACTAAATTTCTCCATACTGAAATCATGGTCATAGATTTACCTAATAAAAATGATCAGTTGCAAGTGATAGCAACAGAGCATAATCGAGCTCATCGTGGCTTACACGAAAATTTTCGCCAACTTTTCAGTAACTATTTTTTTCCAAACATAAAAAAATTATTAAAAAAAATGATTGCTAACTGCAAGATATGCTTGGAAAATAAATACCAACGTCAACCACCTGATTCGGGAATTGGTAAATCTCCTATTCCAAACCTTCCAGGAGAAATTCTCCATTTAGACATTTTTATAACTGGTAAGCAACTTTTCTTGACGTGTGTAGACAAATTTTCTAAATTTGCTATCGTAAAGCAATTTGCTTCAAGGACAACAGTAGATGTTAAGAATGCTTTATTAGAAATTTTGTTAGTATTTAGTAATACAAATACCATCGTTTCTGATAACGAGAAGGCGTTTCAATCGAATACCATAAAATCGTTACTTAGGGATAATTTCGGAATAGATCAATTTTTTGTACCCACCCTTCATAGTGAAAGTAATGGTCGGTGGAAAGGTTTCATTCCACATTATTGGAAATATCACGATGCATAAGAGAGCAACAGAAACTGGATGATGTAATTGAATTGGTACTTTTAGCAGCATCTTAACATATTATAAAACAAAGTCACTTTTTCTGTCTGTATTTCCCCTTGAATGCTTAAATCTTGAAAACTAAGCAACGGATTTTGATGCGGTTTTTTTAATACATAGATTGGTTGAAGAGGAAGGTTTATGTCATTATAACGTGAAGAAATATATAAAGGGGGCGTGGCAATCGGACAAAATGTGGTAAAAAACCATAAATTTTTCTTTTATACAGCCATAAATCCTAAACGAATCCACCGATTAAAATGAAACTTACTTGAAGTTAAACTTTGAAATATTTACTTTCGTTCTGCATCAAAAAAAATAGTTGTTTCATATCTTATTTAACCAAAATTGTTTAAACAAAAGCAGCACTTTTTCCAAAAAAGCTGTTTGTGTGTTTGTTCGCTGTTAAACGAATGAGCCATTAGAACTTGACAGCGAATAAACACACAAACAGCGTTCTTTCACCATACGATCTAATTCAACATGAATGAGGTGTGGCGACATCGTATGGTGAAAGAACGCTGTTTGTGTGTTCGTTCGCTGTCAACCGATTATGCGGGAATCTCATCCCACCTCAGTCATGTTGAATTAGATCGTATGGTGAAAGAACTCGATACGTATGTATGTAAGTACATATGTAAGAATCTCTCGCATAATTAAATTTCGGATGTACGTATAAATGTATGTATGTATTTTCAATTCATGTCTTTATTGCCGTACTGAATTCCATGTAATTATATGTACATTAAATTATTTCATAATATTTTTTTTCCGTGCGAGGCCGGGGCCGGGTTGCTAGTATAAATATAATTATAGCATACACTCAGTAACCAAAGCGAGGCCAACCGATGTCTTTCACAATTTCTCTGAAGAAAAACTAACTGAGATAAGAAAAACGGCTACTTAAAACTCAGGAGAAAACTTTGCATAGGAATAATAAAGATAAAACATTAAAAACTTATAATCCTGGAGAAAAGAGTTTTTTGAGGCGAAATAAAAAGCTTGGGAATAAATTCGATAAGGTCTTCGTGGAAAAAGTAATCGAAAAAGATCTTGGCACCACGGTTTTGATTAATGGAAAGAAAATTCACAAAAGCAATCTCCGTTAAGCGCAATTTCTATATTTTTTATCATATGTAAGCACCATAAAGTAAAGAAAAAACCCACTTCTTAATGATTTGAAGCATCACATTATTTTTCGTAAAACATATAAATAGGTACATATTTACATAGCATAACTATATAATAACACATAATTTCCATTCTAAATATTTTAAGTCTAAAACATTGATATCGATAGAATTTAAGCCTTTAATTTGAATCATTATGCTTACATACTCTGAAGGAAAAAGGTATCAGCACACCTAACGAACCGAGGACGTCTCGCATTTAAGATAGGGAGTAGTTAACATAGCAGCTAGTATCCCATATGCTGCTATTCTCGAAATATATGCTGGGTTAATTTATCTAACTAGAGCGCTAATGATCATTAAATGAAATGTTTTTGATAACAGAGTATCAAAACCGGCTTAGCACTTTATTTTTGTTTACTTGTGCGGGCGGCTTTAAAACAATGTGGCTTTGCTAAGGAATGCGAGATTACGGTACAGCAATAGCATGATGTGTAATAAATAATAGGCTAGAGTTAGAAGCATTTAATTTTAAGTGATCAATTGGAGTTGGAGTTGAAGAAGCGAGTCATATCGGCGTGAATAAAATACCAATAACAACACAATACTTAACTTATACAAACGACACGTGCATGCGAATGGAGTTTAAGAACAGGAAGTTTTTGGTTGGAAACTTTGGATTCCGAAATCCTTAGTCCAAGAAACCATAGAAAGAGTCCACAGTCCCCAAACAAGTGTCAAGGCATCGGTAAGACCATGAAGCGACTTCGCGTAAATTTCTATTGGTCTTCTATGATTAACGACGTCAAAACTTGTATTTCTCGTTGCAATATTTGCCAGCAGAGTTCTGCGTCCACCGATGACAGCAAATTTAAACTCCATACGTCCAATTCAGATGTTGTATATTGACCTGTTAGGTCCGTATCAAGGGTCTAAAGAAAGCAATATTGGCATACTCATAGTCCCCGGTCACTTAACCAAATTTCCATTTCTCAAGCCTGTGAAGCAGTTTACTGCCACGCCTATATGCACATTTTTAGAAGAAAATATTTTAATATTAATAGCGGAAGCTCTTCGGTCATCTTACCATCAAACTATTGGTACGCTCGAGTCTTTGGGAGGGGACGGACTCGCGCGTACTGAATTGGTGCAAAACATCAAGAAAACCTTCGGAAAGTCAGCTCAACGATATAATCTTCGTCGCAGATTCTTCTTCTTTCTTTAAATGGTCATCTAACCGCCTGGGCGATTTTGACCGTCCAACATAGCTCGCCAGTCGTTTCTTCGGTGCGCCAATTGGAGACACCGCGGGGTCGCAAATCGGTCTCCACTTGGTCCTTCCATCGGAGTGGTGGTCTCCCTCTTCTTCTGCTTCCACCGGCGGGTGCCGATAAGAATACCTTCTGGGCTGGAGCATCTTCGCTCATTCGCACTACGTGGCCTAGCCAGCGAAGCCGCTGTGTTTTAATTCGCTGAACTATGTCGGCGTCTGCGTAAAGTTCATACACCTCATCATTAAATCTTCTTCGGAACTCGCCGTCGCCAACGCGTAGAGGTCCACAAATCTTTCGAAGAACCTTTCTCTCGAATACTCCCAGAGCCGCCTCATCAGATGTTGTTAGTGTCCACGCTTCTGCACCATATAGCAGGACGGGTGCGATGAGTGACTTGTAGAGTGTTATTTTCGTTCGTCGAGAGGACTTTACTTTTCAATTGCCTACTCAGTCCGAAGTAGAGTTTGTTTCCAAGAGTAATTCTTCGTCGGATTCGTAGGCGAACATTATTGTTGGTGTTAATGCTGGTTCCCAAGTAAACGAAGTCCTTTACTATTTCGAAATTATTGCTACCAACAGTGGCTTGGTTGCCAAGGCGCGAATGCTCTGACTCTTTGCATGATGACAGAAGGTACTTCGTTTTGCCCTCGTTCACCACCAATCCCATTTTCTCCGCTTCTTTTACCAATTTGGAGTAAGCAGAAGTTACGGGGCGGTTGTTTAGGTCAATGATATCGCAATCGTCAGCATATGCCAACAGTTGCACGCTTTTATAAAATATTGTTCCAGCGCGGTTAAGTTTTGCAGCTTGTATTATTTTCTGCAGCATTAAATTAAAGAAATCGCACGATAGTGGGTCACCCTGTCTGAGACCTCGTTTAGTTTCGAACGGCTCGGAGAGGTACTTCCCAATTCTGACCGAGCTGGCGGTGTTGATCAAGGTCATTTTGCATAGCCTTATAAGTTTTGCGGGGAAACCAAATGCAGACATAGAGGCATATAGGCAGCTCCTTTTTGTGCTATTGAAAGCGGCTTTAAAATCAACAAAGGGATGATGTGTGTAGATTCTTTTTTCACGGGGTATTTCCAAGATTTGGCGTATTGTAAAAATCTGGTCGATGGTAGATTTAACAGGTCTGAAGCAACACTGATAAGGTCCAATCAGTCTGTTTACATCAGGCTTCAGTCTTTCGCACAATACGCTTGATAGGACCTTATATGCGATATTCGAAAGGCTGATACCGCGATAGTTGGCGCAGTTTGCAGGATCGCCCTTCTTGTGGATTGAACAGAGAACACTTAGATTCCAATCTTCAGGCATGCATTCATCCAACCATATTCCGCATAGAAGCTGATGCATGCGCCTTACCAGCTCCTCGCCTCCGTGTTTGAATAGCCCAGCAGGCAAACCATCAGCGCAAGCTGCTTTATTATTTTTCAATCGGGATATTGCTATTCGCACCTCATTATAGTCGGGTTGTGGAATGTCAATTCCATCATCTTCGATTGTTGGCTCGGGTTCGGCATCTTCTCCGGTTTCTTGCTCAGTTTCTCCATTTAAAAAGGCAGAGAAGTGATCCCTCCATATTCTGAGTGCTCTCTGAACATCGGCCACCAGGTCGCCGTTCTCATTCTTACAGGAGTTTGCCCCGGGTTTAAAACCTTCTTACATTCGCCGAATTTTTTGATAGAATTTTCGGGCATTATTCCCGTTGGCCAGCATCTCAAGCTCCTTTATTTCACGCTTTTCCGTCTCTGTTTTTTCGCCCGGAAAAGCCGCCTCGCTTCCCTCTTCAACTCGCGGTAGTGTTCACACACACCCCTCGTTACATTCGATCTCAGCGTTGCCTTGTAGGCTTCGTCCTTTCTTTTCGTCGCAGATTGGACACGTTTAGAATAAGTGACGACGTATACCGTCGAAACTTTGTCTTAAGCGATAGCGCTAAGAGGTTTAACGCGAAGCTGGCACCTGTTTTCGTAAAAGCATCTGTTCTTGCCACAGAGGGAAACAACATGTACCAATTGCGCGACATAGAAAGTGGTAAAGTAGGTTGGTATCATGGAAAAGACATCAAAGAATGCAAGGGTTAAACATAAAGTTTCTACAGATAACTTCCTATAAAAATAATTAAAGGACCGTCGTAGATATATTTTTATACCTTTCATGAACATGAAATGGTATTATAACTTTGGTCCGATGTTTGTAAGTATGAGAAGAATAAGAGATAGATCCACCAATAAGTATACCGAAATGATCAAGGCAATGAGCTGAGTCGATTTAGCCATGTCCGTCTGTCCGCCTGTCTGTTTGTCCTCAGATTTTGAGATATCTTGATGAAATTTGGTATGGAGCCACCATTTTGCATGAGATTAATCATTTGTCGGAGTTAGCAAGATCGGAGCAATACCACGTATATCTCCCATAAATTTGGCATTTAAAAGCTAGGAACGTAAAATTTTGCAGGGTTGGTACTTATTATGTATGTAATGTGTGCAGTGAAAATCAGCCAGATCGGACCTACATAACATATAGCTCTCATACAATCGATTGTTCCGATAAATGGGGTTTGGGCTATATATCTTTAAGTGATCAGTTTTGCAGAGTTTTTACTAATTGTGAGTAAGGATCGGACACTTAAAACCGTGATGCGTATTCATGAAAGTATAAAGTCTTCGGCACAGTCGGAGACAGCCCTTTCCTTACTTGTTTTTACTGATATACAGTCATCTCCCTTTTGCATAAAAGGTGGCGTGCCTGTAAAAGCTGCAAATTTTGGGAGATCGGTCTCTTTTGTCTCTTTTGTTGGATCAAGACTCACGAAGAGTGTTCAAGTGCTAAAGTAAGATCAGTTACACTATCGGAATATGCAAATGGACACGCGATTAACAAAGTTTCCTTAAAAATATCTTTCGTAATGTGTAATTAAATTTAAATGCGGATAAAAATCGTAAAATTTTCGTAACGCAAATAAAAACAAGTAACGAAGTTTAAGTTCGGGTGGAACAGAACATTATATACCTAGTAGTGATCTATTATGGCATCCCAATTTACGCAGGTCTATTTTAATACTTTCAGTTCGTATTTGTGTTCAAACAGATAGACGGACAGACAGATGGACGTATCGAGGGACGGGCATGGCTACATCGACTCAGCTCATCCTCCTGATCGTTTCAGTATACTTTTTATGGGACTATCTCTTTTTCTTCTCATACGTACGAACATTTCATGTTCATGAAAGGTATGAAAATCAAAAAAGATATACCACTTCGCTTTTGCAGTGGGGTATTAACTACTTGCCCGGATATTTTACTTTTCATCCTGTCGTTTTGATATACGAGTACATTAGTAAATACTAGTATATCCTGTGGTCGAAATTCGACCACCTTAAATTAGTCTAAGTTATTAAATTATCTGTTCATATTTTTTTCAGCACTGCCTAGAAATATTTGAGAAATTTTTGTTCTTGAAATTAATTATATTGTAAACTTCGATTTTTGTTTGGTCGTTTTGACGATGTTAATTGATGATATGTATAATAAAACACGTCTTTCTCGTTTTCTCAATTTTCCGGAAGTCCTCTTCCTCTTTCTTTATTTCTTCTTTTTCGTGTCGTGTAGTTGGCTGTGGTTTACCACCCGTGTGTTCAACAATAATCATCTTAATTCTAGATTGAGCAGGGTTGCATTATCTGCTTGCTTTACAACTCGGCCAAACCTGACGGAGGATCGGCCTCGATCCTGAGGGGAGGGAATTCGATTTCGTCCGACCCTAGAGGGTCACGCTCTGGTTCATCCGCACACCCCATAGGTTGTTGCCGCCACATTCTGATGCGATGGGCCTCGACTACTCCATCATAAGGGAGTTGAGTCAGTTGGCAATTGCTTATGTCTCTGACAACATACCTGTCATTACCCAACGCCTTATGAATCTCGTAGGGGCATTTATATCGTGGTATTAGTTTTTTGTTGATCCCCACTGTCGTGTCAACGTTCCTGATTACAACGTAGTCACCTACGCTGAATGTCTTAGTTCTGGGATGTTTATCGGATAATCGCTTAGTGTCGTAAGCTTGCTTAGCTAAAATAGAGTCCGATGCGTCCTTGCGTATCTGGTCTAGGTTTCGACCTTCATCTGGACATAATTTGTCCTGGAAGAACTCCGTGAACTCGTCTACAATCACACCCTTTTGTTCGACACCAAATAAAAGCCTGCTCGGCGTGTCTCGGCATGTGCTATGCTTCGAGTTATTAATGGCATATTCCACTTCAAGTAACTTCCTGACCCAATCGTCGTGGTTTATTTCATCCGTTAGTTTTCCTAGCATAGCCTTCAACACCCTATTTACCCTCTCGACTTGGCCGTTGGCCTGCGGGGACGCAACGGCGACTTGAATGTGGCATATGTTCTGCTTCTTAAGAAAAGCTCCGAATTCCAAAGAAGTAAAGCAGCTCCCTCTGTCACTTATGATTCTTCTTGGCCGGCTGTAGTAGTTGAAGTATTTCTCAAGGGCGGCTATTACTTCCCGGGTACTTGTACTGTTGGTTGGGTAAAGTTTAACATACTTGGTGAAGCCGTCAACCACCACCAGGACATGCTTTCGCTTGGACCTGATTGATGGGAGTGGCCCGAAGTGGTCAAGGTGAATGGTATCGAACGGCAGTAGAGTTTTGGGGATAGGGTACAGGGTTTTATTTTTGGACTGTGGGGCCGTCGCGTACATAATACACTTGTACTTTTCTACTTTCCCTCGCATATTTGGGAACCAATAGTAAAGGCAGAGCTTGTCTAGGGTTTTGTCTAAAGATAAGTGGCCCAGCTTCTCGTGTATCAGCTGTATTACATTGTGTTCCATTTCGCAGGGTACAAATATTGCCCTTTTGCCATTTGGTTTCTTTCTATATACGAGTCCGTCTGATAGTTCGTACTCGTCTAGGTTTTCGTTTTCTAGTCGACTTCGTATTAACTCAATGTTTTTATCCCGCTCCTGGGCAACCTGCAATTGGAACTCCGCCTCATTTGTATTTATGATCGAAGCAATTTCCCTTCTACTTAACGCGTCGACATGACCCATGGACGCGCCTTTTCTATGTCTTATCTTGTAATTATAGTTTTCCAATTCCAGTGCCCATCTGGCAATCCGGGGGTTTAATTGTCTTCGATCGAGGGTCATCGTTAAGGAATTACAATCTGTGATTATCGTGAATGGGATTCCTTCTAAGTAGGGCCTGAATCTCCTTAAGGCATATACAGGGTGGCTGATGAATTTTGCTACATTAAGAAACTCAAATAATTTATTTTTCAGTGTATGGAATTCATTTTTCTTTTATTCATGTTAAAGCTCATTAAATTTTATTAAATATAGCTGAATTAGTTTTAAAAATAATGGAATTTAAATGCCCCCTGCTCGTCGATGCATGTGCGGCATCTTACCAAAAAGTTGTTCATTACTGTTTGGAGAGTTGAGACAGGAATAGCCGCAATTGTTTCTCGAATGGATTGCCTTAGTTCATTCAAATTTGTTGGTTTTGCTTTGAAGACTTCCTGTTTGCAATAACCCCACAAGAAGAAGTCAGGTGCAGTAAGGTCAGGCGACCTGGGTGGCCAACGGAATGTGGAGTTTCTGGATATCAGCTTATTGGGAAATTTTCGTCGCAATTCTGTCATAACAGGTTGGGCTATATGAGGAGCTGCACCATCTTGCTGAAACCACACAGAGTTGAAAGAAATTCTCATTCGGCGTAATTCTGGATAGAAAAACTCTCTTAACATGCTCAAGTAACGGTCTCCAGTAACCGTAACGGTGTGACCGTTTTCTTCGAAGAAGTAGGGCCCGACAATGCAGCGTGATGAAACTGCACACCACACTGTGACACGAAGTGGATGCAATTCCGTCTCATGGAGTATCTGTGGGTTGGAAGCACTCCATATTCGACAATTTTGTTTGTTTATGATGCCGTTTAAATCGAAATGGGCCTCGTCAGACATGAAAAGACAGTTCAACATGTTTCCATCCTCTTCCACCATTTGAAGCATCTTCTGGCAAAATTCCAAGCGAATCGGCAAGTCTGCAGCGTTCAGTTTGTTGGCCATTTGAATTTTATATGGGAATAACTCCAAATCTTTGTGCATAATTGACTGTAATGACTGTCTGCTTATACCCATTTGAGCAGATAAGCTTCTTGTCGAAACACGTGGATTGTTTTGTATGGCAGCAGCTACAGCAGCCGTTGGTTTCCTCCGTTCGAACTGAAGGGTTTCGATGGTTAGGTCTTCTGTTAACTGTCCCATGCTCGGCAAAATTGTTTACAAGTCTTATTATGGTCCATCTGCTCGGAGGATTGCCGCCAAACGTGCGCCTATACTCTCTTTGAACCGAAACTACAGACTGCAGTGCGTGATAGCGGCGGACAATCCAAATTCTTGTTTCAGTGTCCCAGTTACCCATTTTTGTTAAACGTAAAAGTCAATCTGCAAAATAAAAAAAAAGTTTACCAGATTCATTAAATAGAAAAAAAGTTATTTAATTTTTTTTTGGTAGCGGCTTTCATTAGCCACCCTGTATTATAGATAGGGTCTCCAGCTCGAAGCTCTGATACTTTGATTCAGCGCTTGAAGCGGTTTTGGAGAAGTACGAGATGGGGTGGAACTTCTTATCCTCCTGACGCTGAAGGAGGACTGAGCCGAAACCTATGCTGCTGGCGTCACAATGGAGTTCCGTCTCTCGTCCTGGGCTGTAAACAGCTAAAACTGGGCTTTTCACCAGTCTCGACTGCAGTTCATTAAAAGCGTCAAGGCATTTCTCATTAAAATCAAATTGCGAATTCCTTTTAAGCAGATTTTGTAGAGGCTTTGCAATTTGAGAGAAGGACGGCACGAATCGGCGGAAATATGAGAATAACCCGAGGCAAGACTGTAGTTGCTTTGGGCTAGTTGGTATTGGGAAGTTTTGGATGGTCTTAATGTGAGAATCATTCGGCAATATACCTGAGCGAGTCACGGCATACCCTAGATAGTCAATCTCGTCATATCCGAATCTGCATTTCCCCAGGTTTAGTTTCAGAGCTCGTAGTGTGAGTCGTTCCAGCACCAATTTTAGGAGGTCCCTATGTTCCTCGAATCCCTCCGTCGCAACGAGTATATCATCCATGTAAATGATAATTCGCCTGTCGTCAATCATATCTCGAAAAATGTTATTAATAAAACGTTGGAATACGGCAGGTGAGTTCTTCAAGCCGAAGGGCATTTTTAGATATTCGTATTGACCGTAAGGGGTCACGAACGCCGTGTATTTGATTGACTCAGGGGACATTTGAACTTGATGGAATCCACTCTTGAGATCAAGGACTGAGAAGAACTTTTTATTCTCTAGGTATTCGATGCAGTCTTCAATCAAGGGCAAAGGGTAATTATCCCTTATAGTTAATTTGTTTAGTGTCCGATAATCTATACACATTCTTGTCTTACCACACTTCTTTTTAACCAGTACAATGGCAGAGGCATATGGGGAGTCGCTGGGTCCTATGATCCCTTCTTGCTTCAGTTCATCTACGATAGATTGTACTTGGCTACGCTCAGCGTACGAGATTCGCCGAGGAGGGCAATGAAATGGAACGTCGTTTGTTACATGTATTTTCATTTCGTACTTATATGTATGGCTCAGGTTCGACGGCAGGGCTAATGTAGGCATTATCAATGAGGCGGTTAAGGTCGTTACGCTGACCCTTGGTTAGCTTAGGGTTTATGTCAACATCCTTCGCGTCTTGAGAAACGTCTATACTAAATATTTCAGGCACGTCAGTGGCAGTGGAGCTTTCAGGCACATGCGATTCATCGGCATTGTGTTTATTTTCGTAGCATTCTTTATCAGATTGTATCGGGTTTACAGTAATAGGGTGTGCGTCAGATCCAGTTACTGGTTGCGTCGTCTTTGGCATATTAGATTCATAACTTAGTCCTAATAATTCTTCTTTAAAGTGTTTTTTCCCAATATCTCTTAATTCAATTTTGAAAATGTGAAGGAAGTCACGTCCCAAAATAATAGGTATGGTCATACTCTCATCTGGCAAAATTTTTAATTCAATCTCATTTATTTTGTTTCTAAATTCAATTTTACATTTTATATTTTTAATAACAAAAAGATTTTTTCCTCCAATAGTTTTGTATTTGGTTAAGGATCCCTTGATCTGTTGGTCTACCAATTGTTTTGGGACGTGTGACGCCTTAAGAAAACTAACCGGGCTGCCGGTGTCAAAAAGGGAAAACAATGTATTAGATACTAAGTCACTATCTACTTCAAATAATAAACTTACGAAATTAAACGCCCCTATGGCTTCTTGATCATATTCTGCGTCTTCGGTTACAAAAGCTATGTCATCTCGTGGTTTGAGTACTTTCAGCGGGTTGGGGCAGGAACGGTGGTCGTGTCCCATTCGCCAGCACCGAAAACAGGATCCATCTGGTCGCAATGGGTATGGGCAATTTGGTTTTATGTGCACATTTCTTGAGCAGTTATAGCAGAGCATTGAGTCCGCCTTCGGCTTCGTGGTGGCTTGCTTTGGATTTATTGTGGTGGGCTGTTTTGCGATGTTTGATGATTGCCTGGGTACTGCCCGGTGGCATTTGCAGTAAAATACTTGATTTTATAGCGGCCTATCAGTGCCTTCAGTTCGTCTAGTGTACGCGCTGTTAGTAGAATTTGGATGTTTGGAACTGAGGTGCCTATTCCGTCAATAATGAAATCAATTACCTCAGTCTCGCTAATGTTGGCGCGCTTTGCTAAAGCTTGCATACACAGTACATAGCAGTGCATCGACTCATCTTTCCGTTTCCATCGGCGTTGAAAAAGCATTTTGTATATCTCTTGCCGCGAGACTGCGATATCAAACTCAGCTATGAGTGCTCGTCTTAATGCATTGTAGTTTAAAGCTGTTGTGGTTGATAGGAATACTCGTGCCGTCCCTGTTAGGCACCGTCGGAGGGCGAGCAGTTTAAAATTGTCGTCTGCTCCCGAAGATTCCATGATTTCTTCGAAATCACGAAGGAAATGATGGATTGGGTACGACACATCGTCCCCGTTGTATTTGGGAAGGGCATGCTCTATGTCACTGAAGTCTAGTCGACGTCTGATTTTCGGGGTACCACGGCATTCGAGCTCGTTGATCTGCTTTATGAGAGTGAGAATCTCTAATCTTTTCTTGGGGGCTGACACTTCGTCGTCTAACCCGGCAAATCTTGGTGCAGCTTGCCCTTTACCAAGATCTTCAGCGGCACATGCAGTATTAACGGCTTCGGCAGTATTGACGGCATTGGGCGTATATACGGCATTAGGCATATTGACGGCATTGGTCGTATCGACGGCATTGGGCGTATTGACGGCGTTAGGCGTACTGACGGCATTGGGCGTGTTTGCGGCATTCGGAATAATGATGATATCTGCGTTATTAGCGGCGTCAGTGATATTGTCGGCAGCGGCGTTGTTTGTTCCCTCGGCAGTTTTATCGGCATCGGCAGTGTTATTAGAATCGGCAGTGGCATCATTGGTTCCCACGACATCTCTTAGTAGGCTGCGTAGTTGTTGGGTAGTCGCTGTTGGTGGGAATTCCACTCCGGCTCCAGAAAGTGCTTTTATTAAGTCTCGTTTTGGATTAGTCATCTTTATATTATGTTGGTTAAATTAATTTGGTTTTCAGTGAGAATGATAGGTCCACTCCACACCTGAGATGTAAACTTCGATTTTTGTTTGGTCGTTTTGACGATGTTAATTGATTATATAATAAAACACGTCTTTCTCGTTTTCTCAATTTTCCGGAAGTCCTCTTCCTCTTTCTTTATTTCCTCTTTTTCGTGTCGTGTAGTTGGCTGTGGTTTACCACCCGTGTGTTCAACAATAATCAGCTTAATTCTAGATTGAGCAGGGTTGCATTTGCTGCTTTACAATATATAGTTGAGTAATTTAGGGTCGCTTTCATAAAAGTCGGTTCACACTAAACGGCGGGTAATTTGACAACTAACCGAAAAAATCAGTCCATTAAAGACCGGTAATCATTAAAAGGAGATGGCAAAAACAGTCCTTAGGAATGTTTGAAAGTCCACCATCAGAGCCACCACTCCTTCAGGTTCGGTCAATATTTCAATAAAAAAAAATTGTATTTGATGGACATATACCAACAACATAGTTAGACTTATAATATATAATGGTTACTCTAACTCAATGTACTCAGTAAGTGAAAATATGTCCACCGTTTGGACATGTTTGCCATTTTGTAATTTTTTGGTTATTAGTATATAGGCAGTGCTTTTTGTAATTCATTTACCGGGAGAAAATTACAAATTGAATTTAGCAATTCCGGCTCAACGACGCACCTTCCTATTTCGACACTGCTTTCTTTTTGATCCGAAATTTTGAATTATAAGGCGGCCATGGCTGCTTGGGAGTCTCGTTTTAATATTGGAGTTTTATGAACAGTAAAAATTTACATTTATTATAAACACTTAGGGTTCTCCGAATATAGAGGTCATGAATACCTTTAATCTCATTTTGATTATGGAATTTTACAAAAAAAAAAGTAGAAGTTTGATTCCGCATAAAAAAAAATTTTGAATTATGTGAATAGGGTACTTTTGAACCTCATTTCTATAATGGAGTAAAAATTTTAATTTTGAACTATTGTTCGTGTTACATATGTTGAAAACAAATATTTTACGATACATCTAAATAACCGACTGAAAGTAGTGGCCATGAATCCCTTTGAATCTCATTTTCAAAAATTATTGCGTTTTTAGAAGAAATTTAAATTTTGGATTATGTGAACAGCAGCGACTTTGGATGCTTTTGAATCTCATTTTTATAATAGAGTTCTTTAAAAAAATTAAGCTTTTATTGTGTTTTCCCTAAAAATTTGAACTATTGCTTGCAATAAAACGCGCGAAATTGGTATATTTTTTTAAAGATTTTGGTACAGTTTAGTATAGCGAAGGTCAACTCTCACTAAAAAATCAAATTGGACAAACGCGCCGACGCCGGTGTATACTTTAACTCAATTTGCTTAATGAGTAAGAGAATGAAAATATGTCTACCTTTTGGAGAGCAAATGAAATATGAGTTGGACGCACCGACGCCACTACTGTCACTCAATATGCTCAATGAGTGAGAGAATGAAAATATTTCACCGTTGGAGTGTGTCCACATATACATATTTTGATTGAAAATGAATTTAGCGTTTATTTTGAAGTTCCTTAAATTTCTCAATGTGAACATGACGTCGGTTTTCATTTTAGTTTTGGATATACAGACAGTGCTGTCAATTTAGCAATTTACCTTTAGATCTGGTTTTTTTTGAAACCCATTTAGCGGGGGAAAATTACAACTTCAGTATATCGTTTTCTGGTTTTTTTCCTTAACCACAATTTAGACATGTATAAAGACATTTCATATTGACTATTATAGCATTTCAGTAATATTGTGTATGTAATATGTATTGTAATATGTATATGACCTGAACTTATTATTTATTATGGCTGTGCGTGTAAGTTTACCTTAAGTCCTATATCAATCAGAAAAAGTGAATTCTTTAAAAAAAAATGTTTAAAACTATGTAACTATGTAAGTATTTATTTTACATATTTTGTTATGGTAAATTTTTAGTAATTTTCTTGCGGTTTTTTTGCAAAAAAAAGATTGCTTTAAAAACTTAACAAATTCAAGTCAAGGTAAGAAATTAAATTTTATAAAAAGAAAAAAATTATTGTCCGGAACCTGGGCTCGAACCATAGAACGTACGCGTTTCACCCGAGACGCTTATGTCTGCTTCAGAAAATATTTCCACCATTAGGAGTATACATACATATCCATATGGCTTTTGAAAATGAATAAAACGTTCATTTGGAAGTTCCCCAAATTTCTCAATATTAGCGTGACGCCCGTTTCCACATTGGTTTTTTTTTTTATATTTTTTGTATGCAGTTTTCTCAATCTGGCTTTTAGAAGTCCATTTAAGGGGAGAAAATTACAATGTAATGATGGTTTTTTGGCTTTTTTCCTCAACGACAAATTGGACATATTTAAAACGAAGGTTATCATCTTAACTGGTCAAATTTAGTCAACATATGTAAGGGTTCGGGTTATATGTCTGCCCTTTGACACTTTAAAATATTTCAAGAAGAAAATAATTGATGTCTTCCGGAAAATTAACTCGATTTCTAACCACTTCGTAAAAAGTAAATTGATGAAGCTACAAACTGTGTTTTCGCTTTTTTGTATTTTAAATATAGGGTCTATCAGCCATTATGTCTCATCGGAAAAACCTGATAGAAATAATGAAAATTAACAAAATTCTCTACTGAGTTTCTCGTTCCGACGGAATTGGGTTGTGATATATAAAATTATTATAATAATATCACATATGGGCTACATTTATGTGTACCTTAAGTCAAATATTATTGAGAAAAAATTTAATTTCTTAAAAAATTCATGAAGCTATAGGTATTTTTTTAAGTATTTTGATAAACTGGAAACATTTTCTGGCGTTTATTTTGCAAAAATTTGATTTTTTAACTCCAAGATAGAGGTCATACACAGAAAACTATTGGGTTAAAAATATAAAAAATTAAAAGAAAAATCATGATAAGAAGTTTTCATATACATATTTAAAAACAAATTAAATTTACCGAAAAGAAAAAAGTTGTCCGGAACCTGGGCTTCAACCTTGGAATGTAAGCGCCGTAGCCGAAACGCTTACCACCTGCGCTACTACTCTATGTACAATAACACAGTCAGATACTGTACTTGACAGCTTTGACTTTATGCAGAAAACTTTACTGAATTATTACAATTTTTTTTATTTGTTAAACATAATATGCACTGCTCCTGACCCATACGAATATATGGGAAATTATGCATTTTTAGATATTGATATACTCTGGCAATTGATTGTATGAAAAAAATGTTAGCCTATTAATATATAGATAATGGTCAAATAGAATGATACCATATCTAACAAATTGCCCACCATTTGGTCTTTCGATTTATATGGCGCAAGGGATGCTTTTGAATCCCATTTTTATGTTATAGTTTTATGGTAACTAAATTTTATTGCGTTTTCAGGATGCACCTAAATTACTCAACGGAAATATTGGAATTTAACAAAAAAGTACAGTTTGATTACGTTTTTAAAATAAAAATAAAAATTTTGAATTTTATTAACAGAGGCGGCTAGGGATGCTCTTGAACTTTACTTTTATAATAGAGTTCTATAAAAATATAAAACATGTATTCTGTTTTCCGTAAAAATTGTAGTTTTGAACCATTGTTTGGAATAAAACTTTTGAGATATGTTGAAAATAAAATAACCGGCAGAAGAAAGTGGCCATGAATACCTTTGAATCTCATTTTTATTTGGAATTTTACTTTAAAGTACAAGTTTGATAGCTTTTTTAAAAAATTCAAATTCGGATTATATACACAGGGGCTGCTTGATGCTCTTGAACATCATTTTTATAATAAAGTTTTATAAAACACTTAAACTTTTATTGTGTTTTCTCTCAAAATTTTAATTTTGAATTATTCCTTGCTTGCAATACAACGCGCGACATATGTTGAAACAAATTGGAATTTTTTTTCAAGATTTTGGTATAGATCAGCATAAAAAGGTGGGCAACTCTCGTTTAAAATCAAATTGGACAGCCGCGTCGCAGCTGCTCAGTGAGTAAGAGAACGAAAATATAGAGCGAATGAAACATAAGTTGAACGAACCGACACCACTAAATGTGCTCAATGAGAGAGTACAAATATTTTACTGTTAGGAGTGTGTCCACATACACATATTTTTTTTTTTAATGAATTTAGCGCTTATTTTGAAGTTGCTCAATATGATCATGACGCCGGTTTCCTTTTTGCATTTTTTTTATATGCAGACAGAGCTATCCCTTTATATCTGGCTTTTTGGAACCCCATTTAGCGGGGGCTTATTACAAAGTCAGCATATGATGGTTTTTTGGCTGTTTACCTTAACTACCTGTATAAAAGACACTTATCTCTTTAATTCACTTCATATCATCAATTTTAATTTTGAACCATTGTTGGGAATAAAACGTTCGAGATATGTTAAAAATAAATATTTAAATTATATCTAAATAACCGGCTGAAAAAAGTGGCCATGACGCCTTTGAATCTCATTTTCATTACAGAGTTTTACAAACAAAATAGAAGTTTGATGGCGTTTTTGAAATTTATTTTAATTTGGAATTATATGAACAGCAGCGACTATGGATGAAAACTTTCATTGTGTTTTCTCTAAAAACTAAAATTTTTAACTAATATTGTTTGTAATAACACGTTCGAGATATGTTGAAAACAAGTATTCAAGGATGTATCTAAAAACCGGACGAAGAAAGTGGCCATGAAAACTTGACAAGGGATAACGGAAAATCGTTGCAACAAAAATCAGCTTACTACCCTTTCGGAAGATCAACACAACAAAATAAGCCAAGAAAACCTTTGAATCTAATTTTTACTTTGGAATTTTACAAAAAAGAAAGTTTATTTTAAACGATTTTATTAGGATAATGGATCTAGTGGTGCATAGTGCAAGTTAAAACTACATTAGTTAACTTCACTTCGTACTCAACGTTTCGGTACCGATTTGTAGCTTCTTCAGGAGTAAATCTTTACTTAGGACGACAAAAAAACAATGAATTATTTAGTTTAAAATAATTTTAAATAAAAACACTTACACAATTAAAAACGAAGAACTTATCGCAATAAGTATAAATACAATTAAAATTTTTAATCGCACTTGTATATATGTGTGCATGTCGGTATATTTGGTACCAGCTGACTTAGGTACACTTGTAATACTAAAAGTGTTTTTATAAACAAAGCGCATAACTAGCTGCAATGTCTTTTGTGTCCTCTTTTATGTTTACTGTTCGCTCTCTCTTTTGTAAAATCCGAAGGCTTTCCATTGTATATCGTATTTTGCCTCTTTTCTCCGTGTCTAATATTTTTGTGTTGGTTAGATCAGCTGTGTGTCCAGTGTTGAGAATGTGTTGTGACAGCGCAGTATTGTTTGTCTTTCTTCTTATGTCTGATTGATGCTCTGTTAACCTTATACCCAGCGAACGTTTCGTAGTCCCGATGTAAACCTTGTTGCAGCCTTCATCTTCGTTGCCTTTACATGTGATTTCGTAAACCACGTTATTTTGTTGTTCTAGCTCAATAGGGGTTTCTGTTTTTGTAAAAATTGTGGATAATGTGAAATTGGGTTTAAAAGCGAGAGTTATATTTTGTTCTTTGTTGTTTAGGTCGTGATTGAATTTCTCAGTTAGCTTAGGGATGTATGTTACGCTGTAGTAATGTTTTCTCTCTGTGTTTATATTCGTTGGTGCTTGCTTTGTATGTTCGTTATTTATTGACATTAGGGTTTCCTCGATTAAGGTATTTATTAGTTCGCCCGGATAATTGTTCTTTTTTAATATTGTATGTATTTTCCTTATATTTTCTTCTTTAAAGTTGTTGTGGCTAATAGTGAGTATTTTTTGTACTAAATTTCGCGCCGTGTTTATTTTATATTTAAAGGGTTGCGCAGAGTGAAAATTTATAATTCGACCAGATTAAATGGGTTTTGAATACCAATCCAGGATCATGTCTTTGCCTTCCCTGTATATCATCGCATCTAGAAAGGGGATGCAGCAATCTTTTTCTATTTCCACTGTAAATTTTAGTTTATTGTGGTGTTGGTTGAAAGTTTTTAGAATCGTTTCCAAATCATTTCGTAGTACAATTGCGCAAATGTCATCGACATATTTCACCATTAACTTTACATTGATGTTGTACTGATTTTTAAGTTCTTTTATCATGTAATCAAGTAGATCATCCATGACAATGTCTGCAATTGTTGGTGAAAGAGGGTTTCCCATTGGCATACCATATGTTTGTGCAAAGGTTTTGCCATCAAATACAAAGTAATTATTGTCTTTTAGACAGAAATGTAATATTTTTAAAAAGGTGTTTTTGGAGATATTGATTTTTTGTTGGATGAAACCAAACTTGTTCATTATTATTTTTGTTGCTAGCTATGTATGTTGAAATATTCGTAAATAGTGACACAACGTCAAAAGATACTAGTACTTCATCATCATTAATCTGTATATTTTCAAGTCTATCTTTAAAACAGGCAGAGTTTTTTATATTGTATTCTTCAGATATCAGGCTGTTCAGCGCAATTCCTATAAATTTCGAAAAGCCATAACAGGGAACGTTAGTGGATGATGATACCGGGCGTAAAGGCAAGTTGGTTTTATGTATCTTCGGTAGGCCATATAAACGAGGTGCAATCGCTGTGTTACTTATCATTTTATATTTCTCTGCTAAGTCGATTATTTTGTTTTTGTATAGAGCGTTAACCAGAGTGCTGTTTTTCTTTTGTAATGTGCTTGTGGGTTCGCTTCTTATTATTCTGTATGTGTTTCTGTATTCGAGTAGTTCGTACATTTTCTTTTTGTACTCTGCTTTGTAAAATACCACAGTTTTGCTACCTTTGTCCGAGTCTGTAACAACAATTTCTTCTTTGTGTTTCCTTAGTATCATTTTTGTTTTTTCAAAAGCTTCTAATATAAACTTGTCAGCTACATTGTTCTTAATATTTCTTTTGAATTCCAATATTCTATTGTTTATTTTGCTTCTTTCTACTTCCTTCTTCTCTATATCAATTGTGGTTTCTTGTATTATTTGCTCTAACTCTGCAATTATTTTTATTGGTTTAAAGTTCTCTTTTGTTGTGGGTAACGCGAATTTTCTCCCGAGAGAGAGTAACCATTTTACTTCCTCTGGAAAATCTATATTAGTTTTGTTAACAAACCAGTCGTTGTTTACAAAAATACCTAAGCTTATAAGTCGTTGGTTTTTCAGGCGTTCCAACTTTGCGGTCTGTATTGTCTCTCGTTCCTTAGTGGTTTTTTGGCTGAAAATGTGTTGATGGGATATTAGTGAGTTATATTCTGATTCGCTGAGGTTTTGGGATAAATTTCTCTCATTTTGGTGTAAATCATTTCTTGTTGTTTTAATATCTATATTAGTTTGTGTTATTTCTATGTTCAGCATTTCCTTCAGAAAATTCCGTGTTGCTTTTTCTATTTGTTGTTTGACTCTTTGTGATGTTGTGTTTATCGTGTTTTTCTTCACTGTGTTTGTCAGATGGTTTGGTATGAGGTCGTACTTCCTGCACTCTAAAAGGAACTTAAGTTGCGGTTTTAGTTTAGCTAATTTTTGTTGTTGTTTGCTGAATTGTTTTATTGTTGTGTGTATGTCTTCACCATGTATAAATTTCATGTGTTGGAAATAGTGTTTCATTTTTCTTTGATTTTTGTTGTTGTCTATTAATTAAAAGATTTGTGTATCGAATGTCGGCAGGCCTTCCGAATTATTAATATGTTTTGATTTTGCTGATCCGGTAATTATACTTTAAACGATTTTATTAGGCTAATGGATCTACTGGTGCATAGTGCAAGTTAAAACTACATTAGTTAACTTCACTTCGTACTCAACGTTTCGCTACAGATTTATAGCTTCTTCAGGAGTAAATCTTTATTTAGGACGACAACAAACAATGAATTATTTGGTTTAAAATAATTTTAAATAAAAACACTTACACAATTAAAAACGATTTGTGATATAAATTTTTCTAAAAAATTATCGCAATAAGTATAAATACAATTAAAATTTTTAATCGCACATGTATATATGTGTGCATGTCGGTATATTTGGTATATTTGGTACCAGCTGACTAAGGTACACTTGTCATACTAAAAGTGTTTTTATAAACAAAGCGCATAACTAGCTGCAATGTGTTTTGTGTCCTCTTTTATGTTTACTGTTCGCTCTCTCTTTTGTAAAATCCGACTCTCAACACTGGACACACAGCTGATCTAACCAACACAAAAATATTAGACACGGAGAACAAAGGCAAAATACGATATACAATAGAAAGCCTTCGGATTTTACAAAAGAGAGAGCGAACAGCAAACATAAAAGAGGAAACAAAAGACATTGCAGCTAGTTATGCGCTTTGTTTATAAAAACACTTTTAGTATTACAAGTGTACCTAAGTCAGCTGGTACCAAATATACCGACATGCACACATATATACATGTGCGATTAAACATTTTAGTTGTATTTATACTTATTGCGATAATTTTTTAGAAAAATTTATATCACAAATCGTTTTTAATTGTGTAAGTGTTTTTATTTAAAATTATTTTAAACCAAATAATTCATTGTTTGTTGTCGTCCTAAATAAAGATTTACTCCTGAAGAAGCTACAAATCGGTAGCGAAACGTTGAGTACGAAGTGAAGTTAACTAATGTAGTTTTAACTTGCACTATGCACCACTAGATCCATTAGCCTAATAAAATCGTTTAAAATAAACTTTCTTTTTTGTAAAATTCCAAAGTAAAAATTAGATTCAAAGGTTTTCTTGGCTTATTTTGTTGTGGTGATCTTCCGAAAAGGTAGTAAGCTGATTTTTGTTGCAACGATTTTCCGTTATCCCTTGTCAAGTTTTCATGGCCACTTTCTTCGTCCGGTTTTTAGATACATCCTTGAATACTTGTTTTCAACATATCTCGAACGTGTTATTACAAACAATATTAGTTAAAAATTTTAGTTTTTAGAGAAAACACAATGAAAGTTTTCATCCATAGTCGCTGCTGTTCATATAATTCCAAATTAAAATAAATTTCAAAAACGCCATATATGTATATATGATTTCAGCTTATTATTTATTATATAAGTATACCCTAAGTCCTATATCCATCCAAATGTAAAGGCAATAAAAAAGCAAACTCCTTAAAAAAACCATCAATCTTTGTAAGTATTTACCTTACATATTTTGTTATGGTAAATTTTAGTAATTTTTTGGGGGTTTTTTTTGCATAACATTTGTTTTAAGAAAATATTGCTAAATACTAAAGTCAAGATAAGAAGAAAATCTATTAAAAAAAAAATGAGCGTTCGGAACCTGGGCTCGAACCACAGAACGTACGCGTTCCACTGCAGCCGTGTGCACCTGCGCTGTTCCGATACATACATATGCGGGTGTCAAATACCTTACCTAAGCGCTATAGCCACAGAAAAATTTCCACCGTTGGGAGTATATCTACATACATACATATCCATATGGCTTTTCAAATAAACGAAGCGTTTATTTTGAAGTTTCGCAAATTTCTCAACATTAGCCTGACTGATTGGTTTTTTTTTTTATAAACTGGCAGTTTTCGCAATTTTTCTTTCAAGTCAGGATTTTATTACAACTTCAACATATGATAGTTTTCTGGCCTTTTCCCCAACCACAACTTGTCCCCAACATAACGGGTCAAATTTAGTCTACATATATGCAAGGGCTCAAATTAAAATATTTGAAGAAGAAAACAATTGATATATTTAGTAAAATGAACACGATTTCTAACCGTTTTTAAATATAAATTTGAAGTAGCTAAAAACTGTGTTTTCCCCTTTTGTATTTTATGTATAGGGCCTATCTCATCGGAAAACCCCGATAGAAATAATGAGCTCCGATAAATTTCGAGATTCCTAGAAAGTTTCTCGGTCCGACAGAATTTGCTTTTTTGCTTTGATATATACTCGTATAGTGCATATGAGTTGCATATAATAATTTTCTGGAGTTTTGAAAAATAATGTTTTTTCACTCTAAGATAGAGGTCATAAACAGAAAAATATTGGGCTAAGAATATAATAAATAAAAATATATTTAAAGACAACTAAAAAAAAAGTTGTCCGGAACCTGCCCTCGAACCTTGGAACATACCGTCCTAACCGAGACGGTTATCACCTGCGCCACTGCTGCGTGTGCAATGACACAGTCAGATACTGTACTTAACAGCTATAGCTTTTTGCAAACTTTAATGAATTATTACAAATAAATGATGCATTATCTGTTAAATGTGCACCGCTTCTGAGCCATACGAAGCCATCAAAATACATGTTAATTGGAAATGTGCATGTTTAAATGTTAGCCTATTAATATATAGATATATCTCGACTCGTTTATCCCGAATGAAGTAATATACAAGGTGGCGCAAAAGTAAGCTTCCGATGTTCAGCATATCGGTTGTGGCACGTGCAGAGTGTGCTGTTGCTACGTCTCGTTAGAACCACATGTTTTCCAATCCCAATTCATCAAGTTGCGGGTGAAAGAACTCGTTGATCATTGCTCTGTAACCGTTTGGCCCCGACCGATTATTGGTCAAATAAATAGTGTATTTCGCATGTGTTTACTACACAAATGTCAAAACAGAACTGACTTTAGGGGCCAATCGCAAAATTTATAGCATTTTCTGATAGGAGGATTACTGTGTGCGTAGCACTACTAGGTATAAAAATGTGTGTCTTTTATAGGCGCCAAAGTACTCCATCCATCTTTATGAAATTTTCACAATATATACTTGGGTTCACTGGGTACAGAATAGACAATATATAGTTTTGGAAAAGTGGGCGGAGGACGCCCCAAGGCTATATTAAGTCACAATTCGTCATAACTCCGAACTTTTTTGGTCTAAATGAATGATATTTGGATATACCCGTCACTTAGTCTATAACTATATAATTTTTCAAAAGTGGGCGGTGCTACGCCCACACATTTTGTGTTTTGTTTTTGCTCTTAAACTTTCACGATAGGTTCAGTCTGTATATAGCTTTTAGAAAAGCCCCCAGGTAATGTAAAGCTGCAGTTCGTTATAGCTAGTACTTTATTTGGTTAAAGCTAATGACATTTTATATACAGATGTGTTTTATGTATCAAAGCAACGTCTACGGGGTTTGCTAGTATATTATAAAATGGCGAAAGCAACCAACGAATTTCAGCATTCTTTTGAAAAACTGAGACACTAGTTTGCGTTCAAATAGACAGACGGACAGGCAGACAGACAGACGGGCGGAGAGACGGACATAGCTAAATCGAGTCCGCTCGTCGTGCTGATCATTTTAGTAAACTTTTCTCTTCTTCTTCTCATACTTACATACATTTAATGCTTATGAAAGGTATGGAAATCAAAAAAGACATATAACTTCGCTATTGCAGTGGGCTATTAACTACGTGCCGAATATTTTGCTTGTGTGTTTTCCGATTTGGCTAATTTTTGGCAGGGGCAGTTGTATAATAAATACTACTGAGAACCAGCTGACCAATTTTTTTCACATCAAATCAAATTTATTATCAGTCACCCTAGCACAACAATTTTGGAAAAAATTATTAACAGTGCCAGTCACGTATGATACAATTAAAATTAAAGCTAAATGTTCTAAGAAATCTAACATATAACATAAAGAGGGGAAGAAGAAAAAGGGGAAGAAAAAAAAAAAAAAAAATAAAAGAGGAAAACAGGAAAGATAGGTGGAAAAGGAAATTACAATAATTGAATAACTTAATGACTATAATAAGGAAATGAGGAAATGCATATTCAATAGAGTTGGAATAATTAGCGATTATTGTAAAAATTGGTAACTTCTTTTCAAAAAAGCAGTGGATTTGTAAGAAGCCTTAATCTGGATGGTAGTGAGTTCCAAAGACGAACCGCATTAATGAAAAATTTACGCTCGGATGTCAGAGTTCTGTGTTTAGTGTAAACAAGCAATGTAGACCTTGAAGACTGTAGAAACTGAAGCCTTTGATATAAATAGTTCGGTTCCTTTATATGAATTATTTTCTGTATGAACAGCAGAGTTCTGACTTTTAACAAATTGTCGAAAGAAATGTTTAACAATTTTTCAGCATACGCAGACACATGGTCAGATCGTTTTAGCCCAAATACATATCTGGCAATGTTGTTATAAATAACATTAAGCTTGTTTCTACATAAAGAGTCACAACTAGCATATATCTCACAACCATACAGTAACGTGGGTATCAAGTACGCTTTAGCAAGAAGAAGTCTGATGTGTAAAGGAGTGAAATACTGAGCTAGCCATAGTGTGCGGAGCATTCCATACACTTTGCCAATTGCACTAAAAATGTGATTATTCCATGTCAGAGTTTTGTTGAATACTAAACCGAGATTTTTCGCAGTATCAACATATTGTATAACAGAACCGCCCAGCATCACTTTATCCAGGTCTTGTGTATTGAAGCAATTTTCATTGCAATATCAATATTGAACTATAAGCGATTGCCTTTGAAACTACCAGAAATTTTATGCTTAAAAGTGGGCGGTGCCACCCCTACTTCTTCAAAATTTACCAGATTTCTTTGCGGCCGAGTTTTTTTTAAAAAGTTTATTATGTGTGCAAAATTTTGATTGATATAACTTGCTTGGTTGTAGAAATATCGCTTTTTAAATTTTAAAAAAAATTTTTAAGAACTATGTTAAAAAACTGGGCGTGGACATAAACTGATTTCGCCCATTTTTAGAACAAACAATTACCAGTATATTTTGAACATTATCACCAAATTTCGTTTCGACAATTCAATTTTTGGCGGAGTTATGGCATAAAAAGTTTGGTGGAATAGTCCACTATAAAAGGGGCGAAGCCACGCCCATTTTCGAAAATTTTAAGTTTTTGGATTTTTTTGTTTGCGGAAACTTTAAAAGTGAAATATAAATGATGTAAAGCTATTTTACGCAAAGTTATTGCGTATATAATATATGTACGATCCTCTTCAAAATCTTTCATATAAAAGTGGGTGTGGACCTATTCTTTTCCTCGAAACCACACCTGGAAACCTGCGTGCTGAATTTCGGCACGATATCTTGAACGGTGTGTGATTAATGATTAATAACATTTCTAAATTTGACTTAATCAAAAGTGGGCGGTGCAACTCCCATTTTCAAAAATTGTTTGAAAAATTTATTTTATGCCTCAATCTCAATGTAGTCACCAAATTTTATCCTTATAGGTGTGTTTTGTACTGAGTAATCATTTTTTGTGTGTTTTCGGAAATATTCTATGTATAGAAAGTGGGCGTGGCTATTGTCTAAGCTCTATGGAGGGCGAGTAGTTTTTTTGAGTTAGTTTTTTGTATATTATTTTATTATTTGTTCAGAGAGTAGAACGGGGGGTGCGGAGCACATGTTGCATAAGGGGCAACCTTTGAGAATATTTATTTAATTATTTTATTTATATATTATGAGTTGTTCTATATAGAAGTGGGGTGCGTTGCACCTGTTACACCTTGTATTTATTAATTGGGGGCGAGCACTGTTGGCTCTGAGGCATTGCGCGGGATTGGCTTCCTCATTTTCGGTGTGAAAAACCCCCGATTTGGGATCGGAAAGCATAAACTATATCTTTCGAATATTTCATTAGCTGATTGCGAATTTCATGCAATACAAATGAAATAAACGAAAGAAATGACTACAGCTTATGTCGCTTAAACATACTCCCCCCCTAGACGGCTTAGTCGTCTAGTGAGATTCATAAGTCGCCGGTTCGAATCCGGCTCGAAGGACCATGTCTAAGCTTTATGGAGGGCGAGTAGTTTTTTTGAGTTAGTTTTTTGTATATTATTTTATTATTTGTTCAGAGAGTAGAACGGGGGGTGCGGAGCACATGTTGCATAAGGGGCAACCTTTGAGAATATTTATTTAATTATTTTATTTATATATTATGAGTTGTTCTATATAGAAGTGGGGTGCGTTGCACCTGTTACACCTTGTATTTATTAATTGGGGGCGAGCACTGTTGGCTCTGAGGCATTGCGCGGGATTGGCTTCCTCATTTTCGGTGTGAAAAACCCCCGATTTGGGATCGGAAAGCATAAACTATATCTTTCGAATATTTCATTAGCTGATTGCGAATTTCATGCAATACAAATGAAATAAACGAAAGAAATGACTACAGCTTATGTCGCTTAAACAGCTATCATCGATTTCGCCCATTTTAAATAGCGCTCGGAGATGAGTACCAAGGAACCTGCACTAAGATATCTCAAAATTTACTCAAGTTATTGTAAACGGAGGGGCGGACGGACGGACGGACGGAGATATCTCTATGAAATTTGGCACATGGATGTATTTTTTATTAGACATTTGTCGGATCCGGTATAATCGGGTCACTATAGCATAAATCTCCCATACAACCGATCGTTCAAATAAGAGCATTATGACCATTTCTCCCTCATTTTTAAAGATTAAAACTTGAAACTGGGTGAGTTATTTTCTTATGGGTAGCAAAAGATTTCGTAAAAAAATCACCAAGATCGGAGCTATATATAGTATATATCCCATACAACCGATCGTTCAGATAAAAGGATTATGGCCATTTCTCCCTCATTTTGGAATATTAAAACTTGAAATTTGGTGAGATATTTTCTTATGGATATTAAAAGATTTCGTAAAAAAATCAAAAAGAGCGGAGCTCTATATAGTATATATCCCATACAACCGATCGTTCATGCTGACAAAGTTTTATAGAACTTTAAACAATGCGTATTTAAGTTTGCATGTATTCATGAAAGGTATAAAGCATTCGGCACAGCCGAAGACAGCGGCGTCCTTGTTATATATACTTTTGTTACACTCACAAGGTATATTACTTCATTCGGCATAAACGATTCGAGATATATATTTATTTATGTATATCAAAACGTTCAGGATGAAAAGTAAAAAGCGAGTCCGAACGCTTTGTGGCATGCTGGTTGTGTGATGGACTTGTCCACGCCAAGTGCACTGGGTTAACCGGTAGAATAGCTGACCTGCTTAACGAAGGAAAAGGTCTGCGCTGGTCTTGTTCCAAATGCCGGTCGACGGAAGTTGATCTCTGTAAAATCTTTAGGCATATCAGAAACGGTTTTTCTGAAATAAGCAAAGATTTTTCATTGCTGACCGAAAAATTCAAAAAATATGAAAATATTTTCAAAACCTTGGAAACTTTGGAGAATTCGTCTCATTTGGAATGCTCTGATAATCGCGAAAACAAGCGCAGGCCTACTACCTCAACAGTGCCGAACTTGCCTCAACCCCTTGAACTTATCGATTTGGCTTCTCCAATTCCTAGTACGGAAGAACGCCCCTTCAAAAACGTCCACTAGGAAAAACCCGGAACCTTCAACTATTGCAATGGAGTCTGAACCAATCGTTGGTAAGCTGGTTGTGGTTCCTCGCAAAAAATCTTTTTTTGTGTCTAGGTTCCATCCAGACACTACCGAGGATGATTTCTAAAATTAAAGATCAAAGCGTAACTGTTAGAAAATTTAATTTCACATATCAAAGAAGTATGTCTTCGTTTAAGATTGATGTATCTGGGAAAGATTTCGATACTCTTTTGGACAGCTCTTTTTGGCCTCCCGGGGCTATTGTGCGGGAGTTTGAATACAGACCGAATAGGAATGTTCAAAATGTAGCGAAAATTTTTCGTAATAACGTTGAGTCAAAAAACTGAGCACTTAATCCGTGAATATCTTTTATCAAAATGTCAGAGGTTTAAATACCAAATTAACTGATCTCTTTTTGAAATCTTTTCATTGTAAATATAACGGAATTGCTTTTACCGAAACTTGGCTAAAACCTCATGTTTTCAATTCAGAGTTTTTTTGTAATGAATATCAGGTATATAGAAATGATCGCTTGAACAGAGTCGGGGGTGGTGTTCTACTTGCCGTTCATTCCTCCAGCCCTTCAGAAGAGGTTAATATTCCTAACATCGATTTCATTGAGTTCAAATGCATCCACCTTCAACTAGACAACGTCTCTATGTACTTACATGTTTGCTACATCCCTCCAGCATCAGATTTTTCAGTCTACATGCAACATGTCTCTCTGCTCAAAACTGTTAACTTTATGACTAAAGCTTCAGATTCAATTATTGTTTTGGGTGATTTTAACTTACCTCATATATCGTGGAACATATCTGATGGTAACATTATTCCATATCCGTCCAACCTGGGGTACAATGACTTTTTAGATGGAATTTCCGATCTTTAATCAAATAAATGTTAACGCTAACAAGTTTGGGAAAGTCTTAGATTTAGTGTATGTTAATGATATAAACCAATTTTCTGTAAATCGTTGTGATCCGTTGGTTTTACCAGAAGACCTTTACCATCCTTCTATGGAAATAGTCTACGAAACCATAAGTAATGGCCAAGGCACTCAATGCTACTCATGTAGTAGCTTTGATTTTAACTTTTCCAAAGCAAACTACAAGAAATTAAATAAAGAACTGTCTAAATTAACTTGGCCTCAATTTGGTTGTAATATCGATCTAAACGTCTCACATTTCAATCACACTATTTACTGCCTATTTGAGAAGTTTATTCCCAAACGTAAATTAACTTATGATCATCCTACGCAAGCTTGGTTTACTAAAGAGCTTAAGGCTCTTAAAAATAGGAAAACGCGATCATTTAATTTATATAAGAAATCTGGATTAAATAAACATTACTTACTGTATTCCAGTCTACGTCAGAAGTACATAGATTTAAATAAAAGGTGCTATAAAGCTTATATCCTAAAACCAAAAGAGACATTATTCTCAATCCAAAGTCATTTTATGGTTTCGTAAATTCTAAACGTAAAGTATCAGGGTTTCCCTCAGCCATGAAATATCAAGACATTATATCTAGCGATAATCAATATATCGCAAATTTTTTTGCTCAATTTTTCACTTCTAACTACTCTGCTGTCACCAATTCAAACTTTCAAAACTACCCTTCATTAGCTACACGGGACAAATTCAATTAATTCACCAATTATATGCACCAAAGATGTTCTAATTTACCTTAAAACCTTAAAAGAATCTGTTAAATACGGCCCTGATAGGATTTCTACATGTTTTTTGAAAAAGTGTGGGAACCATATTTACCAACCCCTTACCAATTTGTTCAATCTATCACTAAAGTGTGGTGTTTTTCCAACTGCGTGGAAAGAATCGTTTCTTCTACCGCTGCATAAAAGCGGGAGTAGGTCTTCTATAGAGAACTATCGTGGCATCGCAAAGCATTGTTGACCTGGGGGTTGCTATGGACTATAAACTCAGTTTCAACCGCCATATTAACACAACAGTCAATAAGGCTAGAGGTGTCCTAGTATTCGTTAAACGATGGTCCAAAGAATTTAGCGACCTTTATGTAACTAAAGCCCTCTTCACTACATTAGTCAGACGGATACTTGAATACGGTTCTATAATTTGGAACCCGCGTTACCAGGTTCATGTAGATCACCTTGAATCAGTTCAAAAACAGTTTTTGCTATTTGACTTAAGAGATTTTCATTGGGATCCCTTGTACAATCTGCCACCCTATACGAATCGTTTAAAACTCATTAATCTGCACACACTTTCTAGTCGGAGGGTAATGCTTGGAATTTTTTTATGATTAAATTGCTAAATGGTTCACTATCCAGCCCATTTCTTTTAAGTGAAGTGAACTTCAACGTACCGTCTCGTCCTTCAAGGCAGTTTAAACCTCTAGTCTTAAAACAGTGGCGAACCAATTTTCAGTTAAATGAGCCTTTTCGCTGTTTGTGTCAAGATTATAACTCTCTTTCTGGTAGATTTGATATTTCAGACTCGCTTTTCAGCATAAAAAAATCAATTCTTTCTATCCTAAATTCATAGCTACTAATTGTTTCTTATTCTTTGACTTCTATTTTAACTTTTAACAATAATTTTATTCTGTTAACTAGTTATTTCGTAATGTATAATCTATCCTATATGTACTTTACTTAGCTGATGAGGTTTTCTCTGTAGCTGAGCAGTTTTAGATCTCGACGATTAACAAACCAAAGCCTTTCAACGACTCGGCACGGACGAATAATCCGCGCGTTATGCGGATGCGCCCCTCGCGCCGGTCGGGCGGGATATGGTGGGTAATCCGTTGGGAATTATTAATATTATTATTATTAAAAATATTCGGGCAAGTAGTAAATACCTCACTGCAAAAGCGAAGTTGTATATGTTTTTTGATATTCATAACTTTCATGAACATGAAATGTTTGTACGTATACTGAAATGATCAGGAGGATGAGCTGAGTCGATCTAGCCATGTCCGTCTCTCGATACGTCTATCTGTCTGTCTATTTGAAAGCAAATACGAACAGGAAGTATTAAAATAGACCTGCGTAAATTGGGATGACATAATAGATCACTACTAGGTATATAATGTTCGGTTCCACCTGAACTTAGACTTCCTTACTTGTTTGATTTTCATACCTTTCATAAACATTAAATGTATGTAAGTATGAGAACAAGAAGAAAAAAGTTCACTAAAATGATCAGCACGATGAGCGGAGTCGATTTAGCCATGCCCGTCCCTCCGTCCGTGTGTCTGTCTGTCCGTCTGGCTATTTGAACGCACACTAGTCTCTCAGTTTTACAAAAGATTGCTGCAATTCGTTGTTTGCTTTCGCCATTTTATAATATACTAGCAAACCCGGTAGGCGTGGTTTTGACGTAGAACACATCTATAAATAAAATGTCATTAACTTGAACCAAATAAACTCCTAACTATACCGAACTGCAGCTTTATATAACCTGGGGGCTTTTCCAAAAGCTATATACAGACTGTGTCGTGCCCAGCGAACTCCTGAACCTATCGTGAAAGTTCAAGACAAAAACAAAACACAAAATATGCGAGCGTGGCACCGCCCACTTTTGAAAAATTATGTAGATATTGACTAAGAGACACATATATCCAAATTTCATTAATCTAATCCAAAAAAGTTCGGAGTTATGACGAATTGAAACTTTGTATAGCCTGGGGGCGTGGCTCCGCCTCCTTTTCCAAAACTATATTTTGTCTATGCTGTACCCAGTGAACCCAAGTATATATTGTGAAAATTTCAGAAAGATCGGTTGAGTTCTTTGGCGCCTATAAAAGACACACATTTTTATACCTTTCATGAACATGAAATGGTATATTAACTTTGGTCCGATGTTTGTAACGTTTAGAAATATAAGAGATAGACCCACCATTAAGTATACCAAATTGATCAGGACGATGAACTGAGTTCATACAGCCATGTCCGTCTGTCCGTCCGTCCGTCTGTTTGAACGCAAACTAGCCCCTCAATTTTTGAGATATCTCGAGGAAATTTGGCACACGGATGTATTTCTGTATTATATTAGACATTTGTCAGATCCGGTTTAATCGGGTCACTATAGCATAAATCTCCCATACAACCGATCGTTCAAATAAGAGGATTATGACCATTCCTCCCTCATTTTTAAAGATTAAAACTTGAAACTTGGTGAGATATTTTCTTATAGATAGCAAAAGATTTCGTAAAAAAATCACCAAGATCGAAGCTATATATAGTATATATCCCATACAACCGATCGTTCAGATAAGAGGAGTATGCCCATTTATCCCTCATTTTGAAATATTAAAATTTGAAACTTGGTGAGATATTTGCTTATAGATGGTTAAAGATTTGGTAAAAAATCACCAACATCGGAGCTATACATATATAGTATATATCCCATACAAGCGATCGTTCAGATAAGAGGATTATGGCAATTTATCCCTCATTTTGAAATATTAAAACTTGAAACTTGGTGAGATATATTCTTATGGATATTAAAAGATTTCGTAAAAAAATCACCAAGATCGGAGCTCTATATAGTATACATCCCATACAACCGATCGTTCATGCTGACGTATTTAAGTTTGCACGTGTTCATGAAAGGTATAAAGCCTTCGGCACAGCCGAAGACAGCGCCGTCCTTACTTGTTTAATTTTCATATCGTTCCCTTAAAGTATAGATACAGACGAAAAGTAGAAGGCTTAGTTATTTATAACTTGGTACATCTTCATATCGTTCCCCGAATATACAAATGTCAATGAAATACGGGAAAATTTGTATCGTTATTATAAGTTGGATAGTTGTCATACATTTCATAAAATGAATTGCTAATTGAATCGATATAATGGTCTGAAATTAGTTGACGTTATTTCTATATTGGGACTCTTCGCTTCCATCTGAAGAGTCATGGAGGGTGGGTAAAGAGCGGTGAGGAAATAGGAAGTACCACAGCGTAATAGGTAAAAGATATTATTTAGCTTTTGTTACAATATCATATTTATATTTTTTTTTGGTTATTAAAAATGCTGCCATAAGAATTCCCCAAACCCTTACGTGCGCGTATAAATATTTTTCTGGTTAAGCCTACGGTTTGTCGTAAGTGGTGATTTTGTTCGGTGTCTGCTTCAGCGAATCCACATTAAGTGGCTGAAGTTCCGGGACAGCGAGACGCACACGGGCAGACATTGCCTCTGACTACTCGTCACCATTTAAACTTGGTACAAATAATAAAGAATTGTCAACCCATTATTCAAGAAAATTTGGAAAAGCCTCTGCGTTGCAAATGTCAAGTTCTTCAAGAGAATTGTTGATCTCCTCCCTAGCAATGCGTCTTCGCCAAAGTTGAACTTCAGCAATGCATATTTCACTAGTATTGTCGGGTAGAATCGAAGAGTTTTCATAACAATGTATCATGTTTGGAAATAGGCAGCCGAAATTCGATAAAATATTCCGATGATTCAAAAATCGATCTTTTAAATGAGTGATAAAAGTATCGAGGTAAGGTGTGTAAATGGTGATTCGATAGTAATCTTCGACTGAATCAGCTGGTGCGTTGGAGTGCTGTCTTGGCTTCCGCAACTCAAAGTCATGTTCTTCGCTAATTTTGCTCACATTTTCAAAGATTTCTCTGAAATTCTCTACAGCATATTCTCTTCTTTTGATCAATTACGTTTTTGCAGCATCGGCTTATTTGATGACTTGACTGGATTATTCCACTTTAGGCCCCCTTTCACAATTAGGAAATTTCATGCAAGCGCACAATTTGATATAACAAAAGATAATAAACTTGATCACATTATAAAACTATTTAACAAGTTGAAAGTGGACAGGTATTTCCTCTACAAGTTTATCTGCCATTTATATTAAATACAAAAATTGCATTGTGAAAAGTCGTAGATTTTTTGCGAATATTGAAGAGAAGTTATCAAAAATTTTAAAATAAATATGGGCGTGTTATCAAAACGGTTTGCGTTGTTTTTCTATGCAAGAAGAAAATTGATCTTAAACCAAGCGGTTTTGTAAGGAAATATGTAATTGTGCCAACTCGATAAGGGGCAACGTTTTGTGCAATAAGAAGAAATAGTACATTTTCTCGGAGGATACGAGGAGGCGCCAGTCAACACCCCCAGGAGCCAAGAATCCCCAACGGCAGTGAGTATACATAAAATTAACTATACGGTATCGTATCGAATTTGTAGAAAAATGCGGCAATTAACGAAGGAAAAAACTAGTAGACCAAAGACTCTGCTCTGTTGGTTGTCCCTTTCTAACTTGTGGCGGGAATCGAAGGGAAGTATCTAAGTGTCCAATGATCGATGATCATTCTTATTGCAACATGTACTTATTGGTTTTGAATTTCTACTGCGAAAAAAGGAAACGGCAACGAAAAGACACATTTTTTTTACTAATATTGAATGTGCTACAAACTGCACACTCCAAAAACAATCTAAGAACTCTGAAAAATTTTACGAAAATTCGTTGATATTTCGCCAATTCTGAGAACATAATTTACATTTTTCGTATGCAATTCCGACCTATATATTTGGAGAAAATAATTTTAAATAATTTCACCTAGCCAAAATTGGTGAACATATCAAAAAACTACCTGAACGCAGACTTATTCTGCTTAGTGTGTTTAGATTATTTATATTATATTATTTATTATAAATAAGCATTACTTGATGTAAATATCGCGAATTTTGTGTTTTTTCAAAAATTATTTATTTATTCATGAATATCTATTTTGTCCCCTTCAAAGTAATCCCCATGAGATATTATACACTTGTGCCAACGGTTTTTCCAATCTTCGAAGCACTTCAAAAAATCATTTTTTTGTATCTTGTTCGGCTCCTCCTTCGATGTCGTCTTTATCTCGTCAAGAGAAGCGTAACGTCGTCCCTTCATGGGCCTCTTCAGTTTAGGGAACAAGAAAAAGTCACAGGGGGCCAGATCTGGGGAATACGGTGGCTGCGGCATCATTAGTGTGTTGTTTTTGGCCAAAAAGTCGCGCACAAGCAACGATGCGTGAGCAGGGGCGTTATCGTGGTGCAAAAGCCAATTTTTGTTCTTCTTTGCACATCTTCTCGGCCTTCTGAGAACATTTTGTACTACCGATAAACGTTGCTTCGGTCCAAGGTAGCTTCTCCGTATGCCACAGTCAACAACCGGAATGCATCCGCGCACTTAATTTCGTTTTTCACACAAAATTTGATACAGGTTCTTTGATCCATTTTTTTGAATAGGTAAAAATCGAAGACGATCCAAAACACGTGCAAGCAAAGCAGCTGTCAACAATTAACTGAACATTCAAAATGGCCGAGCTTGTCGGCATAAGTGAGAGACATGAGTACCAACATAACGCCAAAAAAATTCGAAATTCGAATATACGTAACCAGCGAAAATTCAAAATTCGCGATACGTTTTGAACACACCTCCTACATATAAATCATTATATTTTCATTGTTAGGATATCCAGAATCCAGGATATCCAGAAGAGTAAGCCACAACTTACAATTTTAGCATAACATATGTTTAGGCGAGATAATGTAACTTTAGCGCCCTTCCAGTCACTCACACCAACCCACCCACCTGTGTGGGCATGCATGCATATTCGTGTTTTGTCAGCACACATATACATGCATGGGGGTGTGCATGTGTGGGTTCACCTCCCCTTAAAACCGGAGGATGATTTTCAGGTTCAACGGTTGTCCTCGATTGAAAAACCGTCCACTTTTCCAGAGACAGTCGACACGACCACATCACGGCCAGCCCAGGATTTTTCGCTCGCACCAAGGTAAACTAATTGTTTATAAATTATATTTTATATAAATACACGGCCAACTTTTGATAACGAGAATTCTCGTTGTTTCTTGTTTATTTTCATTTCGAGCACAAATTCGACCGCCGTGCTTTTGAGCCACCGCCGCTCCCAGTTAGCACCACGCTCGAATTTACATGGTCCATCTCCCCGTCTAGAGACACCAGCATACAGTCCACAACAACAAAAATTGGAGAAATTATATTAAACAACTATAATTGGGTCAATACCAGAAGCTGCCACACAATAAAAGGAGAAAAAACCTCAATATTTCACGCACTGCCGCAATATCAACAAACAACTCTGCCATACACTCTGCCGCAATTACACACAACAAACAACTCTGCCATACACTCTGCCACATACCACAACCAACAACACAAACTATATACAACAAATTCGGCCGATCACCACATCAAAACACGTAAGTTGTATATTTCTTGCCACTTAGTTTTTTTTTGTGTTGCATAAAATTGTATAAAAGTGCCGCCCGCGAGTGTAATCAAACGTTAGTGCGATTAGTGAATATTTAACAATAGTGATTTTTTTTTGTTCAGTTAAGTGCTTTATTTTTCTTTAAATTTTAAATTAAATTGAACGCTTAAGAATCCTTGTGACTATCCGGATTATCCCCCCACCAGTGGTAAGGTTTTTTGGACACAGCGCAAGGCAAGAGGTAACATAACCTCATTTTCACAATTAGTTCACTTAGCCTTTCGATCTTCAGTTTGTTTTTGGTTTTTCCACTTGTTTCTTTCGGTAATAAACAGAACAGAATTTTAATCGAAGGCTAGTTTTATTATTTTCTTATAAAATTCACTATTTTTATAGCACTTTTCTTTGTTTTCACATTTCTTCATTTAATATTCACTTTCGCTCGTTTGATACACCGCGCACTTTATCTGTGTTTGTTGTGTATTTCTTTATTGCGGCAACACATACACACATTTATATATACATATTCCCCTTATACGTGTGGGTGGCGAGTAAGTCACAAAGATTTTGTTCAAATTTTGTTTAAATTTTTTGCGTTTGCAGCAAACAATTATTCGTCAGACAAATCGGCCAAGTCTGCAATATAATTTAAAAATTAACAATAAATAAAAATAATTGAATTAAATTATACATTAATTGAGTTTATTACAATTTTATTGAGGTTGTTTTGATTTTCCTGGGTAAAATACTGCCTTTACCTTTTCTATTCAGCATTTTTCTTGTACGGTTGAGCATTTCATCGTACCTTCAGCTTTCTTTTTTCGGTTTTGTTTTGATTCTACAGATCCTCTAAGTCCAAAATATGGAAAGTTTCATTAGGCTGGCTGATTCGATTTTTGAATTCGAATCAGACTACAATGAATTAGAGGATTCAGTCCACAGCAAGTACACTCTTGGGCTTCAACAAGAGGACTTGAAGGCAATGTGGAGAAAAACCAGAACGGCTTATGACGACTTACTTAATTCAGATAAGTTAGAGGCCACTGGTATAGTTTCTGTCAAACAGAAATATAAGAGATCATATGCAGTATATTTACGCTGCATGTCAGACATGGCTACACGCCAAGGGACATACAACAAACCAGAAAATAAATCTGAAGAAAAGCCCGAATTTGAACACAGTATCCGCCTGCCTCCATGTGATACTGAAGTTTTCAAGGGCGATTATCTGTCATGGCCAACATTTCGTGACATGTTCACTGCCATATATATCTTAAATAAACGCCTAACACCAGTGGAGAAATTGTTCCATCTGAACAATAAGACACAAGGTGAGGCAAAAGATATTGTGAAAAAATGTCCGCTCACGAATGAGGGATTTGATACGGCCTGGAGAAATTTATGCGAGAGATACGAAAACAAACGTATCCTAGTAAACTCGCAACTCCAAATTTTATTCAACTTGAAAAAGGTAGAGAGTGAATGTGGTAGCGCGATTAAAACACTTCAGCGCGAAATAAATAATTGCCTTTCGTCCCTGCGAAGTCATAAAATTGACACTTCGAACTGGGATGCAATTATAACATATTTGTGTTCGACGAAATTGCCGGAGAGTACGCTTGGTCTATGGGAGCAAAGCATAGACCACAAAGTGGAAATATCCAAGTGGGAGGATATGGACAAATTTTTGTCCAACCGCTTCCAGACACTCGAAACAGTGTCTGGGTTCATAGGGAGTTCTTCGAAAGTGCAAAAGCCGCAAAGTACGCGGATTGCCAACGAAACCCCTGCAAAAAGACTTGGTACATACCAAGCAACCGTGACTAAGCTACTGTGCACAAAGTGCAAATCGAATGCCCACAGATTGCGAAACTGCCCCCGTTTTCTCAAATTAACTCCGGTGGAGAGAATTAACTTTGTCAAATCCACCAAGGGCTGTTTGAATTGCCTATCCCCAGGACATACTGTGTCGAAGTGCACCAGTTCTTATGACTGGAACAAGTGCCACTCTCGACATAATACGCTCCTGCATGCGGAGTCTCTTCAGACGCAGGCAACCACCAGCCCTAATCAGTATCATGCTGATAATGCTGCCTCAACTTCAAAACAGGCACAAGAGAGACGGGAAGCTGAAAAATCTGTTTCGGCCTTAAACAGAAACGTTAAATCCTGCCATGTGCATTCAAGCGCAGGTGTGCTGCTAGGGACAGCTCGAGTAAACATTCACCATAATGGTACAGACTTCCCAGCAAGAGCACTGATTGATTCTGGTTCAGAGTGCTCGTTTATGACAGAACGACTCAAACGTAGAATCAATTTACCGGCAAAAAGGATGCATGCTCAAGTTTCGGGCATCACTAATGCCGTGTCCGCTCAAGTCAAGGAGGCCTCCAATATTGAACTCCGTTCACCAGTGGACCCTTGCTTCAGCTTAACAACATCAGTTCTAATTCTAGCCAAACTAACTGGGAATCTGCCATCCTGCCATATCGATGCCACGACTATGCAGGCTTTCCCAGACTTAGTCTTGGCAGATAAGCGATTCTACATCAACGAGGAAGTTGATATTATACTTGGCGGAGACGTATATCCGCAAATTATATTGAGTGGGCTGAAAAAGAATGTACTTAGTACACTTCTCGCCCAAGAAACGGTGTTCGGTTGGATATTAACCGGGCGCATAGAAGCACCGAATCCAACCAGAAATATAGTGTCCTTCTACAGCGAAGTTGCTTTGGACAAAAAGCTTACAGCATTCTGGGAGTTGGAAAATCTTCCAAGAATTAAAAGCCCAAACGCAGATGACAAGTAGTGCGAAGATTTATATAGAGAAACTACGAGTCGTAGAGAGGATGGAAGATATGTTGTCTCTCTTCCATTCAGACAGGACTACCCAGATCAGATAAACATAGGAGGGTCTCTTAGGCGGGCGTGTTCACAATTTTTTAGAAATGAGACGCGGTTAGCAAAGAACCCGGAATTAGGGAAAGAATATATGAGGGTCCTGTCTGAATACGGGACACTAGGGCATATGCGAAAAGTTACGGCCATTGTACCAGGCGATTCGGCGGACAATTACTTTTTGTCCCATCACGCCGTAGTAAAGGCGGAGAGTACCACCACTAAGGTACGCGTCGTATTCAATGCGTCGAGCCCAACGGCAAATGGCACAAGTTTGAACGACATTCTCCTGCCAGGCCCAGTACTACAATCAGATCTTCCAGTACTGATACTGCGATGTAGACTGTATCGGTACGTTTTCAAGAGTGACATCGAAAAGATGTATAGGCAAATTTGGATGAGCGATGATCACGTCAAATTCCAACGGATTATTTACCGAACATCGCTTCAAGAACCCATAAGCCTTTACGAGCTGAAAACGGTCACTTTCGGGGTTAATTGTGCGCCTTATCTGGCAATTAGAACCCTTTTACAACTAGCAGATGAAGTAGAGAGTTCTCACCCTACAGCATCTAGCATATTAAGGGAAGGCATGTACGTAGATGACGTACTAGCGGGGGGACACACACTCGCATCTACCATTAACGCGAGGAATGAGATTCGACAAGTCTTACTCTCCGCGGGCTTCCCACTACGAAAATGGACTTCGAATACTGAGGAAATTCTCAACGACATCCCAATATCGGATCGGCTGACCGAGGACTTTCTGGCATTCGAAGATACCAGCACCGTTAAGGCATTGGGCATAAGATGGAATGCCCATTCAGACCTGTTTTACTTTAAAGCAGGGTCACTAGAAGAAAGTGAAAAGTTAACAAAGCGAGCGATTCTATCCGCCATCGCCAGACTCTTCGACCCTTTAGGATGGCTTGCACCAATGGTCATTGTGGCAAAAATTTTGATGCAGAACATCTGGTTAGAGGGCACCGATTGGGATGAACCAGTTTCGTCCAATACATTGGAACGATGGCAAAACTTCAGACATCAATACCACGAAATCGACAACATAAAGATACCACGATGGGTAAACTTTTCACCAGAAGATGATGTCGAAATACATGGATTCTGCGATGCTTCGGAAAAGGCATACGCTGCAGCTGTCTACATGCGAGTCAAAAGGAATGATGATATCTTCGTCAATCTACTTCTGGCCAAAACCAGAGTAGCACCAGTGAAGACCATCTCACTTCCGCGTTTGGAACTTTGCGGAGCAGTACTGTTAGCGGAAATGATGGAATCAATATTCCGAAACATCAAACTTGGACCAGTGAAACAGTTACTATGGACGGATTCCACCATCGTTTTGGCATGGATAAGGAAACCACCCTGTTCCTGGTCAACATTCGTCGCACACAGGATTACAAAAATCATCGACCTAGTCGGCAGCAAGAACTGGCTTCATGTCAATTCGGAAACGAATCCAGCAGACTTAGGAAGCAGAGGACTACCGGCATCGGATTTGGTCAACAATTCTTTGTGGTGGCAGGGACCTTCTTGGCTACAAGAAGACAATTCCCAATGGCCAGTACAAGAAAAGGAGTATAGTACATCCGTGGAGGAAAAGAGAGCGCAGGCCTACGCAATATCAACGCAAAAAGAGATCGAGATTCTTGACCGGTTTTCGAATTTACCGAGGGCTTTGAGGGTACTATCATATATTATGAGATTCTTTCGAAGAACTCATCCCAAGACAAAAGCTTCCTTTCAGGAAAAATCGTGCCTAATCTCATCCGGTGAGATCAAGACCACGACGCAACTCTTGATTAAACTCTATCAGAAGCAACATTATAAGGAGGAATATGTAAACTTGAAGAAGGGACAGGTAATCGATAGGAAAAGCGAGATATTGCCACTCAACCCATTCATCGACAAAGATGATATTATTAGGGCGGGTGGTCGTCTTGGAGCGTCTCAAGACCTCGCTTATAACGAGCGCCACCCAATCATACTGCCATACAATTGTAGGTTGACGCGTTTGACAGTACAAATGATACATCAAATCTCCCTCCATGGGGAAAACCAACTGATGCTCCGTCTCATCAGCACCCAATATTGGATTCCGAATGTTAAGAACATGATTAGGGCCACCATCCATAACTGTAAGGTCTGCACCATTTATAAAAAAAGAGCGCAAACCCAACTTATGGGTACCCTTCCTTGCGAACGCACTACGTTCACCCGCGCGTTTACCAATACCGGGGTGGACTTTGCCGGGCCTTTCTACATTAAAAGTTACCGCGGTAGAGGATGTCGATTATCAAAGGGCTATGTTTGCCTCTTTGTTTGTTTCACGACTAAAGCGATCCATCTGGAATCGACCAGTGATCTTAGCACCCCATCCTTTCTAGCATCGTTTTCACGTTTTATCGCTAGACGAGGATGTCCGAGAAACATTTACTCCGACAATGGTACCAACTTTGTCGGCGCTTCACGATCTTTGAGATCTGAATTTAAAGCATTTATCTCGGAAGCCCGAGACAAGGCTATCTCCAAGTATAGCCATCAAGCCATGACATGGCATTTCATTCCGGCCGGGGCTCCACATATGGGGGGACTCTGGGAGGCGGGAGTGAAGAGCTTCAAAAGCCACTTCAAGAAGTTAGCCTCGCCTCATAAATTCACGCATGAGGAATTCCATACGCTATTGTGCCGGATTGAGGCATGCCTCAACTCGCGGCCACTTAGTCCAGCCTCAAATGAGCCCGCGGACCTGGAACCCTTGACCCCTGGGCACTTCCTGACTGGAAGTCATCTCCTGGCTCCGCCAGAACCCGAGGTGAATGAGAGCCCTGCCTCCATTATTAATAGGTGGCAGAAGCTCAAGGCTCTTCATCAAACCTTCTGCAGGCGATGGAAAGTTCAAAAACGAGTGAAGTGGAAGCATCCGAAACAAAATATTAAGGTGGGGGATCTCGTTGTCATCAAAGAAGACAACTTGTCTCCCAATGAATGGAGGCTCGGCCGAGTTACCCACGTACACCCCGGCGAAGATAACCGAGTTCGTGTAGTGGACCTCATGACCGAGAAGGGTCAGATCAGAAGACCGTTGGTCAAGCTGATTCTGCTCCCTATGGAGGGAATGGCTGGCGAGAGGCCCGGGGCCTCATCTTAACCATCCCCTTCCATCACCTCCTAGCCGTTTTGACCGCCCCTATCCCAAAATTTTCCACCCTTCACTCGCTACCCTTAACGAGGACACCAGAAAGCCTACCGCAGAAGGGCGATCCATTCTGCGACCGAAATCGCGATTGCACTCGATATCGAGGCCAAAGAAAACCTAACGCAGAAAGGCGGACCAATCTGCCACTGAAAATCTATCCATCTGCCACGACAAGTTGGTAGCAGATGGTCCCACCCTCGTATACATATGTACCTATGAAAAAATATATATTTTTGTTAACACCCAACAAGCAAAGTAAACTGAGAAATAAATCTTTAAAGAGCTTCAATTGTAAAACGTTTGAAAATAAACGTTGTTTAATTTAAACGACAAGTTAGTAAAAGGCTTACTAAGTTAAACCAATAAAAAAGATTTTAAAGAAAGCTTTCTAAAAGTTTTTTTTTGAAAGTTTCTTGAAGTTTATCAAGGTTTACTTGAGATTTTCAAAGAAACTAAAACTACAAAAGCCTACATATCGCTTATTGCAGTAAATTTATTTTGAAAAATATTTACAGAAATGATTGTTGGGTGCACATATTTCTACGTAATAATCTAACTGACTTACCCTCTTCCTCCGGTGCGCATCGCCTATAGCGCTAATCCCATATGGCCCAGTGACGCGCCAAGCCACCCTCTGTACTGCACGTTGCTCACGTACCTGCAAGTTGGACAAACATCAGTATGCATATTTCAAGGGGATAGATATCTATATGCAACAACAACGTCAATATTCATCTTCAGCCGAAAAAATCGTTCGGTAAGCCAGGATATGGCGAACGTGAAGTGAATTTCGGTAATTGTCACCTTGAGGAGACAACTACTGAAACACATTCGAAATTATCGGGAAGGGTATCAAAAGACGCGTTTTGACCCCGGTAACTATAATCCGGAAGCGGACTTTCGAGTTTCTGTCTCAGTGAAGAGATATTTGAAATCGAAGTTGGAAAATTTCGGTCATTTCATGTGGTTGTTGTAATCACAGATTAGGGTGTACCGAAAGGTGCAAAAAGTGTTCTGCGCAGCAATACTGTGGACTGCGTAGCCGGTGTTGGACCGACTAAGGGTTATTTTTTTGAAGCGCGACTCAAACAATACATCTGAACGATTGTAATTCTGGTTTAACACATACGTTCGTTAGGAAGTTTCCATTTTCGAACGGCTAGTTTTACAAAACTACGCTTGCAAAAGCCAAAGCCCTATAATTTATATAAGAACACAGAAGGCGTTCGAGTTCCAATGAGCTTGGGTATTTATTGTTGTTACGGATGATCGGGAAAGGGTATACTATGCATGTATAGAGTTAGTTAATTTAAACTTGAAGCAAAACACAATTCACGAAACGTCTGTCAACATATTAAAAACCGGCGTTACGTGTTATGCATCGATTTTGTATATGTTCTAAATGTTTACCTACGTGCTCTATGCCTGTTTGAATACTTTACCCTGATTGAATTGGCGTCCACCCTTATCGGTACCAGTCCATGAGAAGTACTGCTGCACTAATTGTTTAGTCTCTTCCGATTTGGCATCCAATTCTTCTTTAGGTTCCGCAACCTCCTTTCCCCCTTTAGCCTTTTGATCGTTCTTCTGCCTTGGTTGCTGCTGATTCTTGTATGAATGCTGATCCAATGAATGCGGCGTATTCTGTGGAATCATATGCGAGCGCGGTCTCGCATAAAGCAAAATTCTTTACAACTGCTTTAGCTTGTGGCTGATTTTAAACTTGTTACATACCAACGATTAAAATGACCAAATTCTGCACGTATTGATACTTGTGGTGAGCAGAGATTTACGCCTGGCCCACATTTGATCGCTGTCATTGGCGTTACTGGTGGTGCAGCTGCATCTTTATATGGTGTGCGTGTAGAGGAAGAGCAGCCAGCTTCCTCTGGAGTACCAACTTCTTTGTCCAAAGCGATAGTTGCTGTAATGGGCACAGCGGGCATTGATTCAATTGTTGATTCGGCACGTATAGCACCATTGCCATCTTGCGGTATTGTAACTTTGGTAGTAGCTCAATGCGATCCGCCCCTGGTGGCACATCCAGAGTGTGTTGTTGTACACCCACACCACTGTGACGCGTGGAACGTCTTGGAGCTGATTTAGGTGTTGGCATTTTCTTGGTAATTAATGTATTTTTGCTTAGAGAAAATTTGCAAATAAAAGTCTGATAAGTTATATACCTAGTAAAGAATGATACACAGCCTATTTATTGTGAACAATAGCGGCGATGTCTTTCTTGAAAAACACTGGCGCTCAGTCGTATCCCGGTCTGTATGCGACTATTTTTTGGACGCACAACGCCAATCTCTATTTGATGTTCCTCCAGTAATTGCAACACCACATTTTTACCTTATCACAGTGCAACGCAATGGTATATCGCTGGTTTCTGCTTGTAAGCAGGAAGTGCCGCCGTTATTCGTCATTGAATTTCTACATCGCGTAATGGACACATTTCAAGATTACTTTGGCGATTGTTCCGAAACCGTAATCAAAGAAAATTATGTTGTCGCTTATGAGTTGCTTGATGAAATGTTGGATAATGGATTTCCGCTTGCCACCGAGAGTAATATACTGAAAGAGCTCATTAAGCCTCCAAATATATTGCGAACTATCGCCAATACCGTAACCGGAAAAAGCAACGTCAGTACTACATTGCCTTCAGGACAGCTCTCAGCTATACCTTGGCGTCGGAGTGGCGTTCGTTATAACAACAATGAAGCGTATTTCGATGTCATAGAAGAAGTTGATGCAATTATTGATAAATCTGGCTCGACAGTATTCGCTGAAATACAGGGATATATTGACTGTTGTTGCAAGCTATCGGAAATGCCAGATCTAACGCTTTCATTTATGAATCCACGTCTTTTCGACGATGTTTCATTTCATCCATGTGTACGTTTCAAACGTTGGGAATCTGAACGTTTACTTTCATTCATTCCACCAGATGGCAATTTTCGATTAATGTCATATCACATAAGCTCACAATCTGTAGTGGCTATTCCTATTTATATTGGACATAATTTCTCTATAAAAACTGGTGAACAAGGTCGTTTAGATTTGACTATAGGTCCACGCACCACACTTGGCCGTACAGTCGATAAAGTTAAACTTGAGATTACAATGCCGAAATGGCAAACCCGCACCACTAACACGCGACCGCTTACCACCCACGCAGGGTATTTTATTTTTAGGCAATGACGGACGATTTTTCTGCCAACCAGTTAACGGACGTACATCGAGAAAATCATCGTCGGATGGTGTTATTGATAAATCAATCCACTGTTGTTCCCACCTAAAAAGAGAGAAAACCATTAGAATTTGCATAGAACTATATGTACATATATGCATATACATACAAAATGTGTCTCAAAGCATGCGCCGGCCGCCACTGCTTGGGAGACACATTTTTTTGGTTCCTAATTAATCTGCGCTGCTACCGAATCGATACAGAATTTCGGGCAGCGCTAATATATACTTACCAGCTATGTTGCACTTATGCCCATGCGCCAGCCAGGCGATCTTCCACAGCCGCATCTCCATTTGTCCTTGGTACACCTGAAAAGAAAAGAAAAAATTAGGTTTAATACAATTTTTCAATAAAATGCAATTTTTCAATAAAATGCAATTTTTACTTACCTCTGCTACGGCTGCTGCCCACGCGTGCCGGAAACAAGAAAATAATGAATTGTTCCAATTCTTTCTGCTACGCTAGGGCAGAGAAAATTGGAACAATGAATTTCTTTGTTTCTTTTTCACGACTTTGCAAAATCGTGAGTACGCACATATATGTATGTGTGCAAATCTTGAACCATCACGCCATGCGAGCTCTCATTTACTCGCAAAAAATTTGCCAGCATATGTATATATGTATAATGACGTTAGTGATGCGATATTTTAGTCACCGGGTACCGAAATCCCGATCTGCCAAAATCGGTACCATTCACTGCGGGATCAATAGGGTAACGAAATCTACGGTAGTACCTGATCGGCGAAGATCCCGCTTCTAGTAAAATAGGAAATAACCTATAAATAATAAATTTTCACACAAAAATTTGGAAAATTGGTTTTTTCGAACTACGAAATTTTTTTTGTTTGTTTTTTGTTATTCATTTTTTCTCGGGGTTTTGTTTTTGTTTTGTTGTTTTCGGAGGGGGCAGGACTGTTTTGCCCACAAAACAACAAAAAATAAACCCTAACAGTCACCACATTCTCACTCTCTACCCAGTTCGGTACCGAAACCAAGTACCGAAAAAAGCGAAAATGTCGCTGTGTGCACGGCACTGACGCCACTTATGACGGCGACCATGCAAGTAAGAATAAATCTCTGCATGAGGGCCAGTGGCGAATCGGAATACAAGGCGATCAACGTAATCAACTTGTCGCTACCGTGCCGTGTGGGAAAAAGTAACCAGTTGCCATGTACGAATCATATGCATTGTAATTATAAAATTTCACCGTAGATTAGAATAACGCCACATTATATGGCATTTATAAACTCCGAACGAGGTCGCTCGCCACCCACGTATACGGGCGTCCATACAAATATTCAAGGGGATTTTTTTTTTTGTTGTTTCTTTTCTCTGCGTCGGAGACCGCTTGGACGTCAGAGTACAACGAAATCGCCGAGCCGAGATCGGAACCACGGCCGTTCCGACCGGCGCAGGGAGTATGGGACCCACTGCCGTTCCGACCCCTGCTATCCCACGAGCGGCGCAACTGCGAACGGTACATCGCGCGCCCACTGAAATAGCAGCAAACGTCGACTGGCCACTCTGCCGCGCCAGCGACAATCGCCGCACACCTTCGGACTAGCGTAGACTTGCCTCCCAGCCGCGCCAGCTACGCATCAACGCGCACTTCGACGGTAGACTGGCACTTCAGCCGCGCCAGCTACCACAGACTTCCAGCTTTTCTCGTTACAAAAAAAATATGAAAAAATAAATAATATATATAATTTCCTGGCAAGAAATATACAGCGTTCTTATTTTTTAAAGTCTCTTCCTCCTATCTCTTAGCTCTAGGTACGAAACGATGGAGCCACCAGAGGCCAAACTTCAAACGGCATTTCGGAGGCATACGACTGGGACAGCACCAGCCGGCACTCACTAGGATAGTTTAAGTCCTTAGCTTAAGAGGAGGCGCGGTGGAAAATCCTGGGGCGGGGTAAGATGTTGCGTATCGCAAGGGGGCCGGCATGTTTAGGCGAGATGCCTAAAGTCTTAAAAAATGGGCCACCCTAATGTAACTTTAGCGCCCTTCCAGTCACTCACACCAACCTACCCACCTGTGTGGGCATGCATGCATATTCGTGTTTTGTCAGCACACATATACATGCATGGGGGTGTGCATGTGTGGGTTCACCTCCCCTTAAAACCGGAGGATGATTTTCAGGTTCAACGGTTGTCCTCGATTCAAAAACCGTCTACTTTTCCAGAGACAGTCGACACGACCACATCACGGCCAGCCCAGGATTTTTCGCCCGCACCAAGGTAAACTAATTGTTTATAAATTATATTTTATATAAATACACGGCCAACTTTTTATAACGAGAATTCTCGTTGTTTCTTGTTTATTTTCATTTCGAGCACAAATTCGACCGCCGTGCTTTTGAGCCACCGCCGCTCCCAGTTAGCACCACGCTCGAATTTACAACATACCTATCTTAAGGTACAACTTTGCGTCCTTATGTTTCGATACTATCGATATACGAGTATGTGCAGCGATACTTCAAATGAGTATAGCATCGATACTTTGCATTCGATATCGTGTCCCTATACCTAAGTCTTTCAACCTTAATTAGCTCAGGAATATTTCGTTTTTAGTACATTTATGTACATACATAAATGGCAATTCCTACAGATTTGGTGAAGTCTCTAAACCTTCTAATTCTAATTTTATTTTGGCTGATTTAATTTTCTTTGTAACTTTACTAGGCAAATAAAAAAGACTTAGTTGTTTATTTAATACATTAAATTTAATTGCCATTTAGTTTAAAATAACTAATTCGTCTTTATTTAAACTTCAATAACTCTTAATCTAAATACAATATTATAATTGGATAGCTGACGCGACACGTTTAGAACCGGTACTGTGTACAATGTTTTCTCAAGAGCTCATGATAGGGCTGAGGTCACCTGATGAAAAAACTTTGTCGAATGTACTAAAAATGGAGTTGCCATATTGTGCGTGACTTCAATGCGATACTTAGGGCTAGCACAGACACATAAGGGCAGTGTTTTGTGTTATTTTCATAGAAAGCAAGTGCATACCAAGCATGCTACAGGGTTGAGTGCAAGAATGTACACCGTGAAAGGGCAAATTTTTTCTTTGCAACAAAATCACCATAAGGCATATTTTAGTAAAAAGTCTGCATATATATTTGATAGACTTAAAATATAAGATATCCCTTATTTCGATAACCCGACCAGTTTCGGAGCAAAGTGACCCAAAATGTGTTAGCACAATAAAGTTATCAAACGAAATTAGCTAATGAGTATCGTGGTGATGTGAATAAGTTCAGTGTCTCAACGGGTTTCAAAAATACGACGATTAATATTGGATTCAGTCTACTATAGGATCTGAGATGCAGCGAAGCGTAATATAATTTATATTGCTGCTCATACCTATACCAATACTTTCTTAGAAATAAATGCGTTAACCATATTCTAAATTTTTTATGTGTTATGGATTCGTTTTCATGCGTCTTTGTATCAGTACGATACGAGTAGTTATCAAGTGCATATCGTTGTAATTTTTCTCTAATATTAATCAACAAACAAAACACAAAAATTCTGCTTCCACAACAATTACTAAAAGATAACATAATTAAAAAAATATTTATAATGTAAAAAGTATGTAATAAATGTAAAGTAAACCCTAAAAACAATTAATTAATAATAAAGGCAACTTTTTTGGTCTTCTTTTTTAATACTGTATTTATAGAAAGTGAAGAAGTAAGAGTGGTGGCTGGTTTTAATAAATCAATTGAAAAAGTTTTAACAGTGTTTCCATATTGTATTTTAAATGTCTTATTTTGTTTGGAGATAACTTTGAATGGTCCTTCATAAGGTGCTCCTAAGTTAGATTTATGAAGATCTTTAAGAAAAACATAATCACAACTATCTAAATTTTTGGGAATAAAATGATTTTTCTTTATTATGATGTGCAACTTTGGAACGAATTAGAAGAAAATGTTGTCTGTTTGAAGAACTTCGTTTGAAGAATTATTTTCATTATTATTATTAAAAACAACTAATCCACCAAGCAGTTGAAGAGTTTGTCCATACAAAAGTTATGAAGAAGAACATTTTAGTCATATTTAATTTATGTTCGTAAACCAAGAGATATCCATGGTAAAATTTCAGACCAATGAGTAGAATAATTTTAAGCTATAATAGCTGTTTTAACCCTAGAACGCATGCTCGGATACCCGTGTGCCCACTAGCAACTTTGGCTGCCTTTAGGGAGAGAACCATTGCTGTTGGGGAATTTAAACTTCTAATCTAGGAAATTATGTTATTTTTGCGTCATTTGAGTGGCCTTTTATAAATTTTAATTAGAGGGTTGCTGAGCCATAAGCTTCCAAAGTCGACAACTACGCGAACACATAACCGGGGTACCCGTGTACCCACCAGTTTTTTTATACAAAAATAAGTGAATAATAAGCTGTCCATATGTTTATTACGAACTTTTTATTTGTAATTAGGAACAATACATTAAAAGATATGAATACTGTGATTTATAGAAAGATATTAATTATTTTTCGCACAAAGGGTGCAGACACAATGTGTCACCGAATGTTCCAGGCACATTGGTTTGCTGCAGGTACTGCCTTCTTTTCGCGTTTTCCTTCTTCGTCTAGGTTCCTGAATATAACGTGAGTAGCAAGATCCAGTCTCAGCTTTTCTCGAGCTTGTCGCAGCAGATGTTGATGGGCCGCTGTTGCAAACAGTTTCAAGCGGATAGTTCAAATAGCTTTCTATAGCAATTTTCGTATTGAAGTACCGTGTGATCTGACGATTAAGTGACCGTTCTTCCATGATAAGCTTATTGCCAGTATATTGTACCATATCGTTGTTCAGGTAGTACAGTTTATAAGCACCCAAGGCCGTCATATCTAATATATTGAAGAACATCGCTAGTGGCCAACGTTTTGTCGCTCGTTTTGTAGTGTACTCTGAAAATAGCTGGTCCATGACGTCTACGCCCCCTTTAGGCTTATTATAAAATTCAATAATTTCCGGTTTGCCACTTTGAGCTCTCTCGTCATTATAGTGCATCGAGTATAGCAACATCACAGCATTGTTTTTTCGGGGAACATACGAACAGATTGTAGCATTTTTTCGGAAACCAAAGGCTGTTGAACCGAAGGGCCTTCATTTCTCCTGGAATAAATGTTTTATTTTTTCTGAGCGTTCCAACTAAAGTTAAGTTCCATGATAATAGATGCTCTGCTAATGACAATGTGGTAAAAAAGTTATCCATTGTTATATTTCGGCCTGTTCCTTTGAATTTGACAGCTAGATCTTTGACCACTCGTTCACCTTGTCTGGTTTCCCTTCCAGTTTCCGCTTGACCAGTATATACTCGTATCTGTCCATGTAGTCGAAAATAATTCTTAGCGTTGCAAATCCACCAAACCTTAATGCCATATTTTGCAGGTTTTGAAGGGATGTACTGCGTGAAGCGTGTGCTGCCACGTTATGGAAAAAGTTGTTCGCCAACGGTCAAATGTTCACTTGGCTTATAGAATGAAACTAGATTGCTGTTCATCATCGTCCATATATCTCGTATCGGCGTAGCTTTGTCGATCTGTGAGCGTGAAGCCCGAGTGTCTGCATCATCAAACCGTATGAAGCGTAACAAATCACATAAGCGGTTGTTTCCCATGGTTGCGCGTTATAATGGGAAATTTCTGGTGCTCCATAAATCTGGGACGCATTCATTGCTGCTTCGGTCAGCACCTGCCAAAATCAGTATTCCGAAAAATGCGTAAAACTCCGCTACCGTTAATTCTTTCCATACATTTGGAGCTGCATCGGGGTGACTTGAATTCCATGCGGCATAAGTATTTTTGGCCTTTTTATTAGTGTACCGCATAATAATGTCGACTAAGTATCTCCAAGCTCAAGCTTTGAACGTTTTTTCCATGGACATCGTTTCAGTGATTTTTGACATACCACAGCGTTGGCTTACAATGTTTTGCCGCAGTGCTTGACGAGCGACAGCTGGTTGGGGACTTCATTCAGTACCATCACGCGCTACAAATTTATTGGCCCTCACATTTAATGATGTTTCGCCTTCTTCCTCTTCATCGTCGCTTTCCGATTCATCATCTGCGAATTCCGTCTCATCTAGCTCTACATTTTCAGGCAACTCTTCCGCATCAGACATTTCGACATCCCTTACATTGAAATTCTGCTCCTCTTCGTCTTCAATTAAAAAATCATCTCCATCGTCCTCCATGGTATCAAATAGAGACTGAATGTATGCCTCCTTCTCTGAAGCACTCAGTCTGTAAAAGAAACACATTAAAAATTTAAGGTTGTTAAATATTTCATTATATTACGTTCTGCTACCTTTTGTATGCACTGGAAGATAGATTCTCGTTGAGTCTTGAAGCCATATTTTTTAACTTTGTCACTTAGATTTCCACAACTGAAATTTTCTCAAACTATGCACTGCTTAGCACCCACTTATTAATGATTTTAAATAGTAATATATGTAATTTTGTATGTAAAACACCGAAAACTTGTGAGTGGATACACGGGTACCAGGTTATGCGTTTGCGTGGTATTTTTTGGTTATGTGTCCTACGGTTAAGCGTTCTATGAAAGCGCTCTATCATACCATTTGCTTGAGGATTGTATGGTGAAGTACGAATTTTATGTATACTTAATAATTTGGTTAGTTCAGTAAAAATTTTCGAAGTAAATTGGGAACCTTGATCTACTATAATGTTTAGTCGATTGTCGATTAATAGTGGTACATAATTTTAAACGAAAGCAGTTGTTATTGTAATTGCTAAGATATCTTTAAGTGGATAAGTTTCAGGCGAACGAGTATGGCCATCAATAATAGTTAGAAGATAACGAGGACCAACAATGTCCATGTGAATATGTTCGAAACGACTAGAAGGTATTGGGATTTTCTGAATTGCAGTTTTTGCATTTACAAGATGATGTCCATTCATTAATTTCTTTATGCATACTAGGACAAAAATGTTTTGTTTGAATCAATTTTCTAGTGGTTCGAATGCTTGGATCATGTTTAGGCGAGATGCCTTAATTCCAAAAAAATGTGCCACCCTAATGGCATTTTAGCGCCCTTCCAATCACCCACACCAAGCCACCCACCTGTGTGTGCATGCATGCATATTCGTGTTTTGTCAGCACACATACATATGCATGTGGGTGTGCATGTGTGGGTTCACCTCGCCTTAAAACCGGAGGACAATTTTTTGGATCAACGGTTGTCTTCGACTTGACAACGTTCTACTTTTTCAGCGACCACCGACACAACCAGTTCACGGCCATCCCAAGAATTTGGTATGGAGCCGCCATTTTGCATAATATTAATCATTTGTCGGAATTACAAAGATCGGAACAATACAACGCATAGCTCCCATACGATCGATAGTTTCGATAAATAGGTTTTGGGCTATAAATTTTGCAATTAAAAAGCTAAGAACGTAAAATTTTATATATGTAATGTGCGTAGTGAAAATCACCCAGATCGGACCAGCATAACATATAGCTCCCATAGAATTGATAGTTTCGATAAATGGGGTTCTGGGCTATAAATTTTGCAATTAAAAGGCTGGGAACGTAAAATTTTGCAGGTTTGGTACTTATTATGTATGTATGTAGGAAGCTCTCTTAGGCGGGCGTGTTCACAATTCTTTCGAAATGAAACGCGTTTAGCAAAGAACCCGGAATTAGGGAGAGAATATATGAGGGTCCTGTCTCAATATGAGACATTAGGGCATATGCAAAAAGTTTATGAAATGGTACCAGCCGATCCGGCGGACAATTACTTTTTGCCCCATCACGCCGCAGTAAAGGCGGAGAGTACCACCACTAAGGTATGCGTCGTATTCAATGCGTCAATCCCTACGGCAAATGGCACACGTTTGAACGACATTCTCCTGCCAAGCCCAGTACTTCAGTCAGAACTACCAGTACTTATAATTAGGTGGAGACTATATCGTTTCGTTTTTAATAGTGACATCGAAAATATGTATAGGCAAATTTGGATGAGCAATGATCACGTCAAATTCCAACGGATTGTTTACCGATCATCGCCTCAATAACCCATAAGCCTATATGGACTGAAAACTGTCACTTTCGGGGTTAATTGCGCGCCTTATCTAGCAACTAGAACCCTACTGCAACTTGCTGACGATGTGGAGAGGTCCTACCCTACAGCATCCAGCATACTAAGGGAAGGCATGTACGTAGATGACGTATTAGCGGGGGGGGCACACACTCGCATCGGCCATTAATGCCAGAAATGAGATTCGCCAAGTCTTACACTCCGCTCGCTTCCCACTACGGAAATGGACATCAACTTCTGAGGAAATTCTCAACGACATCCCAAAAACGGATCGGCTGACCGAGGATTTTCTGGCATTCGAAGATACCAGCACCGTTAAGGCATTGGGAATAAGATAGAATGCCCATTCCCACCTATCTTACTTTAAAGCAGCGTCACTGGAAGAAGGTGAAAAGCTGACAAAACGAGCGATTCTATCCGCCATCGCCAAGCTCTTTGACTCTTTAGAATGGCTTGCACCAATGGTCATTGTGGCCAAAATTTCAATGCCGATGAGCCAGTTTCGTCCAATACTTTGGAACGATGGAAAAACTTCAGACATCAACACCACGAAATCGGCAAAATAAAAATACCACGAAGATGAGGTCGAAATACATGGATTCTGTGATGCTTCGGAAAAGGCATACGCTGCAGCTGTCTAAATGCGAGTCAAAAGGAATGATGATATCTTCGTTAATATACTCCTCGCCAAAACCTGAGCAGCACCGACCATTTCACTCCCGCGGTTGGAACTTTTCGGAGCAGTACTTTTGACCGAGATGATGGAATCAATCTTCCGAAACATCAAACTGGGACCAGTAAAACAACATTTATGGACAGATTCCACCATCGTTTTAGTATGGATAACGAAACCACCATGTTCCTGGTCAACTTTTGTCTCACACAGGATTACAAAGATCATCTACCTGGTCGCCAGCAAGGACTGGCTTCATGTGAACTCGGAATCGAATCCAGCAGATTTAGAAGGCAGAGGAATACCGCCATCGGATGTGGTCAACAATTCTTTGTGGTGGCAGGGACCTTCTTGGCTACAAGAAGACAGCTCCAAAGGGCCAGTACAAAAGAACGAATATACAACTTCCGTGGAGGGAAAGAGAGCACAGGCCTACGCAATATCAAAGCGACAAGAAGGCGGTATTCTCTAACGGTGTTCGTATTTGCCGAGGGCTTTGAGGGTGCTATCATATATTATGAGATTCTTTCGAAGAACTCATCGCAAGACAAAATCTTCATTTCAAGAAAAACCGTGCCTAATCTCATCCACTAAGATCAAGACCACGACTCAACCCTTGATTAAACTATATCAGAGCAATATTATGGTGAGGAATATGTAAATTTGAAGAAGGGACATGTAATCGATAAGAAAAGCGAGATATTGCCAGTCAACGCGTTATCGACAAAGATGATATTATTAGGGCAGGTGGTCCTCTTGGAGCGTCTCAAGACCTCGCCTATAACGAGCGCTCACCACTATACTATTCTAAACATAATGATAATAAAAAGTTCAATAATAATAAAATTTAAATAGATATCCAATTACCATCCTAGAGGGCTCCTCGTCCCCCAGGTATACGGGCGTCCGTATAAATATTCACAAAGCTTTTTTTTCTTTTCTTTTACAGTCATCTGCAGAATGTCTCGCTACGCCTCTCTCCGCAAACGGGCCGAATATTTAGCTGCCCGGTATACGAAGCCATGCCCTCTGTGTGAGAAAGCCACCCTTTGCGTTCGTGCGCCCGATAACAGGGATGGCGCCTCTGCAGCGCTTTAAGGAGGTAATCCGGGCGGGCTTTTGCGACAATTGTTTATCGATGGTCCATTGTGCCAGGGAGTGCACTAGCGACGCCAGGCGCCGGTGATGCCACACAATGGTGAGCGCTCGGCTGAGTCCGTCGCAGAAGCCTCTGATGGGCGGTAGCAGGCGCGGCCGAGGGCTAGGCTACCATCGGAAAATGAGCGATAGCGGCGTTGGTAGAGCGTAGCTGGCGCAGCTGGGGAGCCAATCTACGCTCATCGGTGTGAGTATGGGTGCGGCGCGGGTGGGGGACTTCGGAGGGGCGTAGCTGGGGCGGCTGTGTGGCCAGTCTACGTTTACGGCTATTCCGATGTGCGTGGCGTTGATTAGGCGTGGGCGTATCCTTGCTGGTGGAGGTGCGGGTATTGCGCTGTAGTGACCGCGGGGTGTGCCGTTGGAAGCCGCGCCACTCGTGGGCTAGAAGAGGCCAGAACGGCAGTGAGTCAGATACCCCTTCTGTCGGTCGGGTCGGCCGGAGTTCCAGATATAGAGGGTGAATTTTGTTGAATGTAATTGTTCTCATAGAAAGTGGAACATCTGGCCTAAATCGTTGTTGAGGAACATTACATAAGATTTACAAATTTATTATTGGAATATCTACTTATTTTAAATTAGTTTTAGAATTTGGATCAGGTAAGATTTTTTGTAACATCTTATCTGTTTGTTGTTCTTTAAATAAAGTTTATGAATTTATATCTTGAGTTGAAATTACGTTTACTACAGGAATACGGGAAAGTGTATCGGCAACTATGTTGTCTTTTCCAAGTGTATATTGTATATTCAAGATAGCATAATTGACTGGATATCTGTGTACTTTAGAGTTTACAATGGGTTAAGGCTTAGGATCGGTATAAATGGTAAACGTGGTACCTTAAAGAAATCGTTTGAAATGTTTAACCGAATTATAAATTGCAAAAAGTTCAATAGCAAACGTAGAACAATTACTTTCTGTTGGAGTTCATTTTGTTGAAGAATATGCTAAAGGTTCTAATAGGTAATTGGTTGTTTGTTGTAAGGCAGCTCCGATTTCAACATTTGATGCATCTACAGCCAATGATAAAATTCCCTTTTTGTCAAAATAAGTGAGAAAACTATTTTTAGCAATAAGTATTTTAATGTTTTCGAAAGCAATAGTGGTTTCATTTGTAGAATTCAGTTGTTTGAATTTGATGTATATTGGAACGATTTTCTGTCATCCCTTGTCAAATTTTGCCTGGAGACAAACCGGTTTCGGCGATGTGCTATTTTCAATAGACGAAACATGGCATTAAATATATCACATCGCCGAACCCGGTTTGTCTCCAAACCAAATTTGACAAGGGATGACGGCAAATCGTTCAAATATACTCATACATCAGCTTTAAACCCTGTCGGAAAATCAACAAAACAAAATTAATTGCTTGAACTTATTTTTGACAAACAATGTTAACATTTCATGCAAGCTTAATATTTAAATTGTATTCTCAAGTCTTTTAAATATCTATTTTAAATGTTCTAAACGTTGGGTTTCACTGTCACTAGAAATTAAAATATCGTCAATATAAGTGAATACAAAATCAAAATCAGAAAATACTTCCTTAATAAAGCATTGAAATGTTTGAACACTATTTCGTAAACCAAAGGCATATGAACGAACACAAATATTCCAAATGGAGTACGAGTAGGCATTGCAGTTTTGTGGATGTCTTCTTGTGCCATAGGAATTTGATGGTAAGCACGAATAGATCAATTTTGAAAAACACTTCTTTGTTTTTCAGGTCGATGGTTAATATATGTGGTAACGGATATCGATCCGGTGTAGTAATAAAATTCAATCTTCTATAATCTCCACAAGGTCTCCAATTATTTTTTTTTTCTGTGGCACGAGAGGAAGAGGAAAAGCAATGGGAGAGATTGATGGTCGACATATACCAGCTTTAACTAAAAATTCGAGTTCGCTTTTTGCAATTGTGAGTTTAATTGGATCGAGACGTCGAGGTTTAGACAACTGTAGTATATCTTTTATTTCAATCCTATGTGGTTCACAGGCAATTGAAGGAAATTTGATTAATAATTAGAAAATTTGTTTTCCGTAATTGGAATCCTAAGAGAGAAAATGTCGCAAAATCCCGATGATCCAGAAACTCTTAATTTAATAGTCAAATCTTCAATTTCTCTATTTTTAATGTAAACCGTAATTCCAAACTTCTCTAAAAAATTTGCGCCCAAAATTGATGTGGAGATACTTGCAATAATAAAAGGAAATTCGAAGTCGCTTCGTAAGCCTAAATCAATTTTTAAAAGTTTTGTTCCAATAGTTTCGATAGAAGAACCGTTCGAAGCCGATAATGTAAGATTCGAATCACGTTTGTAGATTTTGAATTTAGAAAAGGAAATAACTGATACTACTGCACCGGTATCGTTAAGAATTTTGTTCAGAATTTCTATTATTGTCATTATTGTTACTAAAATTGCATGGTTGAATATATTTAAGTGCATTATTTTTATATTTCCTATGATACCAACAAATGTTGTTTGTGGGATTAAAATCTCTTCTATTTCTAAAAGTCTAGATCTAGGTCTTTGTCTCTCTTTGAATCTAGATCTAATTCATAATTCACCAATATCGTTGGTAATTTTGTTTAAACTTTGAATAGTAGCTGAAGTTAATTCAGTTAAAGATTTAATGCTATGTTCGAGACTATTATTGTTGATACTGGCAAAGGCAGATTTTGATGAATGTGATCGATTAAGTAAATCGAAAATTTCAATTCCAGGCTATACCTAAATCTAAACTTCCTATAAAATGTATATAATAATGCATAGGCGTATTATATTTAACAAATAAGGCTTCATTTCTTTGTAATAATCAATTAAAGTTTTCTGCATAAAGCCGGAGCGCTTAACTACAGTATTTGACTGTCGGTCGGTTATTTAGGTGCATCCTACTATCCTGAAAAACTTAAGTGTTTATAATAAAATGTAAATGAAAACGGAATCAACATCAAACAGGGGTTCAAAAGCAGCCATTTTTTTATTTTTATTTATTTATTACTGTGTGCGTAGCACTACTAGTTATAAAAATGTGTGTCTTTTATAGGCGCCAAAGTACTCCATCCATCTTTATGAAATTTTCACAATATATACTTGGGTTCACTGGGTACAGAATAGACAATATATAGTTTTGGAAGAGTGGGCGGAGGACGCCCCAAGGCTATATTAAGTCACAATTCGTCATAACTCCGAACTTTTTTGGTCTAAATGAATGATATTTGGATATACCCGTCACTTAGTCTATAACTATATAATTTTTCAAAAGTGGGCGGTGCTACGCCCACACATTTTGTGTTTTGTTTTTGCTCTTAAACTTTCACGATAGGTTCAGTCTGTATATAGCTTTTAGAAAAGCCCCCAGGTAATGTAAAGCTGCAGTTCGTTATAGCTAGTACTTTATTTGGTTAAAGCTAATGACATTTTATATACAGATGTGTTTTATGTATCAAAGCAACGTCTACGGGGTTTGCTAGTATATTATAAAATGGCGAAAGCAACCAACGAATTTCAGCATTCTTTTGAAAAACTGAGACACTAGTTTGCGTTCAAATAGACAGACGGACAGGCAGACAGACAGACGGGCGGAGAGACGGACATAGCTAAATCGAGTCCGCTCGTCGTGCTGATCATTTTAGTAAACTTTTCTCTTCTTCTTCTCATACTTACATACATTTAATGCTTATGAAAGGTATGGAAATCAAAAAAGACATATAACTTCGCTATTGCAGTGGGCTATTAACTACGTGCCGAATATTTTGCTTGTGTGTTTTCCGATTTGGCTAATTTTTGGCAGGGGCAGGAGTATAATAAATACTACCAGCTGACCAATTTTTTTTCACATCAAATCAAATTTATTATCAGTCACCCTAGCACAACAATTTTGGAAAAAATTATTAACAGTGCCAGTCACGTATGATACAATTAAAATTAAAGCTAAATGTTCTAAGAAATCTAACATATAACATAAAGAGGGGAAGAAAAAAAAGGGGAAGAAAAAAAAAATAAATAAATAAAAGAGGAAAACAGGAAAGATAGGTGGAAAAGGAAATTACAATAATTGAATAACCTAATAACTATAATAAGGAAATGAGGAAATGCATATTCAATAGAGTTGGAATAATTAGCGATTATTGTAAAAATTGGTAATTTCTTTTCAAAAAAGCAGTGGATTTGTAAGAAGCCTTAATCTGGATGGTAGTGAGTTCCAAAGACGAACCGCATTAATGAAAAATTTACGCTCGGATGTCAGAGTTCTGTGTTTAGTGTAAACAAGCAATGTAGACCTTGAAGACTGTAGAAACTGAAGCCTTTGATATAAATAGTTCGGTTCTCTCTCTCTCTATGGCGCGATATACAACAGGTATATCATCATAAACCTCCTAAGAGATTTTTGCGCCAAGCTTCTCTTCCAATTTGTGGTGTGCCGATTTGAATTTTTCCCTACAAATTGGTGGGACCTACAGTTTTTTGCCGACTCCGAACGGCATCTACAAAGGAGACGGATTTTTGCTGAGAAGCCTGTCATGGCAGAAATACACTCGGAGAGTTTGCCAAACCACTGCCGTGGGGCGACCCCGTTTTGAAAAACTTTTTTCAAATCACTTTTGATGTTACCTGTACCAGGGCTCGAACCATGGACCTTCGGTGTGGTAGGCCGGCAACACTACCTTCACACCACGGCGGCCGCCGTTCCTTTATATGAATTATTTTCTGTATGAACAGCAGAGTTCTGACTTTTAACAAATTGTCGAAAGAAATGTTTAACAATTTTTCAGCATACGCAGACACTTGGTCAGATCGTATTAGCCCAAATACATATCTGGCAATGTTGTTATAAATAACATTAAGCTTGTTTCTACATAAAGAGTCACAACTAGCATAAATCTCACAACCATACAGTAACGTGGGTATCAAGTACGCTTTAGCAAGAAGAAGTCTGATGTGTAAAGGAGTGAAATACTGAGCTAGCCATAGTGTGCGGAGCATTCCATACACTTTGCCAATTGCACTAAAAATGTGATTATTCCATGTCAGAGTTTTGTTGAATACTAAACCGAGATTTTTCGCAGTATCAACATATTGTATAACAGAACCGCCCAGCATCACTTTATCCAGGTCTTGTGTATTGAAGCAATTTTCATTGCAATATCAATATTGAATTATAAGCGATTGCCTTTGAAACTACCAGAAATTTTATGCTTAAAAGTGGGCGGCGCCACCCCTACTTCTTCAAAATTTACCAGATTTCTTTGCGGCCGAGTTTTTTTTAAAAAGTTTATTATGTGTGCAAAATTTTGATTGATATAACTTGCTTGGTTTTAGAAATATCGCTTTTTAAATTTTAAAAAAAATTTTTAAGAACTATGTTAAAAAACTGGGCGTGGACATAAACTGATTTCGCCCATTTTTAGAACAAACAATTACCAGTATATTTTGAACATTATCACCAAATTTCGTTTCGACAATTCAATTTTTGGCGGAGTTATGGCATAAAAAGTTTGGTGGAATAGTCCACTATAAAAGGGGCGAAGCCACGCCCATTTTCGAAAATTTTAAGTTTTTGGATTTTTTTGTTTGCGGAAACTTTAAAAGTGAAATATAAATGATGTAAAGCTATTTTACGCAAAGTTATTGCGTATATAATATATGTACGATCCTCTTCAAAATCTTTCATATAAAAGTGGGTGTGGACCTATTCTTTTCCTCGAAACCACACCTGGAAACCTGCGTGCTGAATTTCGGTACGATATCTTGAACGGTGTGTGATTAATGATTAATAACATTTCTAAATTTGACTTAATCAAAAGTGGGCGGTGCAACTCCCATTTTCAAAAATTGTTTGAAAAATTTATTTTATGCCTCAATCTCAATGTAGTCACCAAATTTTATCCTTATAGGTGTGTTTTGTACTGAGTAATCATTTTTTGTGTGTTTTCGGAAATATTCTATGTATAGAAAGTGGGCGTGGCTATCATCGATTTCGCCCATTTTAAATAGCGCTCGGAGATGAGTACCAAGGAACCTGCACTAAGATATCTCAAAATTTACTCAAGTTATTGTAAACGGAGGGGCGGACGGACGGACGGACGGAGATATCTCTATGAAATTTGGCACATGGATGTATTTTTTATTAGACATTTGTCGGATCCGGTATAATCGGGTCACTATAGCATAAATCTCCCATACAACCGATCGTTCAAATAAGAGCATTATGACCATTTCTCCCTCATTTTTAAAGATTAAAACTTGAAACTGGGTGAGTTATTTTCTTATGGGTAGCAAAAGATTTCGTAAAAAAATCACCAAGATCGGAGCTATATATAGTATATATCCCATACAACCGATCGTTCAGATAAAAGGATTATGGCCATTTCTCCCTCATTTTGGAATATTAAAACTTGAAATTTGGTGAGATATTTTCTTATAGATATTAAAAGATTTCGTAAAAAAATCAAAAAGAGCGGAGCTCTATATAGTATATATCCCATACAACCGATCGTTCATGCTGACAAAGTTTTATAGAACTTTAAACAATGCGTATTTAAGTTTGCATGTATTCATGAAAGGTATAAAGCATTCGGCACAGCCGAAGACAGCGCCGTCCTTGTTATATATACTTTTGTTACACTCACAAGGTATATTACTTCATTCGGCATAAACGATTCGAGATATATATTTATTTATGTATATCAAAACGTTCAGGATGAAAAGTAAAAAGCGAGTCCGAACGCTTTGTGGCATGCTGGTTGTGTGATGGACTTGTCCACGCCAAGTGCACTGGGTTAACCGGTAGAATAGCTGACCTGCTTAACGAAGGAAAAGGTCTGCGCTGGTCTTGTTCCAAATGCCGGTCGACGGAAGTTGATCTCTGTAAAATCTTTAGGCATATCAGAAACGGTTTTTCTGAAATAAGCAAAGATTTTTCATTGCTGACCGAAAAATTCAAAAAATATGAAAATATTTTCAAAACCTTGGAAACTTTGGAGAATTCGTCTCATTTGGAATGCTCTGATAATCGCGAAAACAAGCGCAGGCCTACTACCTCAACAGTGCCGAACTTGCCTTAACCCCTTGAACTTATCGATTTGGCTTCTCCAATTCCTAGTACGGAAGAACGCCCCTTCAAAAACGTCCACTAGGAAAAACCCGGAACCTCCAACTATTGCAATGGAGTCTGAACCAATCGTTGGTAAGCTGGTTGTGGTTCCTCGCAAAAAATCTTTTTTTGTGTCTAGGTTCCATCCAGACACTACCGAGGATGATTTCTAAAATTAAAGATCAAAGCGTAACTGTTAGAAAATTTAATTTCACATATCAAAGAAGTATGTCTTCGTTTAAGATTGGTGTATCTGGGAAAGATTTCGATACTCTTTTGGACAGCTCTTTTTGGCCTCCCGGTGCTATTGTGCGGGAGTTTGAATACAGACCGATTAGGAATGTTCAAAATGTAGCGAAAATTTTTCGTAATAACGTTGAGTCAAAAAACTGAGCACTTAATCCGTGAATATCTTTTATCAAAATGTCAGAGGTTTAAATACCAAATTAACTGATCTCTTTTTGAAATCTTTTCATTGTAAATATAACGGAATTGCTTTTACCGAAACTTGGCTAAAACCTCATGTTTTCAATTCAGAGTTTTTTTGTAATGAATATCAGGTATATAGAAATGATCGCTTGAACAGAGTCGGGGGTGGTGTTCTACTTGCCGTTCATTCCTCCAGCCCTTCAGAAGAGGTTAATATTCCTAACATCGATTTCATTGAGTTCAAATGCATCCGCCTTCAACTAGACAACGTCTCTATGTACTTATATGTTTGCTACATCCCTCCAGCATCAGATTTTTCAGTCTACATGCAACATGTCTCTCTGCTCAAAACTGTTAACTTTATGACTAAAGCTTCAGATTCAATTATTGTTTTGGGTGATTTTAACTTACCTCATATATCGTGGAACATATCTGATGGTAACATTATTCCATATCCGTCCAACCTGGGGTACAATGACTTTTTAGATGGAATTTCCGATCTTTAATCAAATAAATGTTAACGCTAACAAGTTTGGGAAAGTCTTAGATTTAGTGTATGTTAATGATATAAACCAATTTTCTGTAAATCGTTGTGATCCGTTGGTTTTACCAGAAGACCTTTACCATCCTTCTATGGAAATAGTCTACGAAACCATAAGTAATGGCCAAGGCACTCAATGCTACTCATGTAGTAGCTTTGATTTTAACTTTTCCAAAGCAAACTACAAGAAATTAAATAAAGAACTGTCTAAATTAACTTGGCCTCAATTTGGTTGTGATATCGATCTAAACGTCTCACATTTCAATCACACTATTTACTGCCTATTTGAGAAGTTTATTCCCAAACGTAAACTAACTTATGATCATCCTACGCAAGCTTGGTTTACTAAAGAGCTTAAGGCTCTTAAAAATAGGAAAACGCGATCATTTAATTTATATAAGAAATCTGGATTAAATAAACATTACTTACTGTATTCCAGTCTACGTCAGAAGTACATAGATTTAAATAAAAGGTGCTATAAAGCTTATATCTCTAAAACCAAAAGAGACATTATTCTCAATCCAAAGTCATTTTATGGTTTCGTAAATTCTAAACGTAAAGTATCAGGGTTTCCCTCAGCCATGAAATATCAAGACATTATATCTAGCGATAATCAATATATCGCAAATTTTTTTGCTCAATTTTTCACTTCTAACTATTCTGCTGTCACCAATTCAAACTTTTAAAATTACCCTTCATTAGCTACACGGGACAAATTCAATTAATTCACCAATTATATGCACCAAAGATGTTCTAATTTACCTTAAAACCTTAAAAGAATCTGTTAAATACGGCCCTGATAGGATTTCTACATGTTTCTTGAAAAGTGTGGGAATCATATTTACCAACCCCTTACCAATTTGTTCAATCTATCACTAAAGTGTGGTGTTTTTCCAACTGCGTGGAAAGAATCGTTTCTTCTACCGCTGCATAAAAGCGGGAGTAGGTCTTCTATAGAGAACTATCGTGGCATCGCAAAGCTTTCTGCCATCCCAAAATTGTTTGAAGCTATTGTTAAAAATCAACGTACGGGTCCGATCTCTACTTTGATAGCTGACTGCCAACACGGGTTCAGTAAGGGAAAGTCCACAGTTACGAATTTACTTGAGTTTACCAGTCATGTCTCAAATGCCTTTAGAAAAAATCTGCACACCGACGTTATTTATACGGATTTCAGCAAAGCGTTTGACAAAGTGTGTCACTCATTAATTACTCATAAACTCGATCAGTTGGGCCTCCAGCCGGGTCTCAATCGCTGGATCTCTTCTTACCTTAGTGACAGGACACAAAGAGTAATGTTTAAAAATTTAGTATCCGATGTCATTTATGTCTCTTCGGGGGTTCCTCAAGGAAGCCATCTTGGCCCGATTCTGTTCTTGTTGTTTATAAATGATATTTCTACAATAATAAAATTTTTAAAAATGTTAATGTATGCCGACGACGTAAAGCTTTTCATGTCATTCGCGTCATTTGAAGATAGAAATAAGCTACAATCAGATCTAGATGCGATTTAAATTATATGCCACTTAACCTTAAAAAATGTAAACACATGGGTTTTTCGCGTGGAATTTCTCAGCCGGCTTCTTATACAATTAAAAATTATAGTCTTGAGCAAGTGTATGATTTTGTTGACCTGGGGGTTGCTATGGACTATAAACTCAGTTTCAACCCCCATATTAACACAACAGTCAATAAGGGTAGAGGTGTCCTAGCATTCGTTAAACGATGGTCCAAAGAATTTAGCGAACCTTATGTAACTAAAGCCCTCTTCACTACATTAGTCAGACGGATACTTGAATACAGTTCTATAATTTGGAACCCGCGTTACCAGGTTCATGTAGATCACCTTGAATCAGTTCAAAAACAGTTTTTACTACTTGCCTTAAGAGATTTTCATTGGGATCCCTTGTACAATCTGCCACCCTATACGAATCGTTTAAAACTCATTAATCTGCACACACTTTCTAGTCGGAGGGTTATGCTTGGAATTTTTTTATGATTAAATTGCTAAATGGTTCACTATCCAGCCCATTTCTTTTAAGTGAAGTGAACTTCAATGTACCGTCTCGTCCTTCAAGGCAGTTTAAACCTCTAGTCTTAAAACAGTGGCGAACCAATTTTCAGTTAAATGAGCCTTTTCGCTGTTTGTGTCAAGATTATAACTCTCTTTCTGGTAGATTTGATATTTCAGACTCGCTTTTCAGCATAAAAAAATCAATTCTTTCTATCCTAAATTCATAGCTACTAATTGTTTCTTATTCTTTGACTTCTATTTTAACTTTTAACAATAATTTTATTCTGTTAACTAGTTATTTCGTAATGTATAATCTATCCTATATGTACTTTACTTAGCTGATGAGGTTTTCTCTGTAGCTGAGCAGTTTTAGATCTCGACGATTAACAAACCAAAGCCTTTCAACGACTCGGCACGGACGAATAATCCGCGCGTTATGCGGATGCGCCCCTCGCGCCGGTCGGGCGGGATATGGTGGGTAATCCGTTGGGAATTATTAATATTATTATTATTAAAAATATTCGGGCAAGTAGTAAATACCTCACTGCAAAAGCGAAGTTGTATATGTTTTTTGATATTCATAACTTTCATGAACATGAAATGTTTGTACGTATACTGAAATGATCAGGAGGATGAGCTGAGTCGATCTAGCCATGTCCGTCTCTCGATACGTCTATCTGTCTGTCTATTTGAAAGCAAATACGAACAGGAAGTATTAAAATAGACCTGCGTAAATTGGGATGACATAATAGATCACTACTAGGTATATAATGTTCGGTTCCACCTGAACTTAGACTTCCTTACTTGTTTGATTTTCATACCTTTCATAAACATTAAATGTATGTAAGTATGAGAACAAGAAGAAAAAAGTTCACTAAAATGATCAGCACGATGAGCGGAGTCGATTTAGCCATGCCCGTCCCTCCGTCCGTGTGTCTGTCTGTCCGTCTGGCTATTTGAACGCAAACTAGTCTCTCAGTTTTACAAAAGATTGCTGCAATTCGTTGTTTGCTTTCGCCATTTTATAATATACTAGCAAACCCGGTAGGCGTGGTTTTGACGTAGAACACATCTATAAATAAAATGTCATTAACTTGAACCAAATAAACTCCTAACTATACCGAACTGCAGCTTTATATAACCTGGGGGCTTTTCCAAAAGCTATATACAGACTGTGTCGTGCCCAGCGAACTCCTGAACCTATCGTGAAAGTTCAAGACAAAAACAAAACACAAAATATGCGAGCGTGGCACCGCCCACTTTTGAAAAATTATGTAGATATTGACTAAGAGACACATATATCCAAATTTCATTAATCTAATCCAAAAAAGTTCGGAGTTATGACGAATTGAAACTTTGTATAGCCTGGGGGCGTGGCTCCGCCTCCTTTTCCAAAACTATATTTTGTCCATGCTGTACCCAGTGAACCCAAGTATATATTGTGAAAATTTCAGAAAGATCGGTTGAGTTCTTTGGCGCCTATAAAAGACACACATTTTTATACCTTTCATGAACATGAAATGGTATATTAACTTTGGTCCGATGTTTGTAACGTTTAGAAATATAAGAGATAGACCCACCATTAAGTATACCAAATTGATCAGGACGATGAACTGAGTTCATACAGCCATGTCCGTCTGTCCGTCCGTCCGTCTGTTTGAACGCAAACTAGCCCCTCAATTTTTGAGATATCTCGAAGAAATTTGGCACACGGATGTATTTCTGTATTATATTAGACATTTGTCAGATCCGGTTTAATCGGGTCACTATAGCATAAATCTCCCATACAACCGATCGTTCAAATAAGAGGATTATGACCATTCCTCCCTCATTTTTAAAGATTAAAACTTAAAACTTGGTGAGATATTTTCTTATAGATAGCAAAAGATTTCGTAAAAAAATCACCAAGATCGAAGCTATATATAGTATATATCCCATACAACCGATCATTCAGATAAGAGGATTATGCCCATTTATCCCTCATTTTGAAATATTAAAATTTTAAACTTGGTGAGATATTTGCTTATAGATGGTTAAAGATTTGGTAAAAAATCACCAACATCGGAGCTATACATATATAGTATATATCCCATACAACCGATCGTTCAGATAAGAGGATTATGGCAATTTATCCCTCATTTTGAAATATTAAAACTTGAAACTTGGTGAGATATATTCTTATGGATATTAAAAGATTTCGTAAAAAAATCACCAAGATCGGAGCTCTATATAGTATACATCCCATACAACCGATCGTTCATGCTGACGTATTTCAGTTTGCACGTGTTCATGAAAGGTATAAAGCCTTCGGCACAGCCGAAGACAGCGCCGTCCTTACTTGTTTAATTTTCATATCGTTCCCTTAAAGTATAGATACAGACGAAAAGTAGAAGGCTTAGTTATTTATAACTTGGTACATCTTCATATCGTTCCCCGAATATATGTACAAATGTCAATGAAATACGGGAAAATTTGTATCGTTATTATAAGTTGGATAGTTGTCATACATTTAATAAAATGAATTGCTAATTGAATCGATATAATGGTCTGAAATTAGTTGACGTTATTTCTATATTGGGACTCTTCGCTTCCATCTGAAGAGTCATGGTGGGTGGGTAAAGAGCGGTGAGGAAATAGGAAGTACCACAGCGTAATAGGTAAAAGATATTATTTAGCTTTTGTTACAATATCATATTTATATTTTTTTTTGGTTATTAAAAATGCTGCCATAAGAATTCCCCAAACCCTTACGTGCGCGTGTAAATATTTTTCTGGTTAAGCCTACGGTTTGTCGTAAGTGGTGATTTTGTTCGGTGTCTGCTTCAGCGAATCCACATTAAGTGGCTGAAGTTCCGGGACAGCGAGACGCACACGGGCAGACATTGCCTCTGACTACTCGTCACCATTTAAACTTGGTACAAATAATAAACAATTGTCAACCCATTATTCAAGAAAATTTGGAAAAGCCTCTGCGTTGCAAATGTCAAGTTCTTCAAGAGAATTGTTGATCTCCTCCCTAGCAATGCGTCTTCGCCAAAGTTGAACTTCAGCAATGCATATTTCACTAGTATTGTCGGGTAGAATCGAAGAGTTTTCATAAAAATGTATCATGTTTGGAAATAGGCAGCCGAAACTCGATAAAATATTCCGATGATTCAAAAATCGATCTTTTAAATGAGTGATAAAAGTATCGAGGTAAGGTGTGTAAATGGTGATTCGATAGTAATCTTCGACTGAATCAGCTGGTGCGTTGGAGTGCTGTCTTGGCTTCCGCTACTCAAAGTCATGTTCTTTGCTAATTTTGCTCACATTTTCAAAGATTTCTCTGAAATTCTCTACAGCATATTCTCTTCTTTTGATCAATTACGTTTTTGCAGCATCGGCTTATTTGATGACTTGACTGGATTATTCCACTTTAGGCCCCCTTTCACAATTAGGAAATTTCATGCAAGCGCACAATTTGATATAACAAAAGATAATAAACTTGATCACATTATAAAACTATTTAACAAGTTGAAAGTGGACAGGTATTTCCTCTACAAGTTTATCTGCCATTTATATTAAATACATAAAGTCTATCTGCCATTTATATTGAATACAAAAATTGCATTGTGAAAAGTCGTAGATTTTTTGCGAATATTGAAGAGAAGTTATCAAAAATTTTAAAATAAATATGGGCGTGTTATCAAAACGGTTTGCGTTGTTTTTCTATGCAAGAAGAAAATTGATCTTAAACCAAGCGGTTTTGTAAGGAAATATGTAATTGTGCCAACTCGATAAGGGGCAACGTTTTGTGCAATAAGAAGAAATAGTACATTTTCTCGGAGGATACGAGGAGGCGCCAGTCAACACCCCCAGGAGCCAAGAATCCCCAACGGCAGTGAGTATACATAAAATTAGCTATCCGGTATCGTATCGAATTTGTAGAAAAATGCGGCAATTAACGAAGGAAAAAACTAGTAGACCAAAGACTCTGCTCTGTTGGTTGTCCCTTTCTAACTTGTGGCGGGAATCGAAGGGAAGTATCTAAGTGTCCAATGATCGATGATCATTCTTATTGCAACATGTACTTATTGGTTTTGAATTTCTACTGCGAAAAAAGGAAACGGCAACGAAAAGACACATTTTTTTTACTAATATTGAATGTGCTACAAACTGCACACTCCAAAAACAATCTAAGAACTCTGAAAAATTTTACGAAAATTCGTTGATATTTCGCCAATTCTGAGAACATAATTTACATTTTTCGTATGCAATTCCGACCTATATATTTGGAGAAAATAATTTTAAATAATTTCACCTAGCCAAAATTGGTGAACATATCAAAAAACTACCTGAACGCAGACTTATTCTGCTTAGTGTGTTTAGATTATTTATATTATATTATTTATGTGTAATCTTATTTATTATAAATAAGCATTACTTGATGTAAATATGTACGAGGTGTGTTCAAAAAGTATCGCGAATTTTGTGTTTTTTCAAAAATTATTTATTTATTCATGAATATCTATTTTGTCCCCTTCAAAGTAATCCCCATGAGATATTATACACTTGTGCCAACGGTTTTTCCAATCTTCGAAGCACTTCAAAAAATCATTTTTTTGTATCTTGTTCAGCTCCTCCTTCGATGTCGTCTTTATCTCGTCAAGAGAAGCGTAACGTCGTCCCTTCATGGGCCTCTTCAGTTTAGGGAACAAGAAAAAGTCACAGGGGGCCAGATCTGGGGAATACGGTGGCTGCGGCATCATTAGTGTGTTGTTTTTGGCCAAAAAGTCGCGCACAAGCAACGATGCGTGAGCAGGGGCGTTATCGTGGTGCAAAAGCCAATTTTTGTTCTTCTTTGCACATCTTCTCGGCCTTCTGAGAACATTTTGTACCACCGATAAACGTTGCTTCGGTCCAAGGTAGCTTCTCCGTATGCCACAGTCAACAACCGGAATGCATCCGCGCACTTAATTTCGTTTTTCACACAAAATTTGATACAGGTTCTTTGATCCATTTTTTTGAATAGGTAAAAATCGAAGACGATCCAAAACACGTGCAAGCAAAGCAGCTGTCAACAATTAGCTGAACATTCAAAATGGCCGAGCTTGTCGGCATAAGTGAGAGACATGAGTACCAACATAACGCCAAAAAAATTCGAAATTCGATATACGTAACCAGCGAAAATTCAAAATTCGCGATACGTTTTGAACACACCTCGTACATATAAATTATTATATTTTCATTGTTAGGATATCCAGAATCCAGGATATCCAGAAGGGTAAGCCACAGCTTACAATTTTAGCATAACATATGTTTAGGCGAGATGCCTAAAGTCTTAAAAAATGGGCCACCCTAATGTAACTTTAGCGCCCTTCCAGTCACTCACACCAACCCACCCACCTGTGTGGGCATGCCTGCATATTCGTGTTTTGTCAGCACACATATACATGCATGGGGGTGTGCATGTGTGGGTTCACCTCCCCTTAAAACCGGAGGATGATTTTCAGGTTCAACGGTTGTCCTCGATTGAAAAACCGTCTACTTTTCCAGAGACAGTCGACACGACCACATCACGGCCAGCCCAGGATTTTTCGCCCGCACCAAGGTAAACTAATTGTTTATAAATTATATTTTATATAAATACACGGCCAACTTTTGATAACGAGAATTCTCGTTGTTTCTTGTTTATTTTCATTTCTAGCACAAATTCGACCGCCGTGCTTTTGAGCCACCGCCGCTCCCAGTTAGCACCACGCTCGAATTTACATGGTCCATCTCCCCGTCTAGAGACACCAGCATACAGTCCACAACAACAAAAATTGGAGAAATTATATTAAACAACTATAATTGAGTCAATACCAGAAGCTGCCACACAATAAAAGGAGAAAAAACCTCAACATTTCACGCACTGCCGCAATATCGCCGCAATATCAACAAACAACTCTGCCATACACTCTGCCGCAATTACACACAACAAACAACTCTGCCATACACTCTGCCACATACCACAACCAACAACACAAACTATATACAACAAATTCGGCCGATCACCACATCAAAGCACGTAAGTTGTATATTTCTTGCCACTTAGTTTTTTTTTGTGTTGCATAAAATTGTATAAAAGTGCCGCCCGCGAGTGTAATCAAACGTAAGTGCGATTAGTGAATATTTAACAATAGTGATTTTTTTTTGTTCAGTTAAGTGCTTTATTTTTCTTTAAATTTTAAATTAAATTGAACGCTTAAGAATCCTTGTGACTATCCGGATTATCCCCCCACCAGTGGTAATGTTTTTTGGACACAGCGCAAGGCAAGAGGTAACATAACCTCATTTTCACAATTAGTTCACTTAGCCTTTCGATCTTCAGTTTGTTTTTGGTTTTTCCACTTGTTTTTTTCGGTAATAAACAGAACAGAATTTTAATCGAAGGCTAGTTTTATTATTTTCTTATAAAATTCACTATTTTTATAGCACTTTTCTTTGTTTTCACATTTCTTCATTTAATATTCACTTTCGCTCGTTTGATACACCGCGCACTTTATCTGTGTTTGTTGTGTATTTCTTTATTGCGGCAACACATACACACATTTATATCTACATATTCCCCTTATACGTGTGGGTGGCGAGTAAGTCACAAACATTTTGTTCAAATTTTGTTTAAATTTTTTGCGTTTGCAGCAAACAATTATTCGTCAGACAAATCGGCCAAGTCTGCAATATAATTTAAAAATTAACAATAAATAAAAATAATTGAATTAAATTATACATTAATTGAGTTTATTACAATTTTATTGAGGTTGTTTTGATTTTCCTGGGTAAAATACTGCCTTTACCTTTTCTATTCAGCATTTTTCTTGTACGGTTGAGCATTTCATCGTACCTTCAGCTTTCTTTTTTCGGTTTTGTTTTGATTCTACAGATCCTCTAAGTCCAAAATATGGAAAGTTTCATTAGGCTGGCTGATTCGATTTTTGAATTCGAATCAGACTACAATGAATTAGAGGATTCAGTCCACAGCAAGTACACTCTTGGGCTTCAACAAGAGGACTTGAAGGCAATGTGGAGAAAAACCAGAACGGCTTATGACGACTTACTTAATTCAGATAAGTTAGAGGCCACTGGTATAGTTTCTGTCAAACAGAAATATAAGAGATCATATGCAGTATATTTACGCTGCATGTCAGACATGGCTACACGCCAAGCGACATACAACAAACCAGAAAATAAATCTGAAGAAAAGCCCGAATTTGAACACAGTATCCGCCTGCCTCCATGTGATACTGAAGTTTTCAAGGGCGATTATCTGTCATGGCCAACATTTCGTGACATGTTCACTGCCATATATATCTTAAATAAACGCCTAACACCAGTGGAGAAATTGTTCCATCTGAACAATAAGACACAAGGTGAGGCAAAAGATATTGGGAAAAAAGGTCCGCTCACGAATGAGGGATTTGATACGGCCCGGAGAAATTTATGCGAGAGATACGAAAACAAACGTATCCTAGTAAACTCGCAACTCCAAATTTTATTCAACTTGAAAAAGGTAGAGAGTGAATGTGGTAGCGCGATTAAAACACTTCAGCGCGAAATAAATAATTGCCTTTCGTCCCTGCGAAGTCATAAAATTGACACTTCGAACGGGGATGCAATTATAACATATTTGTGTTCGACGAAATTGCCGGAGAGTACGCTTGGTCTATGGGAGCAAAGCATAGACCACAAAGTGGAAATATCCAAGTGGGAGGATATGGACAAATTTTTGTCCAACCGCTTCCAGACACTCGAAACAGTGTCTGGGTTCATAGGGAGTTCTTCGAAAGTGCAAAAGCCGCAAAGTACGCGGATTGCCAACGAAACCCCTGCAAAAAGACTTGGTACATACCAAGCAACCGTGACTAAGCTACTGTGCACAAAGTGCAAATCGAATGCCCACAGATTGCGAAACTGCCCCCGTTTTCTCAAATTAACTCCGGTGGAGAGAATTAACTTTGTCAAATCCACCAAGGGCTGTTTGAATTGCCTATCCCCAGGACATACTGTGTCGAAGTGCAACAGTTCTTATGACTGCAACAAGTGCCACTCTCGACATAATACGCTCCTGCATGCGGAGTCTCTTCAGACGCAGGCAACCACCAGCCCTAATCAGTATCATGCTGATAATGCTGCCTCAACTTCAAAACAGGCACAAGAGAGACGGGAAGCTGAAAAATCTGTTTCGGCCTTAAACAGAAACGTTAAATCCTGCCATGTGCATTCAAGCGCAGGTGTGCTGCTAGGGACAGCTCGAGTAAACATTCACCATAATGGTACAGACTTCCCAGCAAGAGCACTGATTGATTCTGGTTCAGAGTGCTCGTTTATGACAGAACGACTCAAACGCAGAATCAATTTACCGGCAAAAAGGATGCATGCTCAAGTTTCAGGCATCACTAATGCCGTGTCCGCTCAAGTCAAGGAGGCCTCCAATATTGAACTCCGTTCACCATTGGACCCTTGCTTCAGCTTAACAACATCAGTTCTAATTCTAGCCAAACTAACTGGGAATCTGCCATCCTGCCATATCGATGCCACGACTATGCAGGCTTTCCCAGACTTAGTCTTGGCAGATAAGCGATTCTACATCAACGAGGAAGTTGATATTATACTTGGCGGAGACGTATATCCGCAAATTATATTGAGTGGGCTGAAAAAGAATGTACTTAGTACACTTCTCGCCCAAGAAACGGTGTTCGGTTGGATATTAACCGGGCGCATAGAAGCACCGAATCCAACCAGAAATATAGTGTCCTTCTACAGCGAAGTTGCTTTGGACAAAAAGCTTACAGCATTCTGGGAGTTGGAAAATCTTCCAAGAATTAAAAGCCCAAACGCAGATGACAAGTACTGCGAAGATTTATATAGAGAAACTACGAGTCGTAGAGAGGATGGAAGATATGTTGTCTCTTTCATTCAGACAGGACTACCCAGATCAGATAAACATAGGAGGGTCTCTTAGGCGGGCGTGTTCACAATTTTTTAGAAATGAGACGCGGTTAGCAAAGAACCCGGAATTAGGGAAAGAATATATGAGGGTCCTGTCTGAATACGGGACATTAGGGCATATGCGAAAAGTTACGGCGATTGTACCAGCCGATTCGGCGGAAAATTACTTTTTGCCCCATCACGCCGTAGTAAAGGCGGAGAGTACCACCACTAAGGTACGCGTCGTATTCAATGCGTCGAGCCCAACGGCAAATGGCACAAGTTTGAACGACATTCTCCTGCCAGGCCCAGTACTACAATCAGATCTTCCAGTACTGATACTGCGATGGAGACTGTATCGGTACGTTTTCAATAGTGACATCGAAAAGATGTATAGGCAAATTTGGATGAGCGATGATCACGTCAAATTCCAACGGATTATTTACCGAACATCGCCTCAAGAACCCATAAGCCTTTACGAGCTGAAAACGGTCACTTTCGGGGTTAATTGGGCGCCTTATCTGGCAATTAGAACCCTTTTGCAACTAGCAGATGAACCCTTTTACAACTAGCACCCTACAGCATCTAGCATATTAAGGGAAGGCATGTACGTAGATGACGTACTAGCGGGGGGACACACACTCGCATCGGCCATTAACGCGAGGAATGAGATTCGACAAGTCTTACTCTCCGCGGGCTTCCCACTACGAAAATGGACTTCGAATACTGAGGAAATTCTCAACGACATCCCAATATCGGATCGGCTGACCGAGGACTTTCTGGCATTCGAAGATACCAGCACCGTTAAGGCATTCGGCATAAGATGGAATGCCCATTCAGACCTGTTTTACTTTAAAGCAGGGTCACTAGAAGAAAGTGAAAAGTTAACAAAGCGAGCGATTCTATCCGCCATCGCCAGACTCTTCGACCCTTTAGGATGGCTTGCACCAATGGTCATTGTGGCAAAAATTTTGATGCAGAACATCTGGTTAGAGGGCACCGATTGGGATGAACCAGTTTCGTCCAATACATTGGAACGATGGCAAAACTTCAGACATCAATACCACGAAATCGACAACATAAAGATACCACGATGGGTAAACTTTTCACCAGAAGATGATGTCGAAATACATGGATTCTGCAATGCTTCGGAAAAGGCGGGGTCAAAAGGAATGATGATATCTTCGTCAATCTACTTCTGGCCAAAACCAGAGTAGCACCAGTGAAGACCATCTCACTTCCGCGTTTGGAACTTTGCGGAGCAGTACTGTTAGCGGAAATGATGCAATCAATATTCCGAAACATCAAACTTGGACCAGTGAAACAGTATCTATGGACGGATTCCACCATCGTGTTGGCATGGATAAGGAAACCACCCTGTTCCTGGTCAACATTCGTCGCACACAGGATTACAAAAATCATCGACCTAGTCGGCAGCAAGAACTGGCTTCATGTCAATTCGGAAACGAATCCAGCAGACTTGGGAAGCAGAGGACTACCGGCATCGGATTTGGTCAACAATTCTTTGTGGTGGCAGGGACCTTCTTGGCTACAAGAAGACAATTCCCAATGGCCAGTACAAGAAAAGGAGTATAGTACATCCGTGGAGGAAAAGAGAGCGCAGGCCTACGCAATATCAACGCAAAAAGAGATCGAGATTCTTGACCGGTTTTCGAATTTACCGAGGGCTTTGAGGGTACTATCATATATTATGAGATTTTTTCGAAGAACTCATCCCAAGACAAAAGCTTCCTTTCAGGAAAAATCGTGCCTAATCTCATCCGGTGAGATCAAGACCACGACGCAACTCTTGATTAAACTCTATCAGAAGCAACATTATAAGGAGGAATATGTAAACTTGAAGAAGGGACAGGTAATCGATAGGAAAAGCGAGATATTGCCACTCAACCCATTCATCGACAAAGATGATATTATTAGGGCGGGTGGTCGTCTTGGAGCGTCTCAAGACCTCGGTTATAACGAGCGCCACCCAATCATACTGCCATACAATTGTAGGTTGACGCGTTTGACAGTACAAATGATACATCAAATCTCCCTCCATGGGGAAAACCAACTGATGCTCCGTCTCATCCGCACCCAATATTGGATTCCGAATGTTAAGAACATGATTAGGGCCACCATCCATAACTGTAAGGTCTGCACCATTTATAAAAAAAGAGCGCAAACCCAACTTATGGGTACCCTTCCTTGCGAACGCACTACGTTCACCCGCGCGTTTACCAATACCGGGGTGGACTTTGCCGGGCCTTTCGACATTAAAAGTTACCGCGGTAGAGGATGTCGATTATCAAAGGGCTATGGTTGCCTCTTTGTTTGTTTCACGACTAAAGCGATCCATCTGGAAGCGACCAGTGATCTTAGCACCCCATCCTTTCTAGCAGCGTTTTCACGTTTTATCGCTAGACGAGGATGTCCGAGAAACATTTACTCCGACAATGGTACCAACTTTGTCGGCGCTTCACGATCTTTGAGATCTGAATTTAAAGCATTTATCTCGGAAGCCCGAGACAAGGCTATCTCCAAGTATAGCCATCAAGCCATGACATGGCATTTCATTCCGGCCGGGGCTCCACATATGGGGGGACTCTGGGAGGCGGGAGTGAAGAGCTTCAAAAGCCACTTCAAGAAGTTAGCCTCGCCTCATAAATTCACGCATGAGGAATTCCATACGCTATTGTGCCGGATTGAGGCATGCCTCAACTCGCGGCCACTTAGTCCAGCCTCAAATGAGCCCGCGGACCTGGAACCCTTGACCCCGGGGCACTTCCTGACTGGAAGTCATCTCCTGGCTCCGCCAGAACCCGAGGTGAATGAGAGCCCTGCCTCCATTATTAATAGGTGGCAGAAGCTCAAGGCTCAAACCTTCTGCAGGCGATGGAAAGTGGAATACTTATCCGAACTTCAAAAACGAGTGAAGTGGAAGCATCCGAAACAAAATATTAAGGTGGGGGATCTCATTGTCATCAAAGAAGACAACTTGTCTCCCAATGAATGGAGGCTCGGCCGAGTTACCCACGTACACCCCGGCGAAGATAACCGAGTTCGTGTAGTGGACCTCATGACCGAGAAGGGTAAGATCAGAAGCCCGTTGGTCAAGCTGATTCTGCTCCCTATGGAGGGAATGGCTGGCGAGAGGCCCGGGGCCTCATCTTAACCATCCATTACCTCCCAACCGTTTTGACCTCCCTTTTCCCAAAATTCCACCCTTCACTCGCTACCCTTAACGAGGACACATGAAAGCCTACCGCAGAAGGGCGATCCATTCTGCCACAGAAATCGCGATTGCACTCGATATCGAGGCCAAAGAAAACTTAACGCAGAAAGGCGGACCAATCTGCCACTGAAAATCTATCCATCTGCCACGACAAGTTGGTAGCAGATGGTCCCACCCTCGTATACATATGTACCTATGAAAAAATATATATTTTTGTTAACACCCAACAAGCAAAGTAAACTGAGAAATAAATCTTTAAAGAGCTTCAATTGTAAAACGTTTGAAAATAAACGTTGTTTAATTTAAACGACAAGTTAGTAAAAGGCTTACTAAGTTAAACCAATAAAAAAGATTTTAAAGAAAGCTTTCTAAAAGTTTTTTTTTGAAAGTTTCTTGAAGTTTATCAAGGTTTACTTGAGATTTTCAAAGAAACTAAAACTACAAAAGCCTATGTTTAGGCCACCGGCCTAAATATATCGGCCGCCCCTTGTAGGGTGAAATTATTCATATTTGCACCTTTATGGCCTGTAGCTTTCAACCGATAACAGCGCTTACCTCTCCGAACCTGACGAAAGTAGGCATTCGGCAGGGGTATCGAGCTAAAATCCTAAGATATGCTCGGCCACTTGATTATCGAGCGTACAAGAGCCACCAGCAGCCATCCGAGGTAAATATACAAGTTCCATAACTTTTTCTTATATTCATTATACTGTTGTATATTTAATTTCACCTTCCACTGTAATAAAAGCCACTTATCCATTGTACTTATTTACATTGAATTCCGGTGTTTATTTATTTATTAACTCGTTGCCTTTTTTTCTTCCTACCCCTATTACGTGCGAGCGCGCCTCGTCATTGGAACGACTCCGCCGTAAAAACATTGGTCCTTCGAGCCGAGGAAAACAAAGAATAACTTTCAAACATCAACATAAATATTATCCGGAGAAGTACAACCTTTATAATTCAGTGCCATTGAAAATTTAAAAATACACGGAGATAATTAAATAAATATTCAACAAAAACACAAACGAGCAGAAAGCTACAGCAGCGAGTGACGGCAGCAGAAAGAGACAGCCACAGATCGCTTCACAATACAGATCGCATCACACCATACCGATCACATCATCAATACAATCACATCATCACATACAGTCCATTAAGATCGCATCAATACAATCACATCATCACATACAGTCCATTAAGATCGCATCCATACACATCACATCTTCGCATACATATCACATCATCATATTCAATCCGCTCACACAGTCCACTTTAACAACATTATTGCAACAGTCGTCACGCATCACACTCATTTCACAAGGTACGTTGGTTTTTTTGTTTGGTTCATGCACCACTTTTTTTTAACATACGTGAAAAACGTATAGAGTGAATTTTGTGAGTGTGTCTTGGAAAACAAAGCAAGTGAGAAATTTGTGTTCTCGTGGGCACACTTTCGCCTTTTGACTATCGGTTCAGTCCCTCACCAGTAGTAAGACTTATCCGACACAGCTCAAGGCAGGCAGTCAGTGAATTTTTTTATTTTTTTTTGTATACACATCACTGCACTGTATATCTCTTATTTGCCACATACTGTGGAAATTCTTTGAGTGATTACATCGCTTGATTCTCACTTGGTTGATGCTTTTTATAGAGCCAACACAAAATTCACTACAAATAATACAAAAGCGTTGCGCATTTACGACATTATCACTACATTGGGTGGCTTGTTTTTTTGATATTATTGCTTCTAATACTTATTAAGTGTATCAATATAAATCTCAATAAACAATTTTATACATTTCCACATTTCTGGAAAAACACAATTGATTTTGTATAACACTTTTATATTATTTTGGTTTTGGCTATTCAGGGATTTATATCCACTGATATATTTTCCCACAGGCACATTAAATCTGTATTTAGAGTTCTATCTGTGCCACTTTCACATATCACTGTGCACCGGTTCACTTTCACAATTTTTTTTAGACACATTAAATCTGCATCCAGATTTCTATCTGTGTCACTTTCACATAATTTCGATTAGTTGCAAGCAATCAAATCCTGAGTCAGTCCTTCCGGTCTCTGTTTCCTTTAAAGAGACAAGATATTTAAATTAATTAAAAAAATGGAGACCTACATCCGACTGTCCGATTGTATAGTAGAGTTTGAACAAGACTTCAGCTCTACACCGATACAAGAACTAGATAAACACACCCTTGCAATACAGCAAGAGGAGTTGAAGTCATTGTGGAAGAAGACAAAAGCGACGTATGAGAGTCTTCTTAGCTCCACAGATATATCCAAAGAAGACCTGCAGTCGTTGAGGCAAAAAAACAAGACTTGTTTCGCATGCTATGCAAAATGCATGGCTACAATCAATGCTGAGGTCGAAAAATTGTCCGTACCTGCCACACCTGCCCCTAAAGCCTCTGAATCTTCCATCAGAGAAAATAATATTCGCCTCCCTCCCTGCGACACCGAGGTGTTCAAAGGCGACTACCTTTCTTGGCCAACCTTTAGGGACTTGTTCACGGCCATATATATATTAAACAAACGCCTTACCCCGGTTGAAAAGTTATATCACCTCAACCAGAAAACTGAAGGGGAGGCAAAAGAAATTGTGCGCAGGTGTCCATTGACGAATGAAGGCTTTTCAACAGCCTGGAAAAATCTGAGTGACAGGTACGAAAACAAACGTATTCTGGTCAATACTCAACTAAAAACTTTGTTTAGTTTAACCGCTGTAGAAAGTGAATGCGGTACAGCAATTAAAAAGTTGCAACGCGACATTAATAATTGCATTTCATCGCTCCAATGTCATCAAATTGACATTTCCAACTGGGATGCGATAATAACATACCTATGCTCCACCAAACTCCCGGAATGCACTCTGGCTCTATGGGAACAAACCATAGAGAACAAAACAGAGATTCCAAAATGGGAAGACATGGATAAATTTCTATCCAACCGGTTCCAAACTTTGGAAACCGTTTCTGACCTCAGGGGTAACAAAGCATCCAAGGCACCCAGGAGTCAAATCACAGCACGGGAAACGCCTGCGAAACTTGGAGTATACCAAGCCAGCGTCCCTAAAACTTCGTGTAAAATGTGCAACAGTAAGGAGCACAAATTACGAAATTGTCATAAATTCCGTGGACTAACCACTGCAGACCGAATAGCCTACATAAAAAACAACAATTGTTGCTTGAACTGCCTGTCGGCTGGACACACAGTGACACGATGCACAAGTTCCTTTAACTGCAGCTCGTGTCACGCAAGGCACAACACCTTGCTCCACTTGGCAACAGCTCAGCCAAAAGCAACTAACCAGAGGTGGCGTCAAAATACCTCAGATGATAGGTACTCGACATCACAGCAGGCAAGAGACAATCTGGAATCTGAAAAGAGGAAAGACATTAATAACGTCTCTTCATGTCATGCGAATACTACTAAGGGGATATTACTAGGAACAGCGCGTGTAAACATTCACTACAATGGAGTAGATTTTTCTGCTAGAGCATTGATTGACTCAGGTTCAGAATGTTCATTCATAACAGAAAGATTGAAGCGTAGAATAAACCTCCCTTCAAAACGCTTGCACGTCCAAGTTTCCGGGATAAACAATACTTTATCAGCGCAGGTGAAGGAGTCATGCTCCATTCAGCTAGGATCCTTCACCGACCCCTTAGTTAGCATCGATACAGTGGTATTAGTCCTACCACAATTAACTGGGGATCTTCCTACTTGCCAAGTGAGCGCAATGACTCGGCAGGCATTCCCTGATCTAATCTTGGCGGATAAGAGGTTCTTCATTAACGAACCAGTCGATCTCATCCTAGGAGGCGACGTTTATCCACAAATTATATTAAACGGTATACGGAAGAACGTATTAAACACGCTTCTCGCCCAAGAGACCGTATTCGGTTGGATTATAACCGGTCGTGCAGATGCACCTCAACCAACTAATACTCGGGTGTCATTTTTCAATGAAATAAACCTGGACAAGCAGTTAACCGCTTTCTGGGAGTTGGAGGATGTCCCGAAGAAAAAGGCACTGAATGAAGATAATGCCTATTGCGAGTCACTTTTCAAAGCCACTACGGAAAGGAACTCTGATGGGAAATACACCGTCGCCCTTCCATTTAAAGAGGATTTCCCTAACAACATCTGCTTAGGGCCCTCTCTAAAGGGCGTCTGCTCTCAATTCTACCGGAATGAGACGCGCCTAGCTAAGACACCGGCCCTACAGACAGAGTACAACAGGGTACTTGGAGAATACGAGACATTGGGGCATATGTCGAAAGTTCCCACTGTCATACCACCCCATTCTACAGATTGCTACTTCTTACCACACCATGCGGTTATAAAAGAAGAGAGCACCACCACAAAGGTTCGGGTGGTATTCAACGCTTCGTGTCCCACTTCTAATGGCACAAGCTTGAATGACGTCCTTCATGCAGGACCAGTTCTTCAGGCAGATTTAACCATTCTACTCCTTCGATGGAGATTCTTTAAATATGTCTTCAACAGTGACATCGAGAAGATGTATCGACAGATATGGATTAAACCCAATCAGACACAGTTCCAACGAATAGTTTTCCGACCCAATCCAGGGGAACCCATACGCGTCTTTGAATTACGGACAGTTACCTTTGGAGTAAACTGCGCCCCTTATTTGGCGATAAGAACCCTACATCAACTAGCTGACGACGTTGAGACGTCATCACCAACAGCAGCAAATATACTTCGAACAAGCATGTACGTCGACGACGTGCTTGCTGGGGGTCATAGCATCGAGTCAGCAATCCAAGCTCGCGATGAAATCTCGCACGCATTGCAATCCGCGGGATTTTCCCTCCGAAAATGGACATCGAACTGCAGCAAAATACTGCATGGAATACCCAAACTTCATCGGGTAAACGAGGACTTTTTGGAGTTCGAAGACTCAAGTATGGTTAAGACCCTAGGCATCCGTTGGAACGCGCATGCCGACTCCTTTTATTTTACGGCAAAACCCATCGAGAATGGGGATATTATAACAAAAAGGGCAATACTTTCAGCCATCGCCAAACTCTTCGACCCGTTAGGCTGGTTGGCACCAGTCGTCATAGTGGCCAAAATACTTATGCAGAACATATGGCTAGAGGGGACTGACTGGGACGAAAGGGTATCTACACTAACCCTAGATCGGTGGGAAAGCTTCATGCAGGATTATCACGAAATCAATAGCATTCAAATACCGCGATGGGTGCATTTCACGCCATCCAACGAGGTGGAAATACACGGGTTCTGCGATGCATCAGAAAAGGCCTATGCCGCTACAATCTTTTTACGAGCCAAAGTGAGGGATCAGATCTACGTCAATCTATTAATGGCCAAAACGAAAGTAGCTCCCGTAAAAACGATATCATTACCCCGTTTAGAGTTATGCGGGGCAGTCTTACTGGCCGAAACGATAGAATCTGTCCGCGAAAACTTAAATTTAGGAAATTTCAATACTCATCTATGGACCGATTCTACGATTGTTCTAGCTTGGATTAAAAAACCACCATGCTCTTGGTCAACATTCGTGGCTCATAGAGTAACAAAAATAGTGGAAAAGGTGGGAAATAAAATCTGGCGGCACGTAGATTCCGCATCAAACCCAGCAGACATGGCCAGCAGAGGACTATCAGCAAAGGATATAGTCAACAACACTTTGTGGTGGCAGGGACCTTCTTGGCTACAAGAAGACAAGACAAAATGGCCAACTCAAGAAAGATATTATGGTACAAACATCGAAGAAAAGAGAGTACAAGTTCACACAACTAAGCAAATACACAATAACGAGGACATTCTCGAAAGGTTTTCTGATTTTTCAAGGGCTTTGAGGGTTATATCATACATTATGAGGTTCTCTCAAAGAACTAATCCCAAAACGAAATCTTCTTTCAAAGCGGAGTCACACCTCATTTCGCCCGACGAAATTAAGGCTACGACTCAACGACTTATTAAAATATATCAACAGAAGCATTATTCTGAAGAATTAAAGGAATTAAAAACCGGGAAACCCATTGGGACAAAAAGTGAAGTCCTTCCTCTCAACCCCTTCGTCGACAGCCGTGATATATTGCGAGTAGGCGGTCGTCTGTCTGCGTCCCTTGATCTCGCCTATAATGAACGCCATCCAATTATCCTCCCTTACGCCTGTCAGTTTACGCGTGTTCTCGTCCAATTTATCCATAACATTTCCCTTCACGGCGAAAACCAACTCATGTTACGCCTCCTACGTACGCAGTATTGGATCCCACGAGTTAAAAATATGATCCGATCCGTCATCCATAACTGCAAGGTTTGTACGATCTTCCGCAAGCGATCACAAACCCAGCTGATGGGAAACCTCCCGCCAGAACGTACCACCTTCTCACGCGCGTTCACAAACGCCGGGGTAGATTTCGCCGGACCGTTCGACATCAAGTCCTACAGTGGAAGAGGATGTCGGCTGTCAAAGGGCTATGTTTGCCTCTTTGTCTGCTTCACGACCAAGGCTATTCACTTAGAGGCCACTAGTGACCTTAGTACCGCAGCGTTCTTGGCAGCCTTCGACAGGTTTGTTGCGAGACGAGGATGTCCAAAGAACATCTACTCCGACAATGGAACTAACTTTGTCGGAGCCTCTCGAGCCCTCCGTTCCGAGTTCAAAGCTTTTCTCTCGGATGCCCGCAACCAAACCCTATCGAAATACTCCCATCAACGCCTGACCTGGCACTTCATACCAGCAGGCGCTCCTCATATGGGCGGACTGTGGGAAGCAGGGGTAAAGAGTTTTAAAACTCACTTTAAAAAGATCGCTTCCGATCATAAATTTACTCTTGAAGAGTTCTCTACCTTACTTTGTCGAATCGAGTCTTGTCTCAACTCTCGACCACTCAGTCCATCCTCCAACGAGCCGTCCAACTTGGAACCACTGACTCCGGGACATTTCCTCGTTGGAGGGCATCTTTTAGCGCCACCGGAGATCGACGTTAGCGAGAATCGCGCCTCGCTCGTCAACCGATGGGAGAAACTCAAGTCCCTTCACCAAACGTTTTGCAAACGATGGAAAACCGAGTACCTCACCGAACTGCAGAAACGTGTAAAGTGGAAACATCCACAATCCAACTTGAAACAAGGGGACCTAGTCGTTCTAAAGGAGGACAACCTACCTCCCAACGAATGGAGACTAGGAAGAATCTCCCAACTACATCGTGGACCAGATAACCGAGTCCGAGTCGTCGTGCTTGATACCGCGAGGGGCCAGACTACCAGACCAATCACGAAGTTGGTCCCACTGCCATCCGGTAACAAGAATGGCGAGAACTGATATTAATCCACTTCTAAATCTCCCTAATTCCACTTCTAATTACATTCCGAATTAGGGAGGTCACGGCTTAGTCGAAGCGACTTAGCAGAACGTATTCGCTAAAAATGTAACGAGGCCATTGAGGCCTACCGCAATCGGAAGAACCGACCCATCACATGTAAATAAACACACTCGTTCCAACGTAACGAGGTAACAGTAATCCTACCGCAGACGGGCGAACCGGTCTGCCACAAAAGTTTCAAATTTCACACACACACACAATGATATCTGTTTTTCTACCCACTTACACAAAGGCTAGGTGACACAGATATCCCCCCCGACGTTCTCAAGGAGTGCGACATGGGATCGCGTATGGCCATAGTCTTACAGTGTCAATCACTTAAGAGTCTTACAAAATTCAACAAAATGAAAAATTTTGGCTCTTAAATTACAGTGCTAGTCACTTAAGAGTCTTACAAAATTCAACAAAATGAAAAATTTTGGCTCTTAAATTACAGTGCTAGTCACTTAAGAGTCTTACAAAATTCAACAAAATGAAAAATTTTGGCTCTTAAATTAGGCTCTTTTGGCTTCCAAATTGAAGATTGTTTCAATAAAGTTTGATAAAATAGGTCGTCGGAGCATACGGATACCCCAAGGGATGCTGCAACACATGTTAGGAATATCTATCAGGCTATCTCTTAAACCCACGTCAAAGCCATTTACCTAGAAATATGAAACCAACATACCCTATAAACATAAATTAGAATTTCCCTCTGTACAAGTCAGAAACGTGGACATACGAAATCGAAACGATTCTATTTTTGTATGCCACAAAATCGGGATGTATTTATGTGGTAGCAAGTCATATGCAAAGTATAAGGTGTGAAATGGACGTAACATAAACCACATAATATCGCTCTATACATACGATTCGTAAACTCACCCGGACGATTCTCCTGAAACGCAGTTGCAGCATGGATGATTTTCACCGGTGTAAGACTACCTCGTTAAGATCAGTTAAAGTTTACGTCATTGTCTCTTCCAAATTCTGGTGTCCAATTTGACTTGCCGATGTCGGTATAGCAGCGGAAAGCAAGGATGGAAGCGCCGATAGGGAGCAACTTCAACAATAGGCCACACAGATATTTAGCAACACTGCAAATCTATTAATAAACACATAAACAGATTAAGTACAGCTCAAATACTAACAATCTCCAATAACTTACGTGTTCATTCACCAACATCTGGAGAGTAGTACTTCCTCCGATTTGATAGCATCGGACATTTTCTTATAAACTGGAATTAGAATCTCTTTGTGACCCCAGTAGTGTTTTTGCTTGTGATCACCCGTAAAGGGGTATACCATAGCGACAACGGATGGTTCATCTCGTCTGCAAATGAAATCAAAGTCGAGCATCGAGTGCACGGCCCTCTGTTGCATACCCCAAACGATTGCCTTTGTTGTGTTGCTGAAAAATTTGCGCATTTGCGCATTTGTGACGTTGTTGCGCACAGAAGAATCATTTGCAATTGTGTGATCTGCCGAAATAGGTGGTAGTTTAATCGAGTGGGATGATGAACCATTATCATTGCCACAACAGCCGGTTCTATCGCACCGGAATGACCCGGGTTTTTTCACCCGGCCAAGGGCTGTTATCTCAGTGTAACCCTGTCTGATCTGCTAACAACAACATGAACCATTATCGCCATTTTTGCCCACTGCACCGCAAGCCGCTTTCAATGGACCACCAGCAGCAAAAAGTCGCATACCAGTACTATCAAAGCAGTGTGTATATATAGCTGGTACATATTTTACTTGTTGAAAACCCTCAATTGCAGCTTCAGGACACACAATACCTTTGCTACATTTAAGCCCCACTGTACGAGACGCATTAACGCTGCTCTCCAAATATTTACCTGCACGTATATCGTAGAAGAGCAACATACCTAGACCTGTACCAACTGTAAGTAGATTACCCTAGAATGTGGTGGCGCGTATACCACAGCCATTGCAACGTGAAGTGATCTTTTTGATTGTCTGCAGTGTTCGTGCATCCAAAAGTATGGTATATGAACGACAGCCAATAGCAGAGAGTCCATCGCTATGGTATGCTATGCTAACATTATCCTGACAATTAGGCAGCGTACGTGATAGCTTTTGTTTAAATGTTTCAGCATTGAAAATGTGTACATAACCATTTAGTGAAAGTGCTGCGATTTCTTTGAATTCTTTATTGAAGCAAAGTGAACGAATCCGCTGAGCCGTGCGCACATCCTTTACGCATAATGGGTTGATCGTGGCAAATGTAGGACACGCTTCTTTCCCACCATCCGAAAAATCCATGAAATCTTCATTAGTACGCCAAAGTGATAGGCTTGAGTCTTTTGAACCTGAAACCAAAAATTGATCATCCAACCAACACATGCCCATAATCAAATCTCGATGTCAATTTTCCCCGACACAAACCGGATCCAGTATAGGCAATCGATAAACTGCAACATCAGCTGAGTTACGTGCACCAGTAGCTAGGAATGAACGACTTGGGTTTATTTCAATTGCATGCAAGCCACCTTGTACTTCTGGGTGATTAGCACGATCATTCGAGAGTGTAGGAGTAGCATCTACACGGCGCATATTCACATCGTACACTAGTAATTTATTACATTTAGTACCAAATACGACTTGACGATTACTTAGCCATTTGGAACAAAAAACCTTATTAATATAGCCCAAATGAATTTGTGTTTCTCGCAACATGTCATGAGTAAGTACATATCGGCTAGTATTTTCAAAATTGAAGCTACGTTGCTCTTTTAAGCCAGTCTCTCTACTACGTATATAATCACATAAATTAAATGAAATGTTTAGCACTTATTCTTGTTGTTGTGGAGTTTCTTCATCACTACCAGAGTCGTCATATGTAACAAAATCGTCAGGTTTGTCCGGTTTGCGACGGCTTTCTTGGCGTAGTGCTCGGGCCTTGGCACGCCTTTCACCGAGACGGGTTGGTACATGACAGGAGGGATAGGTACCAACAACACTATGCCTAATAGTCTTAACCATCGAGCTGAAGACCACCGAGATTTTGTTGCGTATCTCGAACATTTCTTCTTTCTTTTGCTTACTTCTCAACACCAATATTCAAGTCAGAGGCCCTAACTTGATGCCAGGCTTAAGGCTAGTGCAAGAGCGCTACCTTTTTTTGACTTTCTGAATACTTCTAATATTAAAATACATACGTTTCGTACAAAAATTCCAAATTTGTCATTGTTTTTTACAGCCACGATGATATTTGTACTGGCTACTATTTCTTCTTTCACTGACCGAATGGAAGGACCCTGCAAAGGAAAGAAAAATGATTAGTGCTGATTGACACAAATCTTCATACATATATATATACGTGGGTGGTTGTAGGACTTCGACCGAAACGATACAGTATTTCGGCCAGCGTCCATTTATCCTTACCTCCAGTAGTCCCCACAAGTCCCGTTTATCCCTGCATCACCTTAAAAGAAAAGAATAAATATTAATTTACGAGGCAAAATTTCCAACATAAGATTTTTACAACTTACCTCGTGAACAATTTTCCATAATGACATTCATTCAGTAATGTATCCAGTGCTGAATGAATGAGCGTAGCCACTTTGCGTAACGATTAGTGCCAATCCGAGTTGGCACACACGGGTATTTAATCGTTACAAAAATCCCCCAATTTTTTTTTTTGGCGTACCGTATTGGGCGGCGGAATTTATTCGCCAGATTATGCACAGTACGGGGGAAGCCGAAATATAATAATATATATACAATATAATTTGGTCTAGGTACAATATTGACGACTACGTATGTATACACATACATATATATGTACATAGGGTATTGTCAAGTGTGTCGTTTCAAATAAATTCGTATGCCAGTACGTTGTTAAACAAAAAAAAAAATATAATTAAACACACAAATACGATAGATAATGTGGGGAAATATAGTCAATTGAACATTTATTGACAGATTATTTGCTTCCCCCCGTGATTTTCATTTGTCACGGCCAAAAACTCGCCACTTCTGGCACAGCAAAATGGAAAATATTTTTCACCGCATATTTCAGAATTTCAACCGATTCGATTAAATTCGTTCATGGATGTGTTCCCCATCTTTCGCGATGCATCTGTCTCCGCCTCTACATTGCCAAGTGAGACACACATCATCGGTGGGATGTGGCAGCACAGAATGGCTGACTACATCCGTAGCACAACAAATGTGGGTGATTTACGAGCTGACATACCACGGTGTTAATCAGCTGGTTATGCCTCACGACACGAACCAGCTAGAATGCATGTATAAATGAATGCATTTTAGCTAAATTTATAAAAATACCATTGCACAATCACATAAATATTACGTAAATGCAGAAACCCTTACACCATTCTCCCCTTTTTAAACGGCTTCACCAAAATATGTTAACTCTCGATTTCCTAGGAGTTACTTAACACATAAATTGCCAATGTATTTCAATTTTTTCGGGGGGAAGGAAAGTGTCAAAACGTGACAAAGCTGCCAGAAGGAAAATATTCACGTAACAAACATAAACGTTTATTCACGCAACAAACATAAACGTTTATTCACGCAACAAACATAAACGTTTACAAACGTTTAAACTTTAACAAAATTAAAACTTTAATCCTTTCGAAAAAAAAATTAGAATATGCCAAACCAAAATACCGACAATGTCAGTCGGTTATGTTCACAAGCCACCCAGATATACAAAAACTATGGGCTTACTAACGGGTTTATTTTTAGAATGACTCGTTTTACTGCCACACGCGCAAAATCGGCATCCGTGTCGGCTATGCAACAAAAACCATGGCATACGTTTTTGCCAGCAGTACCGGGGGATGTCGGCGGAGGAACGATTGCGGGTGGTACTCATCCACAAATATTGCCCCAATTGTTTGTCCCCGTTTCACCGCCCGGAGATTTGTCCAAGTAAGGACCGTTGCTATCGGTGCCACGAACCCCACCACACGTCCCTTCATATGGACGAAAACATCGTTACTCGACAGTCTACCGACATCATCGAAGACGAAGGCGAACTATCTGATGATGCGCTTTCCATAGCCATCACAGAAAATACAAAGTCTTGGGCAGAGCAGGTAGAAGAAGAAGAAGAAGAAGAAATGAGGGCTGCTGCAACACCAACTCCACAGCTCGGCGGCTCGGAAACACGTTCTTTCCGACCGCTACTACGACACGAGCAACGGAAGAAGCGCGCGTCGGACACACCTCAATGCCCAGTCCTAACAGTTAAACTACGCAAGGGTGGCGCGGAAACACGTCCTTTCCGCCCATCCCCGCGGTCTGTCAAGGTGAATCGTGGTGGCTCGGCAACACGTCCTTTCCGACCATCTCACAGTCCCACTGATGTCCGTCGGGGTGACGCGGAAACACGTCCTTTCCGCTCATCACGACGCACAGCGGGTCGGACGGCACCTTACCAGGCCCGCGGACTTACCAGCACTACCACCGTTGTCCGCCACAACGCAACCGCTACGACTTTCCGCACCGGTAGAGCGGCCAACGCCCCTGCTACAGCCATCATTATGCGATCGTTTGTCGCCATCGCACCAACGGCTTTGGTGTGCATCGAGTCCGGTGGCGCACTGCACTTCGTCCGTGCCCTGGTCGACCCGTGCTCACCAACTACGGTCATTGACGGTGAGTTCGCTACCAATCTTCGCCTAGAACGTGTTGGTGGGACCCGGCCGATCAGGTGTACACTTGTACTTCGGGGAAAGTACGGAGTAACCAGAAGGGTCACCACCCAAGCTACGGTCCTTGCGCACCATCATCGTATGAGCCCGGTCTCTAATATTGATGCGACGGTTGCTGCACCTTTCCAGCTTATGAGGCTGGCGGATCCCGAATTTTTCCGTGCCTCTCCTGTGCGCCTGACGCTAGGCGCCGACGTTTATGCCAGCCTGATGCTGAGCGGCACTCCACCGTCAACCATCAATGGGTTGCTGGCACAAGCCACAATTTTCGGCCTGGTAATTTCGGGGGCCCACCAACAATAAAAATACAAAAAATAAGGTGCAATGAGCTAAGCAAAACCACGTACATGTATATTAACCTTTATTTTCTCACCCACAACAGGTGTCAAGCGGCGACGGGCAGAGCAAGGGCCCATGGGTGGCCCACCATAATTTTAATAGTTTAAGACTAGTTCAACCGGAAACTTGAATTGTGCATTTATCTGGGTTTGGCTGCTACACTATTTGTTCTTTTTGAAGGTTGCTCGCCGCAAGGGGGCCGGCATGTTTAGGCCACCGGCCTAAATATATCGGCCGCCCCTTGTAGGGTGAAATTATTCATATTTGCACCTTTATGGCCTGTAGCTTTCAACCGATAACAGCGCTTACCTCTCCGAACCTGACGAAAGTAGGCATTCGGCAGGGGTATCGAGCTAAAATCCTAAGATATGCTCGGCCACTTGATTATCGAGCGTACAAGAGCCACCAGCAGCCATCCGAGGTAAATATACAAGTTCCATAACTTTTTCTTATATTCATTATACTGTTGTATATTTAATTTCACCTTCCACTGTAATAAAAGCCACTTATCCATTGTACTTATTTACATTGAATTCCGGTGTTTATTTATTTATTAACTCGTTGCCTTTTTTTCTTCCTACCCCTATTACGTGCGAGCGCGCCTCGTCATTGGAACGACTCCGCCGTAAAAACAGCCTACATATCGCTTATTGCAGCAAATTTATTTTGAAAAATAATTACAGAAATGATTGTTGGGTGCACATATTTCTACGTAATAATCTAACTGACTTACCCTCTTCCTCCGGTGCGCATCGCCTATAGCGCTAATCCCATATGGCCCAGTGACGCGCCAAGCCACCCTCTGTACTGCACGTTGCTCACGTACCTGCAAGTTGGACAAACATCAGTATGCATATTTCAAGGGGATAGATATCTATATGCAACAACAACGTCAATATTCATCGGCAGCCGAAAAAATCGTTCGGTAAGCCAGGATATGGCGAACGTGAAGTGAATTTCGGTAATTGTTACCTTGAGGAGACAACTACTGAAACACGTTCGAAATTATCGGGAAGGGTATCAAAAGACGCGTTTTGACCCCGGTAACTATAATCCGGAAGCGGACTTTCGAGTTTCTGTCTCAGTGAAGAGATATTTGAAATCGAAGTTGGAAAATTTCGGTCATTTCATGTGGTTGTTGTAATCACAGATTAGGGTGTACCGAAAGGTGCAAAAAGTGTTCTGCGCAGAAATACTGTGGACTGCGTAGCCGGTGTTGGACCGACTAAGGGTTATTTTTTTGAAGCGCGACTCAAACAATACATCTGAACGATTGTAATTCTGGTTTAACACATACGTTCGTTAGGAAGTTTCCATTTTCGAACGGTTAGTTTTACAAAACTACGCTTGCAAAAGCCAAAGCCCTATAATTTATATAAGAACACAGAAGGCGTTCGAGTTCCAATGAGCTTGGGTATTTATTGTTGTTACGGATGATCGGGAAAGGGTATACTATGCATGTATAGAGTTAGTTAATTTAAACTTGAAGCAAAACACAATTCACGAAACGTCTGTCAACATATTAAAAACCGGCGTTACGTGTTATGCATCGATTTTGTATATGTTCTAAATGTTTACCTACGTGCTCTATGCCTGTTTGAATACTTTACCCTGATTGAATTGGCGTCCACCCTTATCGGTACCAGTCCATGAGAAGTACTGCTGCACTAATTGTTTAGTCTCTTCCGATTTGGCATCCAATTCTTCTTTAGGTTCCGCAACCTCCTTTCCCCCTTTAGCCTTTTGATCGTTCTTCTGCCTTGGTTGCTGCTGATTCTTGTAGCTATCGCCACCTGACTTGCCAATGAATGCGGCGTATTCTGTGGAATCATATGCGAGCGCGGTCTCGCATAAAGCAAAATTCTTTACAACTGCTTTAGCTTGTGGTTGATTTTAAACTTGTTACATACCAACGATTAAAATGACCAAATTCTGCACGTATTGATACTTGTGGTGAGCAGAGATTTACGCCTGGCCCACATTTGATCGCTGTCATTGGCGTTACTGGTGGTGCAGCTGCATCTTTATATGGTGTGCGTGTAGAGGAAGAGCAGCCAGCTTCCTCTGGAGTACCAACTTCTTTGTCCAAAGCGATAGTTGCTGTAATGGGCACAGCGGGCATTGATTCAATTGTTGATTCGGCACGTATAGCACCATTGCCATCTTGCGGTATTGTAACTTTGGTAGTGCCTCAATGCGATCCGCCCCTGGTGGCACATCCGGAGTGTGTTGTTGTACACCCACACCACTGTGACGCGTGGAACGTCTTGGAGCTGATTTAGGTGTTGGCATTTTCTTGGTAATTAATGTATTTTTGCTTAGAGAAAATTTGCAAATAAAAGTCTGATAAGTTATATACCTAGTAAAGAATGATACACAGCCTATTTATTGTGAACAATAGCGGCGATGTCTTTCTTGAAAAACAGTGGCGCTCAGTCGTATCCCGGTCTGTATGCGACTATTTTTTGGACGCACAACGCCAATCTCTATTTGATGTTCCTTCAGTAATTGCAACACCACATTTTTACCTTATCACAGTGCAACGCAATGGTATATCGCTGGTTTCTGCTTGTAAGCAGGAAGTGCCGCCGTTATTCGTCATTGAATTTCTACATCGCGTAATGGACACATTTCAAGATTACTTTGGCGATTGTTCCGAAACCGTAATCAAAGAAAATTATGTTGTCGCTTATGAGTTGCTTGATGAAATGTTGGATAATGGATTTCCGCTTGCCACCGAGAGTAATATACTGAAAGAGCTCATTAAGCCTCCAAATATATTGCGAACTATCGCCAATACCGTAACCGGAAAAAGCAACGTCAGTACTACATTGCCTTCAGGACAGCTCTCAGCTATACCTTGGCGTCGGAGTGGCGTTCGTTATAACAACAATGAAGCGTATTTCGATGTCATAGAAGAAGTTGATGCAATTATTGATAAATCTGGCTCGACAGTATTCGCTGAAATACAGGGATATATTGACTGTTGTTGCAAGCTATCGGAAATGCCAGATCTAACGCTTTCATTTATGAATCCACGTCTTTTCGACGATGTTTCATTTCATCCATGTGTACGTTTCAAACGTTGGGAATCTGAACGTTTACTTTCATTCATTCCACCAGATGGCAATTTTCGATTAATGTCATATCACATAAGCTCACAATCTGTAGTGGCTATTCCTATTTATATTGGACATAATTTCTCTATAAAAACTGGTGAACAAGGTCGTTTAGATTTGACTATAGGTCCACAAGGACTACAGTCGATAAAGTTAAACTTGAGATTACAATGCCGAAATGGCAAGCCCGCACCACTAACACGCGACCGCTTACCACCCAGGCAGGGTATTTTATTTTTAGGCAATGACGGACGATGTTTCTGCCAACCAGTTAACGGACGTACATCGAGAAAATCATCGTCGGATGGTGTTATTGATAAATCAATCCACTGTTGTTCCCACCTAAAAAGAGAGAAAACCATTAGAATTTGCATAGAACTATATGTACATATATGCATATACATACAAAATGTGTCTCAAAGCATGCGCCGGCCGCCACTGCTTGGGAGACACATTTTTTTGGTTCCTAATTAATCTGCGCTGCTACCGAATCGATACAGAATTTCGGGCAGCGCTAATATATACTTACCAGCTATGTTGCACTTATGCCCATGCGCCAGCCAGGCGATCTTCCACAGCCGCATCTCCATTTGTCCTTGGTACACCTGAAAAGAAAAGAAAAAATTAGGTTTAATACAATTTTTCAATAAAATGCAATTTTTACTTACCTCTGCTACGGCTGCTGCCCACGCGTGCCGGAAACAAGAAAATAATGAATTGTTCCAATTCTTTCTGCTACGCTAGGGCAGAGAAAATTGGAACAATGAATTTCTTTGTTTCTTTTTCACGACTTTGCAAAATCGTGAGTACGCACATATATGTATGTGTGCAAATCTTGAACCATCACGCCATGCGAGCTCTCATTTACTCGCAAAAAATTTGCCAGCATATGTATATATGTATAATGACGTTAGTGATGCGATATTTTAGTCACCGGGTACCGAAATCCCGATCTGCCAAAATCGGTACCATTCACTGCGGGATCAATAGGGTAAGGAAATCTACGTTCGTACCTGATCGGCGAAGATCCCGCTTCTAGTAAAATAGGAAATAACCTATAAATAATAAATTTTCACACAAAAATTTGGAAAATTGGTTTTTTCGAACTACGAAAATTTTTTTGTTTGTTTTTTGTTATTCATTTTTTCTCGGGGTTTTGTTTTTGTTTTGTTGTTTTCGGAGAGGGCAGGACTGTTTTGCCCACAAAACAACAAAAAATAAACCCTAACAGTCACCACATTCTCACTCTCTACCCAGTTCGGTACCGAAACCAAGTACCGAAAAAAGCGAAAATGTCGCTGTGTGCACGGCACTGACGCCACTTATGACGGCGACCATGCAAGTAAGAATAAATCTCTGCATGAGGGCCAGTGGCGAATCGGAATACAAGGCGATCAACGTAATCAACTTGTCGCTACCGTGCCGTGTGGGAAAAAATAACCAGTTCCCATGTACGAATCATATGCATTGTAATTATAAAATTTCACCGTAGATTAGAATAATGCCACATTATATGGCATTTATAAACTCCGAACGAGGTCGCTCGCCTCCCACGTATACGGGCGTCCATACAAATATTCAAGGGGATTTTTTTGTTGTTGTTTCTTTTCTCTGCGTCGGAGACCGCTTGGACGTCAGAGTACAACGAAATCGGCGAGCCGAGATCGGAACCACCGCTGTTTCGACCGGCGCAGGGAGTATGGGACCCACTGCCGTTCCGACCCCTGCTATCCCACGATCGGCGCAACTGCGAACGGTACATCGCGCGCCCACTGAAATAGCAGCAAACGTCGACTGGCCACTCTGCCGCGCCAGCGACAATCGCCGCACACCTACGGACTAGCGTAGACTTGCCTCCCAGCCGCGCCAGCTACGCATCAACGCGCACTTCGACGGTAGACTGGCACTTCAGCCGCGCAAGAAATATACAGCGTTCTTATTTTTTAAAGTCTCTTCCTCCTATCTCTTAGCTCTAGGTACGAAACGATGGAGCCACCAGAGGCCAAACTTCAAACGGCATTTCGGAGGCATACGACTGGGACAGCGCCAGCCGGCACTCACTAGGATAGTTTAAGTCCTTAGCTTAAGAGGAGGCGCGGTGGAAAATCCTGGGGCGGGGTAAGATGTTGCGTATCGCAAGGGGGCCGGCATGTTTAGGCGAGATGCCTAAAGTCTTAAAAAATGGGCCACCCTAATGTAACTTTAGCGCCCTTCCAGTCACTCACACCAACCCACCCACCTGTATGGGCATGCATGCATATTCGTGTTTTGTCAGCACACATATACATGCATGGGGGTGTGCATGTGTGGGTTCACCTCCCCTTAAAACCGGAGGATGATTTTCAGGTTCAACGGTTGTCCTCGATTGAAAAACCGTCTACTTTTCCAGAGACAGTCGACACGACCACATCACGGCCAGCCCAGGATTTTTCGCCCGCACCAAGGTAAACTAATTGTTTATAAATTATATTTTATATAAATACACGGCCAACTTTTTATAACGAGAATTCTCGTTGTTTCTTGTTTATTTTCACCACGTTAGCACCACGCTCGAATTTACAACATACCTATCTTAAGGTACAACTTTGCGTCCTTATGTTTCGATACTATCGATATACGAGTATGTGCAGCGATACTTCAAATGAGTATAGCATCGATACTTTGCATTCGATATCGTGTCCCTATACCTAAGTCTTTTAACCTTAATTAGCTCAGGAATATTTCGTTTTTAGTACATTTATGTACATACATAAATGACAATTCCTACAGATTTGGTGAAGTCTCTAAACCTTCTAATTCTAATTTTATTTTGGCTGAATTAATTTTGTTTGTAACTTTACTAGGCAAATAAAAAAGACTTAGTTGTTTATTTAATACATTAAATTTAATTGACATTTAGTTTAAAATAACTAATTCGTCTTTATTTAAACTTCAATAACTCTTAATCTAAATACAATATTATAATTGGATAGCTGACGCGACACGTTTAGAACCGGTACTGTGTACAATGTTTTCTCAAGAGCTCATGTTAGGGCTGAGGTCACCTGATGAAAAACCTTTGTCGAATGTACTAAAAATGGAGTTGCCATATTGTGCGTGACTTCAATGCGATACTTAGGGCTAGCACAGACACATAAGGGCAGTGTTTTGTGTTATTTTCATAGAAAGCAAGTGCATACCAAGCATGCTACAGGGTTGAGTGCAAGAATGTACACCGTGAAAGGGCAAATTTTTTCTTTGCAACAAAATCACCATAAGGCATATTTTAGTAAAAAGTCTGCATATATATTTGATAGACTTAAAATATAAGATATCCCTTATTTCGATAACCCGACCAGTTTCGGAGCAAAGTGACCCAAAATGTGTTAGCACAATAAAGTTATCAAACGAAAGGAGCTAATGAGTATCGTGGTGATGTGAATAAGTTCAGTGTCTCAACGGGTTTCAAAAATACGACGATTAATATTGGATTCAGTCTACTATAGGATCTGAGATGCAGGGAAGCGTAATATAATTTATATTGCTGCTCATACCTATACCAATACTTTCTTAGAAATAAATGTGTTAACCATATTCAAAATTTTTTATGTGTTATGGATTCGTTTTCATGCGTCTTTGTATCAGTACGATACGAGTAGTTATCAAGTGCATATCGTTGTAATTTTTCTCTAATATTAATCAACAAACAAAACACAAAAATTCTGCTTCCACAACAATTACCAAAAGATAACATAATTAAAAAAATATTTATAATGTAAAAAGTATGTAATAAATGTAAAGTAAACCCTAAAAACAATTAATTAATAATAAAGGCAACTTTTTTGGTCTTCTTTTTTAATACTGTATTTATAGAAAGTGAAGAAGTAAGAGTGGTGGCTGGTTTTAATAAATCAATTGAAAAAGTTTTAACAGTGTTTCCATATTGTATTTTAAATGTCTTATTTTGTTTGGAGATAACTTTGAATGGTCCTTCATAAGGTGCTCCTAAGTTAGATTTATGAAGATCTTTAAGAAAAACATAATCACAACTATCTAAATTTTTGGGAATAAAATGATTTTTCTTTATTATGATGTGCAACTTTGGAACGAATTAGAAGAAAATGTTGTCTGTTTGAAGAACTTCGTTTGAAGAATTATTTTCATTATTATTATTAAAAACAACTAATCCACCAAGCAGTTGAAGAGTTTGTCCATACAAAAGTTATGAAAAAGAACATTTTAGTCATATTTAATTTATGTTCGTAAACCAAGAGATATCCATGGTAAAATTTCAGACCAATGAGTAGAATAATTTTAAGCTATAATAGCTGTTTTAACCCTAGAACGCATGCTCGGATACCCGTGTGCCCACTAGCAACTTTGGCTGCCTTTAGGGAGAGAACCATTGCTGTTGGGGAATTTAAACTTCTAATCTAGGAAATTATGTTATTTTTGCGTCATTTGAGTGGCCTTTTATAAATTTTAATTAGAGGGTTGCTGAGCCATAAGCTTCCAAAGTCGACAACTACGCGAACACATAACCGGGGTACCCGTGTACCCACCAGTTTTTTTATACAAAAATAAGTGAATAATAAGCTGTCCATATGTTTATTACGAACTTTTTATTTGTAATTAGGAACAATACATTAAAAGATATGAATACTGTGATTTATAGAAAGATATTAATTATTTTTCGCACAAAGGGTGCAGACACAATGTGTCACCGAATGTTCCAGGCACATTGGTTTGCTGCAGGTACTGCCTTCTTTTCGCGTTTTCCTTCTTCGTCTAGGTTCCTGAATATAACGTGAGTAGCAAGATCCAGTCTCAGCTTTTCTCGAGCTTGTCGCAGCAGATGTAGATGGGCCGCTGTTGCAAACAGTTTCAAGCGGATAGTTCAAATAGCTTTCTATAGCAATTTTCGTATTGAAGTACCGTGTGATCTGACGATTAAGTGACCGTTCTTCCATGATAAGCTTATTGCCAGTATATTGTACCATATCGTTGTTCAGGTAGTACAGTTTATAAGCACCCAAGGCCGTCATATCTAATATATTGAAGAACATCGCTAGTGGCCAACGTTTTGTCGCTCGTTTTGTAGTGTACTCTGAAAATAGCTGGTCCATGACGTCTACGCCCCCTTTAGGCTTATTATAAAATTCAATAATTTCCGGTTTGCCACTTTGAGCTCTCTCGTCATTATAGTGCATCGAGTATAGCAACATCACAGCATTGTTTTTTCGGGGAACATACGAACAGATTGTAGCATTTTTTCGGAAACCAAAGGCTGTTGAACCGAAGGGCCTTCATTTCTCCTGGAATAAATGTTTTATTTTTTCTGAGCGTTCCAACTAAAGTTAAGTTCCATGATAATAGATGCTCTGCTAATGACAATGTGGTAAAAAAGTTATCCATTGTTATATTTCGGCCTGTTCCTTTGAATTTGACAGCTAGATCTTTGACCACTCGTTCACCTTGTCTGGTTTCCCTTCCAGTTTCCGCTTGACCAGTATATACTCGTATCTGTCCATGTAGTCGAAAATAATTCTTAGCGTTGCAAATCCACCAAACCTTAATGCCATATTTTGCAGGTTTTGAAGGGATGTACTGCGTGAAGCGTGTGCTGCCACGTTATGGAAAAAGTTGTTCGCCAACGGTCAAATGTTCACTTGGCTTATAGAATGAAACTAGATTGCTGTTCATCATCGTCCATATATCTCGTATCGGCGTAGCTTTGTCGATCTGTGAGCGTGAAGCCCGAGTGTCTGCATCATCAAACCGTATGAAGCGTAACAAATCACATAAGCGGTTGTTTCCCATGGTTGCGCGTTATAATGGGAAATTTCTGGTGCTCCATAAATCTGGGACGCATTCATTGCTGCTTCGGTCAGCACCTGCCAAAATCAGTATTCCGAAAAATGCGTAAAACTCCGCTACCGTTAATTCTTTCCATACATTTGGAGCTGCATCGGGGTGACTTGAATTCCATGCGGCATAAGTATTTTTGGCCTTTTTATTAGTGTACCGCATAATAATGTCGACTAAGTATCTCCAAGCTCAAGCTTTGAACGTTTTTTCCATGGACATCGTTTCAGTGATTTTTGACATACCACAGCGTTGGCTTACAATGTTTTGCCGCAGTGCTTGACGAGCGACAGCTGGTTGGGGACTTCATTCAGTACCATCACGCGCTACAAATTTATTGGCCCTCACATTTAATGATGTTTCGCCTTCTTCCTCTTCATCGTCGCTTTCCGATTCATCATCTGCGAATTCCGTCTCATCTAGCTCTACATTTTCAGGCAACTCTTCCGCATCAGACATTTCGACATCCCTTACATTGAAATTCTGCTCCTCTTCGTCTTCAATTAAAAAATCATCTCCATCGTCCTCCATGGTATCAAATAGAGACTGAATGTATGCCTCCTTCTCTGAAGCACTCAGTCTGTAAAAGAAACACATTAAAAATTTAAGGTTGTTAAATATTTCATTATATTACGTTCTGCTACCTTTTGTATGCACTGGAAGATAGATTCTCGTTGAGTCTTGAAGCCATATTTTTTAACTTTGTCACTTAGATTTCCACAACTGAAATTTTCTCAAACTATGCACTGCTTAGCACCCACTTATTAATGATTTTAAATAGTAATATATGTAATTTTGTATGTAAAACACCGAAAACTTGTGAGTGGATACACGGGTACCAGGTTATGCGTTTGCGTGGTATTTTTTGGTTATGTGTCCTACGGTTAAGCGTTCTATGAAAGCGCTCTATCATACCATTTGCTTGAGGATTGTATGGTGAAGTACGAATTTTATGTATACTTAATAATTTGGTTAGTTCAGTAAAAATTTTCGAAGTAAATTGGGAACCTTGATCTACTATAATGTTTAGTCGATTGTCGATTAATAGTGGTACATAATTTTAAACGAAAGCAGTTGTTATTGTAATTGCTAAGATATCTTTAAGTGGATAAGTTTCAGGCGAACGAGTATGGCCATCAATAATAGTTAGAAGATAACGAGGACCAACAATGTCCATGTGAATATGTTCGAAACGACTAGAAGGTATTGGGATTTTCTGAATTGCAGTTTTTGCATTTACAAGATGATGTCCATTCATTAATTTCTTTATGCATACTAGGACAAAAATGTTTTGTTTGAATCAATTTTCTAGTGGTTCGAATGCTTGGATCATGTTTAGGCGAGATGCCTTAATTCCAAAAAAATGTGCCACCCTAATGGCATTTTAGCGCCCTTCCAATCACCCACACCAAGCCACCCACCTGTGTGTGCATGCATGCATATTCGTGTTTTGTCAGCACACATACATATGCATGTGGGTGTGCATGTGTGGGTTCACCTCGCCTTAAAACCGGAGGACAATTTTTTGGATCAACGGTTGTCTTCGACTTGACAACGTTCTACTTTTTCAGCGACCACCGACACAACCAGTTCACGGCCATCCCAAGAATTTGATATGGAGCCGCCATTTTGCATGATATTAATCATTTGTCGGAATTACAAAGATCGGAACAATACAACGCATAGCTCCCATACGATCGATAGTTTCGATAAATAGGTTTTGGGCTATAAATTTTGCAATTAAAAAGCTAAGAACGTAAAATTTTATATATGTAATGTGCGTAGTGAAAATCACCCAGATCGGACCAACATAACATATAGCTCCCATAGAATTGATAGTTTCGATAAATGGGGTTCTGGGCTATAACTTTTGCAATTAAAAGGCTGGGAACGTAAAATTTTGCAGGTTTGGTACTTATTATGTATGTAAAGGGTGTTTTTTTAGGGGTATAGAACTTCAAATTGAAATAAAACACAAGAAAATCGTTTTAAGGTCCATCAATTTGGCTTTATTGGAAGGATAATTTTATGCCATTAATGTTTAAATATGATTTCGGGCATGTGGCCGCCGCGGCTGGCTCGAATAAAGCCAATTCTACAGGTCCAATTTTCAACCACTTTTTCGAGCATATGGGGCCGTATGTCGGCAATAACGCCACGAATGTTGGCTTCCAATTCCCCTAACGTTTCTGGTTTGTTGGTGTAGACGAGCGACTTCACATATCCCCAAAGAAAATAATCCAATGGTGTCAAATCACACGACCTTGGTGGCCAATTGACAGGTCCATTCCGCGAAATTATGCGCTCATCGAATGTTTCCTTCAATAAATCGATTGTGACGTGCGCTGTGTGGCATGTAGCGCCGTCTTGTTGGAACCACAACTCATCCACATTCATGCCATCCAATTCGGGAACAAAATAGTCGGTTATCATGGCTCTATACCGGTCTCCATTAACGGTAGCTGCCTCTCCAGCATTATTGCGGAAGAAGTATGGCCCAATGACTCCACCAGCCCATAGAGCACACCAAACAGTCAGTTTTTGTGGATGTAATGGCGTTTCAAGGGTCTCATGTGGATTCTCTTCACTCCAAATGCGGCAATTTTGCTTGTTGACGTAGCCATTCAACCAAAAATGAGCCTCATCACTGAACAAAATTTTGCGATGAAAATCAGCATCGAAATCAATCTCATTTTCGGCCCATACACCAAAATCACGACGCATTGCATGGTCTCGCGGCTTTAATTCTTGCACAAGCTGGATCTTGTAAGGTCGCAAGCCAAGATCTTTGCGCAAAATCTTCCATAAAGTTGATGGACAAAGCTCCAATTGCTGTGCACGGTGGCGAATCGATTCATTCGGGTCCTCTTCAACACTTTGCTCTACAGCGGCAATTGTTTCTTCGGTGCGCACTGTTCGACGTCTCTGCGGATGCGTATTATCACATAGAGTAAACGTAGTGCGAAAACGATCCATGGTTAACCGAATTAATTGCTCTGATGGACGATTATGTCGACCATAAAATGGACGGAGCTCACGGTAAACTTCGCGAACTGAACCATTATTTTCGAAATAAATTTGCACGATTTGCAAGCGTTGTTCTTTTGTCAACCTGTTCATGATGAAATGGCAAACCAAACTGAACATAAATGACATTAGAGTTGCCAGATTTGACCACAAAATGCCAGTTTTATCTCTATTCGAAAAACAAACCTGTAAAAAATACACCCTGTATGTAGGAAGCTCTCTTAGGCGGGCGTGTTTACAATTCTTTCGAAATGAAACGCGTTTAGCAAAGAACCCGGAATTAGGGAGAGAATATATGAGGGTCCTGTCTCAATATGAGACATTAGGGCATATGCAAAAAGTTTATGAAATGGTACCAGCCGCTCCGGCGGACAATTACTTTTTGCCCCATCACGCCGCAGTAAAGGCGGAGAGTACCACCACTAAGGTATGCGTCGTATTCAATGCGTCAATCCCTACGGCAAATGGCACACGTTTGAACGACATTCTCCTGCCAAGCCCAGTACTTCAGTCAGAACTACCAGTACTTATAATTAGGTGGAGACTATATCGTTTCGTTTTTAATAGTGACATCGAAAATATGTATAGGCAAATTTGGATGAGCAATGATCACGTCAAATTCCAACGGATTGTTTACCGATCATCGCCTCAATAACCCATAAGCCTATATGGACTGAAAACTGTCACTTTCGGGGTTAATTGCGCGCCTTATCTAGCAACTAGAACCCTATTGCAACTTGCTGACGATGTGGAGAGGTCTTACCCTACAGCATCCAGCATACTAAGGGAAGGCATGTACGTAGATGTCGTATTAGCGGGGGGGGCACACACTCGCATCGGCCATTAATGCCAGAAATGAGATTCGCCAAGTCTTACACTCCGCTCGCTTCCCACTACGGAAATGGACATCAACTTCTGAGGAAATTCTCAACGACATCCCAAAAACGGATCGGCTGACCGAGGATTTTCTGGCATTCGAAGATACCAGCACCGTTAAGGCATTGGGAATAAGATAGAATGCCCATTCCCACCTATCTTACTTTAAAGCAGCGTCACTGGAAGAAGGTGAAAAGCTGACAAAACGAGCGATTCTATCCGCCATCGCCAAGCTCTTTGACTCTTTAGAATGCCTTGCACCAATGGTCATTGTGGCCAAAATTTCAATGCCGATGAGCCAGTTTCGTCCAATACTTTGGAACGATGGAAAAACTTCAGACATCAACACCACGAAATCGGCAAAATAAAAATACCACGAAGATGAGGTCGAAATACATGGATTCTGTGATGCTTCGGAAAAGGCATACGCTGCAGCTGTCTAAATGCGAGTCAAAAGGAATGATGATATCTTCGTTAATATACTCCTCGCCAAAACCTGAGCAGCACCGACCATTTCACTCCCGCGGTTGGAACTTTTCGGAGCAGTACTTTTGACCGAGATGATGGAATCAATCTTCCGAAACATCAAACTGGGACCAGTAAAACAACATTTATGGACAGATTCCACCATCGTTTTAGCATGGATAAGGAAACCACCATGTTCCTGGTCAACTTTTGTCTCACACAGGATTACAAAGATCATCTACCTGGTCGGCAGCAAGGACTGGCTTCATGTGAACTCGGAATCGAATCCAGCAGATTTAGAAGGCAGAGGAATACCGCCATCGGATGTGGTCAACAATTCTTTGTGGTGGCAGGGACCTTCTTGGCTACAAGAAGACAACTCCGAAGGGCCAGTACAAAAGAACGAATATACAACTTCCGTGGAGGGAAAGAGAGCACAGGCCTACGCAATATCAAAGCGACAAGAAGGCGGTATTCTCTAACGGTGTTCGTATTTGCCGAGGGCTTTGAGGGTGCTATCATATATTATGAGATTCTTTCGAAGAACTCATCCCAAGACAAAATCTTCATTTCAAGAAAAACCGTGCCTAATCTCATCCACTAAGATCAAGACCACGACTCAACCCTTGATTAAACTATATCAGAGCAATATTATGGTGAGGAATATGTAAATTTGAAGAACGGACATGTAATCGATAAGAAAAGCGAGATATTGCCAGTCAACGCGTTATCGACAAAGATGATATTATTAGGGCAGGTGGTCGTCTTGGAGCATCTCAAGACCTCGCCTATAACGAGCGCTCACCACTATACTATTCTAAACATAATGATAATAAAAAGTTCAATAATAATAAAATTTAAATAGATATCCAATTACCACCCTAGAGGGCTCCTCGTCACCCAAGTATACGGGCGTCCGTATAAATATTCACAAAGCTTTTGTTTCTTTTCTTTTACAGTCATCTGCAGAATGTCTCGCTACGCCTCTCTCCGCAAACGGGCCGAATATTTAGCTGCCCGGTATACGAAGCCATGCCCTCTGTGTGAGAAAGCCACCCTTTGCGTTCGTGCGCCCGATACCAGGGATGGCGCCTCTGCAGCGCCTTAAGGAGGTAATCCGGGCGGGCTTTTGCGACAATTGTTTATCGATGGTCCATTGTGCCAGGGAGTGCACTAGCGACGCCAGGCGCCGGTGATGCCACACAATGGTGAGCGCTCGGCTGAGTCCGTCGCAGAAGCCTCTGATGGGCGGTAGCAGGCGCGGCCGAGGGCTAGTCTACCATCGGAAAATGAGCGATAGCGGCGTTGGTAGAGCGTAGCTGGCGCAGCTGGGGAGCCAATCTACGCTCATCGGTGTGGGTATGGGTGCGGCACGGGTGGGGGACTTCGGAGGGGCGTAGCTGGGGCGGCTGTGTGGCCAGTCTACGTTTACGGCTATTCCGATGTGCGTGGCGTTGATTAGGCGTGGGCGTATCCTTGCTGGTGGAGGTGCGGGTATTGCGCTGTAGTGACCGCGGGGTGTGCCGTTGGAAGCCGCGCCACTCGTGGGCTAGAAGAGGCCAGAACGGCAGTGAGTCAGATACCCCTTCTGTCGGTCGGGTCGGCCGGAGTTCCAGATATAGAGGGTGAATTTTGTTGAATGTAATTGTTCTCATAGAAAGTGGAACATCTGGCCTAAATCGTTGTTGAGGAACATTACATAAGATTTACAAATTTATTATTGGAATATCTACTTATTTTAAATTAGTTTTAGAATTTGGATCAGGTAAGATTTTTTGTAACATCTTATCTGTTTGTTGTTCTTTAAATAAAGTTTATGAATTTATATCTTGAGTTGAAATTACGTTTACTACAGGAATACGGGAAAGTGTATCGGCAACTATGTTGTCTTTTCCAAGTGTATATTGTATATTCAAGATAGCATAATTGACTGGATATCTGTGTACTTTAGAGTTTACAATGGGTTAAGGCTTAGGATCGGTATAAATGGTAAACGTGGTACCTTAAAGAAATCGTTTGAAATGTTTAACCGAATTATAAATTGCAAAAAGTTCAATAGCAAACGTAGGACAATTACTTTCTGTTGGAGTTCATTTTGTTGAAGAATATGCTAAAGGTTCTAATAGGTAATTGGTTGTTTGTTGTAAGGCAGCTCCGATTTCAACATTTGATGCATCTACAGCCAATGATAAAATTCCCTTTTTGTCAAAATAAGTGAGAAAACTATTTTTAGCAATAAGTATTTTAATGTTTTCGAAAGCAATAGTGGTTTCATTTGTAGAATTCAGTTGTTTGAATTTGATGTATATTGGAACGATTTTCTGTCATCCCTTGTCAAATTTTGCCTGGAGACAAACCGGTTTCGGCGATGTGCTATTTTCAATAGACGAAACATGGCATTAAATATATCACATCGCCGAACCCGGTTTGTCTCCAAACCAAATTTGACAAGGGATGACGGCAAATCGTTCAAATATACTCATACATCAGCTTTAAACCCTGTCGGAAAATCAACAAAACAAAATTAATTGCTTGAACTTATTTTTGACAAACAATGTTAACATTTCATGCAAGCTTAATATTTAAATTGTATTCTCAAGTCTTTTAAATATCTATTTTAAATGTTCTAAACGTTGGGTTTCACTGTCACTAGAAATTAAAATATCGTCAATATAAGTGAATACAAAATCAAAATCAGAAAATACTTCCTTAATAAAGCGTTGAAATGTTTGAACACTATTTCGTAAACCAAAGGCATATGAACGAACACAAATATTCCAAATGGAGTACGAGTAGGCATTGCAGTTTTGTGGATGTCTTCTTGTGCCATAGGAATTTGATGGTAAGCACGAATAGATCAATTTTGAAAAACACTTCTTTGTTTTTCAGGTCGATGGTTAATATATGTGGTAACGGATATCGATCCGGTGTAGTAATAAAATTCAATCTTCTATAATCTCCACAAGGTCTCCAATTATTTTTTTTTTCTGTGGCACGAGAGGAAGAGGAGAAGCAATGGGAGAGATTGATGGTCGACATATACCAGCTTTAACTAAAAATTCGAGTTCGCTTTTTGCAATTGTGAGTTTAATTGGATCGAGACGTCGAGGTTTAGACAACTGTAGTATATCTTTTATTTCAATCCTATGTGGTTCACAGGCAATTGAAGGAAATTTGATTAATAATTAGAAAATTTGTTTTCCGTAATTGGAATCCTAAGAGAGAAAATGTCGCAAAATCCCGATGATCCAGAAACTCTTAATTTAATAGTCAAATCTTCAATTTCTCTATTTTTAATGTAAACCGTAATTCCAAACTTCTCTAAAAAATTTGCGCCCAAAATTGATGTGGAGATACTTGCAATAATAAAAGGAAATTCGAAGTCGCTTCGTAAGCCTAAATCAATTTTTAAAAGTTTTGTTCCAATAGTTTCGATAGAAGAACCGTTCGAAGCCGATAATGTAAGATTCGAATCACGTTTGTAGATTTTGAATTTAGAAAAGGAAATAACTGATACTACTGCACCGGTATCGTTAAGAATTTTGTTCAGAATTTCTATTATTGTCATTATTGTTACTAAAATTGCATGGTTGAATATATTTAAGTGCATTATTTTTATATTTCCTATGATACCAACAAATGTTGTTTGTGGGATTAAAATCTCTTCTATTTCTAAAAGTCTAGATCTAGGTCTTTGTCTCTCTTTGAATCTAGATCTAATTCATAATTCACCAATATCGTTGGTAATTTTGTTTAAACTTTGAATAGTAGCTGAAGTTAATTCAGTTAAAGATTTAATGCTATGTTCGAGACTATTATTGTTGATACTGGCAAAGGCAGATTTTGATGAATATGATCGATTAAGTAAATCGAAAATTTCAATTCCAGGCTATACCTAAATCTAAACTTCCTATAAAATGTATATAATAATGCATAGGCGTATTATATTTAACAAATAAGGCTTCATTTCTTTGTAATAATCAATTAAAGTTTTCTGCATAAAGCCGGAGCGCTTAACTACAGTATTTGACTGTCGCGCTGTACATATAGCAGCAGCGCAGTTGATAAGCGTCTCAGGTGGACCACGTGCGTTCGAGCACAGGATCCGATCAACTGAAAATATAATAAAAGTTTTATTTTTTTTATAGAACTCCGTTATAAAAGTGAGGTTCAAAGGCAGTGGCCCCTGTTCATGTAAATCCAAGTTTTATTGTTTTTTTTAAAAACGCAATCAAACTTCAACTTTTTTGTAAAATTCTATAATAAAAAGGAGTGAGACTATTTTCGGTCGGTTATTTAGGTGCATCCTACTATCCTGAAAAACTTAAGTGTTTATAATAAAATGTAAATGAAAACGCAATCAACATCAAACAGGGGTTCAAAAGCATCCATTTTTTTATTTTTATTTATTTATTTATGTAATTTGTACAAGTAAGACTGAGTCTTTTGATAGTACATCAATCTAATTAACACATTAAATAGTTACAATGAAAATTTACCATAAAACCATACAACAGTAATAAAGGATCTACGGATATGATGCCTCTCACCTCTCATTACCCATCTCTCTTTCCTTACGGAACGGGGGGTGACATGACCTAGAAGGTTCCACTGGTCATAAATCGCTACCACGACAGTCGGGCAGTACCGCAAGGGAGTACCGGAGCGTACCGGATTCATATCCGGCCAAGGACTGTCAGTTCGACAGCGCTCCCCAAAACCTTCGGGGAGTGTTTTTGTCGTTACAACAACAACAACAAAAGATAATACTGCTAGCTTGAAGCACCCTGCTTTACGAATAGGTTTAATCCTGTAAGAAAGTGAGTTCCACAGACGGATTGTACTGACAAAGAACATTCTGGAGGAGACTGTGTACCTAAAGCTCGGCACCAATAGATTAAATGGACTGGCAGAAAGTTAGATTCCTAAATAGGTAGAGCGTATCTTGATAATAAATTAATTTATGCAAGAAACATAGATTTCTCATTTTTAGGAAGTTATAAATATCACATCCAAGAATTTGCGATGCATAAGAAGAAATATGATCAAATTTCCTTTTAGAAAGCAAGTTGTAACTTGTTAAGAGAAATTGAATCTAGGTTACCGTAGATGAGTTCACTATAAAAAATTTGAGGTATTATAAGAGCTTTGATCAGTTTCATCTTTGTGTCCCGTGTTAGCAAAAAGGCAGTTTTGTACAAATTTCTCGGTGTATAGTATATCTTACTGAGCACAAGACTAATATGGTCAACACAGGTCAGCTTAGAATTGATTTTATAACCTAAGTTGGTTACCACATCATGGAAAGATATTTTATCTCCATTAAGCGTAACATTCGGAAGGCTGTTTAGATCGTTTGACATATTTGAAATTGCTATCGCTTTTGATTTAGTTGCATTAAGACAATTTATTTAAGTTAGTCCAGTTTACTATACGTGCTAAATCTTCATTTAGCCAGGCAAATAGATCTTCAGTGAGCCCGATGGGGCGAGACATGTATATTTGTGTATCGTCTGCATATAGATGTATGGAGGCATTGTGGCAACAACTTACTATGTCATTGATGAAAAGTGAAAACCATAATGGGCCTAGGATAGTTCCCTATGGAACACTAGATGCTATTGATTCCAAATTAGATATACGGTCATCACATTGAACTCGCTGAGAACGCTCGGACAGATAGCTTCGCATTATATTTATAGCACAAGGGCCGAAATTATAGCCGATTTCGAGCTTATGAAGTAACAATTTGAAGTCCACCATATCAAAAGCTCTCGAGAAATCCAGAAGTACAAGTACAGTGAATTCATTATTGTCGTAGGCTGGACGGAAATCTTCCAGGATCTTTAGCATGGATGTAGCACAGCTGTGCCCTTGTCTAAATCCCGACTGGACCTCAGTAAGTAAATTATTATTATTTATATGTTCAGTTATCTGCTTTGCTAATAACTTTTCATATACCTTAGATAAAGCAGGCAACAGACTTATTGATCTAAACTCTTTGTAAGAGCTCGGAGACTTGGTTTTAGGAACTGGGATGACATTAGCCACTTTCCAGAGACTACGAACCACTACTTGTGATGGAAAAATTAAAAATATGAGTAAGCGGGCAAATGGCGAAAGGAAGGATAAGTTTGATAAATCGGATGCTAATTCCATCAATTCCTACGGCATTCGACTTAATAGCAAAGATAGCATTCAGCACATCACCTTCGGTATCTACTGAGCAATCGATAGCACCGATATTAGGCCTACTGCTTACACTTGTTATCATATCATTGCTATTATCGTATGCACTACCTTTATCATTAGTAGGATTGCTTAATAAATACAAGTTCATTGCATTAGAATCAAAATTACACTGGAATTGATCGTTTTTAGATACCCCAACAGCGCGAAGATTTTTCCAAAGAGTTTTAGAAGGCAAATTTGTATTAAATTTAGTTTTCAAATATTCTACCTTGGCGTTCCGGATACACAAAGTGGCTTGATTTCGCAGAAGGCGGTAAACTTCCCAGTTGTTTTCATTGCGAGCTTGCTTCCATTCCTTGTACGCTTTCTCTGGCCTCTTTATCAGTTTTAAAAGTTCAGCTGTAAACCAAGGCTTTTTATCACCATGAATTTAAGTGGTTTTGAGAAGTACGAATATATTAAAAAGATAGGTAACAAGATCATTAAAATGTTGCAACTTTTCATCTAAGCTTGAGAAATAAAGGCATCCATTCCAGTCAAGACGAGAGGCTTCTTCATTTAGTGCCTTCACGTTTACGCCATTGTAATTCCTGTACGTTATTTTTAAGTCGTGATTTTTGGTATTAAATTTCAAATCATAAGATATGAAAATCATTTCGTGGTCAGAAATGCCTTCCATGGGTAGTAGATCAAAATGATTTATGAGATTGGTGTTAACGCATATTACATCTAGAAAACTAGGCTTACTGTTTGGCACTAAGCGTGTTGCAAATTGGTTTACAATACTTAAATCATATGCTTGAAAATTATAATTAATATTTCTACTACGGGAATCATTAACAAGAATATCAATATTAAAATCGCCGCAGACAATGACATGCTCATACTCAACAGTAAATTCTGATAACTTCTGAAATAAATATGTTAAATCGTTTGATCTATTAGGGTTGTCGCCGTATAATTCAAAATATGAGATCAAAAAGAAAAGAGAATCAAAGTAGAAAAGTGCGTCGTTGGGACGGAATTTGATGACAAGTTAGGGTACTTACGATGATCGATGGTGGTTTTGGGGCCGATCTTCGATGAAATCTGCAAGTGGTTGAAATGGGGTGGTGTTTCCGGGTCATCGGTATTTCGGTCGTATATCACGTAGCAACCTCGATTTCTTCTCTTTTGAGTTTTTCCCCAATGAATTCACCAGTACTTTATTGTAAATATTTTGGCGCCACTTTTACTACACCAACTATGATAGTAGGTATATAGATATAAATATGTATAGCAGTATTCCTTCTGCACATTTATTGCGAAAATATATTAAGTGGTTTCGTAAATTTTAACCATGTAAATAGAGCGTCAAGTAAAACAACTCTTCTGCAAATTTCACTCGTATTGATTATTAATTATTTATCACAAACTTCACAATTTACAATTGGGTTAGCAAAAATATATATATAAAAGGAAAACTTTTTATTCTCAACTAGACACCGGTGTAAAAAAGCAATAACAAGAGTAATAATAAAAAAAATAATGGCCGCCCACATGACAGATGTCGGTCATGCAGCGAATTGGTGTGTGGTGATTTACTCGAAGTTGCCACACGTCCCAAATCTTTCCAAATTTAATAAACAATAAATAATTAAGCCTAGCGGTGAGTTCATACTCTGAGGTGATTAAATATAATGTAATAATAATATAATGTGATATAATACATGCGTTATAATGAAATTATATACAATTCCAGGGAAATATATGGAACGAGTAATATTTTATGCACAATTCATGAAATATGTGTATAATGAGTATTATGTTTCTGGGATTGCGACGTGTGGCTACCGATGTCTCGTAAACATTCTGCCTCCGCTAAGCGTACTAAGCGCCTAGTGCATACTGCAGCTCCTGCAGGGCCCGAACTGCTTCCTGGATAAGGATCCGTTCCACCTTATTTGTGTAGGTGGTGGTGCGTAAGCAGGTTGCGGTGCATCGGATGCTGCGGTCGCCGATGCTGGTTGGTCGAGGCGGTTGACGTGCCCTTGGAGCACGAGCAAATGCCTTTGAAGACTGCGGTTGAGGATATCGACGATGAGTTGGCCACCTCCGGTATCGCGATGAAGGAACGTGTGATGGTGCTGCCCTCAGACCCGACAGCTTTCTGTGGAGGTGCAGTGGTTGGTGCGATGAAAAAGCACTTAGCAATTGGTGCAATACCTATGTGCCCTAGAAATAAGGAAGCGTTGTTGCGGATGCATGGCCGTAAACACTGGGCACATCAGCAGCGCGTGATGACGCAAACACAACTTGGATTTCCGGTAATCTGGTACGGGTTCGCTACGGCGCGGGACCCCCAACTACCATTAATTCGTCAACTTGTGTAAGTGCAGACTCAGCACCAGACGATATCGACAAATTCATATTAAGTATAACAAAATAAGTAAAAGTAACTTCCGGTCCAATAATTAATAAATAAAATGTAGAGTCAACAACAATTAATATTGCCCAATTCTTGTTAACTATAATGCAACTAAATAGCAAACAACATCCGGCCCAATACAAAATTATAGCTAGACTAAGCATTGCAAAATTAAGTAAACAATTCACGTTAATTAGTAATAAGCACTTTTACCATTGTTCATTTACACTTTCTTTTGATATTGAATAAAGAAAAGAGTTCAGTTTGGATTTGAGTCTCTCCAGAATAAGTTCATTCGTTTTCAATTGTCTTAAGTCTTTTTTTAAAAATTCGCCCCTTGCTCTTCACGACAAGTTTTCGCAGTCTTTAGTCCTTTAACTAATAGGAAAAGGATCGTGATACGAACAATTTCAAAAAAAAAAAAAAAAGAGAGTGTCAGCTAGTGAAACAGTGACTACCAACAGCTATCCACAAAAACTGAAACAAACTCTAAAAAGAAAAAAGTGGTAGTAAGTGTAACAGTGATTATAAAACTGCTATCCACAAACAAATTCTACAAAAAAGTGGCAGTGCAGTGGCTTAATACCAAATTTAAGCCGCCACCCACAATGTAAAAGGCAAAATTACATCAAGAAGACAGCAAGAATTTGATACGAGGAGAATGGCTCAGGACCAACCTCAAATTCCGCCTTTAGAATTGGTGGAAGAGCTCGCCAGGAGGGAGCAACAATTAGAACAGCTGAGAAACGCCTATATTGAGTTACAACGCAGACAAACTCCTGATTACAACAGGACAGATCGCCTAATCAAAAACATAGCCCAATTGCCAATCTTCACAGGATACGGAGATGTATCAGTTAACTCATTTTTCAGCAGTAGTGAGTACCTACTGTCTACAATAACAGACGACGACTTAAAGAAAGAAGCAGCAAGAATGATATTCTACAAGGTGGTACAAGGAGAAGCGCAAAATGCAATAATAAACATCCCACAACCAGATGACTGGAGGTGCATAAAGGAAAGTCTGAAGATGCGGTTCAAACCAGACACGGAGCCACACGAGATCTATAGAAAAATTACGTCACTGAGGGTAAACTCGGTAAGTGAATTAGCGAAAGAGATCCAAAAAATTAAGTACAAGTCAGATGAGTTAATTGTTTATTATAGGGGAGGTCAGGGCATTGATCTTACAAACATAGATAGTTTACTAGTAAACACAACAAAAGAAATGACACAAGGGACCCTATTGGACAAAATCTATGAGTGTAGGGATCTAGGCCAAATCATATCAATCATGAACCAAAGAAGATTCGAGGATACTTGCATAAGGCCAGAATACCGAAAAATAAATAGAAGGGAAGAAAAACCACACTATAGAGAATGGCCAAAGAGAAATCAAAATACTGACTATAGGAATTACAATCAAACCCCACAGTTCAATAGCAAAAATATGGAACAAAATTCAGGTAATGTTAGGCAGAATCAAGCATACTTTAATAGGACAGGTAACTCAGGCCAAGTGAAGCAAAATCAACAAAATGCATATCAGAATAGAGAAAATATGTCATTACAAAGGAGGCAGAGTCCTCAATATAATTACCAAAATAAAGGGTATCAAAATAATTCAGGTCAATACCACAGGGGCCCACAAGAGGTAGGACACCCTAGGCCAAATTCCGGCCAAAATCGCTGGAATCAACCTAGATCCGTGCGGATCCTATGGAGGTTGATAATTTAGAAAAAATTGAAAGAAAAAAAGAATTAAATAATTGTGAATGTTATAAAAAAGAAAGAAAAGAAAAAGTAAATAATTGCGAATATTATGAAAAAGAAAGAAATCAGGAAGATTTGAATAATTATGAATATTATGAAAAGGAGGTTAATCAAATTCAAAATGCAGATGAGCAGAATTTTTTCGAGGGACCAGGTCGGACTGTCTTCCCACCATAACACTCAGGTTTCGAAAAAAGGAATATAAAGCTCTAATTGACACAGGAGCAAGTATAAGCCTAATAGATAGCAGTATAAAGGATTTTGAAAAAGTTTTATTAAAGAAACCGATTGCGTTTAGCACAATAACGAAAAATGATGTAATTAAATATGAAGTGCTGACAGAAGCACCTAGGGAATTTAACCTACCAAATTATGCAAAAATTAAATGGAAAGTAACTTCATTAAAAGGAAGAAAATATAACTTTATTATAGGAATTGATTTATTGAATTGTTTTAATACAACAATTAATTTAGTAGATGGATGTATAATACTTAATGAAAAGATTACTTTTTTTGAAAGCAATCCATATACTAATCTTGAAATTCAGACCTTGGAAGCAAAAGATTTTGATTGGAGCAGAATAAATCTTGAACATTTAAACAAAGAAGAAAAAGAAGAGATAGGAAAAATTATAAAAAGATTCAAAAACTTATTTTTTAAGGAAGGTGATCAGTTAAGAAACACAACGAAGGTTGTACATGAAATCAGGACTACGACAGAGGAACAAATTAACAGCAAATTATACAGATATCCCCCTCAACATGAAGCAGAGGTTAGAAAACAAATAAGGGAAATGGAAGAACAAGGGATTATTAGAAAAAGTCGTTCACGATACTCTAGCCCATTAATTGTTGTACCCAAAAATATGGATAATTCAGGAAAACGAAAATACAGGATTGTCATAGATTACAGAAAGTTGAACGAAGTAACCATAGACGACAAATATCCACTTCCCAACATTGAGTCAATCCTAGACAAGTTAGGAAAAGCCCAATATTTTACAACACTAGACTTAGCAAAGGGCTATCTTCAAATCCTAATACGAGAACAAGATAGGGAAAAGACGGCATTCGCCACACCACATGGCCTATATGAATTTATTAGAATGCCATTCGGACTGAAAAACGCACCTGCAACATTCCAGAGACTGATGAACGAAACTTTACGTGACTTTATTAATAAAACATGCGTAGTATATCTTGATGACATCTTAATTTTTAGTACATCCCTACAAGAACATGTTCAAACAATAACGGAAATTTTCAAAGTCCTAGAAAAGGCTAATTTAAAAGTGCAAATAGACAAATGTAATTTTATGAAAAAGGAGACGGAATTCATGGGACATATTTTGACAGAGGAAGGACTAAAACCGAACCCTGATAAAATTAAAGTAATAGAAACGTTAAAATTGCCGAAAACAGAAAAACAAATAAAAAGTTTCTTAGGTATTACGGGTTATTATCGAAAGTTTATTAAAGATTATGCAAAGATAGCCCAACCTATAACGAAATATTTGAAAAAAAATGTGAAAATTAATTTAAAGGACCCAACTTATATAGAGGCATTCGAAAAACTAAAAATTTTAATTAGTACCCACCCAGTTTTGCGATACCCTAACTTTGACAAACCATTTACATTAACAACTGACGCTTCAAACTATGCATTAGGCGCCGTATTATCACAAGAAGGACACCCAGTGTGTTTCATTTCAAGGACGCTTAATAACCACGAGAAAAACTACTCCGCAACGGACAAAGAATTTTTAGCCATTATATGGAGTGTGAACTTCTTAAGACCATATCTATACGGAAAAAAGTTTACAATTTTAACTGATCACCAACCAATAAAATTTCTTCATACCAAATATAAAGGAAAGGATATGTCACCAAGACATCAAAGATGGCTTCTAAAGTTAGGAGAATACGATTTCAAAATAGAGTATCTGAAAGGGAAAGAAAATCAAGTAGCAGATTTTTTAAGTAGACTAGAAAATAATACAGATAACGCGGAAGAAGGAAATTTTAATGAAAAGGATAACAAAATTACTGTTTTAAATCAAAATTATTTACAATCAGGTATAAATGAAGAAAATAATTTAGAAGATAACGAAACAATAGCAACAATGCATTCAGCAGAAGAAAACCTTCAGGACCATTTTTTTATTAAAGAGGAAATTGTAAATAAGTATAAAACACAAATAATTTTGACTAATAATAAAATAGAAGAATTTAAATGTTTACATGAAAAAAAATAATTTTTATAGCAGAAAGCGATTTCGATAGATTAGGAGAAATATTCCGAAATTATATCACAAAAGGGATTATAGGCATATACTCCGAAATTTCTGAGCATAGCTACAATATAGTGCAAGAAAAACTAATTTCAATGTTTTCCAATGATTTAAATATAAACTTTTTCAAGTGCACAATGAGAGCACAGGATTTAGAAACGGAAGTAGAAGCAGTAAAACAAATATCGCTATATCACGTTAGAAAAAGCCTTCATTCAGGTATACAACAAACATACAACCAAATAAAATATAAAATATATTATCCCAAACTATTGGAACTTATCCAAATAGTAATTAACCAATGCGACATATGTCAGGAAGTAAAATACGATAGAAATCCAGTTAAACCAAAGTTTAATCTCACTGAAACTCCAACAAAAAAAAATGACATTATTCATGTAGACACTTACGTTATAAAAGGGCATCATTTTTTAACAGTCATAGATAAATTTTCCAAATTTGGTGCAGCGTACCCACTAAATGATAGAAATCATGTAACGATTATTGAACAACTGGAAGACCACTTTTCTAAATTAGGGAAACCAAGGAAAATAGTAGCGGATAATGAATTTAAAACTTTGAGAATAAAAGAATTTCTGGACAATGAAAATGTCGAAATTCATTTAACAAAACCAAACAGTCATACAGGAAATTCCGATATAGAAAGGTTCCATAATACAATAGCAGAAAAATTTAGAATTTTATACAAATTGAATAAAGAATTAACAGTAAAACAACTTATGCATAAAGCTATCAGAAATTATAATGATAGGTTTCATTCCACGATAAAATGCACACCAAACGAAGTACAGATGAATAAAGTAGATCAGGATTTAGTAAAGAAAAACCTACTATCAGTCAAAAAGAAAAGTATTGCTAGAGCCAATGAAAAAAGGGAAAACTATGTCGAAAAAAGGAAAGAGGGATTTATTAAAAACTACAAAGCGGTTAGACATAAGGAGCAACCCAGGTATAAGAAAAAACATTTACATAATATTCACCCATGCAACATTAAACGGCCTCGAAAATTTACAGATATTAATGATCCTCACGCTGTTGATGGCAATGTGGATACCTCAAACTAAAGCGAATTTAAATGTGACCAAAATACAGGACGAAAACGGATTTACGGATATTCAGATAAAAGAAGAACAAATTGTTAAGGACACGGAAATAGTAATACATAGAATAAACGTGAGTAAAATAGAAGATATATTAAATGAAATGACGGACAATATTGTATTAATGAAATCAAATTTTAAAGACTTATTGCAAATAGAATTATTAGACGTTAGAAATAAATTATTAACTTTAATACCCAGAAGAAACAGACCGAGACGTGGACTAATTAACGGTGTACGTACTTTATCCAAATGGATATTTGGTACGATGGACGAAGAGGACAGGCAAAACATACAAAACCATCTTACTCAAACAAACGACAAAATTAGTAAACAAAGACAAATTAATGATTATTTTGAAAATTCATTTGAACAATTACATAAAACGATAAGTAGCGATAGGAATAAGCTAGAGCAAGAATTTAATGCCATAAGTAAGTGGGCTAATGAAGAAGAAGAAAAAAATTTATATTTAGAACAATTAATTAAAATTCAACTATTAAAAAGTAAAATTGAACACATTCAAGACAACATAGTAGCATCAAAGTACAATATCTTGCACCCTAATATTTTGACGAGCGAGGAAATAATAAAATACGATATTGATTATACAAAGTTAAAGTACATGCAATTAGGAACAGCTCTCTTTAATAACACATATGTAATATTTGGAATCAAAGTACCAACAAATTTTGTAAATGTTAAAGTTAGATACATCATCCCAATACCCAATAAAGAGCATAATGAAATAGATTCAAACATTGAAAACATATTTGAATACAATAGCAAAATGTATAAATTTGAAGAAAATAAGCAATTAAAAACTATGAAACAAGCAACAAATTGTGTAATAAAGAAGTCATGTCAAACAATCAAAAATAAAGAGCTGGAAATTATAGAATTAGATATAGATAAAATAATTGTAAAAAACGCAGAGAATCTATTAATAAATCAAACATGTACGGAAGATGAAATATTAATAAATGATAATAATTTGATAATATACACGAATTGTTCAATTAAAATCAAAGATTACTACTTTTTAAATTCTATTGAAGATTCACAAGAAAATATTGTAAGCATGAAATATGAAATAAATACAAATTTTTCAAAAAAAATTATATTTGATGAAGTAGTAGAAGAAAGCAAAATAAATGTCAAAAGAATTTTTAATCTAAAATATCATAGTAAAATATCTTATATATGCAACGTAGCAATTTTTTTTCTCATAATAACTCTAATATTGATTATTGTACTTAAACACAGATATATAAAAATTCAATTAAACAGTAGAATCCAGGAGAATTCTAATCTAAAAGGGGGAGTAGTTATGTATAATGCCAATAACCCCCCAACTACCATTAATTCGTCAACTTATGTAAGTGCAGACTCAGCACCAGACGATATCGACAAATTCATATTAAGTATAACAAAATAAGTAAAAGTAACTTCCGGTCCAATAATTAATAAATAAAATGTAGAGTCAACAACAATTAATATTGCCCAATTCTTGTTAACTATAATGCAACTAAATAGCAAACAACATCCGGCGCAATACAAAATTATAGCTAGACTAAGCATTGCAAATTTAAGTAAACAATTCACGTTAATTAGTAATAAGCACTTTTACCATTGTTCATTTACACTTTCTTTTCATATTGAATAAAGAAAAGAGTTCAGTTTGGATTTGAGTCTCTCCAGAATAAGTTCATTCGTTTTCAATTGTCTTAAGTCTTTTTTAAAAATTCGCCCCTTGCTCTCCACGACAAGTTTCGGGCGGGCTGCAGGCAGGGTCACCTGCGATGCCAATGAGCGGCATGGGGTTGGTTGGCATTGACGATCCATCTGTTAAAAAGATAGAGTAATATGAAAGGCTGGAAGTAGAAAGTGAACATATTTTTCATGTAAGTAAAAGGGAAACTTATAAGACGTTAAGTACAAAAGCGTACAAAAAAAAAGTTCAGAAAAAGGAAGACTTATATTTTTTTGCATTAAAAGGGAGAAATATTTTTTTTTTTAGCAAAACGGAGACATATCAGATTCTTCAATTTAAGGGGGACATATCATTATAATAGAATTATAATTTTAAACATGTATTGGATTAAATTGTTAGAACTAAATTGCAACCCCGAGACATACATACCTTCAGCACTTCCCGATGTGCTCATTGTACATGAAGCAACTTCGACATCTGATCCAACAGCATCATGAAAATCGTCCAACAGTTTAAAGAAAAAATTTTATGGAAATGGTATAAAAAATAATTAACTTACTTTTTGCAAATATATCCATTTATTGGCTATAGCGATGTAACACACTTTTATTATCTATATATTAATAGGCTAACATTTTTTTCATAAAATCAATTGCCAGAGTATATCTATACCTAAACATGCATAATTTCAGTAAAATGTATTTTTATATCTTCGTATGGGCAGCAGGGCATATGGTTAGGCGAGATGCCTAAACTCTTAAAAAATGTTCCACCCTAATGTAACTTTAGCGCCCTTCCAATCACTCACACCAACCCACCCACCTGGGTGGCATGCATATTCGTGTTTTGTCAGCACACATATACATGCATGGGGGTGTGCATGTGTGGGTCACCCCCCTTTAAACCCGGAGGATAATTTTCAGGTTCAACGGTTGTCCTGGATTGCAAAACCGTCTACTTCTTCAGCGAACCTCAACGCAGTAACATCGTCACGGCCACCCCAGGATTTTTCACCTCATCACATACGAGGTGTGTTCAAAAAGTAGCGCGAATTTTGAATTTTCGCTGGTTACGTATATTCGAATTTCGAATTTTTTGTGGCGTTATGTTAGTACTCATGCCTCTCACTTATGCCGACAAGCTCGGCCATTTTGAATGTTCAGTTAATTGTTGACAGCTGCTTTGCTTGCACGTGTTTTGAATCGTCTTCGATTTTTACCTATTCAAAAAATGGATCAAAGAACCTGTATCAAATTTTGTGTGAAAAACGAAATTAAGTGCGCGGATGCATTCCGAATGTTGACTGTGGCATACGGAGAAGCTACCTTGGACCGAAGCAACGTTTATCGGTGGTACAAAATGTTCTCAGAAGGCCGAGAAGATGTGCAAAGAAGAACAAAAATTGGCTTTTGCACCACGATAACGCCCCTGCTCACGCATCGTTGCTTGTGCGCGACTTTTTGGCCAAAAACAACACACTAATGATGCCGCAGCCACCGTATTCCCCAGATCTGGCCCCCTGTGACTTTTTCTTGTTCCCTAAACTGAAGAGGCCCATGAAAGGACGACGTTACGCTTCTCTTGACGAGATAAAGACGGCATCGAAGGAGGAGCTGAACAAGATACATGATTTTTTGAAGTGCTTCGAAGATTGGAAAAACCGTTGGCACAAGTGTATAATATCTCATGGGGATTACTTTGAAGGGGACAAAATAGATATTCATGAATAAGCAAATAGTTTTTGGAAAAACACAACATTCGCGATACTTTTTGAACACACCTCGTATTCTTAAAGGTAACCAATTGTTTATAATTATACTTTACAAAAATATACGGCCCTTATTATAACGAGGATTCTCGTTTTTTTATTTCTTTCCTTTTATCAAAATTACAATTCGACCGCGGTGCTTTCGAGCCACGGCCGCTCCAGCGAAGCACCACTATCGAAATTGTTCATGGTCCTTCTCCCGTAGAAAGGAACCAGCCCGCCTATACAGTCCACAACACAAGCATTAATTATCATCATTTCGATTAAACAACCAGAAGCTGTCACATAAGGAAATTAGAAAAAACTCAATATTGTTCACGCACTGCCGCAATTACAAACAGCAAACAACTCTGCCATACACTCTGCCGCAATTACAAACAACAAACAACATTGCCGCAATATCAACGCAAACAACAACAAACAACTCTGCCACATACCACAACCAACAACACAAAATATATACAACAAATTCGGCCAATCACCACATCAAAGCACGTAAGTTGTATATTTCTTGCCACTTAGTTTTTTTTTGTGTTGCAAACAATTGTATAAAAGTGCCGCACGCGAGTGTAATCAAACATAAGTGCGTTTAGTGAATATTTAATAATAGTGATTTTTTTTAACAATTAACTGCTATACTTTTCATTAAATTTTAAATTAAATTAAACGCTTAAAAATCCTTGTGACTATCCGGATTATCCCCCTACCAGTGGTAAGGTTTGTTGGATACAGCGCAAGGCAAGAGGTAACATAACCTCATTTTCACAATAAGTTCACTTAGCCTTTCGATCTTCAGTTTGTTTTTGTTTTTCCACTTGTTTTTTTTTTTTTCGTAATATACAGAACAGAATTTTAATCGAAGGCTAGTTTATTATTTTCTTATAAAATTCACTATTTTTATAGCACTTTTATTTTGTTTTCACATTTTTTCATTTAATATTCACTTTCGCTCGTTTGATACACCGCGCACTTTATCTGTGTTTTGTTGTGTATTTCGTTATTGCGGCAACACATACACATATTTATATACATATTCCCCGTATACGAGTACGTGTGGGTGGCGAGTAAGTCACAGAGATTGTGTTTAAATTTTTGCTTCTGTAGCAAACAAATATTCGTCAGACAAATCGGCCAAGTCCGCAATATAATACAAAAATTAACTATAAATAAATATAAGTGAGTTATAATATACAAATAATTAAGTTGATTGCAGTTTTATTGAGGTGGGTTGTTTTGATTTTCCTGGGTAAAATACTGGCTTTACCTTTTCTATTCAGCATTTATCTTGTACGGTTGAGTATTTCATCGTACCTTCAGCTATATTTTTTCGGTTTTGTTTTGATTCCACAGATCCTCTAAGTCCAAAATATGGAAAGTTTCATCAGGCTGGCTGATTCGATTTTTGAATTCGAATCAGACTACAATGCATTAGAGGATTCAGTCCACAGCAAGTACACTCTTGGGCTTCAACAAGAGGACTTGAAGGCAATGTGGAGAAAAACCAGAACGGCTTATGACGACTTACTTAATTCAGATAAGTTAGAGGCCACTGGTATAGTTTCTGTCAAACAGAAATATAAGAGATCATATGCAGTATATTTACGCTGCATGTCAGACATGGCTACACGCCAAGCGACATACAACAAACCAGAAAATAAATCTGAAGAAAAGCCCGAATTTGAACACAGTATCCGCCTGCCTCCATGTGATACTGAAGTTTTCAAGGGCGATTATCTGTCATGGCCAACATTTCGTGACATGTTCACGGCTATATATATCTTAAATAAACGCCTAACACCAGTGGAAAAATTGTTCCATCTGAAAAATAAGACACAAGGTGAGGCAAAAGATATTGTGAAAAAATGTCCGCTCACGAATGAGGGATTTGATACGGCCTGGAGAAACTTATGCGAGAGATACGAAAACAAACGTATCCTAGTAAACTCGCAACTCCAAATTTTATTTAACTTGAAAAAGGTAGAGAGTGAGTGTGGTAGCGCGATTAAAACCCTTCTGCGAAGTCATAAAATTGACACTTCGAACTGGGATGCAATTATAACATATTTGTGTTCGACGAAATTGCCGGAGAGTACGCTTGGTCTATGGGAGCAAAGCATAGACCACAAAGTGGAAATATCCAAGTGGGAGGATATGAACAAATTCTTGTCCAACCGCTTCCAGACACTCGAAACAGTGTCTGGGTTCATAGGGAGTTCTTCGAAAGTGCAAAAACCGCAAAGTACGCGGAATGCCAACGAAACCCCTGCAAAAAGACTTGGTTCATACCAAGCAAATGTGACAAAATTACTGTGCACAAAGTGCAAATCGAATGCCCACAGATTACGAAACTGTCCCCGTTTTCGCAAATTACCTCCGGTGGAGAGAACTAATTTTGTCAAATCCACCAAGGGCTGTTTGAACTGCCTCTCCCCAGGACATACTGTGTCGAAGTGCCCCAGTTCTTATGACTGCAACAAGTGCCACTCTCGACATAATACGCTCCTGCATGCGGAGTCTCGTCAGACGCAGGCAACCATCAGCCCTAATCAGTATCATGCTGATAATGCTGCCTCAACTTGAAAACATGCACAAGAGAGACGGGAAGCTGAAAAATCTAGTTCGGCCATAAACCGAAATGTCAAATCCTGTCATGTGCATTCAAGCGCAGGTGTGCTGCTAGGGACAGCTCGAGTAACCACTCATCATAATGCTACAGACTTCCCAGCAAGAGCACTGATTGATTCTGGTTCAGAGTGCTCGTTTATGACAGAACGACTCAAACGCGGAACCAATTTACCGGCAAAAAGGATGCATGCTCAAGTTTCGGGCATCAAGGAGGCATCCAATATTGAACTCCGTTCACCAGTGGACCCTTGCTTCAGCTTAACAACATCAGCGCTAATTCTAGCCAAACTAACTGGGAATCTGCCATCTTGCCATATCGATGCTACGACTATGCAGGCTTTCCCAGACTTACTCTTGGCAGATAAGCGATTCTACATTAACGAGGAAGTTGATATTATACTTGGCGGAGACGTCTATCCGCAAATTATATAGAGTGGGCTGAAAAAGAATGTACTTAGTACACTTCTCGCCTAAGAAACGGTGTTCGGTTGGATATTAACAGGGCGCATAGAAGCACCGAATCCAACCAGAAATATAGTGTCCTTTTACAGCGAAGTTGCTTTGGACAAACAGCTGACCGCATTCTGGGAGTTGGAAAATCTGCCCAGAAATAAAAGCCCAAACGCAGATGACAAGTACTGCGAAGATTTATATAGGGAAACTACAAGTCGTAGAGAGGATGGGAGATATGTCGTCTGTCTTCCATTCAGACAGGACTTCCCAGATAGGATAAACATAGGAGGGTCTCTTAGGCGGGCGTGTTCACAATTTTTTAGAAATGAAACGCGTTTAGCAAAGAACCCGGTATTAGGGAAAGAATATATAAGGGTCCTGTCTGAATACGAGACATTAGGGCATATGCGAAAAGTTAATGCCATTGTACCAGCCGATTCGGCGGACAACTGCTTTTTGCCCCATCACGCCGTAGTAAAGGCGGAGAGCACCACCACTAAGGTACGCGTCGTATTTAATGCGTCAAGCCCAACGGCAAATGTTACAAATTTAAATGACATTCTCCTGCCAGGCCCAGTACTACAATCAGATCTTCCAGTACTTATACTGCGATGGAGACTATATCGCTTCGTTTTCAGTAGTGACATCGAAAAGATGTATAGGCACGTTTGGATGAGCGATAATCACGTAAAATTCCAACGGATTGTTTATCAAACATCGCTTCAGGAACCCATAAGCCCTTACGAGTTGCAAACGGTCACTTTCGGGGTTAATAGTGCGCCTTATCTGGCAATTAGAACCCTTTTACAACTAGCAGATGAAGTAGAGAGTTCTCACCATACATCATCTTGTGCGCCTTATCTGGCAATTAGAACCCTTTTACAACTAGCAGATGAAGTAGAGAGTTCTCACCATACAGCATCTAGCATACTTAGGGAAGGCATGTACGTAGATAACGCCAGGAATGAGATTCGACAAGTCTTACTCTCCGCGGGCTTCCCACTACCAAAATGGACTTCGAATGCTGAGGAAATTCTCAACGACATCCCAATATCGGATCGGCTGACGGAGGACTTTCTGGCATTCGAAGATACCAGCACCGTTAAGGCATTGGGCATAAGATGGAATGCCCATTCAGACCTGTTTTACTTTAAAGCAGGGTCACTAGAAGAAAGTGAAAAGTTGACAAAAGGAGCGATTCTATCCGCCATCGCCAAACTCTTCCAACCTTTCGGATGGCTTGCACCAATGGTCATTTTGGCCAAAATTTTGATGCAGAACATCTGGCTAGAGGGCACCGATTGGGATGAGCCAGTTTCGTCCAATGCATTGGAACGATGGCAAAACTTCAGACATCAATACCACGAAATCGACAAAATAAAGATACCACGATGGGTAAACTTTTCACCAGAAGATGAGGTCGAAATACATGGATTCTGCGATGCTTCGGAAATGGCATACGCTGCAGCTGTCTACATGCGAGTCAAAAGCAATGATGATATCTTCGTGAATCTACTCCTTGCCAAAACCAGAGTAGCACCAGTGAAGACCATCTCACTTCCGCGTTTGGAACTTTGCGGAGCAGTACTGTTAGCGGAGATGATGGAATCAATATTCCGAAACATCAGACTGGGACCAGTGAAACAATATCTATGGACGCACTCCACCATCGTTTTGGCATGGATAAGGAGACCACCCTGTTCCTGGTCAACATTCGTCGCACACAGGATTACAAAAATCATCGACCTAGTCGGCAGCGAGGACTGGCTTCATGTCAACTCGGAAACGAATCCAGCAGACTTAGGAAGGAGAGGACTACCGGCATCGGATTTGGTCGACAATTCTTTGTGGTGGCAGGGACCTTCTTGGCTGCAAGAAGACAATTCCCAATGGCCAGTACAAGAAAAGGAGTAGAATACATACGTCGAGGAAAAGAGAGCGCAGGCCTACGCAATATCAACGCAAAAGGAGATCGAGATTCTCGACCGGTTTTCGAATTTACCGAGGGTTTTGAGGGTACTATCATATGTTATGAGATTCTTTCGAAGAACTCATCCCAAGACAAAAGCTTCCTTTCAAGAAAAATCGTGAATAATCTCATCCGATGAGATCAAGACCACGACGCAACTCTTGATTAAACTCTATCAGAAGCAACATTATAATGAGGAATATGTAAACTTGAAGAAGGGACAGGTAATCGATAGGAAAAGCGAGATATTGCCACTCAACCCGTTCATCGACAAAGATGATATTATTAGGGCGGGTGGTTGGCTTGGAGCGTCTCAAGACCTCGCTTATAACGAGCGCCACCCAATCATACTGCCATACAATTGTAGGTTGACGCGTCTGACTGTACAAATGATACATAAAATCTCCCTCCATGGAAAAAACCAACTAATGCTCCGTTTCATCCGCACCCAATATTGGATTCCGAATGTCAAGAACATGATTAGGGCCACCATCCATAACTGTAAGGTCTGCACCATTTATAAAAAAAGAGCGCAAACCCAACTTATGGGTACCCTTCCTTGCGAACGCACTACGTTCACCCGCGCGTTTACCGATACCGTGGTGGACTTTGCCGGGCCTTTCGACATTAAAAGTTACCGCGGTAGAGGATGTCGACTATCAAAGGGCTACGTTTGCCTCTTTGTTTGTTTCACGACTAAAGCGATCCATCTGGAAGCGACCTGTGATCTTAGCACCCCGTCCTTTCTAGCAGCGTTTTCCCGTTTTATCGCTAGACGAGGATGTCCGAGAAACATTTACTCCGACAATGGTACTAACTTTGTCGGCGCTTCACTATCTTTGAGATCTGAGTTTAAAGCAATTATCTCGGAAGCATTTTATTCCGGCCGGGGCTCCACATATGGGGGGACTTTGGGAGGCGGGAGTGAAGAACTTCAAGAAGTTAGCCTCGCCTCATAAATTCACGCATGAGGAATTCCATACGCTACTGTGCCGGATTGAGGCATGCCTCAACTCGCGGCCACTTAGTCCAGCCTCAAATGAGCCCGCGGACCAGGAGCCCTTGACCCCTGGGCACTTCCTGACTGGAAGTCATCTCCTGGCTCCGCCAGACCCCGAGGTGAATGAGAGCCCTGCCTCCATTATCAATAGGTGGCAGAAGCTCAAGGCTCTTCATCAAACCTTCTGCACCCCCTTTCCCAAAACTCGACACCCCCTTTTCGACACCCCCTTTCCCAAAACTCCACCCTTCACTCGCTACCCTTAACGAGGACTCCAGAAAGCCTACCGCAGAAGGGCGACGCATTCTGCCACAGAAAACGGAATTGCACTCGATATCGAGGCCAAAGAAAACCTAACGCAGAAAGGCGAACCAATCGGCCACTGAAAAGCTATCCATCTGCCACGACAAGTTGGTAACAAATGGTCCCACCCTCGTATACATATACATATATTTTTGATATGTTTTTTTTTTTTTTTTCAAATATACATATGAAATGTCTCACCCCTATCCTGGGAATCTCGGCTCTAGCTCTAATCCCATAATGTCTAGTGGCGCGCTGGAGTCTTGCCGCTCACCGTCACCGCAATACCGCGATTGTTCACGGACCTGAAAATACGACACACATTAGGATGTTTCAAGAGGTATAGACATCCATAATCAAAACATCAAAACAAAATCGTTAGGTAAACCAGGAGATGGCGAACGTGAAGTGAATTTTGGTAATTGTTACCTTGAAGAGACAACTACTAAAACACTTTCGAAATTATCGGGAAAGGTATCAAAAGACTCGTCTTGACCTCGGTAACAATAATCCGGAAGCGGACTTTCGAGTTTTCGTCTCAGTGAAGAGATATTCGAAATCAAAGTTGGAAATTTTCTGTCATTTCATATAGTTGTTGTAATCACAGATTAGGGTGTACCGAAAAATGCAAAAGGTGTGTTCTGCGCAGAAATACGGTGGACCGCGTAGCCGGCGTTGGAACGACTAAGGGTTATTTTTTTGAAGCGCGACTCAAACAATATATCTGAACGATAATAATTCTGTTTTGACACATACGTTCGTTAGGAAGTTTCCATTTTCGAACGGCTAGTTTTACAAAACTACGCCTGCAAAAGCCAAAGCCCTATAATTTGTATAATAACACAGAAGGCATTCGATTTCTAGTGAGCTTGGATATTCATTGTTGTTACGGATGATCGGGAAAGGGTATACTATGCATGTATGGAGTTAGTTAATTTAAATTTGAAGCAAAACACAATTCACGAAACGTCTGTCAACATATTAAAAACCGGTGCTCAAATCTCAATTACGTGTTATGCATCGATTTTGTATATATTCTAAATGTTTACCTACGTGCTCTATGCTTATTTGAATATTCTACCCTGACTGAATTTACGTCAACCCTTATCGGTACCAGTCCATGAGAAGTATTGCTGCACTAATTGTTTAGTCTCTTCCGATTTGGCATCCAATTCTTCTTTAGGTTCCGCAACATTCTTTTCCCCCTTTAGCCTGATTCTTGTCGCTAGCGCCACCTGACTTGCCAATGAATGCGGCGTATTTTGTGGGATCATATGCTAGCGCGGTCTCGCATAAAGCAAAATTCTTTACAACTGCTTTAACTTGTGGCTGATTTAAAATTGTTACAATCCAACGATTAAAATTACCAAATTCTGCACGTATTTTTGGTGCTAGCACGTATTGATACAAATGCAGCAAACTACTGAAAACAACAATATCGGCGATTGTAATACGTTCACCAACCAAATATGTTACCCAAAATTGGCGCATGCTCTGGCCATTGGCGAATGTAGTAATTTCCAGACCACCGTTACCACTATCATTGACTCATTGACACCACTACTTACATCATTCCCATTTACAGATCCAACACAATCTATATAATTATTTGAATGTTGAGTACCAGTATTAGTACCTGATGCTGTCATTAAATAAGCAGCTGCTGCCGCGCTATGTAAAAATAAATTAGAATTTCCATTATAATTATTTGACGGCGACGACGATGATGAATTCATTGTATTGCCACTTTTTAAGATTTCGTAAACGTAGGGAAAGAGGTTTGTCATCGGGAACCAATGGTTTCTCATCAACAATTATGTTAGACCCTTCCGCATCGGAGTCGGAATCACACAAGCTCTGTAGCTGTTACGCGTTGACTTAATTCTTCAACCGGATATTCTTTACGTTGAGCTTGTGTTAAAACAACGCAACCGTTGTAACGTTTATTTCCACCCAAAATAGACGAATAAAAACGAGGCTTATTAAGATGCTGTGTACTTCACTTTTGTGCTTTGGGGAGTTCTGTTGATGTTTCGGCCGGCGATTCCTCCTCAAGCATTGAAAACCTGCAACGAAAAGAAACAATTACCACCATTAGTATTTGCATAAAACTATATGTAAATATATGCTTAAACATTTTTTTGTTCCTAAGTAATTTGCGCTGCTACCGGATCGATACAGGATTTCGGGCACCGCGAATATATACTTACCAAAACACGTCCATTGTCCATGCGCCGGCCACGCGATCCTCCAACGTGAGGTTGCATCTCCATTTACCCTTGGTGCACCTGAAAAGAATAGAAAAAATTAGGTTAAATACAATTTTTAAATAAAATTTACAATTTTTACTTACCTCTGCTGCTGACCCACGCGAAACTTGTCGTGGAGAGCAAGGGGCGAATTTTGAAAAAAAGACTTAAGACAATTGAAAACGAATGAACTTATTCTGGAGAGACTCAAATCCAAACTGAACTCTTTTCTTTATTCAATATCAAAAGAAAGTGTAAATGAACAATGGTAAAAGTGCTTATTACTAATTAACGTGAATTGTTTACTTAAATTTGCAATGCTTCTCTCTCTCTCTATGGCGCGATATACAACAGGTATATCATCATAAACCTCCTAAGAGATTTTTGCGCCAAGCTTCTCTTCCAATTTGTGGTGTGCCGATTTGAAGTTTTCCCTACAAATTGGTGGGACCTACAGTTTTTTGCCGACTCCGAACGGCATCTACAAAGGAGACGAATTTTTGCTGAGAAGCCTGTCATGGCAGAAATACACTCGGAGAGTTTGCCAAACAACAGCCGAGGGGCGAACCCGTTTTGAAAAACTTTTTTCAAATCACTTTTGATGTTACCTGTACCAGGGCTCGAACCATGGACCTTCGGTGTGGTAGGCCGGCAACACTACCTTCACACCACGGCGGCCGCAATGCTTAGTCTGCTTAGTCTAGCTATAATTTTGTATTGCGCCGGATGTTGTTTGCTATTTAGTTGCATTATAGTTAACAAGAATTGGGCAATATTAATTGTTGTTGACTCTACATTTTATTTATTAATTATTGGACCGGAAGTTACTTTTACTTATTTTGTTATACTTAATATGAATTTGTCGATATCGTCTGGTGCTGAGTCTGCACTTACATAAGTTGACGAATTAATGGTAGTTGGGGGGTTATTGGCATTATACATAACTACTCCCCCTTTTAGATTAGAATTCTCCTGGATTCTACTGTTTAATTGAATTTTTATATATCTGTGTTTAAGTACAATAATCAATATTAGAGTTATTATGAGAAAAAAAATTGCTACGTTGCATATATAAGATATTTTACTATGATATTTTAGATTAAAAATTCTTTTGACATTTATTTTGCTTTCTTCTACTACTTCATCAAATATAATTTTTTTTGAAAAATTTGTATTTACTTCATATTTCATGCTTACAATATTTTCTTGTGAATCTTCAATAGAATTTAAAAAGTAGTAATCTTTGATTTTAATTGAACAATTCGTGTATATTATCAAATTATTATCATTTATTAATATTTCATCTTCCGTACATGTTTGATTTATTAATAGATTCTCTGCGTTTTTTACAATTATTTTATCTATATATAATTCTATAATTTCCAGCTCTTTATTTTTGATTGTTTGACATGACTTCTTTATTACACAATTTGTTGCTTGTTTCATAGTTTTTAATTGCTTATTTTCTTCAAATTTATACATTTTGCTATTGTATTCAAATATTTTTTCAATGTTTGAATCTATTTCATTATGCTCTTTGTTGGGTATTGGGATGATGTATCTAACTTTAACATTTACAAAATTTGTTGGTACTTTGATTCCAAATATTACATATGTGTTATTAAAGAGAGCTGTTCCTAATTGCATGTACTTTAACTTTGTATAATCAATATCGTATTTTATTATTTCCTCGCTCGTCAAAATATTAGGGTGCAAGATATTGTACTTTGATGCTACTATGTTGTCTTGAATGTGTTCAATTTTACTTTTTAATAGTTGAATTTTAATTAATTGTTCTAAATATAAATTTTTTTCTTCTTCTTCATTAGCCCACTTACTTATGGCATTAAATTCTTGCTCTAGCTTATTCCTATCGCTACTTATCGTTTTATGTAATTGTTCAAATGAATTTTCAAAATAATCATTAATTTGTCTTTGTTTACTAATTTTGTCGTTTGTTTGAGTAAGATGGTTTTGTATGTTTTGCCTGTGCTCTTCGTCCATCGTACCAAATATCCATTTGGATAAAGTACCTACACCGTTAATTAGTCGACGTCTCGGTCTGTTTCTTCTGGGTATTAAAGTTAATAATTTATTTCTAACGTCTAATAATTCTATTTGCAATAAGTCTTTAAAATTTGATTTCATTAATACAATATTGTCCGTAATTTCATTTAATATATCTTCTATTTTACTCACGTTTATTCTATGTATTACTATTTCCGTGTCCTTAACAATTTGTTCATCTTTTATCTGAATATCCGTAAATCCGTTTTCGTCCTGTATTTTGGTCATATTTAAATACGCTTTAGTTTGAGGTATCCACATTGCCATCAACAGCGTGAGGATCATTAATATCTGTAAATTTTCGAGGCCGTTTAATGTTGCATGGGTGAATATTATGTAAATGTTTTTTCTTATACCTGGGTTGCTCCTTATGTCTAACCGCTTTGTAGTTTTTAATAAATCCCTCTTTCCTTTTTTCGACACAGTTTTCCCTTTTTTCATTGGCTCTAGCAATATTTTTCTTTTTGACTGATAGTAGGTTTTTCTTTACTAAATCCTGATCTACTTTATTCATCTGTACTTCGTTTGGTGTGCATTTTATCGTGGAATGAAACCTATCATTATAATTTCTGATAGCTTTATGCATAAGTTGTTTTACTGTTAATTCTTTATTCAATTTGTATAAAATTCTAAATTTTTCTGCTATTGTATTATGGAACCTTTCTATATCGGAATTTCCTGTATGACTGTTTGGTTTTGTTAAATGAATTTCGACATTTTCATTGTCCAGAAATTCTTTTATTCTCAAAGTTTTAAATTCATTATCCGCTACTATTTTCCTTGGTTTCCCTAATTTAGAAAAGTGGTCTTCCAGTTGTTTAATAATCGTTACATGATTTCTATCATTTAGTGGGTACGCTGCACCAAATTTGGAAAATTTATCTATGACTGTTAAAAAATGATGCCCTTTTATAACGTAAGTGTCTACATGAATAATGTCATTTTTTTTGTTGGAGTTTCAGTGAGATTAAACTTTGGTTTAACTGGATTTCTATCGTATTTTACTTCCTGACATATGTCGCATTGGTTAATTACTATTTGGATAAGTTCCAATAGTTTGGGATAATATATTTTATTTTTTATTTGGTTGTATGTTTGTTGTATACCTGAATGAAGGCTTTCTCTAACGTGATATAGCGATATTTGTTTTACTGCTTCTACTTCCGTTTCTAAATCCTGTGCTCTCATTGTGCACTTAAAAAAGTTTATATTTGAATCATTGGAAAACATTGAAATTAGTTTTTCTTGCACTATATTGTAGCTATGCTCAGAAATTTCGGAGTATATGCCTATAATCCCTTTTGTGATATAATTTCGGAATATTTCTCCTAATCTATCGAAATCGCTTTCTGCTATAAAAATTATTTTTTTTTCATGTAAACATTTAAATTCTTCTATTTTATTATTGGTCAAAATTATTTGTGTTTTATACTTATTTACAATTTCCTCTTTAATAAAAAAATGGTCCTGAAGGTTTTCTTCTGCTGAATGCATTGTTGCTATTGTTTCGTTATCTTCTAAATTATTTTCTTCATTTATACCTGATTGTAAATAATTTTGATTTAAAACAGTAATTTTGTTATCCTTTTCATTAAAATTTCCTTCTTCCGCGTTATCTGTATTATTTTCTAGTCTACTTAAAAAATCTGCTACTTGGTTTTCTTTCCCTTTCAGATACTCTATTATGAAATCGTATTCTCCTAACTTTAGAAGCCATCTTTGATGTCTTGTTGACATATCCTTTCCTTTATATTTGGTGTGAAGAAATTTTATTGGTTGGTGATCAGTTAAAATTGTAAACTTTTTTCCGTATAAATATGGTCTTAAGAAGTTCACACTCCATATAATGGCTAAAAATTCTTTGTCCGTTGCGGAGTAGTTTTTCTCGTGGTTATTAAGCGTCCTTGAAATGAAACACACTGGGTGTCCTTCTTGTGATAATACGGCGCCTAATGCATAGTTTGAAGCGTCAGTTGTTAATGTAAATGGTTTGTCAAAGTTATGGTATCGCAAAACTGGGTGGGTACTAATTAAAATTTTTAGTTTTTCGAATGCCTCTATATAAGTTGGGTCCTTTAAATTAATTTTCACATTTTTTTTCAAATATTTCGTTATAGGTTGGGCTATCTTTGCATAATCTTTAATAAACTTTCGATAATAACCCGTAATACTTAAGAAACTTTTTATTTGTTTTTCTGTTTTCGGCAATTTTAACGTTTCTATTACTTTAATTTTATCAGGGTTCGGTTTAAGTCCTTCCTCTGTCAAAATATGTCCCAAGAATTCCGTCTCCTTTTTCATAAAATTACATTTGTCTATTTGCACTTTTAAATTAGCCTTTTCTAGGACTTTGAAAATTTCCGTTATTGTTTGAACATGTTCTTGTAGGGATGTACTAAAAATTAAGATGTCATCAAGATATACTACGCATGTTTTATTAATAAAGTCACGTAAAGTTTCGTTCATCAGTCTCTGGAATGTTGCAGGTGCGTTTTTCAGTCCGAATGGCATTCTAATAAATTCATATAGGCCATGTGGTGTGGCGAATGCCGTCTTTTCCCTATCTTGTTCTCGTATTAGGATTTGATGATAGCCCTTTGCTAAGTCTAGTGTTGTAAAATATTGGGCTTTTCCTAACTTGTCTAGGATTGACTCAATGTTGGGAAGTGGATATTTGTCGTCTATGGTTACTTCGTTCAACTTTCTGTAATCTATGACAATCCTGTATTTTCGTTCTCCTGAATTATCCATCTTTTTGGGTACAACAATTAATGGGCTAGAGTATCGTGAACGACTTTTTCTAATAATCCCTTGTTCTTCCATTTCCCTTATTTGTTTTCTAACCTCTGCTTCATGTTGAGGGGGATATCTGTATAATTTGCTGTTAATTTGTTCCTCTGTCGTAGTCCTGATTTCATGTACAACCTTCGTTGTGTTTGTTAACTGATCACCTTCCTTAAAAAATAAGTTTTAGAATCTTTTTATAATTTTTCCTATCTCTTCTTTTTCTTCATTTGTTTAAATGTTCAAGATTTATTCTGCTCCAATCAAAATCTTTTGCTTCCAAGGTCTGAATTTCAAGATTAGTATATGGATTGCTTTCAAAAAAAGTAATCTTTTCATTAAGTATTATACATCCATCTACTAAATTAATTGTTGTATTAAAACAATTCAATAAATCAATTCCTATAATAAAGTTATATTTTCTTCCTTTTAATGAAGTTACTTTCCATTTAATTTTTGCATAATTTGGTAGGTTAAATTCCCTAGGTGCTTCTGTCAGCACTTCATATTTAATTACATCATTTTTCGTTATTGTGCTAAACGCAATCGGTTTCTTTAATAAAACTTTTTCAAAATCCTTTATACTGCTATCTATTAGGCTTATACTTGCTCCTGTGTCAATTAGAGCTTTATATTCCTTTTTTCGAAACCTGAGTGTTATGGTGGGAAGACAGTCCGAGCTGGTCCCTCGAAAAAATTCTGCTCATCTGCATTTTGAATTTGATTAACCTCCTTTTCATAATATTCATAATTATTCAAATTTTCCTGATTTCTTGCTTTTTCATAATATTCGCAATTATTTACTGTTTCTTTTCTTTCTTTTTTATAACATTCACAATTATTTATTTCTTTTTTTCTTTAAATTTTTTCTAAATTATCAACCTCCATAGGATCCGCACGGTCTTGCCTAGGTTGATTCCAGCGATTTTGGCCGGAATTTGGCCTAGGGTGTCCTACCTCTTGTGGGCCCCTATGGTATTGACCTGAATTATTTTGATACCCTTTATTTTGGTAATTATATTGAGGACTCTGCCTCCTTTGTAATGACATATTTTCTCTATTCTGATATGCATTTTGTTGATTTTGCTTCACTTGGCCTGATTTACCTGTCCAATTAAAGTATGCTTGATTCTGCCTAACATTACCTGAATTTTGTTCCATATTTTTGCTATTGAACTGTGGGGTTTGATTGTAATTCCTATAGTCAGTATTTTGATTTCTCTTTGGCCATTCTCTATAGTGTGGTTTTTCTTCCCTTCTATTTATTTTTCGGTATTCTGGCCTTATGCAAGTATCCTCGAATCTTCTTTGGTTCATGATTGATATGATTTGGCCTAGATCCCTACACTCATAGATTTTGTCCAATAGGGTCCCTTGTGTCATTTCTTTTGTTGTGTTTACTAGTAAACTATCTATGTTTGTAAGATCAATGCCCTGACCTCCCCTATAATAAACAATTAACTCATCTGACTTGTACTTAATTTTTTGGATCTCTTTCGCTAATTCACTTACCGAGTTTACCCTCAGTGACATAATTTTTCTATAGATCTCGTGTGGCTCCGTGTCTGGTTTGAACCGCATCTTCAGAGTTTCCTTTACGCACCTCCAGTCATCTGGTTGTGGGATGTTTATTATTGCATTTTGCGCTTCTCCTTGTACCACCTTGTAGAATATCATTCTTGCTGCTTCTTTCTTTAAGTCGTCGTCTGTTATTGTAGACAGTAGGTACTCACTACTGCTGAAAAATGAGTTAACTGATACATCCCCGTATCCTGTGAAGATTGGCAATTGGGCTATGTTTTTGAATAGGCGATCTGTCCTGTTGTAATCAGGAGTTTGTCTGCGTTGTAACTCAATATAGGCGTTTCTCAGCTGTTCTAATTGTTGCTCCCTCCTGGCGAGCTCTTCCACTAATTCTAAAGGCGGAATTTGAGGTTGGTCCTGAGCCATTCTCCTCGTATCAAATTCTTGCTGTCTTCTTGATGTAATTTTGCCTCTTACTTTGTGGGTGGCGGCTTAAATTTGGTATTAAGCCACTGCACTGCCACTTTATTTTCAATTTCAAATTTATACGATTATGGGTGGTGGCACTGCCACTTTTTTGTAGAATTTGTTTGTGGATAGCAGTTTTATAATCACTGTTACACTTACTACCACTTTTTTCTTTTTAGAGTTTGTTTCAGTTTTTGTGGATAGCTGTTGGTAGTCACTGTTTCACTAGCTGACACTCTCTTTTTTTTTTTTTTTTGAAATTGTTCGTATCACGATCCTTTTCTTATTAGTTAAAGGACTAAAGACTGCGCCAAACTTGTCGTGGAGAGCAAGGGGAGAATTTTTAAAAAGAGACTTAAGACAATTGAAAACGAATGAACTTATTCTGGAGAGACTCAAATCCAAACTGAACTCTTTTCTTTATTCAATATCAAAAGAAAGTGTAAATGAACAATGGTAAAAGTGCTTATTACTAATTAACGTGAATTGTTCACTTAAATTTGCAATGCTTAGTCTAGCTATAATTTTGTATTGCGCCGGATGTTGTTTGCTATTTAGTTGCATTATAGTTAACAAGAATTGGGCAATATTAATTGTTGTTGACTCTACATTTTATTTATTAATTATTGGACCGGAAGTTACTTTTACTTATTTTGTTATACTTAATATGAATTTGTCGATATCGTCTGGTGCTGAGTCTGCACTTACATAAGTTGACGAATTAACCCTTAATTACATTCGTGGGGTACCCCACGCCTCGGTTTTTTGCTTATTACTCAGTTTTGGTTGTTGCTGCTGTGTTGAAATTCAGTGTATTCTCAGTTCTTGTTGTGCTCTCGCAGCGTGCGGTTGTTTATCTCGTTAAGTGGAATAATAGCTGTGGTAAGCGGACGCTGGGGTATAAAATGACCCCACGAATGTACTTACGTAAGTTTTTTTACTTTTGGTAATTTTTGTGTTTTTGAACTTTTTAGTAAATAGAAGCGGTTTTTGACTGTAGAAGAAATTGCAAAAATTTGTGAAGTAGAGGAGTTATCTGAAGATGACGAAATCAATAATTTTGTAGAAGATAGTGATATCAGCGACGGAGAATATGAAGACAGCAAACATGATAGCGAAAGTGAGACCAGCAGTGAAGACGAAGAAAATGAAAGTGAAGATGAAGAGAATGAAGACAATTGTATAAGAGAGTCTGGCTATTTTTATGGTAAAAATAGGTTCAAATGGGCAAAAGCTGCACCTGCAGCATCAAGAACAAGGGCACACAACATTATACATCTTTTTCCTGGCATCAAAGGTCCAGCTGCGGAGAAAGCAAACTTGACACCTCTTGAATCATGGTCTGTACTTATCACAGATGACATTATATCGTACATTACTATACAAACTAATGTAAAGATAACCGAAGTTATTAATAACAGAACTAGCGATAACTTACCGGCGTTCGTCAGTCATACTAATGAAATCGAGATTAAAGCGTTAGTAGGACTTTTGGTGCTGACTGGTATTTATAAATCTAATCACGAAGATGTACGGACGTTATGGGCTACCGATGGAACAGGTCGAAATGTTTTTAGAGCTGTGATGAGTATGAACAGGTTCCTTTTTCTGCTAACTGTTCTTAGATTTGATGACATACACACTCGCACAGAGAGAAGAGAAACTGATCGACTGGCTCTAATTTCTTATATTTTTGACAAATTTATGTTGAACTGTAAATCAAATTATATATGTTCAGAATATTTGACAGTAGATGAGATGCTAGTGCCCTTTAGAGGCCGTTGCCTTTTTCGAGTATACATGAAATCAAAACCAGCAAGATATGGCATTAAAATTATGTGTATGTGTGATGCAAGAACTCACTATTTATACTCTGCTTTTATATATTCAGGAAAAGAGCAGACAAGTCGTAACACTTATTCGATACCTTCCAAAACTGTCTTAAAGTTGGCAGAGCCTTTATTCGGCACAAATAGAAACGTAACTGGTGATAATTGGTTTTCGTCAATCGAACTAGTTGATGCTTTAAAAGCAAAAGGATTAACTTACGTTGGGACCATGCGTAGAAATAAGAGAGAGATTCCTAAAGAGTTTCTACCAGCTAGATCAAGACCAGTTCAGTCATCTTCGTTTGGATTCGTTCGAGATAAAACTTTGGTTTCATATGTGCCAAAGAGAAACAAATCTGTCATCTTAGTGTCAGCAATGCACCATTCAGCTGATATAGATCCGCACAGCTTGAAATCATTGAATTTTATAACTTTACCAAAGGTGGAGTGGATGCACTTGACCAAAAATGTGCTGTGTATTCAGTTTAGCGAAGATCGCGGCTTTGGCCAACAACCATATTTGGTGCTATTTTGAATATAGCGTGCGCTAACAGCTTTGTTATTTGGAAAGCATCAAATATTGAAAGTAACTTGTCACGACGTGATTTTATAAAGGACCTGGGAATGTCTTTAATCAAGCCTCACATTAAAGAGCGTAGTAAAAATTCGGAAAATTTTTCCAGAGACCTGAAAAATATTATTGATCAAATACTTGGGGAAGACCATGAAGCCGAAGCTGGACCAAGTCAGCCAAAAAAAACAAAAAGAGTTCGTTGCTTTATATGTCCTCGGTCAAAAGACACAAAAAGCAGTAAACAATGTTCAAAATGTAAAAATTTTGTTTGTAAAACCCATTCAAAGGACTCCATAATATGTACAGAATGTGACAAATAAAATAAGTCCCTTTTTATCTTATATTTGTAGTATTTTATGTAGTATTTGTAGTATTATATGCAGTACTTTTAGTATTTTATGTAGTATTCACTGAAGAATGTATGCACGAAAAGATGCCATGTCAGAATTTGTATGTTATTTTATAAAAGATTTTTTGTTTTACTGTTGTCATTAACTATGTTTCTTTAATATAAATTACCACAAACATTTTCTTTAAAATCATTTTTTAAAAGTTTTTTTTACAAAAGTAATGAACTATATTTTTAAGAGTGTAATTTTGAGGGTGTATGAAGAAACGCCATTTTTTGTTTTTGTTGTAACTTGTTTAAATAAAAATAAATGTGTTTTTAATAAAGAATTATTCAATGTTTTATTCTGTATTAAATTTTTTTTTTTTAAATCAATGCCTTTGAAAATATTTAAAAAATGGTATTGGGGTCGAAAATTACCCCACGAATGTAGTTACGTAAGTTGAAATAGCGAATGTAGTTGAGGGTTAATGGTAGTTGGGGGGTTATTGGCATTATACATAACTCGCGTGCCGGAAACAAGAAAATGATGAATTGTTCCAATTCAATGAATTTTCTTTGTTTCTTTTTCACGATTTTGTAAATCGTGAGTACGCACATATATGTATGTGTGCAAATCATCACCCACCACTCCATGCTACTCTCATTGACTCGCACAATTTGCGAGCATATGTACATATGTGTGTATATATGTATAATTTACCACCACGCTAGTGATGCTATATTTTAGTCAGCGGGTACCGAAATCCCGATCTACCAAAATCAGTACCATTCACTGCGGGATCAATAGGGTAACGAAATCTACGTTCGTACCCGATCGGCGAAGATGCCGCTGATAGTAAAATAGGAGATAAATTATAAATAATAAATTTTCAAACACAAAATTTGGAAAAATGTGCTTTTCAAGCTAAGAAAAAATTTTTTTTTTCGTTATTCATTTTTCGCGGGGTTTTGTTTTTTTTTGTTTTCGGAGGGGGCAGGACTGTTTTGACCACAAAACAACAAAAAAGCAACCCTAACAGTCACCACATTCTCACTCTCTACCCAGCTCGGTACCGAAACCAAGTACCGAAAAAGCGAAAATGTCGCTGTGTGCACGGCACTAACGCCACTTATGACGGCGACCATGCAAGTAAGCATAAGAAATAAATCTCTGCATGAGGGCCAGTGGCGAAATAAAATACAAGGTGATCAACGCAATCAACTTGTCACCACCGTGCCGTGCGGGAAAAAATAACTAACTCCCATATATTAATAATATGCATTGTAATTATAAAATTTCTCCATAGAATAGAGAATAATGCCGTATTATATGGCATTTATAAACTCCGAACGAGGTCGCTCGCCACCCACGTATATGGGCGTCCATACAAATATTCAAGGGGATTTTTTTTTTGTTGTTTCTTTTCTTTCTCTTCTCTGTAGTATGACTCGTTATGCATCCTTGCGCAAGAGGGCCGAACGCGTAGCCGCCCGGTACCGAAAGCCATGCTCGCTGTGTGGCGAGAGCCACCCACTGCGTGCGTTCACCCGATACCAGGGGTTGGAACCTCTGCAGCGCCTCAAGGAGGTTATCCGGGCGGGCTATTGCGACAACTGTTTGTCGATGGTCCATAGTGCCAGGGACTGTACCAGCGACGTCAGGTGCCGACGATGTGGTGGAAAACACCACACCACCCTCCATCTGCCCATGGACGACCCACAACACACGCCCATGGACGATCCACCACGCGCTCCGACGTCCTATAAAAGCTGGGCCCAACAAGTAGAAGAGGCCGAACAGGAAGCAGCTACATTGGACGCGATTGAGGAGGAGATGCTGTCACTCCATGCATCGGAGACAGCTTGGTCGCCAGAAGAAGGCGAGATCACCGAGCCGGTACCGGAACCACGGCCGTTCCGACCGGCAGAAGGGGTATCGGAGTCACTGCCGTTCCGGCCCCTTCTAGCCCACGAGCGGAGCGTTTTCCAACGGCACACCCCGCGGTCACCGCAACGCAACACCCACAACGCCGGCCATCTACTCCACGAGGTGCCCACGTGCCACGACGTGCCCACCGAAATAGCGGCAAAAGTCAACTGACCACTCAGCCGCGCCAATGACGTCTCGCCCACAATCGCCGCACACCGACAGACGAGCGTAGACTGGCCTCCCAGCCGCGCCAGCTCCGCACCAACGCTCCCATCGACGGTAGACTGGCCCTACAGCCGCGCCAGCTACCACAAATTACTGGTTTCCGGGACGGTCTCAGAAGCGCTCTCGCCCGGGTAGGTCCACCGCTACGCCCCATGATTGCTATTGCGCCAACCGCGATCGTGAAACTGGAAGCCCGGGGGGGGGGGGGCTACTGCGCATCCGTGCGCTTCTCGATGCATGCTCTCCTCGCACAGTCATCGACCGCGGGCTGGCGGAAGAGCTGGGGCTCCACACCGCCTACTCGGGCGGAGAGCGCGGTTGTTTCCTCCGCGGCAACCACGGGAACAATAAAACGGTCACCGCCCACGCATTGTGCGAGAACCAAATGTGCCGAATAAGTCCGGTGCATAACGCGGACGCCCAGATTGCTGTTCCGCACCAGCACATCCGGTTGGCAGATCCCCATTTTTACAAAGCGGCGCCGATACAACTCGTGCTCGGGAACGACATATATGCTGACGTCGTAACCTCGGGCACGCTACCATCGTCTTTCGGCTCATTGCTGTCTTTGTGCTTTGTGCTGTCGGGGACTTGTAGCATGTAAGATTAGATTCAAGCGCAAAATTAACGTATTTTTTTTCTTGTTTTATTTAATAAAAATAAATATAAACAATTTCCTGGCAAGAACTATACCCCGTTCTTATTTTCTAAAGTTTCTTCCTCCTATTTCCTAGCTCAAGGTACGAAACGATGGCGCCACCAGAGACCAAACCTCAAACGTCGGGAGGCAGACGGCTGTAACAGCGCCAGCCGGCACTCACCATCCTAGTTTAAGTCCGTAGCTTAAGAGGATGCGTGGTGGGAAATCCTGTGGCGGGGTAAGATGTTGCGTATCGCAAGGGGGCCGGCATGTTTAGGCGAGATACCTAAACTCTTAAAAAATGTGCCACCCTAATGTAACTTTAGCTCCCTTCCAATCACTCACACCAACCCACCCACCTGTGTGGGCATGCATGCATATTCGTGTTTTGTCAGCACACATATACATGCATGCGGGTGTGCATGTGTGGGTTCACCTCCCCTTAAAACCGGAGGATAATTTTCAGGTTCAACGGTTGTCCTCGATTGCAAAACCGTCTACTTTTCCAGAGACAGTCGACACGACCACATCACGGCCACCCCAGGATTTTCCACCAACGTCATCAAGAATTAACTCAAGGTAAAAATCACTTGTAATTAGTTTTTTTTCTACCCAATAAACTGCCAATTTGTTATAACGAGAATTCTCGTTTCTTGTTTATTTCTATTTTCGAGCACAAATTCGACCGCCGTGCTTTTGCGCCACCGCCGCTCCAAGTTAGCACCTCGATCGAATTTACATGGTCCATCTCCCCGTCTAGAGGAACCAGCATACAGTCCACAACAACAAAAATTGGAGAACTCATATTATTCACATAATTTGGATCAAACCACCAGAAGCTGCCACACAATAAAAGTAGAAAAACTCAATATTGTTCACGCACTGCCGCAATTACAAACAACAAACAACTCTGCCACAACTATATACAACAAATTCGGCCGATCACCACATCAAAGCACGTAAGTTGTATATTTCTTGCCACTTAGTTTTTTTTGTGTTGCATACAATTGTATAAAAGTGCCGCCCGCGAGTGTAATCAAACGTAAGTGCGTTTAGTGAATATTTAATAATAGTGAGTTTTTTTTTGTTCAGTTAAGTGCTTTATTTTTCTGTAAATTTTAAATTAAATTAAACGCTTAAAAATCCTTGCGACTATCCGGATTATCCCCCTACCAGTGGTAAGGTTTGTCGGACACAGCGCAAGGCAAGAGGTAACATAACCTCATTTTCACAATAAGTTCACTTAGCCTTTCGATCTTCAGTTTGTTTTTGTTTTTCCACTTGTTTTTTTTTTTCGTAATATACAGAACAGAATTTTAATCGAAGGCTAGTTTATTATTTTCTTATAAAATTCACTATTTTTATAGCACTTTTCTTTTGTTTTCACATTTTTTCATTTAATATTCACTTTCGCTCGTTTGATACACCGCGCACTTTATCTGTGTTTTGTTGTGTATTTCGTTATTGCGGCAACACATACACATATTTATATACATATTCCCCGTATACGAGTACGTGTAGGTGGCGAGTAAGTCACAGAGATTGTGTTTAAATTTTTGCTTCTGTAGCAAACAAATATTCGTCAGACAAATCGGCCAAGTCCGCAATATAATACAAAAATTAACTATAAATAAATATAAGTGAGTTAAAATATACAAATAATTAAGTTGATTGCAATTTTATTGAGGTGGGTTGTTTTGATTTTCCTGGGTAAAATACTGGCTTTACCTTTTCTATTCAGCATTTATCTTGTACGGTTGAGCAGTTCATCGTACCTTCAGCTATATTTTTTCGGTTTTGTTTTGATTCTACAGATCCTCTAAGTCCAAAATATGGAAAGTCTCATTAGGCTGGCTGATTCGATTTTTGAATTCGAATCAGACTACAATGAATTAGAGGATTCAGTCCACAGCAAGTACACTCTTGGGCTTCAACAAGAGGACTTGAAGGCAATGTGGAGAAAAACCAGAACGGCTTATGACGACATACAACAAACCAGAAAATAAATCTGAAGAAAAGCCCGAATTTGAACACAGTATCCGCCTGCCTCCATGTGATACTGAAGTTTTCAAGGGCGATTATCTGTCATGGCCAACATTTCGTGACATGTTCACGGCTATATATATCTTAAATAAACGCCTAACACCAGTGGAGAAATTGTTCCATCTGAACAATAAGACACAAGGTGAGGCAAAAGATATTGTGAAAAAATGTCCGCTCACGAATGAGGGATTTGATACGGCCTGGAGAAATTTATGCGAGAGATACGAAAACAAACGTATCTTAGTAAGCTCGCAACTCAAAATTTTGTTTAACTTGAAAAAGGTAGAGAGTGACTGTGGTAGCGCAATTAAAACACTTCAGCGCGAAATAAATAATTGCCTTTCGTCCCTGCGAAGTCATAAAATTGACACTTCGACCTAAGATGCAATTATAACGTATTTGTGTTCGACGAAATTGCCGGAGAGTACGCTTGGTCAAAGTACGCGGAATGCCAACGAAACCCCTGCCAAAAGACTTGGTACATACCAAGCAAATGTGACTAAACTACTGTGCACAAAGTGCAAATCGAATGCCCACAGATTACGAAACTGTCCCCGTTTTCTGAAATTAACTCCGGTGGAGAGAATTAACTTTGTCAAATCCACCAAGGGCTGTTTGAACTGCCTATCCCCAGGACATACTGTGTGGAAGTGCACCAGTTCTTTCGACTGCAACAAGTACCACTCTCGACATAACACGCTCTTGCATGCGGAGTCTCTTCAGACGCAGGCAACCATCAGCCCTAATCAGTATCATGCTGATAATGCTGCCTCAACTTCAAAACAGGCACAAGAGAGACGGGAAGCTGAAAAATCTGTGTCGGCCGTAAACCGAAATGTTAAATCCTGCCATGTTCATTCAAGTGCAGGTGTGCTGCTAGGGACAGCTCGAGTAACCATTCATCATAATGGTACAGACTTGCCAGCAAGGGCACTGATTGATTCTGGTTCAGAGTGCTCGTTTATGACAGAACGACTCAAACGCAGAATCAAATTACCGGCAAAAAGGATGCATGCTCAAGTTTCGGGCATCACTAATGCCGTCTCGGCTCAAGTCAAGGAGGCATCCAATATTGAAGTCCGTTCACCAGTGGACCCTTGCTTCAGCCTAACAACTTGTGTTCTTATTCTAGCCAAACTAACTGGGAATCTGCCATCCTGCCATATCGATGCTACGACTATGCAGGCTTTCCCAGACTTAGTCGTGGCAGATAAGCGATTCTACATCAACGAAGAAGTTGATATTATACTTGGCGGAGACGTATATCCGCAAATTATATTGAGTGGGCTGAAAAAGAATGTACTTAGTACACTTCTCGCCCAAGAAACGGTGTTCGGTTGGATATTAACCGGGCGCATAGAAGCACCGAATCCAACCAGAAATAAAGTGTCCTTTTACAGCGAAGTTGCTTTGGACAAACAGCTGACCGCATTCTGGGAGTTGGAAAATCTTCCAAGAAATAAAAGCCCAAACGCAGATGACACGTACTGCGAAGATTTATATAGAGAAACTACAAGTCGTAGAGAGGATGGGAGATATGTCGTCTCTCTTCCATTCAGACAGGACTACCCAGATCAGATAAACATAGGAGGGTCTCTTAGGCGGGCGTGTTCACAATTTTTTAGAAATAAGACGCGGTTAGCAAAGAACCCGGAATTAGGGAAAGAATATATAAGGGTCCTGTCTGAATACGAGACATTAGGGCATATGCGAAAAGTTAATGCCATTGTACCAGCCGATTCGGCGGACAATTACTTTTTGCCCCATCACGCCGTAGTAAAGGCGGAGAGTACCACCACAAAGGTACGCGTCGTTTTTAATGCATCAAGCCCGACGGCAAATGGTACAAGTTTAAATGACATTCTCCTGCCAGTCCCAGTACTACAATCAGATCTTCCAGTACTTATACTGCGATGGAGACTATATCGGTACGTTTTCAATAGTGACATCGAAAAGATGTATAGGCCAATTTGGATGAGCGACGATCACGTTAAATTCCAACGGATTATTTATCGAACATCGCCTCAGGAACCCATAAGCCTTTACGAGTTGAAAACGGTCACTTTTGGGGTTAATTGTGCGCCTTATCTGGCAATTAGAACCCTTTTGCAACTAGCAGATGAAGTAGAGAGTTCTCACCCTACAGCATCTGGCATACTTAGGGAAGGCATGTACGTAGATGACGTACTAGCGGGGGGACACACACTCGCATCGGCCATTAACGCCAGGAATGAGATTCGCCAAGTCTTACTCTCCGCGGGCTTCCCACTACGAAAATGGACTTCGAATGCTGAGGAAATTCTCAACGACATCCCAATATCGGATCGGCTGACCGAGGACTTTCTAGCATTCGAAGATACCAGCACCGTTAAGGCATTGGGAATAAGATGGAATGCCCATTCAGACCTGTTTTACTTTAAAGCACGGTCACTAGAATAAAGTGAAAAGTTAACAAAGCGAGCGATTCTATCCGCCATCGCCAGACTCTTCGACCCTTTAGGATGGCTTGCACCAATGGTCATTGTGGCAAAAATTTTGATGCAGAACATCTGGTTAGAGGGCACCGATTGGGATGAGCAAGTTTCGTCCAATACATTGGAACGATGGCAAAACTTCAGACATCAATACCACGAAATCGACAAAATAAAGATACCACGATGGGTAAACTTTTCACCAGAAGATGAGGTCGAGATACATGGATTCTGCGATGCTTCGGAAATGGCATACGCTGCAGCTGTCTACATGCAAGTCAAAAGCAATGATGATATCTTCGTGAATCTACTCCTTGCCAAAACCAGAGTAGCACCAGTGAAGACCATCTCACTTCCGCGTTTGGAACTTTGCGGAGCAGTACTGTTAGCGGAGATGATGGAATCAATATTCCGAAACATCAAACTGGGACCAGTGAAACAATATCTATGGACGGATTCCACCATCGTTTTGGCATGGATAAGGAAACCACCCTGTTCCTGGTCAACTTTCGTTGCACACAGGATTACAAAAATCATCGACCTAGTCGGCAGCAAGGACTGGCTTCATGTCAACTCGGAAACCAATCCAGCAGACTTAGGAAGCAGAGGACTACCGGCATCGGATTTGGTCAACAATTCTTTGTGGTGACAGGGACCTTCTTGGCTACAAGAAGACAATTCCCAATGGCCAGTACAAGAAAAGGAGTATAATACATCCGTGGAGGAAAAGAGAGCGCAGGCCTACGCAATATCAACGCAAAAAGAGATCGAGATTCTTGACCGGTTTTCGAATTAACCGAGGGATTTGAGGGTACTATCATATATTATGAGATTCTTCATCCCAAGACAAAAGCTTCCTTTCAAGAAAAATCGTGCCTAATCTCATCCGGTGAGATCAAGATCACTACGCAACTCTTGATTAAACTCTATCAGAAGCAACATTATAATGAGGAATATGTAAACTTGAAGAAGGGCAGGTAATCGATAGGAAAAGCGAGATATTGCCACTCAACCCATTCATCGACAAAGATGATATTATTAGGGCGGGTGGTCGTCTTGGAGCGTCTCAAGATCTCGCTTATAACGAGCGCCACCCAATCATACTGCCATACAATTGTAGGTTGACGCGTCTGACTGTACAAATGATACATCAAATCTCCCTGCATGGGGAAACCCAACTGATGCTCCGTCTCATCCGCACCCAATATTGGATTCCGAATGTTAAGAACATGATTAGGGCCACCATCCATAAAAAAAAGAGCGCAAACCCAACTTATAGGTACCCTTCCTTGCGAACGCACTACGTTCACCCGCGCGTTTACCAATACCGGGGTGGACTTTGCCGGGCCTTTCGACATTAAAAGTTACCGCGGTAGAGGATGTCGATTATCAAAGGGCTACGTTTGCCTCTTTGTTTGTTTCACGACTAAAGCGATCCATCTGGAAGCGACCTGTGATCTTAGCACCCCATCCTTTCCCGTTTTATCGCTAGACGAGGATGTCCGAGAAACATTTACTCCGACAATGGTACTAACTTTGCACTTCCTAACTGGAAGTCATCTCCTGGCTCCGCCAGAACCAGAGGTGAATGAGAGCCCTGCCTCCATTATCAATAGGTGGCAGAAGCTCAAGGCTCTTCATCAAACCTTCTGCAGGCGATGGAAAGCGGAATACTTATCCGAACTTCAAAAACGAGTGAAGTGGAAGCATCCGAAACAAAATATTAAGGTGGGAGATTTCGTTGTCATCAAAGAAGACAACCTGTCTCCCAATGAATGGAGGCTCGGTCGAGTTACCAACGTACACCCCGGCGAAGATAACCGAGTGCGTGAAGTGGACCTCATGACCGAGAAGGGTCAGATCGGCCAAAGAAAACCTATCGCAGAAAGGCGAACCAATCTGCCACTGAAAATCTATCCATCTGCCACGACAAGTTGGTAGCAGATGGTCCCACCCTCGTATACCTATACATATACATATGTTCATTTTTTCAAATGTACATATGAAAAAACCAACAAGCAAAGTAAACTTAAAATAAATCTTTAAAAAAGCTTTCGGAAATAAGTATTAACCTTACAAAATTCCGATTTTTCGCTTATAAAACGTTATGAAAAGGCTTATTAATTTAAACCTACAAGAAAGCTTTCTAAAAGTTTATTTTTAGATATTGCGAAAATCAACCAACTATCATTAGTTTTCGGAAGTGATTAAGATGCATCCATGATTTTTTTTTTTATTTTTTTTTACCATCATTCTCATATACAATCTTGTTTGAAAAGAATTGGAAATAATTTAAGTTGAAAAGAGAAAAAACCTGACAAATAGTTTTTTCTGAATTTTTATAAACATTTGCATTTCACTTTAAAATTGAAATAATTAGTAAAAGTTTTTTCTTGAAAGTTTCTTGAAGTTTATCAAGGTTTACTTGAAATTTTCAAATAAATTAAAACTGAAAAAGCCTACATATCGCTTATTGTAGCAAGTTTGCTTTAAATTGTTTTGAAAAACATTTACCGATTGTTTGGAAGCTACGCAATCAGTGAGTTTAGAAAGTCGGTAATTGTTACCTTTAGGAGGCAACTACTAAAACACGTTCGAAATTATCGGGAAAAGTATCAAAAGACGCGTTTTGACCCCGGTAACAATAATCCGGAAGCGGACTTTCAAGTTTTGGTCTCAGTGAAGAGATAATTTAAATCAAAGTTGGAAATTTTCTGTCATTTCATATGGTTGTTGTAATCACAGATTAGGGTGTTCTGAAAGGTGCAAAAGGTATGTTCAGAGCAGAAATACTGTGGACGGCGTAGCCGGTGTTGGACCAACTAAGGGTTATTTTTCTGAAGCGCGACTCATTATTTTCATGTAGCAAAAGGTAAACATATTTATGATTTTACTATCTAAAGTTGAATGTAGAAAAGGTCATGACGCTGACCACGCATGCGGTACAAGTTATTTCTCTGTAAATAAAGGCTGGTGCTGATTAATTATGTGTTATAGCTTATTTTTCACATCCTGGGCTCATATTGTACGTTGGTTTTAATTGATTTAGCGAGTACTTTGTCAAGTCGAGACATTATTGTTGTCGAAGTGGCCCTAAGGTTCTACCTGAACGTACATGATTTATTCCAATAAGGGCATATATCTGTAACAGTCGCCCTAACCTTCGGAGAGCTTTTCATCGTTACTAACGACAACCTAGAAAGCTGCACTTAGTCAAATAAAATCAATCGTGGGGCAGACTGTCTGCTACCAGAAGACGCCACAGCACGGTCCTAGTATGTTAATTATCGCCCAAAGAGCATCACACAGGATGCATTTAAAAAAATAACGCCGGCGCTAATGCGTCATTAAAAGCTTGAGCTTTGTAGAGCGGTGCGCCAAATGGCCGTATTAAATAGGGGTTTAGTGGAAAACTTTCATCACCAATAAGATAGCTTCCTGCGGGATTTGCTGGTACATTCAAGGATGACGTTTCACCAATGGGTGACATCGAAGGAATAGTCACTTGTCCATGCCAAAAAAAAAAACAATCAATTACCTTTTGATCGGCATCACAGATTATTTGCAAAACAACTTGGCGCTCTTCACTTTAAGGTTCAAGGAAAACTTCCAATTGTTTTGTAGCTACAATACCGAATAATTGATTGAATTTTCTTAATTGGTGATGAGCTTGAAAAATTACCTTGTGTGTATGTGCGACTTTCTGGTGTGCTTGGTCATTGTATCAACGATTCATATTGAGCGGATATTCTACGCCAGAAGAGGCGTATCACTTTTTGACATATTTCTTTGGTAATATTAAATTTGAGTCCAATATCTTCGAAATGTTCATCTGTAGGTAATATCCACAGTACGACTGCAGTGATGCGGTTGAAGGGGCATGCTCATGGGGTAAGTCATGGCGTAGAATTTTGAAAATACGCAAAAATGTCATTTTGCTCATATGCAAATATCCTTCGAAGAGTTTGGTACCAAAATTGTATATTACATTTATTTCGATCGTAGTCTGGCGCGAGCTAATAGTGTTCACTTCCGAAGACTTGTTTAATTCTTCCGTTTTCCAAAGCTTTTGCTTCACTCAAAGGTTTTTGCTATCGATCACCTGAAGAGAAAGAAAGAAAACCATTAGTATTGGCATAAAACTATATGTACATATGCTTACATATTTTTTTGGTTCCTAAAGTAATTTGCGCTGCTACCGAACCGATACAGAATTTCGGGCAGCGCTAATAAATACTTACCTTCCCCAACATATTTCTATGCGCCGGCCAGGCGATCTTCCACAGCCGCATCTCCATTTGTCCATGTGCACCTGAAAATAAAAGAAATAATTAGGTTTAATACATTTTACAATTGAAATTTACAATTTTTACTTACCTCTGCTACTGCTGCTGCCCACGCGTGCCGGAAACAAGAAAATTATGAATTGTTCCAATTCAATGAATTTTCTTTGTTTCTTTTTCACGATTTTGCAAGGCGTGAGTACGCACATATATGTATGTGTGCAAAAAATTCAACCATCACGCCATGCGAGCTCTCAGTTACTCGCAAAAAATTTGCTGGCATATGTATATATATATATGCACAATTTTACCACCACGCTGGTGATGCTATATTTTGGTCAACGGGTACCGAAATCCCGATCTGCCAAAATCGGTGCCGCTCACTGCGGGGTAAATAGGTTGACGAAATCTACGTTCGTACCCGATCGGCGGAGATGCCAATTATATTAAAATGCAAACCTAAAGCGGCTGGATAAGTTTCAAAAAAAAATTTGAAAAAAAAAAAAACTTTTTGGTTCACGCTGAGAAACATTTTTTTTGTTTTTGTTGTTCCTTTTTCTCGGGTTTTGTTTGTTTTCGGAGGGGCAGGACTGTTTTGCCCACAAAACAACAAAAATAAACCCGAGTACTCACCACATTCTCACTCTCTACCCAGTTCGGTACCGAAACCAAGTACCGAAAAAAGCGAAAATGTCGCTGTGTGCACGGCACCAACGCAACTTATGACAGCGACCATGCAAGTAAGAATAAATCTCTGCATGAGGTCCAGTGGCGAATCGGAATACAAGGCGATCAACGTAATCAACTTGTCGCTACCGTGCCGTGTAGGAAAAAATAACCAGTTCCCATGTACAAATAATATTCATTGTAATTACAAAATTTCACCGTAGATTAGAATAATGCCACATTATATGGCATTTATAAACTCCGAACGAAGTCGCTCGCCACCCACGTATGCGGGCGTCGCCGAGCCGAGATAGCAACCACGGCCGTTCCGACCGGTACAGGGAGTATCGGACCCACTGCCGTACCGACCCCTGTTAGCCCACGAGCGGCGAACCCACGCACGCTACATCGCGCGCCCACCGAAATAGCGGCAAACGTCGACTGGCCACTCAGCCGCGCCAACGACGTCTCCCAAATACCGACGAGCGTAGACTGGCCTCCCAGCCGCGCCAGCTACGCATCAACGCGCACTTCGACGGTAGACTGGCACTTCAGCCGCGCCAGCTACCACAGACTTCCAGCTTTTCTCGTTACAAAAAAAAATAAATAATATATATAATTTCCTGGCAAGAAATGTACAGCGTTTCATTTTTTAAAGTTTCTCCCTCCTACTCCTTAGCTCTAGGTACGGAACGACGGAGCCACCAGAGACAACATTCCAAACTTCGGGAAGCAGTTCGGAGCCGGCGGCACTCACCATCCTAGTTTAAGTCCTTAGCTTAAGAGGATGCGTGGTGGGAAATCCTGTGGCGGGGTAAGATGTTGCGTATCGCAAGGGGGCCGGCATGTTTAGGCGAGATGCCTAAAGTCTTAAAAAATGTGCCACCCTAATGTAACTTTAGCGCCCTTCCAATCACTCACACCAACCCACCCACCTGTGTGGGCATGCATGCATATTCGTGTTTTGTCAGCACACATATACATGAATGCGGGTGTGCATGTGTGGGTTCACCTCCCCTTAAAACCGGAGGATAATTTTCAGGTTCAACGGTTGTCCTCGATTGCAAAACCGTCTACTTTTCCAGAGACAGTCGACACGACCACATCACGGCCACCCCAGGATTTTCCACCAACGTCATCAAGAATTAACTCAAGGTAAAAATCACTTGTAATTAGTTTTTTTTCTACCCAATAAACTGCCAATTTGTTATAACGAGAATTCTCGTTTCTTGTTTATTTCTATTTTCGAGCACAAATTCGACCGCCGTGCTTTTGCGCCACCGCCGCTCCAAGTTAGCACCTCGATCGAATTTACAAGTTTAATTTGTTTTTAAATATGTATATGAAAACTTTTTATCATTATCTTTTTTAAATTTATTATATTTTTAACCCAATATTTTTCTTGTATGCCCTCTATCTTGGAGGGAAAAAATCAAATGTTTGCAAAAAAAACGCCAGAAAATGTTTCCAGTTTATCAAAACAAAATCCTTAAAAAAAATACCTACATAGCTTTTTGAATTTTTTAAGATATTAAATTTTTTCTCAATAATATTTTACTTAAGGTAAACATATATGTAGCCCATATATAATAATTCCGTCGCAATGAGAAACTCAGTAGAGAATTTTGATAATTTTCATTTTTTCTATCGGGGTTTCCGATGAGACAGAAAGGCTGATAGACCCTATATTTAAAATACAAAAACACAGTTTGTAGCTTCTTCAATTTTCTTTTTACGAAGTGGTTAGAAATCGTGCTAATTTTTCTGAAGACATCAACTATTATCTTCCTCAAAAATCCATCATGATCACACTTCTAACTGTCAAATGGCGGAAGTGGTTCATGCATATGGTGAAAAGAAGAATGGAACTAGGAGTTTAGATGACATCAAAACCAGCGTATTGTTAGCTTAATGGTTAGCAATCCGTGCCAAAATTTCTCTGATGAGTGAAGTCTAGCAGCTTCCGAAATGGATCTATAAGAAAAGCTATGGCGGTTGTCTCTAAACATTTTTCCTACTCTATTCAATCAAAAAACAGTTTTAATAATTAATTAAAATGATTATTAATAAATAAAAACAATAATAATTTTCATAAAAATTCAATAAGTGAAAAATTATTATTCTTGGCCTTGAGCTCGTTTCATGAATACTTCCTCAAATATTTTAATTTGTCAAAGGGCAGACATATAACCCGAACCCTTACACATGTAGACTAAATTTTACCAGTTAAGGTGATAACCTTCCTTAAAAATCAACATGAAATGTATTTTAAATATGTCATTTCATTGGAATTTTCTCCCCCTAAGTTGACATAAAAAAAGCCAGGTGTAAAGGAAAAATTGAAAAAACTGTCTGTATATAAAAAAAAACACCAATATGGAAACTGGCGTCACGCTAATATTGAAAAATTTGTGGAACTTCCAAATGAACGTTTCATTCATTTTAAAAACCCTTATGGATATGTATGTATACTCCTAATGGTGGAAATATTTTCGTAAGCAGGCATAAGTGTCTCGGGTGAGACGCGTGCTTTCCATGGTTCAATCCCAGGTTCCGGACAATAATTTTTTATTTTTTTATAAAATTGAATTTCTTACTTTAACTTGAATTTGTTAAGTTTTTAAAGCAATATTTTCCTCAATTTTTTCAATGTGTAAGATAAAAGCTTACATAGTTTTTTAAATTTTTTTTTAAAACATTTTTTTCTGATTGATATAGGGGTAAGGTAAACTTATACGCACAGCTAAAAGAAATGATAACTTCAGGTCATATACATATACAGGGTGGCGCAAAAGTAATTCTCCTATCAGAAAATGCTATAAATTTTGCGATTGGCCCCTAAAGTTAGTTCTGTTTTAACATTTGTGTAGTAAACACATGCAAAATACACGTTAATAAACAATGTTACGCTACACTGCTCCAGAACGCGGAATATTGCTGACTATTTATTTGACCAATAATCGGTCGGTGAAAAACGGTTACTTCGCAAAAGTAATCCTCCTATCAGAAAATGCTATAAATTTTGCGATTGGCCCCTAAAGTCAGTTCTGTTTTGACATTTGTGTAGCAAACACATGCGAAATACACGGTAATAAACAATGTTACGCTACACTGCTCCAGAACGCGGAATATTGCTGACTATTTATTTGACCAATAATCGGTCGGGGCCAAACGGTTACTGTGAATGGTGAGCGCTACAGAGCAATGATCAACGAGTTCTTTTTGCCTCAACTTGATGAATTGGGATTGGAAAACATGTGGTTCCAACAAGACGGTGCAACAGCACACACTGCACGTGCCACAACCGATATGCTGAACATCGGAAGCTTACTTTTGCCCCACCTTGTATATCACAAAATATTATTGAAATGCTATAAAAGTCAATTTGAAATGTCTTGATACATGTCTAAATTGTGGTTAAGGAAAAAAACGAGAAAACAATATACTGAAGTCGTAATTTTCCCCCGCTAAATTGGTTTCACAAAAGCCAGATCTAAAGTAAAATTGCTAAATTGACAGCACTGTCTGTATATCCAAAGCAAAAAAACCAAAATGGAAACCGGCGTCATGCTCATATTGAGAAATTTAAGGAACATCAAAATAACGCTAAATTCATTTTCAGTCTAAACATGTATATGTGGACACACTAATAACGGTGAAATATTTTCATTCTCTCACTCATTGAGCATATTGAGTTAAAGTATACACCGGCGTCGGCGCGTCTGTCCAATTTAAAAATGAGCGAGAGTTGCTCTCTCCTATACTGAATTGTGCCAAAATCTTAAAACAGAAAATTCAACATATCTCGCGCGTTTTATTGCAAGCAATAGTTCAAAATTAAAATTTTTAGGGAAAACACAATAAAAGCTTCATTTTTTAATAGAACTCTATTATAAAAGTGAGATTCAAAAGCATCCAAAGTCGCTTCTGGTTACATAATTCAAAATAATTTTTTTTTTTACAAACTTCTATTTTTTGTAAAATTCTATAATGAAAGTGAGATTCAAAGGTGTTAATGGCCTCTATTTTCGGTCGGGTATTTAGATGCATCCTAAAATCCTGAAAAACCTAAGTGTTTATAATAAAATGTAAATTTTTACTGTTCATAAAACTCCAATATTAAAACGGGATTTTAAACCAGCCATCGCCGCTTTATAATTAAAAATTTCAGATCAAAAAGAAAGCAGAGTCAAAATAGTCGGAATTGCTAAATTGAACTTGTTATTTTCTCCCGGTAAATAGATTACAAAAAGCACTGCCTGTATACTCCGAGTAATAACCAAAAAATTACTATATGGCAACCAAGTCTAAACGCTCACTGCGTACATTGAGTTAAAGTAACCATGTTATATATTATAAGTCTGACTATGTTGCTGGTATATGTCCATCAAATCCAAGTTTTTTTATTGAAATATTGACCGAATCTGAAATGAGTGGTAGCCCTGATGGTGGACTTTCAAATAGGGACACGACATCGAATGCAAAGTATCGATGCTGTATTCATTTGAAGTATCGCTGTACAAGTATCAGGTATCCGATAGTATCGAAACGAAAAGACTCGATACTCAGAGTATCGATTCTAAATTTACACATAAATAAGTAGTTCAATCATGTAAAGTTGTACCTTACCATAGGCATGTTCTGCCAAAATTAAAAGTTGTGTTTTACTCTGAAATTCTAGATATGCTAACATTGAAAATAATAATTATTATGTACATTAGATAGGGTCAAATATTTTTGATATCAGGAGTATAGCCGATTTCGAGTCCCCCACTTTTGCAAAATAGATATTTTGCCATATGAATGTAGGGTTTGGCCAAGAAATCTTTATAGCTTCTGATAGAATTATAGAAAAAGTATCATATTGGGCTTACTTTAAAGGTATTTTACATACATTTTAGAACCTGTATTAATATCTATAGTGTTTTTGAATTTTAGTAGAGATGTCAGGCTTAAATTATGAGAAATTAGCCTAAAATGAACTTTTAACTACTATATTATGATTTTTAACAAATTTCTAATGGACAATTTTTTTTTCTTTACAGCTAAAATAAGTTCAGAACATTTCCGACAATAAATTTAAAATGGATGAACCAAATCCTTCTACATCATCTGAATCCACTTTATTACATATACTTGAACACGATATTATTGCATTTGGTTTACCAAGTGTAGGGTTGTATACTTGCGTTATATATTACTTTATTAATTTTTAAAATTGTTTTTGGTTCACTGTTTTTAAATGTTAATTTTCAAAATTAAAATTTTTGAAAATGGAATGATTATTTTTGGTCAATTTATAAAAATGTGAATGATATTAAATAAATAGATTTTATAATAATATTAATTTATTGGTGATACAATTTGGCGATCCTGCCAGGAGTAGACATACATAAAATCGAATCAATATTGACCATAATTTGAAAGCGGAAACCGAATATTTATTCAAATTTAAACATCGCAGTTTCAAATACCACATACATATAATTCGATGATCTTTTTCCAATTAAGACATGATAATTGGTTAAATTTGTTGAGCGAATTGCGGTTTACTGTGCTCATGTCAAAATTTACAAATCTAAAACTGAAGATTCAGCAAAAATAAATAAATTTTATTCAATTCTGTTGCTAAAGAAATAATAGTCGCGAGTATAAATTTGAAAAGAACAAACGATAGCAGCCAACGAGTCAGCAGCTAGTATTATTAATAATAACAACAACAGCAATAAAACTATAGCAGTATCAATAACATCAGCAATAATAAATAGTTAACAGAATTCCCTACAACAGTTTTGTAATTTTCAACAGCAATCTCAACAAAAGAATCAAAAAAATAAAATAATGATAGAATTCTCAAAGATCAACGGAAAAGTCAATTCCATCAACGACTTGTGTGTTCAATTTCATCCACGCATCGTCAATTTAATTCACGCATCCTTATTTACAAACCATAAATCAAATTATCACAATTAATCCAACAAACTCAAGTGCATTCTTTTCTATTGAATTTTCAATTTCATATCACTATCAATTTAATCTTCAAGTACATGATCATATTACCATCTACAATGTGAGCTGTATTGTTAATATTCTATATTAATTTTAAATTACAATTATCTAATTAAATATCCATACATTTTTAAATATTTATCAAATTTTAAACAAATCTTTACATTTCATTCATTAAAAGTTCGTTTCTTAAATCTTTCGTTCAATTTATACAAGGTGGCGCAAAAGTAAGCTTCCGATGTTCAGCATATCGGTTGTGTCACGTGCAGTGTGTGCTGTTGCACCGTCTTGTTGGAACCACATGTTTTTCAATACCAATTCATCAAGTTGCGGCAAAAAGAACTCGTTGATCATTGCTCTGTAGCGCTCACCATTCACAGTAACCGTTTGGCCCCGACCGATTATTGGTCAAATAAATAGTCAGCAATATTCCGCGTTCTGGAGCAGTGTAGCGTAACATTGTTTATTAACGTGTATTTCGCATGTGTTTACTACACAAATGTCAAAACAGAACTGACTTTAGGGGCCAATCGCAAAATTTATAGCACTTTCTGATAGGAGGATTACTTTTGCGCAGTAACCGTTTTTCACCGACCGATTATTGGTCAAATAAATAGTCAGCAATATTCCGCGTTCTGGAGCAGTGTAGCGTAACATTGTTTATTAACGTGTATTTCGCATGTGTTTACTACACAAATGTCAAAACAGAACTGACTTTAGGGGCCAATCGCAAAATTTATAGCATTTTCTGATAGGAGGATTACTTTTGCGCCACCCTGTATAAATACAAAAACATAAAAATAAATTATTTTATTACGAATAATTAATGAAATTATTAAAATCAAAACCCATTAATTGTATTTTATAATAAACTTTTCCAAATTATAATCTATGTCTAAGCTTTATGGAGGGCGAGGAGTTTTTTTTGAGTTATTTTTTATTTCATTTTATTATTTATACAATATTATTGGTTTAGAGGTATTCATAGATTTTCACTTTGCCAAGAAAAAAGATTAGAACAACTTATTTCTAAAACAGAACTTGGTGATCGTTCCCCATCAGAATTATTTCGACAAATGACCTCTCTAATTAGGTCTTATTCTATAATTAGTAAAGAACTTCTTTTTAAATTAAGGATTAGTAAATTACCAAAAGAAATGCAGATTCATTTAATCTCTTACAACAATAAAACTACTGATGAAATTATTACTTTAGCAGATACAATTTATAATTTAATTAATAATCAACAATCTTCTAAAATTACTGCAATAGATAGTTCTGAAAACATTACCCTGACACAATGTGTTAAAAGTTTGACTGAATTAACTACTGTCCTGTTTCAAAATTTAAATAAAATTAGTGAAGATATAAATGAACTTCAAATTCGATCTAGATCTAGAGAACGACATCGATCTACATCACGTAATTTTTCTAATCCCCGAAATTTCAATAATCAAAATAAAAATATTATTTGTTGGTATCATCAAAAATTTAAACACAACGCTTATAAATGTATTAAACCATTTAATTTTAGCTCTAATTATAATACAAATTCAAAGACTTTAAACTAAAACGTCACGTTATGACAGTGGCTAGTAACGAAAGTGACGTTAAACCTTCTCGCCGCCTATTTATTTTTGACAAATTTAATAAATTAAACTTTTTAATAGATACGGGTGCTATTGTTTCTGTAGTTCCCTCTTCTAAATTCAAATTCTCATAAAAGAAATTCTGATCAAAATTTAACTGCAGCTAATGGTTCTTCAGTTAAAACTTTTGAAACAAAACTTTTAAAACTTGATCTAGGTTTAAGCCGCGATTTCGAATTTCCTTTCATACTAGCAGATATTTCTACTCCCATAATTGGCGCTAACTTTTTAGAGAAATTTGGTTTAATAGTAGTTGATATTAGAAATAAAGAAATTACTGACTTAAAAACAAAATAAAAAGTTTCTGGCTCTAGTGGATTCTGTGATATATTTTCTCTCAAAATACCAATTTCTGAAGATAAATTTGCGGATCTCTTAAAAGATTTTCCCTCAATAACTTGTGAACCAGATTACACCAAACAGTTCATAGAATTGAAACTAACGGAGTTTTACCGTTGTCAATTTCAAAACACAAATTTTAATTTTTGCTGTTTCACGTTATGAAATATTATTTATTCAATTTTTATCATGCATGTACAAGTAATGAGCGCGGCAGAAGAAGTGAATTCCTGTTTCTTAGCTTACTGCTTCTATGCCAAAAAAAAGGTATGTAAAAGGTGGCGCAAAAGTAAGCTTGCGATGTTCAGCATATCGGTTGTGGCACGTGCAGTGTGTGCTGTTGCACCGTCTTGTTGGAACCACATGTTTTCCAATCCCAATTCATCAAGTTGCGGCAAAAAGAACTCGTTGATCATTGCTCTGTAGCGCTCACCATTCACAGTAACCGTTTGGCCCCGACCGATTATTGGTCAAATAAATAGTCAGCAATATTTCGCGTTCTGGAGCAGTGTAGCGTAACATTGTTTATTAACGTGTCTTTCGCATGTGTTTACTACACAAATGTCAAAACAGAACTGACTTTAGGGGCCAATCGCAAAATTTATAGCATTTTCTGATAGGAGGATTACTTTTGCGCCACCTTGTATGTGTAGAGCAATTGGAATTACTCCGTTAGGCTGGTGGCCTGATATAGTGATGAACATATCTAAGAGAACATAAAGGTTTGTTCATATTGTTTAGGTTATTAGGTAGTTTAGTTTTAAGGTAATATATAAATTTCAAATACATCGTATATACGTGAAAATAATGAAAATAAAAACTGAAGAAGCATTGCTGCTTCTGAACATGCCGCCCTCCTTGAAATGTACTTCAGTATTTTCAATGATCGATTGGTAAAGGGTATAGCCTTGTTATAGCCTGTTTGTAAATTCCGTGACGTGTTTTTATTTCGGCAACGCGATGAACTCCATCCCGACCAGGGGTTGTTGGCAGGATTCGACCTAGGGACCACTTATAGGGTGGCAAATTTTCCTCTTGAACCAGTGCAAGTGTATTCGGCTGTACGGTGGAAACCTTTGATATCCACTTGTGACGCTGCTGGAGTGTATGCAAATAGTCTCTTGACCATCGGCGCCAAAAAACCTGTTGTAATTGCTGCAGTCGTCGCAAACGCGACAGACGATTGTAATTGACGTCAGTCAGATCAGGCTCTGGGAAGGCAGTGAGAGGCTCGCCAATGAGAAAATGCCCCGGGGTTAATGCTTCCAAATCAGCCGGGTCAGATGAGAGCGGCGTGAGTGGGCGCGAATTTAATATTGCCTCAATTTGAGCGGTGATCGTTGTAAGCTCTTCAAAGGATAGAGTGGCATTCGCAACGACTCTGACCAAATGATATTTTGCCTGCTTGACCGCAGCTTCCCACAACCCTCCAAAGTGGGGTGATTTCGGCGGGATAGTGCGCCATGTAATTCGATTTGTTTGACAAATATTTTCTATTTCTTCTTGATGGGCTTCACTTAGAAACAGGCGATGCAGCTCAGCCAGCTCATTTTTGGAGCCTACAAAATTTGTAGCATTGTCGGTGATGATAGTTGTGCAAAGGCCCCGTCGGGCAATGAAACGGCGTAAGGCTGCAATAAATTCCGCGGTTGAAAGATCACTAACTACCTCTATTTGAACGGCCTTTGTGGTGAAACACACAAATATTGCCACGTACGCTTTTATTGGAGCCCTTCCACGAATCTGCGAGTGTATTGGGATGGGGCCGCAGAAGTCAATACCAGTTATAAGGAAGGCACGTCTAGGTTGTACTCTCTCCTTTGGAAGGCTGCCCATAAAGGGATCCGTTTTGGTGGGCTTAGTGCGAAAACATCTAATGCACCGATACACAGCGTTGCGGCAAATATTTTTCCCATCAATAGACCAATATCGTTGGCGAATTATTGAAAGCAGTGGTTGCGGGCCAGCGTGCAAATGCTTGTGGCGATGAGAAGAAACTAAAATTTTTGTTAATAAACTGTTTTTTGGTAATATTATTTGATGTTTGGAGCAATATTCGAGATTACTGTTCTGCAGGCGTCCACCAACTCGTATCAAGCCTTCTGAGCTTAAGAACGGAGCCAGACTTCGGGTTCGGCTAGATTTTTCAACAGGAATATTTTTAGATAAAGAATTGTATTCCGATGTAAGCGATGTAAGATGACTGCGTTGGGTGTTTCGAAGTAAAGCTTTAAGTGCCCCTTCCAGCTCGAGTGTTGTTAAGGGACCTTTATGGCGTTTGTCTGCTGACGTTCGAGCATTGTTCACAAACCGAAGGCAATAACCAATAATGCGTTCGAGTCAATGCAGCGACTCATTATGCCTTCTTTCAGTTGTCAGGTCACTGTATTCTGTCTTTGCTGCTAGTAGCACAAGCTTGTTTGGTCTACGCTCAGGAATATCGTCAAACTGATGGACTAAGGGCTGCTCCCGGTGAGTTGGCTCTGCTAAGTGGAGAAATTCTGGACCATTACTCCAAAGTGATGAGTTAAGAAATTCTTCTGGTAGTGTGCCGCGAGATATGATGTCTGCAGGATTTTCCTTGGTGTTGACGTAGCTCCATTCTTCTATGCGTGTTAGTTCTTGGATTTTAGCAACCCTGTTCGCTACAAATGTCGTCCATGTGTACGAAGGCCTTGCTATCCAAGCAAGCACAATTTTGGAATCAGTGTAGAAAAATTTGTCTTCTATGGGCATTGGAACAATGTTTTGTAGGCGCTCAACCAGTTCTACCATTAACACTGCTGCTTGGAGCTCTAATCGTGCAATAGATGTCGATGATGCTGGCGCTACTCGTGATTTAGAGCATATTAATTTGACAGCGACCTCGTTGGCACCAACACTACGCACATAACAGCAAGCACCATATGCTGCTTCACTGCTGTCGGAGAACGAATGCAGTTATACTGAGTTATTTTCCGCTGAGGACAGTATATGTCTGGGAATTTGTAACGAATTCAGCATTTCCAGTTTCTGAACATAATTGTTCCATCGCCTGTTATAGTCTTCCGGTAGGGGCTGATCCTAGGAGATACGAATTTTCCACAGTTGTTGCATAAATATCTTCCCCAATACCACGATGGGCCCAATCAATCCGAGGGGATCAAATATTCTTCCAAGGTCTGAAAGTACTGTTCGCTTAGTGGTTATTTCTGACTGTTTAAAGGTAAAATGGTATGTGAACGTGTCGGTATTAGGATGCCAGATCAAGCCCAATGTTTTCACAACATCATTGCCACCAATTGTCATAAATGGTTTCTTGTGGTTTTCTGGAATCAGTTTCAGCAACTCGGAAGTATTCGAGCAGTATTTGCGTAATTCCATCTGAGCTGAGCCAAGCAGTCGCTGAAGATCTGACAAGAGAGTTTCGGCTTGCGCTAACGTATTTGAGCCTGTCATTATATCGTCGACGTATGTTTCTGACAACAATGCTGAAGAAGCTGAGGGATATTTTGCGGAATTATCTTCTGCCAGCTTAGTGAGACAACGCGTGGCTAAGTATGGTGCTGCAGATGTGTCGTATGTGACCGTATTTAGCTGGTAAACCCCGAGTGGATCGAACGGATTTTCCCTCCATAGTATAAGCTGATAAGGACGGTCTTCAGGATCGACTAATATTTGCCTATACATTTTACTTATGTCCGTTGTGAAGACGTATAGATATGTACGAAAGCGTGTAATAACTGAAAATAGGTCAACTTGGACAGTGGGACCAGTCATTAAAATGTCATTGAGTGACACATTGGAACTTGTTTTTGCTGAAGCATCGAACACAACGCGCAATTTCGTGGATGAACTTTCTGCCTTCATAACGCAATGGTGCGGTAGAAAATAGCAGCTATTTGACATGAAACTGCTTGCGTCTCCAAGTCTACACATATGATTTAAAGATTCATACTCACGCATAAACTGACAATATTGCTCCTTTATGAGAGGGTCTTTAGCTAATCTACGTTCCAATGAGACAAAGCAAAAGAGCCGCCTAAAGAGGTTGGTGGCTGACAGAATGGCAATCGGATGATAAATCTTCCTGTCTCCGCCCGTGTTACTGTTGATGAGAAATGGGACTCACATAGCCTCTCTTCTGGCGTTATCACCTTAGTGTTACTGGTGTGCGCCTCTATCTCCCAGAATTGGCGAAGCAACTTCTCTAACGAAACCACTGATTGGGACACGCCTTTACTACACTGGAAGCTTTGCTTTGCTGTTGACGGTAGTCGTCCAGTGACTATCCACCCCAGCTTCGTATTTTGAAGGGGAGGTAAATCATTCGCCAACCGAATCTGCTCGTTGATTAATAAATCAAGATATATTTCAGCACTCAATAGCACGTCGAATTTTCGGGATCTAAAAAATGCAGGATCAGCTAACTGTAGATCGGCTGGGATATTCCATTGTGTAATATCAAAATGAAATTCTGGATGATGTCCGCCAATACGCGGTAGTATAAGAAACGTAAGGTCAGCTGAGTATGTGGACGTATTGGACTTCATTGTTGTGGTGATAGAATGGCGAGCTGTGGTGTTGTTTTCACCAATGCCGCATATTTCGACGTCAGTTAGTTGGCGTTTTATGCCTAGCTGGACAGCGAGACGCTCAGATATAAAATTAAGCTGGGATCCAGAGTCTAGCAGCGCTCTACAACTGACTGGCACTCCCCAATTGTTGACCAGTTGAATGAGTGTGGTAGCGAGAAGCACCGTGAATTTAGGAGCATGTGCTGTGGAGTTGAGAGCGTTTGCAGAAAAGCTGCTGATGAGCGAAATTGGTTGTGACTTATACACATTGAGGTTGTGTGTTGTTGCTGTATTAGCGCAGACTTCATTTGCTGTGAGTACCGTTTTGGCAGAAGCGATAGTTGATAGTTTTTTCTACTGACTTGGCTGAAGGTAATTGTCAATCAGTTGGAGAATTGCTACATTGAGCTGAACTGTTAGCAGGGGTGCATTTACAGAAGAGGTGCTGCTATGCAATAGGGTGTGATGGTTGCTTTTGCAGGTTCTGCATTTTTCTGAGTCGCAATTTAAGTGCGTATGGCCTGGTTTGAGGCAGTTATTGCATAAATTTCGCTGAAGGATGGCATCAAACCGCTGTTTTGGGGTCAGAGCCAAAAACTTCCGGCAGCGATAAACACTATGGTTTGTGCCATTACAAAATGTGCACTCCCTATGAGGCCTTACATGCCCTGTAGCGGCAAATGATGATCGCGGCTGTGTTGGACGACCCTTTGCTGAGCTCTTATTAGAACCTTGCGCTGTCTGTGACAGTACCTTTGGCCGCTGAACTGACGTCCTTTCTTCCAAATGGTTGCAACGTTTTTCGAGAAACCTAAAAAGCTCATCGAGGGTGGGGAGCCGGTCAGTTGGACACTCATCGTTCCATTTTTCAAGAGTTCCATTGTCAAGTTTCAACAATACTAGCTCAATTACCAAGTCATCCCAATGTGCTACTGGTCTCCCCAATGATGATAAAGCTCTTAATTGTATACTTACCGAGTCAATTAAGTCTCGCAAAGCACTTGAGCCAACTTTTGACGCAATTGAGGGTGTATTGAAAAGTTGTCGTATATGCTCCCGTACGATGATATTGCGGCGCTGATATCGCTCTACAAGCAGCTTGAGTGCAACGCTGTAGTTATCAGCGGTAACCTCCATTGACTGTATTCGACGAAGTGCGCCATCTCGCAAGGAGGACCGTAAATAGTGGAAACGGGTGACGTCATCAAGCGCAGCGTTTCGATGTACCAAAGCAGAGAATGTTTCGTAATATGACAACCACTGAGTGTAGTCTCCCGAAAATGTGGGCACAGGAATTTCAGGCAGCTTGAGTGCCTTACCCCGAAATGATCCTTTCTGATCATCTCCTCCTGTCAAGCTTTTAGTTTTAAGCTTGATGTTATTTGCTGCAGTCAAAATCTTTGGCCGTAGGGAAAGGTAAAGCTCTTCATACTGTTGACGAACAGAATCTGTGTCACCACCTTCCAGCTCCTCTAAAAGAGTTTGAATGGGTTGAAAGTCTGTATGGTATTTTTCAAGTGCTTGCAGTCTTGTATCAAGTTCCTCCACCGATGCGCTGGCCAAATTACTATCAGTGAACTCCTTCGCGCGTTGTTGTTGCCCAATGACTGTAGCACGTTTTATTTTTAATTTTGCGATTTTTGCTTCGGTCATACTGAAGGTTGTTGAAGGTTATGATAAGATAATTTGGCTGCTAGCAATTTGTTGTTGCGCATGTATTGCTGAAAGTGCCGCTAACTTGCCTAGTGGGCTTCTGTAGAAGTCTCTTATAAATTTTATTTATCTTTGAAGACAGTCCAAGAATTTTTATGAATGTCTTAACGAATTTTCACAAAATATGACACCGATGGGCCTTTGCGATCAGTATTTCGCGGCACGGGTTTTTTTTTTTTACATATATACCTATACAAAATTGTGTACAACCGCGATTTACTGTCGGGTTTCCCCTTTTTTGCTTTTAATTGGGATATCGAACTCGTTATTAAACAAACTTAAATCTCCAGGACTTACGCGTCCTGTGACCGTCGCAAATGTCAATTTCAAAACACAAATTTTAATTTTTGCTGTTTCACGTTATGAAATATTATTTATTCAATTTTTATCATACATGTACAAGTAATGAGCGCGGTAGAAGAACTGAATTCCTGTTTCTTAGCTTACTGATTCTATGCCAAAAAAAAGGTTTGTATGTGTAGAGCAATTGGAATTACTCCGTTAGGCTGGTGGCCTGATATAGTGATGAACATATCTAAGAGAACATAAAGGTTTGTTCATATTGTTTAGGTTATTAGGTAGTTTAGTTTTAAGGTAATATATAAATTTCAAATACATCGTATATACGTGAAAATAATGAAAATAAAAACTGAAGAAGCATTGCTGCTTCTGAACAACCGTTCTCGAAACCTCGGCGTCTAGATCAAGTTAAATTTAAAATTACAAAAACAGAATTCGAATTTTTGGTCAAAACAGGTATATGTAGACCTTCTAGTTCTCATACTGCATCTCCTTTACATTTGTTCCCAAAAAAAGAACCAAATGATTGGAGACCATGTGGAGACTATCGTAGACTGAATTTCATTACCAAACCTGATCGATATCCATTACCCCATATACATGATTTAACTATTGATTTAAAAACAAACAAATATTTTCGAAAATTGATCTAGTCCGAGCATATCATCAGATTCCCATGGCCGAAGAAGACATTCATAAAACAGCAATAACTACACCATTTGGAATGTTTAAGTTCGTACGCATGCCTTTTGGTTTACGAAACAGCGCACAAATATTTCAACGTTTTATAAATGAGGTATTTTTTGGGTTTGATTTTGCTTTTGTCTATATTGATGATGTATTTGTTGCTAGTGATGACGAAGATCAACATTTTGAACATTTAAAATCTGTTTTTGAAAGGTTGGCGGAATATAATTTAAATATTAAACCTTCGAAATGTAAAGGGTGTTTTTTTAGGGGTATAGAACTTCGAATTGAAATAAAACACAAGAAAATCGTTTTAAGGTCCATCAATTTGGCTTTATTGGAAGGATAATTGTATGCCATTAATGTTTAAATATGATTTCGGGCATGTGGCCGCCGCGGCTGGCTCGAATAAAGCCAATTCTACAGGTCCAATTTTCAACCACTTTTTCGAGCATATGGGGCCGTATGTCGGCAATAACGCCACGAATGTTGGCTTCCAATTCCCCTAACGTTTCTGGTTTGTTGGTGTAGACGAGCGACTTCACATATCCCCAAAGAAAATAATCCAATGGTGTCAAATCACACGACCTTGGTGGCCAATTGACAGGTCCATTCCGCGAAATTATGCGCTCATCGAATGTTTCCTTCAATAAATCGATTGTGACGTGCGCTGTGTGGCATGTAGCGCCGTCTTGTTGGAACCACAACTCATCCACATTCATGCCATCCAATTCGGGAACAAAATAGTCGGTTATCATGGCTCTATACCGGTCTCCATTAACGGTAGCTGCCTCTCCAGCATTATTGCGGAAGAAGTATGGCCCAATGACTCCACCAGCCCATAGAGCACACCAAACAGTCAGTTTTTGTGGATGTAATGGCGTTTCAAGGGTCTCATGTGGATTCTCTTCACTCCAAATGCGGCAATTTTGCTTGTTGACGTAGCCATTCAACCAAAAATGAGCCTCATCACTGAACAAAATTTTGCGATGAAAATCAGCATCGAAATCAATCTCATTTTCGGCCCATACACCAAAATCACGACGCATTGCATGGTCTCGCGGCTTTAATTCTTGCACAAGCTGGATCTTGTAAGGTCGCAAGCCAAGATCTTTGCGCAAAATCTTCCATAAAGTTGATGGACAAAGCTCCAATTGCTGTGCACGGTGGCGAATCGATTCATTCGGGTCCTCTTCAACACTTTGCTCTACAGCGGCAATTGTTTCTTCGGTGCGCACTGTTCGACGTCTCTGCGGATGCGTATTATCACATAGAGTAAACGTAGTGCGAAAACGATCCATGGTTAACCGAATTAATTGCTCTGATGGACGATTATGTCGACCATAAAATGGACGGAGCTCACGGTAAACTTCGCGAACTGAACCATTATTTTTGAAATAAATTTGCACGATTTGCAAGCGTTGTTCTTTTGTCAACCTGTTCATGATGAAATGGCAAACCAAACTGAACATAAATGGCATTAGACTTGCCAGATTTGACCACAAAATGCCAGTTTTATCTCTATTCGAAAAACAAACCCGTAAACAAAACACCCTGTATCTTTGGAACGAATAAGTTAGATTTTTTAAGTTATGAAATTTCTAGTGAAGGAGTTAAGCCATCCTTAGAAAGAATTGAGACAATAATCAACTTCAAAAAACCTATTTCTATAAATAAATTACAAAAATTTTCAGGAATGGTTAATTATTACCACAGATATGTTAAAATGTTAGCAGTAGAACTTGGTCCACTGCATGAAATGTTAAAATTTGCTACTAAACATAAATTTAAAGAACTTAGTTGGTCAGGGAAGACTATTAATGCTTTTGAAAATGTCAAATAGCTTTTTGCACAGAAAACTTTACTCACTCAATTTGATAAAAACGGTAAATTATCTCTTGCTGTAGATGCTTCAAATGTAGCAATTGGTGCAGTCTTACAACAAGTTAGTAACAATGTTTTAGAACCACTCGCCTATTTTTCACGTAAATTATCTCCTACTGACATTCACCATTTACACTGATCATAAACCCTTAACACAAATTCTTAATTCAAAAACAGACAGATCACCACGACAAATTCGACATCTAGAATACATAGCACAATTTACAAATGACATTCAATACATTTCAGGAAAAGAAAATATTGTTGCTGATACACTTTCTCGTATTCCGGATATTAACACAATTTTAGCTAAAGCCATGAATTTTCAGACCTTATATGAAGAACAGCAAAAAGACCAAACTCTTCAAAACATAATATCTGATCAAAACTCAAACAGTAATTTAAAAGAAATTGGTATTCCAGTTTTTAATCTTAATATATGGTGTGATATTTCACAAAAACCTTTTAGGCCGTTTGTTCTTAAATCTATGAGAAAAATTATTTTTGATAAAATTCACTGTTTATCGCATCCAAGTGTTCGCACAACTAGACGATTGATTCAATCTAAATACTTCTGGCCTAATATGCGCAAAGAAATAAATAATTGGTCTGCTACTTGCTTAAATTGTCAAAAATAAAAAATTTCCAAATATACAAGAACACCTATACAAAAAATTGAGATACCTTTTGGACGATTTGAACACATTCATATGGATCTGGTTGGTCCATTACCTGTATCAAAAGAAAATCGTTACATTTTAACTAACATTGACAGACATACACGTTGGCCTGAAGCATATCCGCTTAGGGATATTTCAGCAAATACTATAGCAACAACTTTTGTATATAATTACATTCCTGGTTTCGGTATTACACTAAACATAACTGTTGATCAGGGATCACAGTTCACATCAAAATAATTCACAGAGCTAACTAAGTTATTAGGATCTCACAAAATTCATTCAACTCCATACCATCCTCAATCAAATGGAATGATAGAAAGATTTCATAGGAGATTGAAAACAGCTATCACTTCCTCAGATGATTCAATGCACTGGTCTGAAATTCTCCCATTGATTTTATTAGGTTTACGCACATCTTTCAATGAAGATTTAGATTGTTCTTCTGCGGAATTAGTATATGGACAAACACTTAGATTACCAGGTGAACTAGTTGTTTCCAATAATAATGGTGATGAAGTAGATAGATCGCGAAAACAAGCGCAGGCGTACAGATGATCGGCCTACTACCTCAACAGTCCCGAACTTGCCTCAACCCCTTGAACTTATAGATTTGGCTTCTCCAGTTCCTAGTACGGTTGTCCGAGCAACGTCGAAGAACGCCCCTTCAAAAATGTCCACTAGGAAAAACCAGGAAATTCCAACTATTGCAATGGAGTCTGAACCAATCGTTGGTAAGCTGGTTGTGGTTCCTCGCAAAAAACCTATTTTTGTGTCTAGGTTCCATCCAGACACTACCGAGGATGATATGTTGTACCATATTTCTTCTAAAGTTAAAGATCAAAGCGTAACTGTTAGAAAATTTAATTTCACATATCAAAGAAGTATGTCTTCGTTTAAGATTGATGTATCTGGGAAAGATTTCGATACTCTTTTGGACAGCTCTTTTTGGCCTCCCGGGGCTCTTGTGCGGGAGTTTGAATACAGACCGAATAGGAATGTTCAAAATGTAGCGAAAATTTCTCGTAATAACGTTGAGTCAAAAAACTGAGCACTAAATCCGTGAATATCTTTTATCAAAATGTCAGAGGTCTAAATACCAAATTAACTGATCTCTTTTTGAAATCTTTTCATTGTAATTATAACGTAATTGCTTTTACCGAAACTTGGCTAAAACCTCATGTTTTCAATTCAGAGTTTTTATGTAATGAATATCAAGTATATAGAAATGATCGCTTGAACAGAGTCGGGGGTGGTGTTCTACTTGCCGTTCATTCCTCCATCCCTTCAGAAGAGGTTAATATTCCTAACATCGATTTCATTGAGTTCAAATGCATCCGCCTTCAACTAGACAACGTCTCTATGTACTTATATGTTTGCTACATCCCTCCAGCATCAGATTTTTCAGTCTACATGCAACATGTCTCTCTGCTCAAAACTGTTAACCTTATGACTAAAGCTTCAGATTCAATTATTGTTTTGGGTGATTTTAACTTACCTCATATATCGTGGAACATATATGATGGTAACATTATTCCATATCCGTCCAACCTGGGGTACAATGACTTTTTAGATGGAATTTCCGATCTTTAATCAAATAAATGTTAACGCTAACAAGTTTGGGAAAGTCTTAGATTTAGTGTATGTTAATGATATAAACCAATTTTCTGTAAATCGTTGTGATCCGTTGGTTTTACCAGAAGACCTTTACCATCCTTCTATGGAAATAGTCTACGAAACCATAAGTAATGGCCAAGGCACTCAATGCTACTCATGTAGTAGCTTTGATTATAACTTTTCCAAAGCAAACTACAAGAAATTAAATAAAGAAATGTCTAAATTAACTTGGCCTGAATTTGGTTGTGATATCGATCTAAACGTCTCACATTTCAATCACACTATTTACTGCCTATTTGAGAAGTTTATTCCTAAACGTAAAGTAACTTATGATCATCCTACGCAAGCTTGGTTTACTAAAGAGCTTAAGGCTCTTAAAAATAGGAAAACGCGATCATTTAATTTATATAAGAAATCCGGATTAAATAAACATTACCTACTGTATTCCATTCTACGTCAGAAGTACATAGATTTAAATAAGAAGTGCTATAAAGCTTATATCTCTAAAACGAAAAGAGACATTATTCTCAATCCTAAGTCATTTTATGGTTTCGTAAATTCTAAACGTAAAGTATCAGGGTTTCCCTCAGCCATGAAATATCAAGACATTATATCCAGCGATAATCAATGTATCGCAAATTTGTTTGCTCAATTTTTCACTTCTAACTATTCTGCTGTCACCAATTCAAACTTTCAAAACTATCCCTATAAGCTACACGGGACAAATTCAATTAATTCACCAATTATATGCGCCAAAGATGTTCTAATTTACCTTAAAACCTTAAAAGAATCTTTTAAATATGGTCCTGATAGGATTCCTACATGTTTCTTGAAAAAGTGTGCGAACCATATTTACCAACCCCTTACCAATTTGTTCAATCTATCACTAAAGTATGGTGTTTTTCCAACTGCGTGGAAAGAATCGTTTCTTCTACCGCTGCATAAAAGCGGGAGTAGGTCTTCTATAGAGAACTATCGTGGCATCGCAAAGCTTTCTGCCATCCCGAAATTGTTTGAAGCTATTGTTACAAATCAACTTACGGGTCCGATCTCTACTTTGATAGCTGACTGCCAACACGGGTTCAGTAAGGGAAAGTCCACAGTTACGAATTTACTTGAGTTTACCAGTCATGTCTCAAATGGCTTTAGAAAAAATCTGCAAACCGACGTTATTTATACGGATTTCAGCAAAGCTTTTGACAAAGTGTGTCACTCATTACTATTTCATAAACTCGATCAGTTGGGCTTCCAGCCGGGTCTCAATCGCTGGATCTCTTCTTACCTTAGTGACAGGACACAAAGAGTAATGTTCAAAAATTTAGTATCCGATGTCATTTATGTCTCTTCGGGGGTTCCTCAAGGAAGCCATCTTGGCCCGATTCTGTTCTTGTTGTTTATAAATGATATTTCTACAATAATAAAATTTTCAAACATGTTAATGTATGCCGACGACGTAAAGCTTTTCATGTCATTCGCGTCATTTGAAGATAGAAATAAGCTACAATCAGATCTAGATGCACTAGTTACTTGGTGCGATTTAAATTATATGCCACTTAACCTTAAAAAATGTAAACACATGGGTTTTTCGCGTGGAATTTCTCAGCCGGCTTCCTATACAATTAAAAATTATAGTCTTGAGCAAGTGTATGATTTTGTTGACCTGGGGGTTACTATGGACTATAAACTCAGTTTCAACCGCCATATTAATACAACAGTCAATAAGGCTAGAGGTGTCCTAGCATTCGTTAAACGATGGTCTAAAGAATTTAGCGACCCTTATGTAACTAAAGCCCTCTTCACTACATTAGTCAGACCGATACTTGAATATGGTTCTATAATTTGGAACCCGCGTTACCAGGTTCATGTAGATCGCCTTGAATCAGTTCAAAAACAATTTTTACTATTTGCCTTAAGAGATTTTCATTGGGATCCCTCGTACAATCTGCCACCCTATACGAATCGTTTAAAACTCATTAATCTACACACACTTTCTAGTCGGAGGGAAATGCTTGGAATTATTTTTATGATTAAATTGCTAAATGGTTCACTATCCAGCCCATTTCTTCTAAGTGAAGTGAACTTCAATGTACCGTCTCGTCCTTCAAGGCATTTTAAACCTCTAGTCTTAAAACAGTGCCGAACCAATTTTCAGTTAAATGAGCCTTTTCGCTGTTTGTGTCAAGATTATAACTCTCTTTCTGGTAGATTTGATATTTCAGACTCGCTTTTCAGCATAAAAAAATCAATTCTTTCTGCCCTAAATTCATAGCTACTAATTGTTTTTTATTCTTTGACTTCTATTTTAACTTTTAACAATAATTTTATTCTGTTAACTAGTTATTTCTTAATGTATAATCTATCCTATATCTACTTTACTTAGCTGATGAGGTTTTCTCTGTAGCTGAGCAGTTTTAGATCTCGACGATTAACAAACCAAAGCCTTTCAACGACTCGGCACGAACGAATAATCCGCGCGTTATGCGGATGCGCCCCTCGCGCCGGTCGGGCGGGATATGGTGGGTAATCCGTTGGGAATTATTATTATTATTATTATTAATACGATTGATATTCTTTCTAAATTAAGAAAATATTTTTCACATGTTAAATTAAAGGTTCTACATCACAACACTGGGTATTATTTCATACCTAAAAATTTAGATTCTTGTGAATACGTATTGGTTAAAGTTATTCACAAGTCGAATTTACAATCTCCTTATGATGGTCCTTTTAAAGTTATTTCTAAACATGATAAAGTATTCAAAATTCAACATAGAAATACTATTAAAACAATTTCAAAAGATTTACTTAAGCCTGCAAACATAATTACAGATACAGTACTTAACACTAACTCATCAACACTTTCGAAAAACAAAAAGAAAATAACATTTAACATAAATTAGTTGATCGTTTCACTAGAGGGGGAGTATATGTAGGGCTATATACTTGCGTTATATATTACTTTATTAATTTCTAAAATTGTTTTTGGTTTACTGTTGTTAAATGTTAATTATCAAAATGAAAATTTTTAAAAATGGAATGATTATTGTTTGTCAATTTCTAAAAATGTGAATGATATTAAATAAATAGTTTTATAAACATACGAGGTGTGTTCAAAAAGTATCGCGAATTTTGAATTTTCGCTGGTTACGTATATTCGAATTTCGAATTTTTTGTGGCGTTATGTTGGTACTATGTCTCTCACTTATGCCGACAAGCTCGGCCATTTTGAATGTTCAGTTAATTGTTGACAGCTGCTTTGCTTGCACGTGTTTTGGATCGTCTTCGATTTTTACGCGAAATTCGTACCAAAATTGCTCAATTGTGACCAAAAACAGCATCGCATGAACATTGCTAATGAGATGTTAAACTCTGTCCGCGACGACCCAAATTTCCTCCAGAGGGTCATAACTAGTGACGAATCGTGGGTTTATGGCTATGACGTGGAAAGCAAAGCTCAATCATCTCAATGGGAGCTGCCGCACGAACCAAGACCGAAAAAAGCGCGCCAAGTTCGGTCGAATGTGAAAGTTTTGCTGACAGTTTTCTTCGATTGCAGGGGCGTGGTGCATCATGAGTTCTTGCCACAGGGAAGAACGGTCAATAAGGAATATTACCTGCAAGTTATGCGCAATTTGCGCGAAGCAATCCGCCAGAAACGCCCGGATTTGTGGAAGAACAAAAATTGGCTTTTGCACCACGATAACGCCCCTGCTCACGCATCGTTGCTTGTGCGCGACTTTTTGGCCAAAAACAACACACTAATGATGCCGCAGCCACCGTATTCCCCAGATTTGGCCCCCTGTGACTTTTTCTTGTTCCCTAAACTGAAGAGGCCCATGAAAGGACGACGTTACGCTTCTCTTGACGAGAGAAAGACGGCATCGAAGGAGGAGCTCAACAAGATACAAAAAAATGATTTTTTGAAGTGCTTCGAAGATTGGAAAAACCGTTGGCACAAGTGTATAATATCTCATGGGGATTACTTTGAAGGGGACAAAATAGATATTCATGAATAAATAAATAATTTTTGAAAAAACACAAAATTCGCGATACTTTTGGAACACACTCGTATTAATTTATTGGTGATACACCAAGTGAATTAAATAATCTGAATTTTTTTTAAATTTTATTTTTTTAAGTGATCACGCTAAAATTCAATGTAAAAATTTAACTTCTCATATACGAGGTGTGTTCAAAACGTATCGCGAATTTTGAATTTTCGCTGGTTACGTATATTCGAATTTCGAATTTTTTGTGGCGTTATGTTGGAACTCATGTCTCTCACTTATGCCGACAAGCTCGGCCATTTTGAATGTTCAGTTAATTGTTGACAACTGCTTTGCTTGCACGTGTTTTGGATCGTCTTCGATTTTTACCTATTCAAAAAAATGGATCCAAGAACCTGTATCAAATTTTGTGTGAAAAACGAAATTAAGTGCGCGGATGCATTCCGAATGTTGACTGTGGCATACGGAGAAGCTACCTTGGACCGAAGCAACGTTTATCGGTGGTACACAATGTTCTCAGAAGGCCGAGAAGATGTGCAAAGAAGAACAAAAATTGGCTTTTGCACCACGATAACGCCCCTGCTCACGCATCGTTGCTTGTGCGCGACTTTTTGGCCAAAAACAACACACTAATGATGCCGCAGCCACCGTATTCCCCAGATCTCGCCCCCTGTGACTTTTTCTTGTTCCCTAAACTGAAGAGGCCCATGAAAGGACGACGTTACGCTTCTCTTGACGAGATAAAGACGGCATCGAAGGAGGAGCTGAACAAGATACAAAAAAAATGATTTTTTGAAGTGCTTCGAAGATTGGAAAAACTGTTGGCACAAGTGTATAATATCTCATGGGGATTACTTTGAAGGGGACAAAATAGATATTCATGAATAAATAAATAATTTTTGAAAAAACACAAAATTCGCGATACTTTTTGAACACACCTCGTAATTGATAAATTGGTTGAAATTTGGAATAAATTGAGTATTCAATTAATTGATAGACGTAGTATTCTAAGAAAACTAAATGTTTTAATTGAAAAATATCACGAAAGCATTAAACACAGAAAAAAGTTCAGGAATTTACAGCAAAATATTTTTTGCCCGGACATTCTTGGACGTGATTTTGCACTCAGTGGCGGTAGTAACCAATAACCACACCATGTATCATGCCCCGGTTTTAGACAGAAATAATGCATTTTTTTTTTTTTTTTTTCGATAACTTTTCACAGAAATCAAATCTTTAACTTCCGCTTTCTGAGTTTTGATACCGTCGTCAAAATGCGCCTTTTCACAACTACATCGAAAATTTTTGATGGAAATTAGGCTTTCAACCGTCTTGTAAAATGGTACCTTTATTTTTCGGTTTCGGATATTGTTGAACGTTTTTAAGCAGTTTCTTGCGGTCGTATACCAAACAGGTAATTGTGTTTATTTCACATTATCTACAAACTATACAGTTTTTACTTTGTCTTTCGGTACAGAACAAAATAAAGATCATTGATTTCATTTAACAAACTTGGGCAGAAATATATACCTTCACCTAAAATATTGTTGATATATATATGGTGTTATTGGGCAATATAGCCGGTTTCCCTCTTCTATATATATTTATCAGTTTGCTCAAATTGTATATTAATGTACAAAATTGCAATAAAATATAAGCAAGTTTTCAAAACGCTGACCTTTCGAATTTATGCTCACATATTTTACAGTAAGCCGACGACTTAGCACACTATTGATGGGCCTTAACATAGTTGATAGAATAACAGATATTCATCATAATCTTATAATTATTCCCACAACAGCCGGTTCTATCGCACTGGCTGTTATTTCAGTGTAACCCTGTCCAATCTGTCCCGTCCCACCCTTAAATTGTCATCCTCGGAGCAAACCCTGGTAGCTGGGTTGCTCCATTGCCTCTTGTTACGGCCTGGGGTCGAACCCAACCCTGGATTGGATCTGCTGCGTTTGCTGGATGAAAATGTATATTAAACGGTCGCATTCGGTTCAATGCGCTAAGTGTAAGAGATGGCTATATAAATGTGGATGCTCAAGGCTTAACCCTGCCATCCAAAGACCCCGTACTTTCTTTAGTACTTTCGAGGCATCATGCTGTACACGCCTAAGGGCGTCCCGCGGTACTCGTCGCTCCGGCACTCCCCTACCGCCCCTACCAACTTCAAATAGCCACAATAGTGGCTCAGTCTACACGACTGGCAGCACTGTTGCCATTCCCGCCTCACCCAGTCCCGACTGTCGCTTACGCTCACCAGCGTCTCCATCTCGCACAGCCGCTCAACACTCCTATCCCCTCCGAAATAGGCCAGATATGAGCATCGCCGAACGTCAGTCCCCTCTTTCTCTGCACCCAATGCCCCCCCTGCTTCCAGCCTGCACGTGGGCCAGGGCCACTACCAACCCGTACCTTTCACTACGTGCACCGTTTGTCGGCAAAGATTATATACGCCTGCGACCTCGGTCAAGTGCAACAATTGCCTTGGCCTGCGTCACCCCCTTATGTTTTCTGGGCTCGGAAAGCGGTAACTTTTGGACGGATACGTTCATAGTTCCCTGTTGCAGTAGACAGCCGCCTTCCAGGCCAGACAACAACGGCCATGGCGCTGTCAACTCTAGGCTGCGACATAGTTTAGGCCTTAGCCTACCTCCACTTAGGCAAACGCATCCGTCCCTCACGACTAGTATGTCCCCCGTCTCCCCGCTTACACACTTCAAAATTTTGCAGCTGAACTGTAACGGATTACCTACCCATCTTACTCTCCGTTGAACGACCGACCGACTTCATGAGGACTGAGAAACTAACATACATCAACTTCAGCAAAGCGGACTGGGACCGCTTTGTGGACTATACAAAGCGGTCCTTCGCTTCCTTACCCACTCCGACAGATGTACGCAAAGGTGAAAGAGAGTTTCGCAACGTCATTGATTCAGCCTCAGGCCGCTTTATTCCTGCTGGTAGAATACCAGAAATTCGTCCAAATTTTCCTGCAGAAGCTGCGGCGATGGCAAGAGAACGTGACCAAGTGAGACTCATCAATCCCGCAGATCCCAAATCAAAGGTCTCATTGCGGAAATTCGTAGGATAGTCAAAGAACACAAACTGACTAAGTGGAAACAACACCTTGAGTCATGCAACCTCTCCGGCGGAGTTGGCAAATTATGGTCGACTGTCAAGGCCCTATCCAATCCGACCAAATGCAATGACAATGCCGCCATTGCATTCGCCGAAAGTGTCAAATCGGACGCCAGGAAATGCGCGAGGTTCTTTTGCCGGCTGTTTATAATGCATCCACCTGCGGATAGGACTAAGAGAAGAATCTTCCGACGTGCGCACAAACACAAACACTCCACTGCGCCTATTGCCGTCTCAGTCGCAGAGGTCAGGGACGCCATAATGAAGGCCAAACCCTCAAAATCCATCGGACCCGACGGAATCGCCATGAAAATATTATTGCTGATACACTTTCTCGTATTCCCGATATTAACACAATTTTAGCTAAAGCCATGAATTTTCAGACCTTATATGAAGAACAGCAAAAAGACCAAACTCTTCAAAACATAATATCTGATCAAAACTCAAACAGTAATTTAAAAGAAATTGGCATTCCAGTTTTTAATCTTAAGATATGGTGTGATATTTCACAAAAACCTTTTAGGCCGTTTGTTCTTAAATCTATGAGAAAAATTATTTTTGATAAAATTCACTGTTTATCGCATCCAAGTGTTCGCACAACTAGACGATTGATTCAATCTAAATACTTCTGGCCTAATATGCGCAAAGAAATAAATAATTGGTCTGCTACTTGCTTAAATTGTCAAAAATAAAAAATTTCTAAATATACAAGAACACCTATACAAAAAATTGAGATACCTTTTGGACGATTTGAACACATTCATATGGATCTGGTTGGTCCATTACCTGTATCAAAAGAAAATCGTTACATTTTAACTAACATTGACAGACATACACGTTGGCCTGAAGCATATCCGCTTAGGGATATTTCAGCAAATACTATAGCAACAACTTTTGTATATAATTACATTCCTGGTTTCGGTATTACACTAAACATAACTGTTGATCAGGGATCACAGTTCACATCAAAATAATTCACAGAGCTAACTAAGTTATTAGGATCTCACAAAATTCATTCAACTCCATACCATCCTCAATCAAATGGAATGATAGAAAGATTTCATAGGAGATTGAAAACAGCTATCACTTCCTCAGATGATTCAATGCACTGGTCTGAAATTCTCCCATTGATTTTATTAGGTTTACGCACATCTTTCAATAAAGATTTAGATTGTTCTTCTGCGGAATTAGTATATGGACAAACACTTAGATTACCAGGTGAACTAGTTGTTTCCAATAATAATGGTGATGAAGTAGATAATACGATTGATATTCTTTCTAAATTAAGAAAATATTTTTCACATGTTAAATTAAAGGTTCTACATCACAACACTGGGTATTATTTCATTCCTAAAAATTTAGATTCTTGTGAATACGTATTGGTTAAAGTTATTCACAAGTCGAATTTACAATCTCCTTATGATGGTCCTTTTAAAGTTATTTCTAAACATGATAAAGTATTCAAAATTCAACATAGAAATACTATTAAAACAATTTCAAAAGATTTACTTAAGCCTGCAAACATAATTACAGATACAGTACTTAACACTAACTCATCAACACTTTCGAAAAACAAAAAGAAAATAACATTTAACATAAATTAGTTGATCGTTTCACTAGAGGGGGAGTATATGTAGGGCTATATATTTGCGTTATATATTACTTTATTAATTTTTAAAATTGTTTTTGGTTTACTGTTGTTAAATGTTAATTATCAAAGTGAAAATTTTTAAAAATGGAATGATTATTGTTTGTCAATTTCTAAAAATGTGAATGATATTAAATAAATAGTTTTATAAACATACGAGGTGTGTTCAAAAAGTATCGCGAATTTTGAATTTTCGCTGGTTACGTATATTCGAATTTCGAATTTTTTGTGGCGTTATGTTGGTACTATGTCTCTCACTTATGCCGACAAGCTCGGCCATTTTGAATGTTCAGTTAATTGTTGACAGCTGCTTTGCTTGCACGTGTTTTGGATCGTCTTCGATTTTTACGCGAAATTCGTACCAAAATTGCTCAAAAACAAAAACAAAAACAGCATCGCAAAAAACCAAAAACAGCATCGCATGAACATTGCTAATGAGATGTTAACCTCTGTCCGCGACGACACAAATTTGCTCCAGAGGGTCATAACTGGTGACGAATCGTGGGTTTATGGTTGTGACGTGGAGACCAAAGCTCAATCATCTCAATGGAAGCTGCCGCACGAACCAAGACCGAAAAAAGCGCGCCAAGTTCGGTCGAATGTGAAAGTTTTGCTGACAGTTTTCTTCGATTGCAGGGGCGTGGTGCATCATGAGTTCTTGCCACAGGGAAGAACGGTCAATAAGGAATATTACCTGCAAGTTATGCGCAATTTGCGCGAAGCAATCCGCCAGAAACGCCCGGATTGGTGGAAGAACAAAAATTGGCTTTTGCACCACGATAACGCCCCTGCTCACGCATCGTTGCTTGTGCGCGACTTTTTGGCCAAAAACAACACACTAATGATGCCGCAGCCAACGTATTCCCCAGATCTCGCCCCCTGTGACTTTTTCTTGTTCCCTAAACTGAAGAGGCCCATGAAAGGACGACGTTACGCTTCTCTTGACGAGATAAAGACGGCATCGAAGGAGGAGCTGAACAAGATACAAAAAAAATGATTTTTTGAAGTGCTTCGAAGATTGGAAAAACTGTTGGCACAAGTGTATAATATCTCATGGGGATTACTTTGAAGGGGACAAAATAGATATTCATGAATAAATAAATAATTTTTGAAAAAACACAAAATTCGCGATACTTTTTGAACACACCTCGTAATTGATAAATTGGTTGAAATTTGGAATAAATTGAGTATTCAATTAATTGATAGACGTAGTATTCTAAGAAAACTAAATGTTTTAATTGAAAAATATCACGAAAGCATTAAACACAGAAAAAAGTTCAGGAATTTACAGCAAAATATTTTTTGCCCGGACATTCTTGGACGTGATTTTGCACTCAGTGGCGGTAGTAACCAATAACCACACCATGTATCATGCCCCGGTTTTAGACAGAAATAATGAATTTTTTTTTATTTTTTTCGATAACTTTTCACAGAAATCAAATCTTTAACTTCCGCTTTCTGAGTTTTGATACCGTCTTCAAAATGCGCCTTTTCACAACTACATCGAAAATTTTTGATGGAAATTAGGCTTTCAACCGTCTTGTAAAATGGTACCTTTATTTTTCGGTTTCGGATATTGTTGAACGTTTTTAAGCAGTTTCTTGCGGTCGTATACCAAACAGGTAATTGTGTTCATTTCACATTATCTACAAACTATACAATTTTTACTTTGTCTTTCGGTATAGAACATAATAAAGATCATTGATTTCATTTAAAAAACTTGGGCAGAAATACATACCTTCACCTAAAATATTGTTGATATATATATGGTGTTATTGGGCAATATAGCCGGTTTCCCTCTTCTATATATATTTATCAGTTTGCTCAAATTGTATATTAATGTACAAAATTGCAATAAAATATAAGCAAGTTTTCAAAACGCTGACCTTTCGAATTTATGCTCACATACGAAGTGTGTTCAAAAAGTATCGCGAATTTTGTGTTTTTTCAAAAATTATTTATTTATTCATGAATATCTATTTTGTCCCCTTCAAAGTAATCCCCATGAGATATTATACACTTGTGCCAACGGTTTTTCCAATCTTCGAAGCACTTCAAAAAATCATTTTTTTGTATCTTGTTCAGCTCCTCCTTCGATGCCGTCTTTATCTCGTCAAGAGAAGCGTAACGTCGTCCTTTCATGGGCCTCTTCAGTTTAGGGAACAAGAAAAAGTCACAGGGGGCCAAATCTGGGGAATACGGTGGCTGCGGCATCATTAGTGTGTTGTTTTTGGCCAAAAAGTCGCGCACAAGCAACGATGCGTGAGCAGGGGCATTATCGTGGTGCAAAAGCCAATTTTTGTTCTTCCACAAATCCGGGCGTTTCTGGCGGATTGCTTCGCGCAACTTGCGCATAACTTGCAGGTAATATTCCTTATTGACCGTTCTTCCCTGTGGCAAGAACTCATGATGCACCACGCCCCTGCAATCGAAGAAAACTGTCAGCAAAACTTTCACATTCGACCGGTCTTGGTTCGTGCGGCAGCTCCCATTGAGATGAAAAATTCGAAATTCGAATATACGTAACCAGCGAAAATTCAAAATTCGCGATACTTTTTGAACACACCTCTATTTTACAGTAAGCCGACGACTTAGCACACTATTGATGGGCCTTAACATAGTTGATAGAATAACAGATATTCATCATAATCTTATAATTATTCCCACAACAGCCGGTTCTATCGTACTGGCTGTTATTTCAGTGTAACCCTGTCCAATCTGTCCCGTCCCACCCTTAAATTGTCATCCTCGGAGCAAACCCTGGTAGCTGGGTTGCTCCATTGCCTCTTGTTACGGCCTGGGGTCGAACCCAACCCTGGATTGGATCTGCTGCGTTTGCTGGATGAAAATGTATATTAAACGGTCGCATTCGGTTCAATGCGCTAAGTGTAAGAGATGGCTATATAAATGTGGATGCTCAAGGCTTAACCCTGCCATCCAAAGACCCCGTACTTTATTTAGTACTTTCGAGGCATCATGCTGTACACGCCTAAGGGCGTCCCGCGGTACTCGTCGCTCCGGCACTCCCCTACCGCCCCTACCAACTTCAAATAGCCACAATAGTGGCTCAGTCTACACGACTGGCAGCACTGTTGCCATTCCCGCCTCACCCAGTCCCGACTGTCGCTTACGCTCACCAGCGTCTCCATCTCGCACAGCCGCTCAACACTCCTATCCCCTCCGAAATAGGCCAGATATGAGCATCGCCGAACGTCAGTCCCCTCTTTCTCTGCACCCAATGCCCCCCCTGCTTCCAGCCTGCACGTGGGCCAGGGCCACTACCAACCCGTACCTTTCACTACGTGCACCGTTTGTCGGCAAAGATTATATACGCCTGCGACCTCGGTCAAGTGCAACAATTGCCTTGGCCTGCGTCACCCCCTTATGTTTTCTGGGCTCGGAAAGCGGTAACTTTTGGACGGATACGTTCATAGTTCCCTGTTGCAGTAGACAGCCGCCTTCCAGGCCAGACAACAACGGCCATGGCGCTGTCAACTCTAGGCTGCGACATAGTTTAGGCCTTAGCCTACCTCCACTTAGGCAAACGCATCCGTCCCTCACGACTAGTATGTCCCCCGTCTCCCCGCTTACACACTTCAAAATTTTGCAGCTGAACTGTAACGGATTACCTACCCATCTTACTCTCCGTTGAACGACCGACCGACTTCATGAGGACTGAGAAACTAACATACATCAACTTCAGCAAAGCGGACTGGGACCGCTTTGTGGACTATACAAAGCGGTCCTTCGCTTCCTTACCCACTCCGACAGATGTACGCAAAGGTGAAAGAGAGTTTCGCAACGTCATTGATTCAGCCTCAGGCCGCTTTATTCCTGCTGGTAGAATACCAGAAATTCGTCCAAATTTTCCTGCAGAAGCTGCGGCGATGGCAAGAGAACGTGACCAAGTGAGACTCATCAATCCCGCAGATCCCAAATCAAAGGTCTCATTGCGGAAATTCGTAGGATAGTCAAAGAACACAAACTGACTAAGTGGAAACAACACCTTGAGTCATGCAACCTCTCGGGCGGAGTTGGCAAATTATGGTCGACTGTCAAGGCCCTATCCAATCCGATCAAATGCAATGACAATGCCGCCATTGCATTCGCCGACAGTGTCAAATCGGACGCCAGGAAATGCGCGAGGTTCTTTTGCCGGCTGTTTATAATGCATCCACCTGCGGATAGGACTAAGAGAAGAATCTTCCGACGTGCGCACAAACACAAACACTCCACTGCGATTATTGCCGTCTCAGTCGCAGAGGTCAGGGAAGCCATAATGAAAGCCAAACCCTCAAAATCCATCGGACCCGACGGAATCGCCATGAAGATGATCAAGCACCTAGGCCACGAGGGACAGAGTTATTTAGCGGTTCTTTTCAACCTCTCTCTAACTACTTTCGTCATACCTGAGATATGGAAACAGGCGATTGTAGTTCCCCTACTAAAACCAGGGAAGCCGGCGAACCAAGGAGATTTCTATCATCCTTTCGCCGGTTGCAAAATTACTAGAGACCATTCTGCTACCTTACTTTATTGCAAATCTGAAATTGGACGATCACCAGCATGGTTTCCGCAAATCTCACAGCACTACATCCGCTTTGAATACCATTACAACCCAGATAAATTATGGTTTGAATCAACACCAACCAAACCATAGGACGGTTCTCGTGTCACTTGACCTATCAAATGCATTTGATACTGAAGAGACACCGCTCCCTGCCTACCTTAAAAGGTGGAGCGCTTATTACCTCAATGGCCGACAGGCATCAGTTAAATTGAGGAAAGGGAATCTAGGCCACGAAGAATAAAACAAGGGGTGCTGCAATGTGGTGTTCTCTCTCCCCTTTTGTTTAGTTTCTATATTTCGAGACTACACCTCCCCCCCCCACCAGAGGGAGTCTCCTTTGTTTCCTACGTTGACGACTGCACGATAATGACCTCGGGCAAGGGTCCCTCTATTTATGAACAGTTACCCCCGTGACGTTTCCAGCTTCTTCACCGAGCGAAATCTGACCCTATCTCCGACTAAATCGACGGCGACCCTGTTTACGACATGGAATGCACAGATGGGACAAGAGTTTAATGTACACGTAGACGGAGTACCTCTACCACCCGAAAATCTTGGGTGTGACATTTGACAACGGCCTCACCTTCGCTGGTCATGCCACCGCAATAGCTTAGCAAAGGTACAGAGCCGCAATAACATCCTCAAGTCACTGGCCGGCAGTACTTGGGAAAAGACAAAGAAACATGACTTACTACATATAAGGCTATTAGCCGGCCGGTTATTGACTACGCTGCGCCCATATGGTCGCCCAATCTTGCTGACACCTTCTGAACTGTCATAAACGAAGTCATCCAAATCGACATCTATTGGATGTAGCCGCGCCCCCCAGAAACATAAGGAGACATCTTCGTAAACACTACGATGAGATCCGGCACCACATATCTTTGCCGTTTGATCTGCGGAACCATAGAAGGGATCTAAATGACCTCCATACTGATCGGCAGATCCCTCAGATCCCCCGGTAGACAGATCCATCAGATCTCGGGCCTGTGAATCCCGTTATCAATGCTCAGCCACTTGAATTGGCTGAAGAGGAGAATGTACTTCCGAGGAAGACTAGAGTCATGCTAGCAAAATCTCGCTCTGGATATTGTAATAGGTTAAACTCTTACTTATCCAGACTGAACCCCAACATACCAAACACATGTCCTGCATGTGGTATGTCCCCTCATGATACCAAACATCTCTTCTCCTGTTCAGTCAAACCCACTCTTCTAACACCTACATCAGTCTGGTCCAACCCTTTGGAAACTGCGCGTTTCTTCGGACTTCCGTTAGAAGAGCCTGATAACAATTTAGAGTGATGGAGCCCATTGGGCAGGGCAACAACAACAACAACAATCTTATAAGTTATCGATAACATTCCCAAGGTTCGTGTTACTGGATTGTCGCTAATAGCAAATATGACTTGAGATGACAGTTCGTTCTACTCTCTCACTTTTTCGCTCTCACAGTCCATTTATTAGGCTTTGTGTCCAGCATAGAGTCAAAATAAATCCCGCTTCACCGAAGGCCAGACTAAGACAGCGAAAAATGTGCCGTAATTGTCGGCAATGCTTTATTCTTCGGAGTAGCGGGTAGAAGCTATACAAAATTTATAGTGCGACACCAAAAAACCACGCTCGGTGTCCCTGATGTTATTTTTGTTGTTTGTAATGACAACAACTCTCCCCAAAGGTTTTGGGGAGTGTTGTCGAAAGTGACAGTCCTTTGCCGGATATGAACCCGGTACTCCCTTGCGGTACTGCCCGAATGTCGTGGTAGCGATTTGGTATGACCAGTTCAACCTTCTAGGTCATGTCATCTCTTCTTCCGTAAGGAAGGAGAAGATGAGTAATGAGAGGTCAGAGACATCATATCTGTAGATCAACCATCGAGTTGCACGTCACTACCTTTCTGCATGTTAGTCGCCTCATATGGCCGGTATGCCTACCTCGAGCGTATTCTAAACCCCTAACTCGCAGGTTGTCCCTGATAATAATCTGCATTCGGAACGTAAACACTATAAGTTAGTTAAAATTTATAAACAAAAATCTTTTACCGATATTTTCATTCGGACCACTTTTATCGATTTTGGAAGGCCAGCCCCCATTCTCCAAGTGACGGCTGGCATAGTGCTTTTGATCCAATCCATCCATATTTCTCAATAAATTCAATATTTCAGTATCAGCTCATGACAGTGTTATATGTTATTTGTAACCTTCATATACATATTATAGATAGGGTCTCCAGCTCGAAGCTCTGATACTTTGATTCAGCGCTTGAAGCGGTTTTGGAGAAGTACGAGATGGGGTGGAACTTCTTATCCTCCTGACGCTGAAGGAGGACTGAGCCGAAACCTATGCTGCTGGCGTCACAATGGAGTTCCGTCTCTCGCCCTGGGCTGTAAACAGCTAAAACTGGGCTTTTCACCAGTCTCGACTTCAGTTCATTAAAAGCGTCAAGGCATTTCTCATTAAAATCAAATTGCGAATTCCTTTTAAGCAGATTTTGTAGAGGCTTTGCAATTTGAGAGAAGGACGGCACGAATCGGCGGAAATATGAGAATAACCCGAGGCAAGACTGTAGTTGCTTTGGGCTAGTTGGTATTGGGAAGTTTTGGATGGTCTTAATGTGAGAATCATTCGGCAATATACCTGAGCGAGTCACGGCATACCCTAGATAGTAGATCTCGTCATATCCGAATCTGCATTTCCCCAGGTTTAGTTTCAGAGCTCGTAGTGTGAGTCGTTCCAGCACCAATTTTAGGAGGTCCCTATGTTCCTCGAATCCCTCCGTCGCAACGAGTATATCATCCATGTAAATGATAATTCGCCTGTCGTCAATCATATCTCGAAAAATGTTATTAATAAAACGTTGGAATACAGCAGGTGAGTTCTTCAAGCCGAAGGGCATTTTTAGATATTCGTATTGACCGTAAGGGGTCACGAACGCCGTGTATTTGATTGACTCAGGGGACATTTGAACTTGATGGAATCCACTCTTGAGATCAAGGACTGAGAAGAACTTTTTATTCTCTAGGTATTCGATGCAGTCTTCAATCAAGGGCAAAGGGTAATTATCCCTTATAGTTAATTTGTTTAGTGTCCGATAATCTATACACATTCTTGTCTTACCACTCTTCTTTTTAACCAGTACAATGGCAGAGGCATATGGGGAGTCGCTGGGTCTTATGATCCCTTCTTGCTTCAGTTCATCTACGATAGATTGTACTTGGCTACGCTCAGCGTACGAGATTCGCCGAGGAGGGCAATGAAATGGAACGTCGCTTGTTACATGTATTTTCATTTTGTACTTATATGGCTCAGGTTCGACGGCAGGGTTAATGTAGGCATTATCAATGAGGCGGTTAAGGTCGTTACGCTGACCCTTGGGTAGCTTAGGGTTTATGTCAACATCCTTCGCGTCGTGAGAAACGTCTATACTAAATATTTCAGGCACGTCAGTGGCAGTGGGGCTTTCAGGCTCATGCGATTCATCGGCATTGTGTTTATTTTCGTAGCATTCTTTATCAGATTGTATCGGGTTTATAGTAATAGGGTGTGCGTCAGATCCAGTTACTGGTTGCGTCGTCTTTGGCATATTAGATTCATAACTTAGTCCTAATAATTCTTCTTTAAAGTGTTTTTTCCCAATATCTCTTAATTCAATTTTGAAAATGTGAAGGAAGTCACGTCCCAAAATAATAGGTATGGTCATACTCTCATCTGGCAAAATTTTTAATTCAATCTCATTTATTTTGTTTCTAAATTCAATTTTACATTTTATATTTTTAATAACAAAAAGATTTTTTCCTCCAATAGTTTTGTATTTGGTTAAGGATCCCTTGATCTGTTGGTCTACCAATTGTTTTGGGACGTGTGACGCCTTAAGAAAACTAACCGGGCTGCCGGTGTCAAAAAGGGAAAACAATGTATTAGATACTAAGTCACTATCTACTTCAAATAATAAACTTACGAAATTAAACGCCCCTATGGCTTCTTGATCATATTCTGCGTCTTCGGTTACAAAAGCTATGTCATCTCGTGGTTTGAGTACTTTCAGCGGGTTGGGGCAGGAACGGTGGTCGTGTCCCATTCGCCAGCACCGAAAACAGGATCCATCTGGTCGCAATGGGTATGGGCAATTTGGTTTTATGTGCACATTTCTTGAGCAGTTATAGCAGAGCATTGAGTCCGCCTTCGGCTTCGTGGTGGCTTGCTTTGGATTTATTGTGGTGGGCTGTTTTGCGATGTTTGATGATTGCCTGGGTACTGCCCGGTGGCATTTGCAGTAAAATACTTATTTTGATAGCGGCCTATCAGTGCCTTCAGTTCGTCTAGTGTACGCGCTGTTAGTAGAATTTGGATGTTTGGAACTGAGGTGCCTATTCCGTCAATAATGAAATCAATTACCTCAGTCTCGCTAATGTTGGCGCGCTTTGCTAAAGCTTGCATACACAGTACATAGCAGTGCATCGACTCATCTTTCCGTTTCCATCGGCGTTGAGAAAGCATTTTGTATATCTCTTGCCGCGAGACTGCGATATCAAACTCAGCTATCAGTGCTCGTCTTAATGCATTGTAGTTTAAAGCTGTTGTGGTTGATAGGAATACTCGTGCCGTCCCTGTTAGGCACCATCGGAGGGCGAGCAGTTTAAAATTGTCGTCTGCTCCCGAAAATTCCATGATTTCCTCGAAATCACGAAGGAAATGATGGATTGGGTACGACACATCGTCCCCGTTGTATTTGGGAAGGGCATGCTCTATGTCACTGAAGTCTAGTCGACGTCTGATTTTCGGGGTACCACGGCATTCGAGCTCGTTGATCTGCTTTATGAGAGTGAGAATCTCTAATCTTTTCTTGAGGGCTGACACTTCGTCGTCTAACCCGGCAAATCTTGGTGCAGCTTGCCCTTTACCAAGATCTTCAGCGGCACATGCAGTATTAACGGCGTCGGCAGTATTGACGGCATTGGGCGTATATACGGCATTGGGCGTATTGACGGCGTAAGGCGTACTGACGGCATTGGGCGTGTTTGCGGCATTCGGAATAATGATGATATCTGCGTTATTAGCGGCGTCAGTGATATTGTCGGCAGCGGCGTTGTTTGTTCCCTCGGCAGTTTTATCGGCATCGGCAGTGTTATTAGAATCGGCAGTGGCATCATTGGTTCCCACGACATCTCTTAGTAGGCTGCGTAGTTGTTGGGTAGTCGCTGTTGGTGGGAATTCCACTCCGGCTTCAGAAAGTGCTTTTATTAAGTCTCGTTTTGGATTAGTCATCTTTATATTATGTTGGTTAAATTAATTTGGTTTTCAGTGAGAATGATAGGTCCACTCCACACCTGAGATGTAAACTTCGATTTTTGTTTGGTCGTTTTGACGATGTTAATTGATTATATAATAAAACACGTCTTTCTCGTTTTCTCAATTTTCCGGAAGTCCTCTTCCTCTTTCTTTATTTCCTCTTTTTCGTGTCGTGTAGTTGGCTGTGGTTTACCACCCGTGTGTTCAACAATAATCATCTTAATTCTAGATTGAGCAGGGTTGCATTTGCTGCTTTACAATATATAGTTGAGTAATTTAGGGTCGCTTTCATAAAAGTCGGTTCACACTAAACGGCGGGTAATTTGACAACTAACCGAAAAAATCAGTCCATTAAAGACCGGTAATCATTAAAAGGAGATGGCAAAAACAGTCCTTAGGAATGTTTGAAAGTCCACCATCAGAGCCACCACTCCTTCAGGTTCGGTCAATATTTCAATAAAAAAAAATTGTATTTGATGGACATATGCCAACAACATAGTTAGACTTATAATATATAATGGTTACTCTAACTCAATGTACTCAGTAAGTGAAAATATGTCCACCGTTTGGACATGTTTGCCATTTTGTAATTTTTTGGTTATTAGTATATAGGCAGTGCTTTTTGTAATTCATTTACCGGGAGAAAATTACAAATTGAATTTAGCAATTCCGGCTCAACGACGCATCTTCCTATTTCGACACTGCTTTCTTTTTGATCCGAAATTTTGAACTATAAGGCGGCCATGGCTGCTTGGGAGTCTCGTTTTAATATTGGAGTTTTATGAACAGTAAAAATTTACATTTATTATAAACACTTAGGGTTCTCAGGATTTTAGGATGCATCTAAATACCCGACCGAAAATAGAGGTCATGAATACCTTTAATCTCATTTTGATTATGGAATTTTACAAAAAAAAAAGTAGAAGTTTGATTTCGCATAAAAAAAAAATTTTGAATTATGTGAATAAGGTACTTTTGAACATCATTTCTATAATGGAGTAAAAATTTTAATTTTGAACTATTGTTCGTGTTACATATGTTGAAAACAAATATTTTACGATACATCTAAATAACCGACTGAAAGTAGTGGCCATGAATCCCTTTGAATCTCATTTTCAAAAATTATTGCGTTTTTAGAAGAAATTTAAATTTTGGATTATGTGAACAGCAGCGACTTTGGATGCTTTTAAATCTCATTTTTATAATAGAGTTCTTTAAAAAAATTTAGCTTTTATTGTGTTTTCCCTAAAAATTTGAACTATTCCTTGCAATAAAACGCGCGAAATTGGTATTTTTTTTTTAAGATTTTGGTACAGTTCAGTATAGCGAAGGTCAACTCTCACTAAAAATCAAATTGGACAAACGCGCCGACGCCGGTGTATACTTTAACTCAATTTGCTTAATGAGTAAGAGAATGAAAATATGTCTACCTTTTGGAGAGCAAATGAAATATGAGTTGGACGCACCGACGCCACTACTGTAACTCAATATGCTCAATGAGTGAGAGAATGAAAATATTTCACCGCATATTTCACCGCATATTTCACCGCAATATTCATCGCATACAGTTTTCTTTATTTATGTGTGGACTTACATTTATTTATCATATTTTTGAAAAATAAGTTCCAAAAAATTAACTAGTCGCTACATAAGTCGAATTAAATACAAAATATTCTAAATCCAAAAAATGTATGTTACAAATTCCCATACTCAGTTTATTCATTTTTCAGAGAGTGGCACAAATGAGAAATGTTATAAAAAAATTTTGCATTTTGACAGCGCTCTCTCGAAACAAAGAGTCTCAAATCTATTTATCTATCGCTAACATAAAGGAAACGTAGCATTTAGGCGAGGTCTGATAAAATTTTGTCGAGGCGCTTGACATTTATAAATGCTTTGAGAGCATATTTGCGAAACCCGCTATGGAATTTTTGCACAAAATTACTGAAATAAACGATAAAGCAAATAAGACCAAGACTAAGCTGGTATATTGCCTGCTAGCTTTGAGGAGATACACCGCAGAGATTTGGAACATTTTACAAAAGTGTGCGAATGTTTTCTATGCTCTTGGCATTATTAGGGCCGTTAACTCAATGTCTGATTAACTGCTTAATCAAGACTTTATCGGAGGTTGGCGGAAAAACCATTCACTCAATGTCTAATTATCGACAATCCCCTGATTATCTTCCGATAAAAGTTATCAAAGGATGGACCTCTGATTATGTGCTTAGCAAACCAAAAAGTGTCAGCTGAAAGTAAAAATATGATTTTGTGATAAATTGTTTTGTTGTCAAACTTTGAGAGTAATGGAGTTTAAAAATGTAATAATATCCATATAAAGATATATCACAATTGAAATTTGTACGCCAAAATGATTCGTTTAAAATGGTAAACAAGAGCAGCTGTCACTTTTCATGCGTTCACAATGCAACTTTTCTGAATTTTTTCCCAAAAACGTTCACAATGACCAACTTTATCATGATAACCTTATCAGACTTTTGTGTAAACGAAAATGTCATTCTGAGGCAAGCCAAGATCAGGTTATCATGTGATGAAGTTTATCATAACCAGCCATTGATTAAACGGCCCTTAGAAAGGCGCCTTATTAAAACTTCACACACGACATCGATATCTGCCACTTGCAGACTATTCCTGACTTTCACGTGAGGCTGCAACATAAACAAACGTTCGTCGGGCAAGTCGTGTATAATTTTGCTCTTAGAATTTCTGCATAAAAATGTTGGGGCTATTCAACAATTGTTAACAATTGTCACATATGCGGGATAGAGACTCCGCAAACTGATTGAGAAATTGGGTAATTGCTTACGACAGCCACCGAATGCGAAAACAAGTCCAAAACTGTCGCGAGAGGTATCAAGAGACGCGTATCGGTCCCAGGAACCATAATATGGATGCGGAGGTCAGTCATTTTTTAGTAGTTTGCAAGATATTTGCAAGCAAAGTTAACAATTTTCTATAATTTATATGTGATTGTTGTAGACACAGATATAGGGTGTGCCGAAAATTGCAAAAGTGTGTTCTGCGCAGAAATACTAGGGATCGCGTAGCCGGTGTTGGACCTGCTAAGACTTATTTTTTTGAAGCGCGGATAAAGCGCCTACGCAAAAAGGTGTCCCGTACATAAATACCATGGATCACGCGTCCTATTTGACCCCTGCGGGTTAGGGGTATAGAATATGCCCGAGGTAAGTATACCGGTCGTAATATGCGACTAATATGCACAAAGACAATGACGTGCAACTCGATGACTGATCTATGGATATGATGCCTCACTCATCTTCTCCTTCCTTAGGGAATGAGGGGGACATGACATAGAAGGTTACACGGGTTATATCAAATTTCTACCACGATAGTCGGGTTTTTTGCCAATAACTTTTCACTAAAACAAAAATTGAAAATCCGCGTCGGATTATTAAACCAAGCTCCAGACGCGTATTTTATAGATCTCCCCGACATTTTTGGAAGTATTTAAGCAGTTGTATCCTAACGGAAATATTTACCGGGAAAGTTATCAAAAGACGCGTTTTTACCACAGTATCAATAATCCGAGAGAAAACTTGATTATATATCATTTTTTGTGCAAATGAAAATTAATTGATAAATTTTAATTTTAGAATCGTGAATATATCTCAAAATACTGAACCGATTTTTGAATGACTGATGTCATAAATAGGTAATTAAATACCCTTTCATTTGATATGCACATTGGTATATTTTAACCGTTATCTTCATATTTATTTATTTAAACAAATTAATTTATTTAATTTAATTAATTTATTGTAATTAACACCAGTAGTAATTTACTTATTTTGATAGGAGATAAAATTTCCTTTCATTTGATATATAACACGACATATTTAGTTAAGTGCGGTTGCACATAATCGTCTCTGTACTGGTATATACGAGGTGTGTTCAAAAAGTATCGCGAATTTTGTGTTTTTTCAAAAATTATTTATTTATTCATGAATATCTATTTTGTCCCCTTCAAAGTAATCCCCATGAGATATTATACACTTGTGCCAACGGTTTTTCCAATCTTCGAAGCACTTCAAAAAATCATTTTTTTTGTATCTTGTTCAGCTCCTCCTTCGATGCCGTCTTTATCTCGTCAAGAGAAGCGTAACGTCGTCCTTTCATGGGCCTCTTCAGTTTAGGGAACAAGAAAAAGTCACAGGGGGCCAGATCTGGGGAATACGGTGGCTGCGGCATCATTAGTGTGTTGTTTTTGGCCAAAAAGTCGCGCACAAGCAACGATGCGTGAGCAGGGGCGTTATCGTGGTGCAAAAGCCAATTTTTGTTCTTCTTTGCACATCTTCTCGGCCTTCTGAGAACATTTTGTACCACCGATAAATTTTGCTTCGGTCCAAGGTAGCTTCTCCGTATGCCACAGTCAACATTCGGAATGCATCCGCGCACTTCATTTCGTTTTTCACACAAAATGTGATACAGGTTCTTTGATCCATTTTTTTGAATAGGTAAAAATCGAAGACGATCCAAAACACGTGCAAGCAAAGCAATTGTCAACAATTAACTGAACATTCAAAATGGCCGAGCTTGTCGGCATAAGTGAGAGACATGAGTACCAACATAACGCCACAAAAAATTCGAAATTCGAATATACGTAACCAGCGAAAATTCAAAATTCGCGATACGTTTTGAACACACCTCGTATATGCGCCGTTGCACTAAGTTGTATTGTGCTGAAGTACTGTGGGTGGCGTAGTCGGAGTTGGATCGGCCCAGGGTAATTTTTTTTATGCGCGGCTGAAGGCCGCCTACGCAGAAAGGTGTACTGTACAGAAGAACTGTGGATGGCGTAGCCGGTGTTGGAGCTGCCCAGCTTTATTTTTTTAAGCGCATAACCGACTACACAGCACAATACAACTTAGTGCAAGGGCGCATATATATATATCAGTACAAGTACGATTATGTGCAAACTAAATATGTCGTGTTATATATCAAATTAAAGGAAATTTTGTCTCCTATCCAAATAAGTAAATTATAATCGGTGCAGAATTTTGAGATACGAGGTGTGTTCAAAAAGTATCGCGAATTTTGAATTTTCGCTGGTTACGTATATTCGAATTTCGAATTTTTTGTGGCGTTATGTTGGTACTCATGTCTCTCACTTATGCCGACAAGTTCGGTCATTTTGAATGTTCAGTTAATTGTTGACAGCTGCTTTGCTTGCACGTGTTTTGGATAGTCTTCGATTTTTACGCGAAATTCGTACCAAAATTGCTCAATTGTGACCAAAAACAGCATCGCATAAACATGACTCTGTCCGCGACGACCCAAATTTGCTCCAGAGGGTCATAACTGGTGACGAATCGTGGGTTTATGGTTATGACGTGGAAACCAAAGCTCAATAATCTCAATGGAAGCTGCCGCACGAACCAAAACCGAAAAAAGCGCGCCAAGTTCGGTCGAATGTGAAAGTTTTGCTGACAGTTTTCTTCGATTGCAGGGGCGTGGTGCATCATGAGTTCTTGCCGCAGTGAAGAACGGTCAATAAGGAATATTACCTGCAAGTTATGCGCAATTTGCGCAAAGCAATCCGCCAGAAACGCCCGGATTTGTGGAAGAACAAAAATTGGCTTTTGCACCACGATAACGCCCCTGCTCACGCATCGTTGCTTGTGCGCGACTTTTTGGCCAAAAACAACACACTAATGATGCCGCAGCCACCGCATTCCCCAGATCTGGCCCCCTGTGACTTTTCCTTGTTTCCTAAACTGAAGAGGCCCATGAAAGGACGAAGTTACGCTTCTCTTGACGAGATAAAGACGGCATCGAAGGAGAAGCTGAACAAGATACAAAAAAATGATTTTTTGAAGTGCTTCGAAGACTGGAAAAACCGTTGGCACAAGTGTATAATATCTCATGGGGATTACTTTGAAGGGGACAAAATAGATATTCATGAATAAATAAATAATTTTTGAAAAAACACAAAATTCGCGATACTTTTTGAACACACCTCGTATATTCACGATTCTAAAATTCAAAATTTTCACTTTCCCCCTCTAACTCCTATAATATTCATTTGCACAAAAAAAATTATTAGTACCGATGAAAGCAGGAGAAAAAGGAGCACAATGCCCAATTTTTCGTGAGGGGTGAGGAGTTTGTATTGTCCACTTGTTGCATTGTTGTTTTATAGGTTATGGGTGGACAAATTTGCCTATGCCTAAAGATGTACCCATTTGAGATCGGAACTGGGTAATTTGTTGTTTTTGAAACAAAATATTAATTTTGGTACTATTTTAGAAGACGGTTCAATGCCTTATTTTCATCAAAAATTCTCAAGACACTTCTTACGCCAGTATCAATAAGTGATATTTGCAAAAAAATTTGAAATGTTAATGTGGTTGTTGTTACATCACATAAACTTTGAACTCCCTTCACGCAAGTACAGAATGTGTTCTGCGGAGAAATACTGGGGATCGCGTAGACGGTGTGGGACGGCTTAGGGTTATTTTGTAAATAGTGGCCAAAGGGCCCCAACTCAGAAAGGTTTTCTGCACATAAAAAGTATGGATCACTCCCCAAATTTAGGATCGGCCTAGGGTAATTTTTTGTTTTTTTTTTGTAAATATTTTCGAAAATAATGAAAATATTTTTTCTCCTTTCGTTGTTTCGCAAAAATTATGTTTGCATATGTATATGGTTGCCATTAGCAAAAATAAAGAACATAGGTGTCACAGGAATGTAGGTGGTGTCCATCAGTACAGTAAATACACTGCGACAAATAATATGCTTTACATACCTTAATTTTTCGGTTTCGTATTATTGATACCGACGTATCTTTTGATAACATTCCAGATGGTTTTGAACGTGTTTGAGCAGTTTCTTGCGGTCGTATACCAAACAGTTAATTGTGTTCATTTCACATTATCTACAAACTGTACAATTTTTACTTTGTCTTTCGGTACGGAACGTAGTAAAGATCATTGATTTCATTTAACAAACTTGGGCAGAAATACATACTTTTACCTAAAAGATTGTTGATATACTCGTATATATGGTGTTATTGGGCAATATAGCCGGTTCCCCTCTTCTATATATATTTATCAAAGTTTGTTTAAACTGTATATCAATGTAAAAAATTACATTATACGAGTACAACAAATATAGCAACCATATCCATATGTAAATTTTACAGTGAGCCGACGACATAGTATATCTCTACTAGTAGCGCAACTAACACACGCACAGTTCTCGACACATTTGAAGAAAACTGTAAGATTTTATAAGCAAAATATTAAAAAGGCATAAACCTAGCATATTTCTGAATATATATTATTTGTTGTTACAAGAAGAAATTTTTATATTTTAATCTAGTTTTTTGTAATTTTTTTAACCTTAAATTAAAGTTTAAGCCCTTTTTTTAAAGCATTTTAGTGTGTTTAAATACAACCGTGTGCATATACCTAATGGCATTGCGTTTTTGTTCATATTCGTATTTGCCATGTCATTGTTTCCTAATACGTAAACAATAGTTGTGGCAAGCAGAGATTTTTTAAATTGCAATATTTTAATATGTTTATTTATGTTGTGTGTGAATATATGAAAAAGTAACTCGAGTCAAGCATGAATATTACGGCCTCCCCTACATCGCCGACTAGCATCAAGATCACCACAAATGTGAATGCTGTCTCCACAAATAAACAACGCAGATCTTCTACTGCATCAAAACAATCAAACTCATCCTCAGGAAGTTTTGGTGGATCCAGTAATGTCACATTGAGTGGTGTTGGCGTGCCTGCTACCAGCTCATCAAGTTCAACAACAGTCAATATGAGTAAATCAATGCATGATTTTTGGTCACTGATGCCCGTTTTTACATCCGAACCTGGCTTACGGGTAACAGCCAGCTTTTTAACACCCTCGAAACAGATTTCGGGCTTACTTTAAGTTCTCGAGCAATTTTTTTGAAAGCCCACTGAGGGTGGTCTTGAAAACTTTTAACAATAGTTTTTCGTACTTCCAATTCGATTGCCATTTTTATATGAACTACAGCATTTAGCGAAAATATTTTTGTTGAAGCAAGAAGCTTTTATCTTGCTGACGAAAAAATAATTTTGATATTTTGGGGGTGTATAATTGCACGAGATAGGCGATAGCGAAAATTATAAAACCGGTCCGCTTAATGTGAGCGATAATAATATTCTGATTTGTTCAAAGTCAATTATGTATTTACAAAGCATAAAGAAAAGATGAGCGAAAGAGATTTAGTACAATGGTAAGTAATTGTAGTGTGTGTGTGTGTGTGTGTATGTTTGTATTACAAGGGCAGGTAGTGTTCTGTTGTGTAGTTAGTGTACTTAGATTTAAGTTATTGAGTAGCGATAAATAGTGGTGCAGGGTGTCCCATAATTGTACGGACACAGTGACTTGCATGTTTGATCCAACATCCCGGCCCCGTTGAAAGTATCCACTTTCAAGAGCCTGGCAGTACTGCAGTTTTGTGTATAGGTCGGCAGCAATTTCCATTGGCAGTGCTAAGATGCACAACACGGACTTGACCATCTCGTCCTTGTACGGTTGACTCTACTCGGACAAGCTTCCAACGTTGCGGTGGCAAATTATCATCATGTATGAGGACCAAGGTTCCTTCTGTGACATTGGGTAGAGGCTTGGTTCACTTGACCCGTGATCGTAATTCGTTTATATAATCTGGGGTAGTCGCTGTTGGTGGGAATTCCACTCCGGCTTCAGAAAGTGCTTTTATTAAGTCTCGTTTTGGATTAGTCATCTTTATATTATGTTGGTTAAATTAATTTGGTTTTCAGTGAGAATGATAGGTCCACTCCACACCTGAGATGTAAACTTCGATTTTTGTTTGGTCGTTTTGACGATGTTAATTGATTATATAATAAAACACGTCTTTCTCGTTTTCTCAATTTTCCGGAAGTCCTCTTCCTCTTTCTTTATTTCCTCTTTTTCGTGTCGTGTAGTTGGCTGTGGTTTACCACCCGTGTGTTCAACAATAATCATCTTAATTCTAGATTGAGCAGGGTTGCATTTGCTGCTTTACAATATATAGTTGAGTAATTTAGGGTCGCTTTCATAAAAGTCGGTTCACACTAAACGGCGGGTAATTTGACAACTAACCGAAAAAATCAGTCCATTAAAGACCGGTAATCATTAAAAGGAGATGGCAAAAACAGTCCTTAGGAATGTTTGAAAGTCCACCATCAGAGCCACCACTCCTTCAGGTTCGGTCAATATTTCAATAAAAAAAAATTGTATTTGATGGACATATGCCAACAACATAGTTAGACTTATAATATATAATGGTTACTCTAACTCAATGTACTCAGTAAGTGAAAATATGTCCACCGTTTGGACATGTTTGCCATTTTGTAATTTTTTGGTTATTAGTATATAGGCAGTGCTTTTTGTAATTCATTTACCGGGAGAAAATTACAAATTGAATTTAGCAATTCCGGCTCAACGACGCATCTTCCTATTTCGACACTGCTTTCTTTTTGATCCGAAATTTTGAACTATAAGGCGGCCATGGCTGCTTGGGAGTCTCGTTTTAATATTGGAGTTTTATGAACAGTAAAAATTTACATTTATTATAAACACTTAGGGTTCTCAGGATTTTAGGATGCATCTAAATACCCGACCGAAAATAGAGGTCATGAATACCTTTAATCTCATTTTGATTATGGAATTTTACAAAAAAAAAAGTAGAAGTTTGATTTCGCATAAAAAAAAAATTTTGAATTATGTGAATAAGGTACTTTTGAACATCATTTCTATAATGGAGTAAAAATTTTAATTTTGAACTATTGTTCGTGTTACATATGTTGAAAACAAATATTTTACGATACATCTAAATAACCGACTGAAAGTAGTGGCCATGAATCCCTTTGAATCTCATTTTCAAAAATTATTGCGTTTTTAGAAGAAATTTAAATTTTGGATTATGTGAACAGCAGCGACTTTGGATGCTTTTGAATCTCATTTTTATAATAGAGTTCTTTAAAAAAATTTAGCTTTTATTGTGTTTTCCCTAAAAATTTGAACTATTCCTTGCAATAAAACGCGCGAAATTGGTATTTTTTTTTTAAGATTTTGGTACAGTTCAGTATAGCGAAGGTCAACTCTCACTAAAAATCAAATTGGACAAACGCGCCGACGCCGGTGTATACTTTAACTCAATTTGCTTAATGAGTAAGAGAATGAAAATATGTCTACCTTTTGGAGAGCAAATGAAATATGAGTTGGACGCACCGACGCCACTACTGTAACTCAATATGCTCAATGAGTGAGAGAATGAAAATATTTCACGGCAATATTCATCGCATACAGTTTTCTTTATTTATGTGTGGACTTACATTTATTTATCATATTTTTGAAAAATAAGTTCCAAAAAATTAACTAGTCGCTACATAAGTCGAATTAAATACAAAATATTCTAAATCCAAAAAATGTATGTTACAAATTCCCATACTCAGTTTATTCATTTTTCAGAGAGTGGCACAAATGAGAAATGTTATAAAAAAATTTTGCATTTTGACAGCGCTCTCTTGAAACAAAGAGTCTCAAATCTATTTATCTATCGCTAACATAAAGGAAACGTAGCATTTAGGCGAGGTCTGATAAAATTTTGTCGAGGCGCTTGACATTTATAAATGCTTTGAGAGCATATTTGCGAAACCCGCTATGGAATTTTTGCACAAAATTACTGAAATAAACGATAAAGCAAATAAGACCAAGACTAAGCTGGTATATTGCCTGCTAGCTTTGAGGAGATACACCGCAGAGATTTGGAACATTTTACAAAAGTGTGCGAATGTTTTCTATGCTCTTGGCATTATTAGGGCCGTTAACTCAATGTCTGATTAACTGCTTAATCAAGACTTTATCGGAGGTTGGCGGAAAAACCATTCACTCAATGTCTAATTATCGACAATCCCCTGATTATCTTCCGATAAAAGTTATCAAAGGATGGACCTCTGATTATGTGCTTAGCAAACCAAAAAGTGTCAGCTGAAAGTAAAAATATGATTTTGTGATAAATTGTTTTGTTGTCAAACTTTGAGAGTAATGGAGTTTAAAAATGTAATAATATCCATATAAAGATATATCACAATTGAAATTTGTACGCCAAAATGATTCGTTTAAAATGGTAAACAAGAGCAGCTGTCACTTTTCATGCGTTCACAATGCAACTTTTCTGAATTTTTTCCCAAAAACGTTCACAATGACCAACTTTATCATGATAACCTTATCAGACTTTTGTGTAAACGAAAATGTCATTCTGAGGCAAGCCAAGATCAGGTTATCATGTGATGAAGTTTATCATAACCAGCCATTGATTAAACGGCCCTTAGAAAGGCGCCTTATTAAAACTTCACACACGACATCGATATCTGCCACTTGCAGACTATTCCTGACTTTCACGTGAGGCTGCAACATAAACAAACGTTCGTCGGGCAAGTCGTGTATAATTTTGCTCTTAGAATTTCTGCATAAAAATGTTGGGGCTATTCAACAATTGTTAACAATTGTCACATATGCGGGATAGAGACTCCGCAAACTGATTGAGAAATTGGGTAATTGCTTACGACAGCCACCGAATGCGAAAACAAGTCCAAAACTGTCGCGAGAGGTATCAAGAGACGCGTATCGGTCCCAGGAACCATAATATGGATGCGGAGGTCAGTCATTTTTTAGTAGTTTGCAAGATATTTGCAAGCAAAGTTAACAATTTTCTATAATTTATATGTGATTGTTGTAGGCACAGATATAGGGTGTGCCGAAAATTGCAAAAGTGTGTTCTGCGCAGAAATACTAGGGATCGCGTAGCCGGTGTTGGACCTGCTAAGACTTATTTTTTTGAAGCGCGGATAAAGCGCCTACGCAAAAAGGTGTCCCGTACATAAATACCATGGATCACGCGTCCTATTTGACCCCTGCGGGTTAGGGGTATAGAATATGCCCGAGGTAAGTATACCGGTCGTAATATGCGACTAATATGCACAAAGACAATGACGTGCAACTCGATGACTGATCTATGGATATGATGCCTCACTCATCTTCTCCTTCCTTAGGGAATGAGGGGGACATGACATAGAAGGTTACACGGGTTATATCAAATTTCTACCACGATAGTCGGGTTTTTTGCCAATAACTTTTCACTAAAACAAAAATTGAAAATCCGCGTCGGATTATTAAACCAAGCTCCAGACGCGTATTTTATAGATCTCCCCGACATTTTTGGAAGTATTTAAGCAGTTGTATCCTAACGGAAATATTTACCGGGAAAGTTATCAAAAGACGCGTTTTTACCACAGTATCAATAATCCGAGAGAAAACTTGATTATATATCATTTTTTGTGCAAATGAAAATTAATTGATAAATTTTAATTTTAGAATCGTGAATATATCTCAAAATACTGAACCGATTTTTGAATGACTGATGTCATAGAATAGGTAATTAAATGCCCTTTCATTTGATATGCACATTGGTATATTTTAACCGTTATCTTCATATTTATTTATTTAAACAAATTAATTTATTTAATTTAATTAATTTATTGTAATTAACACCAGTAGTAATTTACTTATTTTGATAGGAGATAAAATTTCCTTTCATTTGATATATAACACGACATATTTAGTTAAGTGCGGTTGCACATAATCGTCTCTGTACTGGTATATACGAGGTGTGTTCAAAAAGTATCGCGAATTTTGTGTTTTTTCAAAAATTATTTATTTATTCATGAATATCTATTTTGTCCCCTTCAAAGTAATCCCCATGAGATATTATACACTTGTGCCAACGGTTTTTCCAATCTTCGAAGCACTTCAAAAAATCATTTTTTTTGTATCTTGTTCAGCTCCTCCTTCGATGCCGTCTTTATCTCGTCAAGAGAAGCGTAACGTCGTCCTTTCATGGGCCTCTTCAGTTTAGGGAACAAGAAAAAGTCACAGGGGGCCAGATCTGGGGAATACGGTGGCTGCGGCATCATTAGTGTGTTGTTTTTGGCCAAAAAGTCGCGCACAAGCAACGATGCGTGAGCAGGGGCGTTATCGTGGTGCAAAAGCCAATTTTTGTTCTTCTTTGCACATCTTCTCGGCCTTCTGAGAACATTTTGTACCACCGATAAATTTTGCTTCGGTCCAAGGTAGCTTCTCCGTATGCCACAGTCAACATTCGGAATGCATCCGCGCACTTCATTTCGTTTTTCACACAAAATGTGATACAGGTTCTTTGATCCATTTTTTTGAATAGGTAAAAATCGAAGACGATCCAAAACACGTGCAAGCAAAGCAATTGTCAACAATTAACTGAACATTCAAAATGGCCGAGCTTGTCGGCATAAGTGAGAGACATGAGTACCAACATAACGCCACAAAAAATTCGAAATTCGAATATACGTAACCAGCGAAAATTCAAAATTCGCGATACGTTTTGAACACACCTCGTATATGCGCCGTTGCACTAAGTTGTATTGTGCTGAAGTACTGTGGGTGGCGTAGTCGGAGTTGGATCGGCCCAGGGTAATTTTTTTTATGCGCGGCTGAAGGCCGCCTACGCAGAAAGGTGTACTGTACAGAAGAACTGTGGATGGCGTAGCCGGTGTTGGAGCTGCCCAGCTTTATTTTTTTAAGCGCATAACCGACTACACAGCACAATACAACTTAGTGCAAGGGCGCATATATATATATCAGTACAAGTACGATTATGTGCAAACTAAATATGTCGTGTTATATATCAAATTAAAGGAAATTTTGTCTCCTATCCAAATAAGTAAATTATAATCGGTGCAGAATTTTGAGATACGAGGTGTGTTCAAAAAGTATCGCGAATTTTGAATTTTCGCTGGTTACGTATATTCGAATTTCGAATTTTTTGTGGCGTTATGTTGGTACTCATGTCTCTCACTTATGCCGACAAGTTCGGTCATTTTGAATGTTCAGTTAATTGTTGACAGCTGCTTTGCTTGCACGTGTTTTGGATAGTCTTCGATTTTTACGCGAAATTCGTACCAAAATTGCTCAATTGTGACCAAAAACAGCATCGCATAAACATGACTCTGTCCGCGACGACCCAAATTTGCTCCAGAGGGTCATAACTGGTGACGAATCGTGGGTTTATGGTTATGACGTGGAAACCAAAGCTCAATAATCTTAATGGAAGCTGCCGCACGAACCAAAACCGAAAAAAGCGCGCCAAGTTCGGTCGAATGTGAAAGTTTTGCTGACAGTTTTCTTCGATTGCAGGGGCGTGGTGCATCATGAGTTCTTGCCGCAGTGAAGAACGGTCAATAAGGAATATTACCTGCAAGTTATGCGCAATTTGCGCAAAGCAATCCGCCAGAAACGCCCGGATTTGTGGAAGAACAAAAATTGGCTTTTGCACCACGATAACGCCCCTGCTCACGCATCGTTGCTTGTGCGCGACTTTTTGGCCAAAAACAACACACTAATGATGCCGCAGCCACCGCATTCCCCAGATCTGGCCCCCTGTGACTTTTCCTTGTTTCCTAAACTGAAGAGGCCCATGAAAGGACGACGTTACGCTTCTCTTGACGAGATAAAGACGGCATCGAAGGAGGAGCTGAACAAGATACAAAAAAATGATTTTTTGAAGTGCTTCGAAGACTGGAAAAACCGTTGGCACAAGTGTATAATATCTCATGGGGATTACTTTGAAGGGGACAAAATAGATATTCATGAATAAATAAATAATTTTTGAAAAAACACAAAATTCGCGATACTTTTTGAACACACCTCGTATATTCACGATTCTAAAATTCAAAATTTTCACTTTCCCCCTCTAACTCCTATAATATTCATTTGCACAAAAGAAATTATAAGTACCGATGAAAGCAGGAGAAAAAGGAGCACAATGCCCAATTTTTCGTGAGGGGTGAGGAGTTTGTATTGTCCACTTGTTGCATTGTTGTTTTATAGGTTATGGGTGGACAAATTTGCCTATGCCTAAAGATGTACCCATTTGAGATCGGAACTGGGTAATTTGTTGTTTTTGAAACAAAATATTAATTTTGGTACTATTTTAGAAGACGGTTCAATGCCTTATTTTCATCAAAAATTCTCAAGACACTTCTTACGCCAGTATCAATAAGTGATATTTGCAAAAAAATTTGAAATGTTAATGTGGTTGTTGTTACATCACATAAACTTTGAACTCCCTTCACGCAAGTAAAGAATGTGTTCTGCGGAGAAATACTGGGGATCGCGTAGACGGTGTGGGACGGCTTAGGGTTATTTTGTAAATAGTGGCCAAAGGGCCCCAACTCAGAAAGGTTTTCTGCACATAAAAAGTATGGATCACTCCCCAAATTTAGGATCGGCCTAGGGTAATTTTTTGTTTTTTTTTTGTAAATATTTTCGAAAATAATGAAAATATTTTTTCTCCTTTCGTTGTTTCGCAAAAATTATGTTTGCATATGTATATGGTTGCCATTAGCAAAAATAAAGAACATAGGTGTCACAGGAATGTAGGTGGTGTCCATCAGTACAGTAAATACACTGCGACAAATAATATGCTTTACATACCTTAATTTTTCGGTTTCGTATTATTGATACCGACGTATCTTTTGATAACATTCCAGATGGTTTTGAACGTGTTTGAGCAGTTTCTTGCGGTCGTATACCAAACAGTTAATTGTGTTCATTTCACATTATCTACAAACTGTACAATTTTTACTTTGTCTTTCGGTACGGAACGTAGTAAAGATCATTGATTTCATTTAACAAACTTGGGCAGAAATACATACTTTTACCTAAAAGATTGTTGATATACTCGTATATATGGTGTTATTGGGCAATATAGCCGGTTCCCCTCTTTTATATATATTTATCAAAGTTTGTTTAAACTGTATATCAATGTAAAAAATTACATTATACGAGTACAACAAATATAGCAACCATATCCATATGTAAATTTTACAGTGAGCCCACGACATAGTATATCTCTACTAGTAGCGCAACTAACACACGCACAGTTCTCGACACATTTGAAGAAAACTGTAAGATTTTATAAGCAAAATATTAAAAAGGCATAAACCTAGCATATTTCTGAATATATATTATTTGTTGTTACAAGAAGAAATTTTTATATTTTAATCTAGTTTTTTGTAATTTTTTTAACCTTAAATTAAAGTTTAAGCCCTTTTTTTAAAGCATTTTAGTGTGTTTAAATACAACCGTGTGCATATACCTAATGGCATTGCGTTTTTGTTCATATTCGTATTTGCCATGTCATTGTTTCCTAATACGTAAACAATAGTTGTGGCAAGCAGAGATTTTTTAAATTGCAATATTTTAATATGTTTATTTATGTTGTGTGTGAATATATGAAAAAGTAACTCGAGTCAAGCATGAATATTACGGCCTCCCCTACATCGCCGACTAGCATCAAGATCACCACAAATGTGAATGCTGTCTCCACAAATAAACAACGCAGATCTTCTACTGCATCAAAACAATCAAACTCATCCTCAGAAAGTTTTGGTGGATCCAGTAATGTCACATTGAGTGGTGTTGGCGTGCCTGCTACCAGCTCATCAAGTTCAACAACAGTCAATATGAGTAAATCAATGCATGATTTTTGGTCACTGATGCCCCTTTTTACATCCGAACCTGGCTTACGGGTAACAGCCAGCTTTTTAACACCCTCGAAACAGATTTCGGGCTTACTTTAAGTTCTCGAGCAATTTTTTGAAAGCCCACTGAGGGTGGTCTTGAAAACTTTTAACAATAGTTTTTCGTACTTCCAATTCGATTGCCATTTTTATATGAACTACAGCATTTAGCGAAAATATTTTTGTTGAAGCAAGACGCTTTTATCTTGCTGACGAAAAAATAATTTTGATATTTTGGGGGTGTATAATTGCACGAGATAGGCGATAGCGAAAATTATAAAACCGGTCCGCTTAATGTGAGCGATAATAATATTCTGATTTGTTCAAAGTCAATTATGTATTTACAAAGCATAAAGAAAAGATGAGCGAAAGAGATTTAGTACAATGGTAAGTAATTGTAGTGTGTGTGTGTGTGTGTGTATGTTTGTATTACAAGGGCAGGTAGTGTTCTGTTGTGTAGTTAGTGTACTTAGATTTAAGTTATTGAGTAGCGATAAATAGTGGTGCAGGGTGTCCCATAATTGTACGGACACAGTGACTTGCATGTTTGATCCAACATCCCGGCCCCGTTGAAAGTATCCACTTTCAAGAGCCTGGCAGTACTGCAGTTTTGTGTATAGGTCGGCAGCAATTTCCATTGGCAGTGCTAAGATGCACAACACGGACTTGACCATCTCGTCCTTGTACGGTTGACTCTACTCGGACAAGCTTCCAACGTTGCGGTGGCAAATTATCATCATGTATGAGGACCAAGGTTCCTTCTGTGACATTGGGTAGAGGCTTGGTTCACTTGACCCGTGATCGTAATTCGTTTATATAATCTGCTGACCAACGGCGCCAAAAGCGTTGTTTTATGGCGGGGATTATATCATAGCGATCTAAATGCGAGAGATTTCTGTCTTCAAATGAACGTTCGGGTAAGGCGCGCAGGGAAGATCCCACCAAAAAATGTGCTGGAGTAAGTTGCTCAAAGTCGTTGGGATCTGATGACATTGGCGAAAGTGGGCGAGAGTTGAGTATAGCCTCCACTTCGACAGCTACTGTGCTGAGTTCCTCGAATGTCAATCTTGTATTTTCGGAGTCGTGATTTGACTGCGATAGCGATTAGAAGTGTTTCTCTGCACTTGTGCAAATAAACATCAGCGCACCGTTAACTCGCATATCTTTCTCATTGTTTGCATTCACTCTGTGTTTGCATGCATTTTTCTTTGCTATAATTTATTTTTCTTTCTAAAAAAAATAAAAACAATTGACCGTTGAAGTGACCAACAACAAAGGCACCGTTTGGTGCTGAGAGAAAAACAGGAATGACTAACGAAAACAACGATGATCCAGACATACAATGGCAAAGCGTACCAGTGGCTAAAAAACGACCGCATGGTGGTTCACCTCTAATATGGAAAAGACCAGCATTAGTCGATACACCTGGAACATCTAATAGTGCTAACCGCTTTGATCTGCTAAGAGATGACGACAACCTTGACAACGAAAATCATGACAATGCAGCTGCGATGGAAACTACTAATGATGAAATCAATGATAATGTGAACAATAATACTGAAGGTGAAGTCAATGTTAAGCCGCCGCCAATATTTCTTTCTGATGTCAATGATATAAGTGGCATGATGTCATATATTTGTAAGTACATCCAGAAAGACAGCTTCAGCTTTAAATCTCAAAGAGATGGAAACGTAAGGGTTCTAGTTAAGACTGTGAATACCTATAGGCAGTTAGTGGATTCCTTAAGAAAAGATAACATTAAATTTCACACTTACCAGCTAAAGCAAGACAGGGCATTTAGAGTAGTTGTCAAAAACTTGCATTACTCTACTCCCACTGAATTCATCAAGCAAGAAATTGAAAATCTAGGACACCAAGTAAGAAGCGTTAATATAATTAAGAGTCGTATCACCAAGGAGCCCCTAAATATGTTCTTCATTGATCTTGAGCCAAACAACAAAAACTCTGATATATATCGAATTAAATCTATTGGCAATGCTGTTGTCAAAGTGGAACAGCCAAGAAAAGTAAATGGCATAGTACAATGCTTTCGATGCCAGGAATTCGGGCATACCAAGTCTTATTGCACAAAAAGCTACAAATGCGTGAAATGCTCTTTAGATCATCCTACAAATGACTGCCCTTAAAGTAAAGAATTACCTGCGAAGTGCGCGAATTGTCTTGAAAGTCATGCCGCTAGTTATAAAGGTTGCAGGGTGTATCAACAACTGATAGTTCGTAAAGACAGCCCGTTACGTATTAATACACAGCACATAAATACAAATACTATTGAATCAACTACATCTAAAAACATAAACCAATATGACAGTCAGCCCACCTACGCACAAGCGCTTCAAGGCAACCAAGCACTTCAAGGCAACCAAGCGCCTCAAGGCAACCTTGGGTCAAGGGACGCGAATCCATTTGAAAGAATTGAGGCCTTACTTGCCAAGCAATTCGAATTAACTAACAACCTTTTAAATATGATAACTCTTTTAATTAACCAATTATGCAAATAGATCAAATAGATTTACGTATTGCAATATGGAATGCTAATGGTCTTTCCAATCACAAAGATGAAATACAAGTATTTTTGAAGTCAAACAATATTGATATTATATTAATATCTGAAACACACTTTACTAATAGATCTTTTTTTAAAATATACGGCTATGACCTGATTTGTGCAAATCACCCAGATAATAAAGCTCATGGAGGATCAGCAATAATCATAAAAAGCAGTATTAGGTACAGGGTTATGGATAGCGTGAGTAGTAACGCTATACAAGCTGCTTGCATCCAAGTGCAGTGCTTACACTTTCATTTAAGTTTATCAGCCGTGTATTTTCCACCAAGATTCTCTATAAATTGCAAAGAATACTGGGACTTTTTTCAGAAGCTTGGGACGAGATTTATTGCTGGTGGTGATTACAATGCCAAACATCCCTGGTGGGGTTCAAGACTAATTAATCCAAAGGGCAGGCAACTTTATAAGTGCATAACCGATAATAATCTCTCCACGCTATCTACAGGTAAACCAACCTACTGGCCTTCTGATCCTAGGAAGATTCCGGACCTACTAGATTTCATAGTATACTCAGGTATACCCCAACACCAAATAAGTATAGCTGAAAGCTTTGACCTCAGTTCGGATCACTCGCCACTTATTGTAACCTTCAACTCCGTGTCCATAAAATCGAGTTCTCCTTACAAGATTATTACATCGAAGACAGATATTACTGCGTTCAAAAACTGGCTTGAAAATAATATTGATATAAAGGTGTCCCTAAAAACTGGCACGGAAATAGACTTAGTCGTCGAAACGTTGACCAACAAGATACATGAAGCTGGACTGTACTTTACTCCACCTCCAAAAGAAAAGACAAGAAGTAGTGAATTTATATCGGCAGAAATTAGACGATTAATAAAACATAAACGAGCTTTGAGAAAAAAATGGCAAACAAGCCGAAGTCCTGAGGACAAAACAGTGCTAAACAAGGCTAGAAACGAGCTAAAGAAACAACTTGCTGAATTAAGAAACGAATCAACTGCTGAGTTCCTAAAAAATCTTGATCCCTTTACACATGATTTTGAATACACCCTTTGGAGAGCTACGCGATATCTAAAGCGACCTACTAGAAGAAATGTTGCTATTAAAGACAACAATGGAGTTTGGTGCCGGTCAAATGAAGATAAAGTGGAGGCATTTGCGCAACACCTCTATACAGTGTTCCACCCTAATCCTGATGGTAATAGAATAGATGAAGAAATTTCAAACTTCTTAGAGGCACCTTGCCAAATGAGTCTTCCAATAAGCCATATTAGCACAATAGACGTAGAACTAGAGATTAAAAACACTAATAACAAAAAATCACCAGGATATGACCAAATAGATGGAAAAACTTTAAAAACCCTGCCCCAAAAGTGTATTCAACTATTAACGCGTATATACAACGCAATGCTAAGACTAGACCATTACCCAACGCAGTGGAAATGCGCAGAAGTTATCATGATACAGAAGCCCAATAAACCTGAAAACATCACGTCATCATACCGACCGATAAGTTTGCTGGTAACATTCTCCAAAGTATTTGAAAGAATACTTCTGAGAAGAATGTTGCCAGTACTGGAGAAAAACAATATAATACCGGAACACCAGTTCGGGTTTCGAAGAGGTCATGGAACAGTAGAGCAATGTCATCGAATTATCAATCATATTACAGAGGCTCTGGAAAATAAAAAGTACTGTTCAGCAGTTTTCCTAGACATACAGCAAGCTTTTGATCGAGTCTGGCATAAGGGAATTCTATATAAAATCAAGAAAATACTTCCGGCTCCATACTACTTATTACTAAAATCATATTTAACCAACCGGAAATTTTATGTTGTAAATCAAGGCGTAACATCTAATATATACTCCATAAATGCTGGTGTGCCGCAGGGCAGCGTACTGGGTCCGGTATTGTATACAATATTCACTGCTGATTTGCCCGTGATGGCAGATGTAAACATTGCCACGTATGCTGACGATACGGCTATAATTGCAACATCTCTGATACCAGGAGACGCGTCACTGAGTATACAGAAAGAGCTTAATGAAATAGAGAAATGGTTGCACAAATGGAAAATTAGAGTTAACCCCCAAAAATCTACGCATGTAACTTTCACTCTTAGAAGAGGAGACTGTCCTCCTGTTAATCTTTGTGGGACTCAAATACCACAAAATACGACAGTGAAATATCTAGGTGTACACCTCGATAGGAGGTTGACCTGGAGACCGCATATAAATGCCAAAGTGAAGCAACTGAACCAAAAAACAAAAAAGATGTCTTGGCTTTTTAGAAAAAAATCACAACTAAGCCTAGAAAATAAAGTAAGAATCTATAAAGCTATCCTTAAACCGGTTTGGACTTATGCATTACAACTCTGGGGAACGGCAAGTCACTCCAATGTGGAAATAGTTCAACGCTATCAGTCAAAAACATTAAGACTCATAACAGGTTCTCCTTGGTTTGTTAAAAATGAGGAAATACATAAAGACCTCAATATACCTTATGTTAAAGAAGAGATAATAAAATATAGCAAAAAGTATGTTAATCGACTCGACAAGCATTGTAATACTTTAGCCATAAATCTCCTAGATAATAGTCAAAGTACACGAAGACTGAAACGAGTCCATATATTAGATTTATCAGATAAATAGTATAAAATATCCTAACATAAAATAGCATATAATGGTTAGCCTCAGTGGAGACTAAACCATTCCTGTTAAGTACCTAGGTTAAGATTACAAAATTATACCATTTGCTTATTGTCATAAAGATAGATTGCAAATAAAAGTATACAAAAAAAAAAAAAAAAAAAAAAAAAAAAAATATTTTATTTATTAACGCCCGATTTAAAATTCACTTTGCGCTTTTGACTGCGGCTTCCCAAAGACCGCCAAAATGAGGAGCGCTGGGAGGAATAAAATTAAAATTAATAAATTCAGATGAGCAATATTTATAAATTTCTTTCTAAGTATTAGGTTTGAACAAAAATTGTTTAAGTTCTTTTAGTTGATTAGACGCTACAACGAAATTTGTAGCGTTATCGCAAAATATATCGCAAGGCAGTTTTCTGCGACCACCCATTCGCTTGAGAGCGTTGAGAAACGAATGTGTCGAGAGATCGGATACAACCTCAATGTGTACTGCTTTCGTAACTAGGCAAACAAATACAGCCAAGTGCCATTTCATAGGAGCCCTGCCCGGATTCGCAGGTAAGTGTTTATTGGTCCACAGAAGTCGACTCCACAGCGTTCAAATGGATGAGCGGGAGTCAGACGTGTGACTGCCAGTGGTCCCATAACCTGTTGAGCCAGTACAGGCTTGTAGCGTGCACAGTGTACGCAAGATCGAACGATGCGGCATGCCAAGTCCCTGGCGTTAACAATCCAATACTCCAGACGTATCATGGCAAACAATGCTTTGGGCCCGGCATGATAATTTCTAAGATGCACGTGTCGAACGTAGTTTAGCACAAATTGTGAGTTGCTAGGCAGCAGAATTGGGTGTTTCTGAGCGTCTGGTAGATCTGCATAGTCCAAACGACCACCAACTTTGATGAGATCGAATCCGGTTGATCTGTCAATAAAAGGAGTTAAAAATCTGAAATTACTTTTTAAAGATTGATTTTTATTTAAAAGTATAAGATCTTCAGAGAAATGGAGTAATGGTATATACTGGTTGATTTCTGCACGAATTGTAAAATCTAAATAACCAGACGTTAGCAACGGGAGTATGAGCTGATGTCATTAATGATGTCGAGAATATAATTTGTGTCCTTTATGATTGTTAACACTGTTTTGCGTTTTTCAGCGTTAACAATGTCCATGTCGAGATTTACTGCTTCCTTACTCGATGGCCATTTGAACTGGTCTTGCAGCAAAAATTCTGGGCCGGAGAACCAATTTGACGCCTCAAGTTCTGATGTGGAACAACCTCGGGAATCAAGGTCCGCTGGATTGTCTTTCGTTGGTACATGCCTCCAATGTGCACCCGCTGTAAGTTCTTGTATGTCCGATACTCTATTTCCGACGAATGTTGATAGCGTAATAGAGTGTTGTTTAAGCCAATGCAGGACTAGTTTCGAATCAGTCCAAAAGTAAGTAGTTACGATTTGGTTCGAGAATATGTGTTTTATTTTGGCGTAGAGACAAGCTAAGAGATGAGCACCGCAAAGCTCGAGTTTGGGGAGGGACTGTTTCTTAACTGGCGCTACTATAGACTTTGATGTAAGTAGTTGAACTTCGATATTTCTATCGGGGTCTACAGTGCGTAGATAGAGCGAGCAGCCATACGCTCGAAATGATGCGTCGCGAAATCCATGAATTTGCACAATACCTGCGTTGGGCTGCAAACAATAACGTGATACTTCAAGTGATGAGATTGCTTTCAAAGCTGATCCAAGCTTGATGGACATGTTGGGGTACAGACTCATCCCAGTCGAGTTTTAATAGCCATAACTCTTGTAGAATGATTTTTAACAATGGCGATAGTAATCCACGCTGGCCGCTGTGGTGTGAATGTAGTGTTGCCGGCCTACACCGAAGGTCCATGGTTCGAGCCCTGGTACAGGTAACATCAAAAGTGATTTGAAAAAAAAGTTTTTCAAAACGGGGTCCCCCTCGGCAGTGGTTTGGCAAACTCTCCGAGTGTATTTCTGCCATGACAGGCTTCTCAGCAAAAATTCGTCTCCTTTGTAGATGCCGTTCGGAGTCGGCAAAAAACTGTAGGTCCCACCAATTTGTAGGGAAAATTCAAATCGGCACACCACAAATTGGAAAAGAAGCTTGGCGCAAAAATCTCTTAGGAGGTTTATGATGATATACCTGTTGTATATCGCGCCATAGAGAGAGATAGTAATCCAAGTGGGTCGAATAGAGTTGAAGCAATAGACAATATGGTTCGCTTGGTGACTGTATCCGTTTCTATTTCGGGTTGAAATGTGAACGAAAACACGTCAGTACGTTGATGCCAAGTTAACCCCAGTGTACTGGTAACAAAATCGTCGGTAACGTTAATTTCCTTTGCAGCTTCACTCTCCATAAAGTCTGGGTGATTTGAATGCCATTTAGATAATGGAAATTGCAGCAGCTAACTCGGCGGCTCCGCATAGGAAATCGTCCACATAAAATGATGATTTTACTGCTGATGCGCCGATTGAAAAATAAGTCATGTACTGATCTGCCAAGTAATGAAGGCTACGTATTGCGAGATACGGGGCTGAGGCTGTGCCATATGTGACCGTATTAAGCTGATATGTCTTGAGATCTAGGTCATTCATAAGTACTTGCGAAAACGAAGTAACAGCAAGTATAAATCTTCTTGAATAGTTGGTCCCACCAACAAAATGTCGTTCAATGATGTTTGCGATGATGTTCGACACAATGCGTCAAATACCACTCGAAGTTTGGTCGATGTACTGCTGGGTTTGAGCACGCAGTGATGGGGTATATAATAATGTGGTTCATTAATTTTTGGATGTTCTACGACGGACATATGACCAAGGCTTTCATATTCTTCCATAAACGAAATGTATTGAGGGTGAATTTCGGGTGAATGTTGAAGACGTTTTTCAAGTGCGAGAAATCTTCGACGAGCGATCGTCTTTGAATGGTAAACTAACGATTATCCGACCAGTGCTATCACGTTGTGTGGTTTTTACGAAGTGATCGTCACAAATACGGTGATCCGGTTTTGATGATGCGTCGATGGTTTCCTACTTCCATAGGCGTTGTAGATTCTCCTCGATGGAATTTTCGCTTGACATTAAACAAGCTGATGTTGCCACGTCATGCTCACCACGATACCTTCCGGAGACGACCCAACCAAATAATGTTTTTTGAAGAGTAGGTAGATTTGGACCAAGACGAATTTGGCCTACAGCAAGTGCTTCGAAGAATGCCTCCGTTCTAAGTAATAAGTCGATACGACGTGGTTTGAAGAAAGTCTCGTCGGCCAGTTTCGTATTGGCTGGCAAATTCTAAGCAGAAGTATCAATATCATTATCGGGTTGGTATGCAATGTGAGACGGGACTCCAAACTGCAGTCACGTGTAGTGGTACGTGACTTTAAATTCGTGAGGGATTCACCAATGCTGCGAATGCCGATGTGATGTCTTCCTCGACGGAGGTGTAGTTTTTGTGCAAAGTCGTCAGTGATGCAGCTGACCTGAGAACATGAATCAAGTAGATCTCTTCCAAGTTTGTACATACCTGTGGAATCTTGCACTAAAACCATAGCTGTAGCCAGGAGGTCTGCTTGACGAATTCGGTGTAAACGACGGTGGTTGCCATGAAGTTCGAGGAGCTTGCAATGAATTGGTTGTAGTAGTTGGCGTTTGAGGCGTAAAAGGTACCTGTGAAGTTGTCGATGATGATTGTGGAGTGATTGCACGTTGAAAATTGTTGTCGTCATGCAGTAGGGTATGGTGTGTCCGATTACAGGTGTGGCACCGATGTTTCGAAGGGCACTGAGCCATGCTGTGACCGCTACCCAAGCACTTAATGCATAAATCGTATTTCTTGTATATTTCGAACCGCTGATTCGTATTTTTCTCCAAAAATTGTGGACAACCTGTTAGCTTGTGTTTTGAGCTAGAGCAGAGGACACAGTTCGATTAAGTCACTGCAAAAGACGAGTGATGATTATGGGAATTCAAACGATTAGTTTTTACAGGTTCGGGTTTCCGATTGTCTGACGAGTCAGATGAATGTAGAAATTGAGAATAACGTTCCAATACTTCGGTACATTGGGACCAGTTAGGAAGGGATTTGTAATCTAGGGACTCATTCCACTTTTTGCGGGCTTGTTGATCACACTTGCCTATAACGATGTAGATGAGCATTGCCTGTGCGATGTTGGTACTTGTACCCAATGACTGCAAGGAGCTATAAATGGCTGACGCCTTGTTTACCAAACTACGCAATTGTTGAGGGCTTGTCGACAGGTTGCAATGTGAATAGGGAAGCTATGCCCTCCAAGAAAATGAGATCTGGGTTATCGAACCGTTCTTTAAGTCTATCTAGAGCCTTTGGGTAATTTTCACTAGTGACTTGAAAAGCCTTGACAGTTTCTAGTGCTGGCCCTTTTAAACGCGAGAGAAGATATAAAATTTTTGAATATTCGAGAGTCGGGTCTCGCGAGCGATAAGTTGGGTAAACGATGTTATGAAATTTCGATAATCTGCATAACCACCATTAAATGTTGGAAATGACAATCGCGGTAGATGGGATGATTGAACAACAGGGGCTGCTGGAGGGGTTTGCGGAAATTGCATGGTGCTATTTGGATCAAATCCTAGCTGAGATTGAATGCTTACTTTTACTCCTACGAAAGTATTCTCCAAATCAGCGCGGCCATTGTCGGTGGCATCTAAATCTTCAATTTCGTCTTGAACAGATAAGGCTTGCTTGAAGTAGCATTCTAAAATTCCTAACCGGCACTGTAACTCAGCATTAAACAGCTTTTCATCTGCATCCTTATTTGCTTCTACTATTGATTTAATGCGTGAAATATTTCGCTTAATATTAGTGCGCTTACGCTTGCACTCTTCTAACGACATTATTTTTTGGGGGGTATGCTCTACTTATTTACTGCTGGCTTAGCGAACTGCAAAGTGATGACAATAGCTACCGGCGGTCAACCAATGACGCTAACAACGGCAGCAACGAAAACGAAAATGTGAGCAGCACAAAGCAATATGCGCGGGCAGAGAAATCTTAGCGAGAGCACCAAATGCAATAGCAGCTGAATGCAACTGGTGCTGGCAGGAAGGTAGATAAATGGCGATAAACGAAAATAGCGACGGCAGATTAGCAGCGACGAAAGTGACAGTGGCTAATGAAAGCAGCGCAGTGGGCTGCTAGCAAAAAATACGAATTTGACTTAACGGGAGGAGAAACCAGATCACGCAAGTTTAGGGGACAACAACAATGACTGGGTAAAGGGCGAATGAACTTTGCGTTGTACGGGAAATCAGGGAACTGTATTTTTTTTTCGAAAATTTCATGCATACATACCAAGTGATGAACCTTTGTTTTACCGTACGTATATATGTATCAGCAAATTGTGGTTTTTCCAACCGAGGACTTTAATAGTTACCGCAACAATGTGATTTCCACGACTTTTGCAAATATTCCCAATGCCTTGTTGTCCAAATTTTCCCAATATGTATGATCTCCGAGAGGTTGATTGTTGTTAAGCGAAAAATTTGTATGTTTTGCGAACGATAATTAACTTTAACGAAACCGATTTTATTTAATGTTTTGAAACTATTTAGTTTGCAAATAAACACTTCACAAATTGCAATTATACAGTGCCCCACGTTGGGCGCCAAAAATGTTGAAGCAAGAAGCTTTTTTCTTGCTGACGAAAAAATAATTTTGATATTTTGGGGGTGTATAATTGCACGAACGAAAAAAGATAGGCGATAGCGAAAATTATAAAACCTGTCCGCTTAATGTGAGCGATAATAATATTCTGATTTGTTCAAAGTCAATTATGTATTTACAAAGCATAAAGAAAAGATGAGCGAAAGAGATTTAGTACAATGGTAAGTAATTGTAGTGTGTGTGTGTGTGTATGTTTGTATTACAAGGGCAGGTAGTGTTCTGTTGTGTAGTTAGTTACTTAGATTTAAGTTAATGAGTAGCGATAAATAGTGGTGCAGGGTGTCCCATAATTGTACGGACACAGTGACTTGCATGTTTGATCCAACAATTTCCAAACAGAATTTTTCTGAGAATTATTTCTAATCATACTACGAAAAGATACTCAATCAAATAATTTAGAAAAAACTTGTTGAATAAAATAAAGGTGACATTTTTTTCAAACGGACTCCTTCTACATAAGTGTATACAAAAAACAAGGAAGGAAGTCTAAGTTCGGGTGGAACCGAACATTATATACGATCTATTATGTCTGCCCAACTTACGCAGGTCTATTTGAACACTTTCAGTTCGTCTTTGCGTTCAAATAGACAGACGGACAGACAGATAGACGTATCGAGAACCGGACATGCCTACATCGACTCAGCTCATTTCAGTATACGTACAAACATTTCATATTCATGAAACGCAGGAAAATCAAAAAAGATATACAACTTCGCTTTTGCAGTGGGGTATTAACTACTTGCCCGGATATTTTACTTTTCATCCTAAACGTTTTGATATACATTAATAAATATATATCTCCATTCGTTTATGCCGAATGAAGTAGTATACCTTGTGTGCGTAACAAAAATAGATATATAACAAGTAAGGAAGTTTAAGTTCGGGTGGAACCGAACATTATGTACCTAGTAGTGATCTATTATGCCTACCCAACTTACGCAGGTCTATTTTAACACTTTCAGTTCGTCTTTGCGTTCAAATAGACATACGGACAGACAGATAGACGTATCGAGAAACGGACATGCCTACATCGACTCAGCTCAGCCTCCTGCTCATTTCAGTATACGTACAAACATTTCATGTTCATGAAAGGTATGAAAATCAAAAAAGATATAAAACTTCGCTTTTGTAGTGGGGTATTAACTACTTGCCCGGATATTTTACTTTTCATCCTAAACGTTTTGATATACATTAATAAATATATATCTCGATTCGTTTATGCCGCATGAGGTAATATACCTTGTGTGCGTAACAAAAATAGATATAAAAAAGGGTGTATTTCATTGGCGCAAAAGAACTCAACCGATCTTTATGAAATTTTCACAATATATACTTGGGTTCACTGGGTACAGCATAGACAGTATATAACTTTGGAACAGTAGTCGGAGCCACGCCCCCAGGCTATATAAAGTTTCAATTCGTCATAACTCTGAACTTTTTTGGTCTAAATGAATGAAATTTGGATATATGTGTCACTTAGACAATATCTACATAATTTTTCAAAAGTGGGCGGAGCAACGCCCACATATTTTGTGTTTTGTTTTGCTCTCAAACCTTCACGATAGGTTCAGGAGTTCGCTGGGCACGACACAGTCTGTAAATAGCTTTTGGAAAAGCCCCCAGGTTATATAAAGCTGCAGTTGGGTATAGTTAGGAGTTGATTTGGTTCAAGTTAATGACGTTTCTTATATAGATGTGTTCTGTGTTCTAGATACATTTAATGTTTATGAAAGTTATGAAAATCGAAAAAGATATATAACTTCGCTATTGCAGTGGGCTATTAATACGGGCCCGAATATTTTGCTTTTGTGTTTTCCGATTTGGCTAATTTTTGGCAGGAGTATAATACATACTACTGAGAAGCAGCTGACCAATTTTTATTGAAACATCAAAATTTAATTATAAGCAATCGCTTTTGAAAATAGCAGAAATTTTATGCTGAAAAGTGGGCGGCGCCACGCCTACTTCTTCAAAATTGACAATTTTTTTTTGCGGTCGAGTTTGCCTTAAAAAGCTTATTATGTGTGCAAAATCTGATTGACATAACTTGCTTGGTTGTAGAAATATCGCTTTTTAAATTTTAGAAAAAAATTTTTCAGAACTATGTTAAAAAACTGGGCGTGAACATTAAACGATTTCGCCTATGTTTACAGCAAACAGTTACTTTGATACATATATAGAACATTATCACCAAATTTCGTTTCGCCAAATCAATTTTGGCGGAGTTATGGCATAAAAAGTTTTGTGAAATAGTCCACTATAAAAGAGGCGGGGCCACGCCCAATTTCGAAAATTTTAAGTTTATGAATTTCCTTGTTTACGGAAACTTTAAAAGTGAAATATAAATGTTGTAAACCTATTTGACGCAAATTTATTGCCTATTTACGATCCTCTTCAAAATCTTTCATATAAAAGTGGGCGTAGACCTTAACCGATCCCGCCCATTTTTTCCTGGAACATTCCTTGCATACCTGGAAACCTGAATGCTGAATTTCGTTTCGATATCCTGAACGGTTTTTGATTTATGATTAATATTATTTCTAAATTTGACTTAAGCAAAAGTGGGCGGTGCCACGCTCATTTTAAAAAATTTCTTTAAAAATTTATTTTATGCCTCAATCTCGATGTAGTCACCAAATTTTATCTTTATAGGTGTGTTTTGTACTGAGTAACCATTATTTTGTGTGTTTGCGAAAATATTATATATATAGAAAGTGGGCGTGTCTATGGTCCGATTTCGCCCATTTTAAATAGCGCTCGGAGATGAACCCGCATACCAAATTCCATTAAGATATCTCAAAATTTACTCAAGTTATCGTGTTCACAGACGGGCGGACGGACAGACATGGCTTAATCAATTTCTCTTTTCGTCCTTAACATTTTGACATATGTAAGTCAATATCTATCTCGATCCGTTTATGCTGTTACGTACTGCCGTTAAGCGACTAAAGTTTATATACCTTGTGTGCGTAGCACTACTAGTTATAATTATGAGTCGTTTTGAAAATAAAGTGCTTATATATAAGAAATGGTACTTTATTTGCCAATTTCCATTTAGTGCACGCTCATGCTTTTCATCAATGCACAAACACAAACTATCACTTTCTTACGCCACTTTCACTGTAAAAAATTCGATATATATAATTTGAATTATAAATTCCACCGATTTTCATTGTAAAAATTAGTTTTAAGCACCACAGCATAACCAACGCTCTCTCAAGTAAAAAAGTAGAAAAAAATTGCGACCCTTCGCACCCAAATCAATTGAACGGTGAAAATCGTCACTCAACTGCGACTACGAAATCCGGTAAAAGTACAGTACGCATTTAAAAAAAAAGGACAATATACTATGGAAACTAAGGTTGAAGATATGCCTTAACTTTAAATTTAAGGAGCATTGAACTTAAAAATTGCCCTAAAACTGAAAATACTGTAACTATGGCTTTTAATTTAAGGCTTAGATGCAAAATGAATTTAGTACTTTAACTTTTGGTACTATTTTGGTCAGTGACTATTTTGATTAAAGGTAAATTTTTCCATATGGAACAAAAGGGTTAAAACAAGAATATTAAGGTTGATTAATGACTCTATCGGAAAGTTTATAGCAAAAAAAATCCTTGTATCAAAATAAATTGACTTGTAGACTATTTCATGAAAACATAAAGCGTAGTAGATTTGGATTAAAGTGAAGTAGGTATTAAAATTTACTGCATTTTTGTTCAGGTCCGAACCCTGAAGGCACGCGTCCGTTGGCGCGCAAAATTAGGAAGGTTCACACCACTGGGTTTGGGTTAGGAGACGCATGAAACTCCTCATACATGATCATTGACTATTATATTCCGATCTACAGGTTTAGGTAAAATAGCAACTAATGAGATTACAGCCGCCTCAAAGACCCACTTAAACTCAATTTATAATGCTTTCATGAATTAATTAGGACTTATTCGACATTTGTTCTGGAAATATAGCTTTTACTCGTGGGCGACAAAATCTTTATCGCCGAAGGCTAACCGTCGAAACCGAATGTCAAAGTCAGGGATCAGTACAGGGTTCCATGTGTCTCCTTCCCTGTTTAGGTTGGCATCTTGTAGGAGCTTCTTTCATGTTGGTGGTTACCGCCAATTTTTACACTTTGTGTGACATATTTACTAGCACGCGTTTACATACAAATGAAAATGTCATTGAATTTTAGTGTACTCGTGCTCCTTCCACTTGACTAAATACTTTGATATAAGAAAAAAACACCTTTTGGACTTAAATTGTACATTTCCCTTAATTTGACATTTTCAGGCACCCTGGATTACCCGCAATTTAACTCTGGCCACACCAGATACCCGCCAAACACTTGTTTGTCTGGTGCCTTTTCCACTCTATGGGATTGGTGCCTTTTCCAATCTATGGGAATATTTGGTGATGCCACTTCAGCAAAATCAAGCACTTTCACGTAGCTAAATGCCAATGGTGAATCAAGACTGTTAATTTACCTAACCAGCCGCAGTGAGTCGATTGAACCAAATAAAAATGACTATCATTTGAAAGTAAACCATAACACAGGGATGATGCAATAATCTATCCTTCGTAAGCAAATGTAAAACAACACATTAATGATGCCGCAGCCACCGTATTCCCCAGATCTGGCCCCCTGTGACTTTTTCTTGTTCCCTAAACTGAAGAGGCCCATGAAAGGACGACGTTACGCTTCTCTTGACGAGATAAAGACGGCATCGAAAGAAGAGCTGAACAAGATACAAAAAAATGATTTTTTGAAGTGCTTCGAAGATTGGAAAAACCGTTGGCACAAGTGTATAATATCTCATGGGGATTACTTTGAAGGGGACAAAATAGATGTTAATGAATAAATAAATAATTTTGGAAAAAACACAAAATTCGCGATACTTTTTGAACACACCTCGTATTTAGTTTCTCCCACTGTTCCGTTTTTTTTTTTTTGAACATCCTGGTCAACAACTTGGAGTGCATCATTTTCACTTAAAAGTGCTTTAACGCGAAATTTCCATATGGAATATTCTTCATATCGAATGGTTTAATAGTGCGCTTACCTTTCTCCATCTTTATAAATTGTATTGATACTTTTTTGCAGTTTCTAGGCATGGACTGGCCCCATAACCTTTCAAATATTAATGAATAGAACACCAAACCAGGACACCGCAATCCTCAAAACAATCTTGTCCAGCAACCAGAACACCACTGCCAGCAACTCCAATCCATCAGAAACAACAACAGTAACAAGAACTCTTTGTCCAGCAACCACCTTATTCTCACTATAAATTCAATGTCAAAATACTTTGTACACACTTGTACAAACACAATAAAAAAATATATGTTTTGTTTTAATATAGAATAGTTTTTTTAATTATATTCTTTTAATTTCTCTTATTTTCTTAGATGCACTTGTCACACCGGCGTTATGTATGTATCGAATGAACACATTTTTGAATTTAACAACTTATGTTAAACTTAACATTCAAAAGGAAATGAATTTTACATTTTGCTTACGACATAAGGATAGATTATTGCATCATCCCTGTGTTATGGTTTACTTTAAAATGATAGTCATTTTTATTTGGTTCAATCGACTCACTGCGGCTGGTTAGGTAAATTAACAGTCTTGATTCACCATTGGCATTTAGCTACGGGAAAGGGCGTGATTTTTGCTGAAGTGGCAGCACCAAATATTCCCATAGAATGGAAAAGACACCAATAACGGAATTTTTAATTTCCAGACAAACAAGTGTTTGATGTGTTCTTGGTGTGCCCAGAGTTAAATTACGGGTAACCCAGGGCGCCCGAAAGTGTCAGACAAAAGGGAAATGGGCAATTGGCATCAAAAACGAGTACAAAGTATGTACGGAATAAACAATGCCGTTTTTGTAATGCAATATCTCGAACACCAACACATTGCCAAAACCACCAAAGTGAAAGATACGCCCCCAAAAATGCCATATTGACCAGGGTGGGAGACACATGGAATCCTGTCCTGATCCCTGACTTTAACACGACTGACATCAAATTTTCAACGGAACGCGAGTAAAACTATGTATATTGCCAGAATACATTTTAGCAGCAAATGGCAATCCATTATTAGTAAATTTGAAAAGTATTGTAAAATTAGACTTAAATGAGTTTAAAGCGGCAGTGTTTTGTTACTATGTGCTTTATTAACGAAACCTTTAGAGCGGAATATTATTGTCAATGGCTAGGTCGGATGGGGAGCTCCATGTGTCTCCTACTCCAAACTCAGTAACGTGGGGTCCCGCGGACCACCAAGGGAACACACCAAATGCATGGTCTAGAACCTTCTTATTTTGCGCGCCAACGAAAGCGTGCCTTCAGGGTTCGGACTTGATCAAAATTTCAGTAATTTTAATACCTACTGCACTTTACTAAAATCTACTACGCTTTATGCTACCTTAGAATAGTTCCAAACTCTGATTTATTTTGATAAGTGATGTTTTTTCTTAACTATAAACTCTCCTATAAAGCCATTAATCAGCATAACTATTCTTGCATTTTGTTTTGTTCCATATGAAAAAAAAGAAAATTACCTTTAATAAAAATAATGAGAAATAGTATTAAAATTACTAAACCCATTTTCATTTATGCCTTAAATAAAAGCGTAATTTCTGTACTTTGAGTTTTAAGTAATTGCTACATTGCGATGCTCATTAAATCTACTATGAGAAAGCAAAGTCATATCTTCAACGTTAATTTCAATATATATTATCCGTCTTTTTTGTTTTGAAATGCGCACTGTACTTTTACCAAGTTCGGTAGTAGTAAAAAGGTATTTAAAATAAAAGTAAAAGTCCGAGTCTCTGAACAGACATAGGATATCGAATTTCCGCTTTCGGATTGTTGATGCGGAGGTTGGGACCCGTCGTTTGATGCCTTTCCCGGGAATTTTGGACGTGTATTGGCGGTTGCATGCTGTCGTATAAAATTGCCAAATTTCCTTTCGGCGGTTCTATGTATATGCAGTGTGCGACAAGGCTTAAGCACCAAAATTCTTTTTTTAAGCATTTTACGTAAAAAAATCGTAAGTAAAAGTTCTATAATGTTTAGTCCTTCTTATTCGGGAAGACTACATATTAGGTATTATAGACTAAAATAACTAAAATTGTTTACCAGCTCTTCCAAAAGATTTTGTACAAAGAATCCGATGAACTCAAAAAGTGGAGCGACAAAACTAAAGCACCATCAAATATCTATGGGACAAACCCGCTTTTCTTCTATTATTTCGTAGCATATAGGTGACTCTTTATGGCAGGTACACGTCGTGTGGCAGTAAGTATGTTATTTAAGGGGAAAAAAAATCGTAGGAAATAATTTTCCACGCATGCTCAAATTTTCCGAATAGAAAGTCTTTGTTACTGCAATTTTTCTCCCGATTTTTAGGATCCATCATTTTCTACAATTTCCCTCTTCGGTTAAATAGCACGGGCCACGCCAATACGTCAACATTATTAGCCCTAAACTATTTTTTGAAGCATATCGTTATACGAGTACATTTCAGCAGAATTTCCTCCTGATAGATCTACCCTAATGGCATTCCTTCTCCCTTAAGAAAACAGATGAAGATTTTATGATTATATTTTACATAGAACAATCCAATACCAGCTCAGTCGTATGAACTAGACATACTCCATGACCGGAGAAACGTCTAGGAACCCCTACAATGCCTTTACCGTGTTTCACCGAGCAAAAAGTACAGTAAAAGTGAGTAAGCGTGGTTTTTTAGGCCTGGAAACAAGCTTCAGAGTCCTAATATTTCCGAAAACTTTCATTTGACAGAAAATAGGATTCCTCGTCGTAATGTACTACTCCAATTTGGGTGGAATCTTGAAAACCCTAACTTCTCTTCATCCGAAATCAAAGGGGTTCCAAAGCTTCGAAGTGAAGTAATCTGTCTTAGAGACCACGTCTTTTAATTGTCCTGCATGGGGTAGGTATCACAAATTTTTTTTATAAAACTTTTTGTGCAACAAGAAAAAACATCTTTAGTCCACGAACGTTGCTCGCTCGTTACTATTCGGTATTTTTCGTGCACTATCAACTCCCTGCACAGTGCTAAGGGAGCCAATTGAATGGAAAAACGTGTGTAGTAAGCTAAATAAGGCCATGCTAATTTTTTTTTAAATATTTCGAAATAGTATTTTTTGATTTCCTTTTATTAAATTAGAGAAACATTTTTTTGCGAAGCACCACAAAATAATTATTTCCAGCAAATCTTTCAGACTTCTATAAAACATCTAACATCGTTTAGCGGCTAAACAGAAAAGGGAACCGTTGTTTTTGAAATGATTCGAAATATATCGGCGTGGTTATTATGGCTCACGTTTGCTACGATTTTTCAGTTTTTACAACACATTTAAGGAAAAACAAGACCTACCTTGATTTCGTGCTTTAGTTTTGTCGTACACTGTATATATTTGTCCATAATTATGTCCGTGTCAATATTATATGCAAATACCTGTGATTCACCCCCTGCTTCTAATTGGTTTAGTTTTGGTTCTAAACAATTGAAATAAGACTATCCCAGAAGTGATTCCCTATAAATAACAAAAAAATTCCCTAACTACATGGAAATAGACAAGTGTGAACTGGTATTGCTATATACTCGTACATAATCAAAGATTAGCTGTATAACATAAATGTGAAGCGCGTTATTGTTTACTCGTACATAATCAAAGATTAGCTGTATAACATAAATGTGAAGCGCGTTATTGTTAATCCATCTACGATGTTCAAAAACACAACAACGAACTTGATAACGGCAATGATATACTGCAACAATACCGGGAACAATACCGGCAACAACTAAACCGGCAGCAACACTAACAATAACAATACCGGCAACAACAATCCGGCAGTAACACCGCCGGCAACACCAAATCCGGTTACAAAAAGTGAGTAGTGAGTTTTTTTATGTAATTAATATAGAATTAAACTTAGTAAAAAAAAAAAACCCATAGTTTCTTTAGGTAAATGATGATTTGAAATGATAAATTGATTAAAGTAAAATAGAAGAAAGTCAAGACTAGGTGTACTTAATTGCTATATCCATGTACGCACATATAAATACTTAATTAATTGGTTATGTGTTTGAAAAACAACTGAAAGTAATAGTGTGTAACTAAATTATGAAATTTATGAAGCTAATGAATAAAATTTCTAGCCACTTTTTTTTTACGATGACACCATGGATAGAAATTATGTATCAAACAGAATAGCTCGTATCGAAGGTAGCCCTGCCACAAATGAAGGAAAATAGTAAGCGAAATTTGTAATACTGCTAATGTAAATTAATCTTCCATAACATTTTTATGCAATTTCGCCTTGGAATTTTCAGCATTTGATATGAAAGTCAAAAAAATTTTTTGAGACCTTAATGTAATACTCCATTTTGTATTTTTTTTTTGTTTTAAGCAAATCCATTAAAAATGAATATTAACAGCTTTACTGCATACGTCAATGATGACAGAATTATTTCTAAGGGCACTTCAATAAATTAAGATTTATATACATATTTAAACACATACTATATAGTATAGAAAAGAAGGGAGAACCAACGAAAAATTTAATTATTAAAATAAATCAAAATAATAATAACATATAAATTAAAACCAAATCAGGCATAAAATTCTAATAGCATAACTTAATAAACCTAATAATAATGAATAAAATGGCCACTTAATAATATATAAATTGTAAATTCGAGCGTGGTGCTAACTGGGAGCGGCGGTGGCTCAAAAGCACGGCGGTCGAATTTGTGCTCGAAATAGAAAAGAAACAAGAAACAACGAGAATTCTCGTTATAAAAAGGTGGCCGTGTATTTATATAAATTATAATGATGAACAATTAGTTTACCTTGGTGCGGGCGAAGAATCCTGGGCTGGCCGCGATGTGGTCGTGTCGACTGTCTCTGGAAAAGTAGATGGTTTTTCAATCGAGGACAACCGTTGAACCTGAAAATCATCCTCCGGTTTTAAGGGGAGGTGAACCCACACATGCACACCCCCATGCATGTATATGTGTGCCGACAAAACACGAATATGCATGCTTGCCCACACAGGTGGGTGGGTTGGTGTGAGTGATTGGAAGGGCGCTAAAGTTACATTAGGGTGGCCCATTTTTAAGACTTTAGGCATCTCGCCTAAACATGCCGGCCCCCTTGCGATACGCAACATCTTACCCCGCCCCAGGATTTCCCACCGCGCATCCTCTTAAGCTAAGGACTTAAACTATCCTAGTGAGTGCCGGCTGGCGCTGTCCCAGTCGTATGCCTCCGAAATGCCGTTTGAAGTTTGGCGGCTCTATCGTATCGCACCTAGAGCTAAGAGATAGGAGGAAGAAACTTTAGAAAATAAGAACGCTGTATATTTCTTGCCAAGAAATTATATATATTATTTATTTTTTTGTAACGAGAAAAGCTGGAAGTCTGTGGTAGCTGGCGCGGCTGAAGTGCCAGTCTACCGTCGAAGTGCGCGTTGATGCGTAGCCGGAGCGGCTGGGAGGCCAGTCTACGCTCGTCGGTATTTGGGAGACGTCGTTGGCGCGGCTGAGTGGCCAGTCGACGTTTGCCGCTATTTCGGTGGGCGCGATGTAGCGTGCGTGGGTGCGCCGCTCGTGGGCTAACAGGGGTCGGAACGGCAGTGGGTCCGATACTCCCTGTACCGGTCGGAACGGCCGTGGTTCCTATCTCGGCTCGGCGACGCCCGTATACGTGGGTGGCGAGCGACCTCGTTCTGAGTTTATAAATGCCATATAATGTGGCATTATTCTAATCTACGTTGAAATTTTATAATTACAATTCATATTATTCGTACAGGGGAACTGGTTATTTTTTCCCACACGGCACGGTAGCGACAAGTTGCTTACGTTGATCGCCTTGTATTCCGATTCGCCACTGGCCCTCATGCAGAGATTTATTCTTACTTGCATGGTCGCCGTCATAAGTGGCGTCAGTGCCGTGCACACAGCGACATTTTCGCTTTTTTCGGTACTTGGTTTCGGTACCGAACTGGGTAGAGAGTGCGAATGTGGTGACTGTTAGGGTTTATTTTTTGTTGTTTTGTGGGCAAAACAGTCCTGCCCCCTCCGAAAACAACAAAACAAACAAAACCCCGCGAAAAAATGGATAACAAAAACAACCAAAAAAAAGTTTTCGTAGTTCGAAAAACCCAATTTTCCAAATTTTTGTGTGGAAATTCTTTATTTATAGGTTATTTCCTATTTTACTAGAAGCGGGATCTTCGCCGATCAGTGAATGGTACCGATTTTGGCAGATCGGGATTTCGGTACCCGGTGACTAAAATATCGCATCACTAACGTGATGGTAAAATTATGCATATATACATATATACATATGCTGGCAAATTTTTTGCGAGTAAATGAGAGCTCGCATGGCGTGATGGTTGAAGGTTTGCACACATATATATATGTGCGTACTCACGCCTTGCAAAGTCGTGAAAAAGAAACAAAGAAAATTCATTGAATTGGAACAATTCACAATTTTCTTGTTTCCGGCACGCGTGGGTCAGCAGCTCTGCAAGGTAAGTAAAATTGCAGATTTTTATTGTTAAAATGTATTGAACCTAATTTTTTCTTCTATTTTCAGGTGCACATGGGCAAATGGGGATGCGGCTGTGGAAGATCGCCTGGCCGGCGCATGGACAATGGACGTGGTTTGGTAAGTATATATTAGCGCTGCCCGAAATTCTGTATCAATTCGGTAGCAGCGCAGATTAATTAGGAACCAAAAAAATGTGTGAACATATATGTGCATATACAGGGTGTTTTTTTGCGGGTTTGTTTTTCGAATAGAGATAAAACTGGCATTTTGTGGTCAAATCTGGCAACTCTAATGTCATTTATGTTCAGTTTGGTTTGCCATTTCATCATGAACAGGTTGACAAAAGAACAACGCTTGCAAATCGTGCAAATTTATTTCGAAAATAATGGTTCAGTTCGCGAAGTTTACCGTGAGCTCCGTCCATTTTATGGTCGACATAATCGTCCATCAGAGCAATTAATTCGGTTAACCATGGATCGTTTTCGCACTACGTTTACTCTATGTGATAATACGCATCCGCAGAGACGTCGAACAGTGCGCACCGAAGAAACAATTGCCGCTGTAGAGCAAAGTGTTGAAGAGGACCCGAATGAATCGATTCGCCACCGTGCACAGCAATTGGAGCTTTGTCCATCAACTTTATGGAAGATTTTGCGCAAAGATCTTGGCTTGCGACCTTACAAGATCCAGCTTGTGCAAGAATTAAAGCCGCGAGACCATGCAATGCGTCGTGATTTTGGTGTATGGGCCGAAAATGAGATTGATTTCGATGCTGATTTTCATCGCAAAATTTTGTTCAGTGATGAGGCTCATTTTTGGTTGAATGGCTACGTCAACAAGCAAAATTGCCGCATTTGGAGTGAAGAGAATCCACATGAGACCCTTGAAACGCCATTACATCCACAAAAACTGACTGTTTGGTGTGCTCTATGGGCTGGTGGAGTCATTGGGCCATACTTCTTCCGCAATAATGCTGGAGAGGCAGCTACCGTTAATGGAGACCGGTATAGAGCCATGATAACCGACTATTTTGTTCCCGAATTGGATGGCATGAATGTGGATGAGTTGTGGTTCCAACAAGACGGCGCTACATGCCACACAGCGCCCGTCACAATCGATTTATTGAAGGAAACAATCGATGAGCGCATAATTTCGCGGAATGGACCTGTCAATTGGCCACCAAGGTCGTGTGATTTGACACCATTGGATTATTTTCTTTGGGGATATGTGAAGTCAACACCAACAAACCAGAAACGTTAGGGGAATTGGAAGCCAACATTCCTGGCGTTATTGCCGACATACGGCCCCATATGCTCGAAAAAGTGGTTGAAAATTGGACCTGTAGAATTGGCTTTATTCGAGCCAGCCGCGGCGGCCACATGCCCGAAATCATATATAAACATTAATGGCATAAAATTATCCTTCCAATAAAGCCAAATTGATGGACCTTAAAACGATTTTCTTGTGTTTTATTTCAATTCGAAGTTCTATACCCCTAAAAAAACACCCTTTAGTTTGTATGCAAATATTAATGGTTTTCTTTCTTTTCAGGTGCTTGTACACAACGTGTAGCATTCGACTCCGAATGAAGACCAACTGTTTGCAATGAAAATGTTATATCACTCTTACAAATGGCCTTTATGGAACCTGTTTACCTATTAGACTGTTTATTTTCACAACTAAGCGATGATTTGTGGCAACAGCTTAGACATCGAATGCTTAATAAATTGAAGATTTTGAAAATTGGTTCTCATTGCATCCAGATGTGCGTATGTTGCATAACTCTTTGCCCTTGCAATTAAATCTGAATGCAAAGACATGCTAAAACAAAATTTTACCGCGGGTGAGAAATAAGTGATGTCCATTAGTGAGCTTTAGTCAACAAGCGGCCTGTGATGTGGTTAATAACTTTTTCCCTTTTCTTTACACAAACTATAGCTCGTGATGTGAAAGCGGAAGGTGGCTGATTGAAACCGTCGACATACCTTTACAGGTACCAAGGAGAGTGGTAAGATATTTGAAATGCAGCATAAACATACCCAAGATAAATAAAGTGAGTTAAAATGGTCAATATAAATGATGCAAAAATTCTGTGACTGAAATATATGCGTTAGTAGTAAATTTTGGCGTTATGTTAGGAAATATGCTGTTTATTTTGTTCTCCCACATGTTTGGCCAGCCGATTATTATCGAAACCTAATTTTTCACAAATAGTGTAAATTTTAAGAGTGCATCAAATATACGTTGCGACATTTGTCGATACGGTGTTAAGTCTTCACCATTGACCAAAGTCATTGTGTGACATTGACGCTGTGCATCCTCAACAAGCATCAATTTCCTCACGCGCTACACAATTGCAGGTGACAACGCAACTTTTCTGTTGTATGCCAAGTGAGCATGCACGCAAAGTAGGGTCGCGTATCTCTTCGACTTGGGCATGGAAGCAGTCTATGTCTAAATGAATGATGGTACGCGGATGTGGCTCACTGCGATTAAGAATGTTCGAAAAATCCATGTCCTTTTATGTATTGTTGCAGCAGATAGAATAAATGACCATTAAATTGTAGTTGGTTGGCGCACAACTGTAATACAAAGAACAGTGTTTGAGTTGCGCTTTAAAAAAATAACCCTTAGTCGGTCCCGCACCGGTTATGCGGTCCACAGTATTTCTGCGCAGAACACACTTTTTGCACCGTTCGGTACACCCTAATCTGTGATTACAACAACCACATAACTGACAGAAAATTTCCAACTTTGATTGAAAATATCTCTTCACTGAAACAAAAACTCGAAAGTCCGCTTCCGGATTATTGTTACCAAGGTCAAAACGCGTCTCTTGATACCTTTCCCGATAATTTCGGACGTGTTTTAGTAGTTGTCTCCTAAAGGTAACAATTACCAAAATTGGTATCCAATGTCGTTTGCTTTAACCCGCATAAATTTTACTTAGTTTTACCATTTTTTTTTAATTTAATTTCCACTTTGAATGCATATCATCTGCAATCGTTAGGTGTGTTCGGCGAGAAATCTTGAAATATTTTTTCTTTCATATGTAGATATATTTAAAAATTAACATATATGCCATCTGCTACCAACTTGTCGTGGCAGATGGATAGATTTTCAGTGGCAGATTGGTCCGCCTTTCTGCGTTAGGTTTTCTTTGGCCTCGATATCGAGTGCAATCGCGATTTCGGTCGCAGAATGGATCGCCCTTCTGCGGTAGGCTTTCTGGTGTCCTCGTTAAGGGTAGCGAGTGAAGGGTGGAAAATTTTGGGATAGGGGCGGTCAAAACGGCTAGGAGGTGATGGAAGGGGATGGTTAAGATGAGGCCCCGGGCCTCTCGCCAGCCATTCCCTCCATAGGGAGCAGAATCAGCTTGACCAACGGTCTTCTGATCTGACCCTTCTCGGTCATGAGGTCCACTACACGAACTCGGTTATCTTCGCCGGGGTGTACGTGGGTAACTCGGCCGAGCCTCCATTCATTGGGAGACAAGTTGTCTTCTTTGATGACAACGAGATCCCCCACCTTAATATTTTGTTTCGGATGCTTCCACTTCACTCGTTTTTGAACTTTCCATCGCCTGCAGAAGGTTTGATGAAGAGCCTTGAGCTTCTGCCACCTATTAATAATGGAGGCAGGGCTCTCATTCACCTCGGGTTCTGGCGGAGCCAGGAGATGACTTCCAGTCAGGAAGTGCCCAGGGGTCAAGGGTTCCAGGTCCGCGGGCTCATTTGAGGCTGGACTAAGTGGCCGCGAGTTGAGGCATGCCTCAATCCGGCACAATAGCGTATGGAATTCCTCATGCGTGAATTTATGAGGCGAGGCTAACTTCTTGAAGTGGCTTTTGAAGCTCTTCACTCCCGCCTCCCAGAGTCCCCCCATATGTGGAGCCCCGGCCGGAATGAAATGCCATATCATGGCTTGATGGCTATATTTGGAAATAGTCGTGTCTCGGGCTTCCGAGATAAATCCTTTAAATTCAGATCTCAAAGATCGTGAAGCGCCGACAAAGTTAGTACCATTGTCGGAGTAAATGTTTCTCGGACATCCTCGTCTAGCGATAAAACGTGAAAACGCTGCTAGAAAGGATGGGGTGCTAAGATCAGTTGTCGCTTCCAGATGGATCGATTTAGTCGTGAAACAAACAAAGAGGCAAACGTAGCCCTTTGATAATCGACATCCTCTACCGCGGTAACTTTTAATGTCGAAAGGCCCGGCAAAGTCCACCCCGGTATTGGTAAACGCGCGGGTGAACGTAGTGCGTTCGCAAGGAAGGGTACCCATAAGTTGGGTTTGCGCTCTTTTTTTATAAATGGTGCAGACCTTACAGTTGTGGATGGTGGCCCTAATCATGTTCTTGACATTCGGAATCCAATATTGGGTGCGGATGAGACGGAGCATTAGCTGGTTTTCCCCATGGAGGGAGATTTGATGTATCATTTGTACAGTCAGACGCGTCAACCTACAATTGTATGGCAGTATGATTGGGTGGCGCTCGTTATAAGCGAGGTCTTGAGACGCTCCAAGACGACCACCCGCCCTAATAATATCATCTTTTGTCGATGAATGGGTTGAGTGGCAATATCTCGCTTTTCTAATCGATTACCTGTCCCTTCTTCAAGTTTACATTTTCCTCCTTATAATGTTGCTTCTGATAGGGTTTAATCAAGAGTTGCGTCGTGGTCTTGATCTCACCGGATGAGATTAGGCACGATTTTTCCTGAAAGGAAGCTTTTGTCTTGGGATGCGTTCTTCGAAAGAATCTCATAATATATGATAGTACCCTCAAAGCCCTCGGTAAATTCGAAAACCGGTCAAGAATCTCGATCTCTTTTTGCGTTGATATTGCGTAGGCCTGCGCTCTCTTTTCCTCCACGGATGTACTATACTCCTTTTCTTGTACTGGCCATTGGGAATTGTCTTCTTGTAGCCAAGAAGGTCCCTGCCACCACAAAGAATTGTTGACCAAATCCGATGCCGGTAGTCCTCTGCTTCCTAAGTCTGCTGGATTCGTTTCCGAATTGACATGAAGCCAGTTCTTGCTGCCGACTAGGTCGATGATTTTTGTAATCCTGTGTGCGACGAATGTTGACCAGGAACAGGGTGGTTTCCTTATCCATGCCAAAACGATGGTGGAATCCGTCCATAGATACTGTTTCACTGGTCCAAGTTTGATGTTTCGGAATATTGATTCCATCATTTCCGCTAAGAGTACTGCTCCGCAAAGTTCCAAACGCGGAAGTGAGATGGTCTTCACTGGTGCTACTCTGGTTTTGGCAAGGAGTAGATTCACGAATATATCATCATTCCTTTTGACTCGCATGTAGACAGCTGCAGCGTATGCCTTTTCCGAAGCATCGCAGAATCCATGTATTTCGACATCATCTTCTGGTGAAAAGTTTACCCATCGTGGTATCTTTATGTTGTCGATTTCGTGGTATTGATGTCTGAAGTTTTGCCATCGTTCCAATGTATTGGACGAAACTGGTTCATCCCAATCGGTGCCCTCTAACCAGATGTTCTGCATCAAAATTTTGGCCACAATGACCATTGGTGCAAGCCATCCTAAAGGGTCGAAGAGTCTGGCGATGGCGGATAGAATCGCTCGCTTTGTTAACTTTTCACTTTCTTCTAGTGACCCTGCTTTAAAGTAAAACAGGTCTGAATGGGCATTCCATCTTATGCCCAATGCCTTAACGGTGCTGGTATCTTCGAATGCCAGAAAGTCCTCGGTCAGCCGATCCGATATTGGGATGTCCATTTTCGTAGTGGGAAGCCCGCGGAGAGTAAGACTTGTCGAATCTCATTCCTCGCGTTAATGGCCGATGCGAGTGTGTGTCCCCCCGCTAGTACGTCATCTACGTACATGCCTTCCCTTAATATGCTAGATGCTGTAGGGTGAGAACTCTCTACTTCATCTGCTAGTTGTAAAAGGGTTCTAATTGCCAGATAAGGCGCACAATTAACCCCGAAAGTGACCGTTTTCAGCTCGTAAAGGCTTATGGGTTCTTGAGGCGATGTTCGGTAAATAATCCGTTGGAATTTGACGTGATCGTCGCTCATCCAAATTTGCCTATACATCTTTTCGATGTCACTATTGAAAACGAAGCGATATAGTCTCCATCGCAGTATAAGTACTGGAAGATCTGATTGTAGTACTGGGCCTGGCAGGAGAATGTCGTTCAAACTTGTGCCATTTGCCGTTGGGCTCGACGCATTGAATACGACGGGAACCTTAGTGGTGGTACTCTCCGCCTTTACTACGGCGTGATGGGGCAAAAAGTAATTGTCCGCCGAATCGGCTGGTACAATGGCAGTAACTTTTCGCATATGCCCTAATGTCTCGTATTCAGACAGGACCCTTATATACTCTTTCCCTAATTCCGGGTTCTTTGCTAACCGCGTCTCATTTCTAAAAAATTGTGAACACGCCCGCCTAAGAGACCCTCCTATGTTTATCTGATCTGGGTAGTCCTGTCTGAATGGAAGAGAGACGACATATCTTCCATCCTCTCTACGACTCGTAGTTTCTCTATATAAATCTTCGCAGTACTTGTCATCTGCGTTTGGGCTTTTATTTCTTGGAAGATTTTCCAACTCCCAGAATGCTGTCAGCTGTTTGTCCAAAGCAACTTCGCTGTAGAAGGACACGATATTTCTGGTTGGATTCGGTGCTTCTATGCGCCCGGTTAATATCCAACCGAACACCGTTTCTTGGGCGAGAAGTGTACTAAGTACATTCTTTTTCAGCCCACTCAATATAATTTGCGGATATACGTCTCCGCCAAGTATAATATCAACTTCCTCGTTGATGTAGAATCGCTTATCTGCCAAGACTAAGTCTGGGAAAGCCTGCATAGTCGTAGCATCGATATGGCAGGATGGCAGATTCCCAGTTAGTTTGGCTAGAATTAGAACAGATGTTGTTAAGCTGAAGCAAGGGTCCACTGGTGAACGGAGTTCAATATTGGATGCCTCCTTGACTTGAGCTGAGACGGCATTAGTGATGCCCGAAACTTGAGCATGCATCCTTTTTGCCGGTAAATTGATTCTGCGTTTGAGTCGTTCTGTCATAAACGAGCACTCCGAACCAGAATCAATCAGTGCTCTTGCTGGGAAGTCTGTACCTTTATGATGAGTGGTTACTCGAGCTGTCCCTAGCAGCACACCTGCGCTTGAATGCACATGGCAGGATTTAACGTTTCTGTTTATGGCCGAAACAGATTTTTCAGCTTCCCGTCTCTCTTGTGCCTGTTTTGAAGTTGAGGCAGCATTATCAGCATGATACTGATTAGGGCTGGTGGCTGCCTGCGTCTGAAGAGACTCCGCATGCAGGAGCGTATTATGTCGAGAGTGGCACTTGTTGCAGTCATAAGAACTGGTGCACTTCGACACAGTATGTCCTGGGGATAGGCAGTTCAAACAGCCCTTGGTGGATTTGACAAAGTTAATTCTCTCCACCGGAGTTAATTTGAGAAAACGGGGACAGTTTCGCAATCTGTGGCCATTCGATTTGCACTTTGTGCACAGTAGTTTAGTCACGTTTGCTTGGTATGTACCAAGTCTTTTTGCAGGGGTTTCGTTGGCAATCCGCGTACTTTGCGGCTTTTGCACTTTCGAAGAACTCCCTATGAACCCAGACACTGTTTCGAGTGTCTGGAAGCGGTTGGACAAAAATTTGTCCATATCCTCCCACTTGGATATTTCCACTTTGTTGTCTATGCTTTGCTCCCATAGACCAAGCGTACTCTCCGGCAATTTCGTCGAACACAAATATGTTATAATTGCATCCCAGTTCGAAGTGTCAATTTTATGACTTCGCAGGGACGAAAGGCAATTATTTATTTCGCGCTGAAGTGTTTTAATCGCGCTACCACATTCACTCTCTACCTTTTTCAAGTTGAATAAAATTTGGAGTTGCGAGTTTACTAAGATACGTTTGTTTTCGTATCGCTCGCATAAATTTCTCCAGGCCGTATCAAATCCCTCATTCGTGAGCGGACATTTTTTCACGATATCTTTTGCCTCACCTTGTGTCTTATTGTTCAGATGGAACAATTTCTCCACTGGTGTTAGACGTTTATTTAAGATGTATATAGCCGTGAACATGTCACGAAATGTTGGCCATGACAGATAATCGCCCTTGAAAACTTCAGTATCACATGGAGGCAGGCGGATACTGTGTTAAAATTTATTTTCTGGTTTGTTGTACGTCGCTTGGCGTGTAGCCATGTCTGACATGCAGCGTAAATATACTGCATATGCTCTCTTTTATTTCTGTTTGACAGAAACTATACCAGTGGCCTCTAACTTATCTGAATTAAGTAAGTCGTCATAAGCCGTTCTGGTTTTCCTCCACATTGCTTTCAAGTCCTCTTGTTGAAGCCCAAGAGTGTACTTGCTGTGGACTGAATCCTCTAATTCATTGTAGTCTGATTCGAATTCAAAAATCGAATCAGCCAGCCTAATGAAACTTTCCATATTTTGGACTTAGAGGATCTGGAGAATCAAAACAAAACCGAGAAAATAAAGCTGAAGGTACGATGAAATGCTCAACCGTACAAGAAAGATGCTGAATAGAAAAGGTAAAGGCAGTATTTTACCCAGGAAAAACAAAACAACCTCAATAAAATTGTAATAAACTCAATTAATGTATAATTTAATTCAATTATTTTTATTTATTGTTAATTTTTGAATTATATTGCAGACTTGGCCGATTTGTCTGACGAATATTTGTTTGCTACAAACGCAAAAATTTAAACAAAATTTGAACAAAATCTTTGTGACTTACTCGCCACCCACACGTATAAGGGAATATGTATATATAAATGTGTTTATGTGTTGCCGCAATAACGAAATACACAACAAACACAGATAAAGTGCGCGGTGTATCAAACGAGCGAAAGTGAATAATAAATGAAAAAATGTGAAAACAAAGAAAAGTGCTATAAAAATAGTGAATTTTACCAGAAAATAATAAACTAGCCTTCGATTAAAATTTTGCTCTGTATATTACGAAAAAAAAACAAGTGGAAAAAACAAAAAAACAAAAAAACAAACTGAAGATCGAAAGGCTAAGTGAACTTATTTGTGAAAATGAGGTTATGTTACCTCTTGCCTTGCGCTGTGTCCAAAAAACCTTACCACTGGTGGGGGGATAGTCCGGATAGTCACAAGGATTTTTAAGCGTTTAATTTAATTTAAAATTTAAAGAAAACTAAAGCACTTAACTGAACCAAAAAAAAATCACTATTGTTAAATATTCACTAATCGCACTTACGTTTGATTACACTCGCGGGCGGCACTTTTATACAATTGTATGCAACACACAAAAAAAAACTAAGTGGCAAGAAATATACAACTTACGTGCTTTGATGTGGTGATCGGCCGAATTTGTTGTATATAGTTTGTGTTGTTGGTTGTGGTATGTGGCAGAGTGTATGGCAGAGTTGTTTGTTGTTTGTAATTGCGGCAGAGTGTATGGCAGAGTTGTTTGTAATTGCGGCAGTGCGTGAACAATATTGAGTTTTTTCTCCTTTTATTGTGTGGCAGCTTCTAGTATTGACCCAATTATAGTTGTTTAATATATATAATTTCTCCAATTTTTGTTGTTGTGGACTGTATGCTGGTGTCTCTAGACGGGGAGATGGACCATGTAAATTCGAGCGTGGTGCTAACTGGGAGCGGCGGTGGCTCAAAAGCACGGCGGTCGAATTTGTGCTCGAAATAGAAAAGAAACAAGAAACAACGAGAATTCTCGTTATAAAAAGGTGGCCCTATATTTATATAAATTATAATGATGAACAATTAGTTTACCTTGGTGCGGGCGAAGAATCCTGGGCTGGCCGCGATGTGGTCGTGTCGACTGTCTCTGGAAAAGTAGACGGTTTTTCAATCGAGGACAACCGTTGAACCTGAAAATCATCCTCCGGTTTTAAGGGGAGGTGAACCCACACATGCACACCCCCATGCATGTATATGTGTGCTGACAAAACACGAATATGCATGCATGCCCACACAGGTGGGTGGGTTGGTGTGAGTGATTGGAAGGGCGCTAAAGTTACATTAGGGTGGCCCATTTTTAAGACTTTAGGCATCTCGCCTAAACATAAATAAATAACTAACAACAGCTAAATATAACATATCAAAAATAAAGAAAAGAAAAACAATATTTCCTTTGGATTAGTTTCCTGTATTTTTTTCCTACCACACTGATATAAGATGCGTAATTTCAGACAGTAGTTCGAATGAGTTTGTATTAGTTTTAAATGAGTTCGTTCCTTAGTCATTAAGTATCAACCATCTATAGTTAACCTTAAGATTTACCTTTAAATGTTTTGTAAATAAAGTTATAATTTGAAATGGGAATGCTGACTTCCGTAGTTATTTAGAAGGCATATAGGATTTAGGTAAGGGGCCATCGAGATCAGGTGCGTCGATGGCCATGGATGAGGGTGGGTCAGCGCCAGGGCGTCGCAACAACACCCGCGGCGGTCCCTTATATTGTTCGGCCCTTTATTGTTTTTATTTTTATATTTCAGCTTTTGGTAACCGGTCATTTCCGGTTCGGTTTTCAATTTTAATTTTCCTTTTAATTTTTTTTGTCGTTAATTTAAATGAGTGGTTTTTTTTGCTTTATTTTCGTTACCTTTTTGGTTTCCCGTTTAACGTCTTTTGCCAGTTTTTTTTTTAATTTTAATTTGATTTCTGTTTTGTTTCGACTTTTGAAATTTGAATGTCAACGGTTTGTCCGTGGCATCCGGGTTTAACCGGATGTTGTTTTTACAGTTGTTATGCGCGGTTTTGTGCATTTCCCCGCGTATTAAAGGCATGATTAGAATTTTTCTGATTATGGCGCAGGACGGTAAGGTTGGCAAGAGCCCACCCCAGCCGACAATGACTAGGCACAGTGCGACCCTAGATCATGCCGACCGCCTTCCTTACCGATCCAATTTGACGCGTTCCCATAACAGTGGAGCTGGAAGTGGTTTAGTTAAAATATCTGCGGTCTGTTTCTCCTTTATTAGTTTATTTTCAATTTGTTCTCTAGTAAAATTATATTTTATATCTATATGTTGTAGTGTACTCATACAAACATATGTACATAGCGTGCAACAGCCACGACCTACATGCATGTCTGTTTGTATAGCCGCATTTCAAAAATGCATTTGACACCTTTGACCAATAGCGTTGCTTAAAGTATGTCAATACTTTAGCTGAGCCAGCATTCATTCTAGAGTTCTGCTTGGTCTGACGCTAAGCGCTTCTATTGGCTAATGCAAGTAATTGTCAAGCTGAAGTTGAATTCAGCTTCATAGAAGTCGAGAAAGAGGATGTGAACCATACGCTCACCAAATTATTTTCTCAAACTTATTCCGGCTGTCTCCCCGATAGCCTATTTGATCGGCCAAATCTCTCCGGCCTTTACAACCAGAGAGATCTCCCTTAAAAGTAAAAGCACTGACCCCCTTAGGACCACCACATGGCGATCCTGCCCCACGACCAGTGGAATTTCTGATTAGACCAATTCTGTGACAATCCCTTTTAATTCAAGGTCCAGATGAATAGCGAAGAAATCATCAGCCAGGCTAAGTTCGATGAAATTTTTCTAAAATACACGGAGCCTCATGTGCCCGAACCAACAAATGAGCCATCAGAAGCATACCCAACCTACCTACCCACTCCAATAAATGAAGGTCCGAAAAGGTTGACCATAGAAGAATACAAGGCTAGGCAGTCCGAATACAAAAGGCCGACAGAAAACAACAGAACAACCAAGGAACGACAGGCAAAAGCCATTCTATATAATCAACTTAATCTAGAATATAGAAAAGATAACAAAATATGTATTATTAAGAAGCTTAAGATGTTGAGGTATAAATAAAATTAATACAAAAAAAAAAAATTTCTAAATAGATAACCTAAAACTTCTAGAATTTGATATGGGCTCTCAGAAATCGAAAATAAGTGACCCCAAGGCTAATGTGGTCAATGAAGTTGTACTAGAAAACAGACAAAATGGCTCCACCAGCCTTTTAGAGACACTGTTAATAATAATAACAACAGTTTTGATTTTTAATTTAATTTTAAAAATCCATAAAATATATAGGAGCCAATTGAAGAAGGCAATAAACCAAAACATTAAGAATGAACAAGTTTAAACAATGAGTACCTGGCAGAAAGTGGAGGAAAAGATAAAAATTTCAGAAGAGAAGTTCAATAAATCTTATAAATGCCTGAATAAAGCAGTAAGAGTTAGACAAGAAACATTCCGTAAACACATTGAAATCCTTTTTACTGAATTAGAAGCCATAAGAAGCATTTCCAATGCACATTTTGAAAAGCTCACCAAAGAGCACAAAGGAATTGTATTGAACATATTCTGGCACAAAGGAGACAAAATATTAAGAATTACATCAAAATACGAATATGAGGTAGAAATCACTCATACAATTGAACAAAATATCGAACTTCCAGCAGAAATTTTTAACCACAGCCCAGAAATTCATATAGTCACAATGTCACAATTTAATATACAATTAGCTTCAAAGTCAATTCCTAACTTTTCAGGAAATTACAAAGAGTTAGATGCATTTCTGAAAATTATTGAAATCATCTACAATGACTTGGAAAACACTGCAAAACCGGCATTGATTGATTTTGTAATTTACGTAAAGCTAAGTCAAACGGTAAAGACAAATATCACCTCAATATCGATCCCAAAAACTTTTCAAGAGTTAAGTACATCCCTTAAAAATAAATACAAAAGTACAACTACAATACCCCAAATTCAAAATCAATTATCTAACCTCCACCAAAGGAATTTGAGTATCCTGAATTATAAAAATAAAATTTTACAACTAATATCGGAACTAAACAATCTACAGATAGGGCAACTAGGCGCGAGTGCATCCCCTGAACAGAAAGCACTTATCGCCAACCTAAATGAACAATACAGTCTTACGGTCTTTAAAAATGGGCTAAACGAAAGCTCAAAACAGAGGGTATTTGCAGCACTACCTAAAACTTTTGACAGCGCTGTTAACCTGGCTCTAGAGCTAGAGCAAGGAACACAAAACAGCAGCCGAAATGTAATGTTCTTCAGAAATGAAAGACACAACTGGAACAACAATTACCAGAATACGTATAGGCAGCAAAACAATGGAAATATAAACCATTATCAGCCTAGGTATTCCAGTAATAACAATGCTAAACAACAGAATGTTCCAAGGAATGTGCCCAACCAAACACAGAACGGCAATTCTAATAGGTATGTGAATACTTCCAGACCCAACTCGCACAACAATTTCCCAAGGCAGAGAAATAATAACCAACAAAGGCGAGAATACAACAACTACCAAAGACAGGGAAACTCCAATTACAATAGTCGCCGAATGAGCGTCGTCCAATTCCAGGGAAACGTGGACGACCCGGAGGACTACGATGGCAATCTTCCGGGGGACAGGGACATGTAGATAAAAATAAGTCCAGAAACATTTTTGTCATCACAGAAAATCTAACAAATTACCTAACACTAAATAACTCTGAATTTAACAAGCCGATGTCCTTCTTGATTGACACAGGAGCAGATATTTATTTCAATTTGCAAAAACCCATTTCACGATGAATTCGACATCGATACTGAAGCTAGATGTAAACTTACGGGCATAACAAAAGAAGAAATTTACTCGATTGGTGCATCTAAGCTAAATTTCATAATAGACAGTAATAAAAAATGTATACATTTCCAATTAGTAAACAAGAATTTTCCAATAGCAACAGATGGAATACTTGGTAGAGATTTCTTGATAAAACACCTATGCAAAATCGATTATGAAACATTCACTATAGCAATACATCTAAAAGACAAAGAAATTATTTTACCAATCCACACAAGATTACCTAAAAACAAAACCGTAACGATACCGCCAAGAACTGAAATCATTCTCCCAATCAACTTAAAGATAGAAGAGGACAGCGTAGTTTTCAATCAAGAGATACAAGACGGTGTATTTTTGGCAAATTCTATAGCACCCGCAAAAGGAACAGTACACGTAAAAATAATGAGCACTAACAGTCACGCAGTCAATATAAAACAACTAAGATTCATGACAGAGGGACTATCCAATTACGATATTTTAAGTAAGAAAAACGAAGAAAACTCGTACAGTCCCGAACGCTTTGACAAATTAATAAACGAACTAAAACTAGAAAAGCTAGATAAAAACACAGAAAATGAACTAAAAGACATATTTTACAAGTACCAATCCATTTTCCATTTAGAAGGATAATAAATAATTTCTACAAACAAAAACTTTATTTAACTGATAACGTACCAGTATACATTACAAACTACAGACTCCCACAAACCCAGCAAGATGAAATTCAAAGACAAGTTCAAGAACTGGTCGACAATGACATCATCGAACCATCAGTCAGCCCCTACAACTCCCCACTTCTTCTGGTACCCAAAAAGAGTAACACTGACGAAAAGAAATGGCGCCTGGTAGTGGACTATAGAAAACTGAATGACAGAGTAATAAACGACAAATTTCCTTTAACAAGACTTGAGGACGTATTAGACGTCTTAGGCAGAGCCAAATACTTTACAACTTTAGACATGACAAGCTCTTTTCACCAAATACCTTTGCAAAACGACTCGAGACCACCCACAGCATTTTCGACTCAAGATGGTCACTACCAATTTAGACGTCTACCATTCGGGTTAAAAATATCCTCAAATAGTTTTCAAAGAATGCTAACGATTGCACTAAGCGGTTTAAAATCCGAAGCATTCCTCTACGTAGACGACATCATCGTTTTCGGATGCTCCTTGAAGCACCATAACAGAAACCTAATAAGAGTTTTCGACAGGTTAAAATATTACAACCTCAAACTTAATGCAAGCAAATGTCAATTTCTTAAATCAGAAGTAATTTATTTAGGACATTTAATAACAGATAAAGGCATAAAAACCGACCCAGCCAAATGCGAAGTAGTACGCAACTATCCCAAACCGACAAATCCAGACGAGACTAGACGACTCATAGCTTTCTGCAATTACTACAGGCGTTTTATACCAGATTTCGCAAAAATAGTAAAATGCCTCAACTCACTATTAAAGAAAGGAAAACCTTTTATTTGGTCAGAAGAATGCGAAAAAGCATTCAACAACTTAAAAGACAAACTAATTAACCCGCCCATTTTACAGTATCCAGACTTTGACAAACCTTTTATACTGACAACAGATGCTTCTGATTTTGCATTAGGAGCCATACTATCACAAGGAGAAATTGGTCACGATTTACCAATTTCCTATGCAAGCAAATCTCTACAAAAACATGATATCAACAAGCCAATTATCGAAAAGGAACTGTTGGCAATTCATTGGGGAATAAACTATTTTAGAACATACCTGTATGGTAGAAAATTTATTGTTGTAACTGACCATAGACCCCTATTATCACTATTCTCACATAGAAATCCGTCATCGAAAATGACGAGAATTAGAATAGATCTATCAGAATGTGATTTCGAAATTGTATACAAACAAGGTAAAATTAACACAAATGTTGACGCACTATCACGAATTAAGTTAGATAGTGACGTACTTAAATCAATGATTCCCACTAGTAAAATTGAAAAAGAAGATAAGAAAATTAACGTAGTAGCAAGGAGCAAGGCCGCGAATTTAAAAGAAATGAAAGAAAAGAATTTAAAAGAAAACGGTAATAAGGAAACCGGTAGACGCATTAAGGAAATCACATCTCATAAGAAGCCTGCGCAACTTCACATGTGGGAATGCACATCCTTTAATGACGTAAAGAATATGAAGAAATTGAAATTTAATATTGAAAAAGAAAGTGGTACCACAATTGAATTAATTAATGATGAAGTGCACGTAACTTGTAGCGATGACCCTTTGAATCTAGATTCAATGTTGGAGAAACTACATAGTTTGCTAAGGAATTCACATATAAAGGAGCTAGCCCTTCGTGAAAAGGATTATATATATAAAAGTATTGATATAAATGTATTCAAGAGGAAATACAATGAGTTAGAAATGAATAAACGCGCGCCGATACAAATACTAATATACAAAGCTCCAAGGGAAATAAACAGCATGATAACGAGATACAAACTGATAGACGAATTTCACTGCTCAAATATCGCAGGCCATTTAGGAATTCGAAAAACTATTTTAAAACTAAAACAAAGATACATTTGGAAAAATATGAGACAAATGGTAAAAGAATTTGTAAACAATTGCAAAAAATGCACTCAAAACAAAATTGTTAGACACACAAAAGAGCCTCTTGTGGTGACAGACACCCCGGCATCTACATTTGACACTATCGCGATTGACACGGTCGGTCCGCTTCGCATATCAAACGGCTATAGATACATATTGACAATGCAATGTGATCTATCCAAATTCGTAATAGCACACCCCATTGAGTCAAAAGACGCAAAAACAGTTGCGACCACGCTGGTTGAACAACTGATTCTCAAGTACGGTTTCATAAAAACATTGAAATCAGATATAGGTACGGAATTTGTAAATGAGTTAATGAAACATGTGTGCAACATACTTAACACGAAACAAGTATTTTCCACACCATACCACCACGAAACTATGGGCTCACTTGAGAAAAACCATAGGACACTTAACGAATTTTTACTTTCCTTTGCAGACGATTATGAATGGGATAAATGGGTTCCATATTACACTTTCGCTTACAACACGACCCCAAACGTAGATACATTGTATTCACCGTATGAGTTAGTTTTCGGTAAATTACCCGCGCTACCAAACGACAATATAAATAAACAAACAAAAATGTATGACATTGATGACTATGCCAATGAGTTGAAATTGAGACTCCAAAGGTCAATACTCAATGCCAGGAACATTATCAAAACTGTTAAAGAAAAACGAAAGTCAAAATGTGACTATAAAATAAACAAGGTTGAGTTGGAAATAGGAGACCTAGTGCATGTAAGACTAGAAAATAAGAAAAAAAGCCAAAGCCCATATCATGGCCCATATAGAATTGTAAAACGAAACGGAGTAAATTCCATAATAGACATAAATGGCAACCACAAAGAACTGCACAATAATATCTTAAAGAAATACTTAGAAATAACCTAATGCAAACAAGCCGACATATGTTAGAAATTACATGGATATAGATGAAATTACATGTAAGGAAACACTTAGGCCCGGTTTTTCAGTGCAAGTTTAACTCAGTTTGTCAGTTAAACTAAGCTTAAACTTGTTGCGCAGTTTTTCAGTCAACTTTAAACGAAGTTTAAACGTAGTTTAAGCGGTCAATTCGGCAGGGTTAAACTCTAGTTAACCTGTCAGCTGTTTTGCATATTTGATGGTTTTGGTTGTGAAACAATAAGCTGAACGCAATTAAGAAAGGACGATATTTTTATATTTAATTAAATACTGGATATATCATCTGACGAAAGTGATTATAGTGATGCAGAAATTGGCGAAATGCTAACTATTACAATACTGAGGAGAAGCAATGGCGTTGAATATGTATACAAATATTATCTGTTGCCGTATCTAGATAAAGAAAAAACCAATGTTGCCGTATAAAAAGCAAATATTAAAAGCGGCCTTAAACTCACACTGAAAAACCCCTCTGCAGTTAAACTGAGCTTAACCAAGGACTGAAAAACCGGGCCTTAGAGATAAGATAAAACAAGTCCACCGACATCTGTAAATAATTATATTCAATATTCTAGAAAATTGTATGTAAGCCAATTACACTTAAGCAAACCATACCCATAGATGTAAGTATGTATATTCATATGAAAGGTATTTGCATAACTCCACACAAAAATTTATTTCATTTTTATCAAACGAAATAGATTTTTCTCTTTTGCGGTAAGGGTGTAGTGTACTCATACAAACATATGTACATAGCGTGCAACAGCCACGACCTACATGCATGTCTGTTTGTATAGCCGCATTTCAAAAATGCATTTGACACCTTTGACCAATAGCGTTGCTTAAAGTATGTCAATACTTTAGCTGAGCCAGCATTCATTCTAGAGTTCTGCTTGGTCTGACGCTAAGCGCTTCTATTGGCTAATGCAAGTAATTGTCAAGCTGAAGTTGAATTCAGCTTCATAGAAGTCGAGAAAGAGAGGAGTCTAGCAAATCACTTTCTGTGACAACTTTGTGTATAAATCGAATAAGATTTGTCAATAAAGATTCAGACTTGATTTGATGTGAACCATACGCTCACCAAATTATTTTCTCAAACTTATTTCGGCTGTCTCCCCGATAGCCTATTTGATCGGCCGAATCTCTCAGAGAGATCTCCCTTAAAAGTAAAAGCAATGACCCCCTTACGACCACCACACTGACCCCCTTAGGACCACCACAATGTTTAGATCGTTTGTGGCAATGCTTATATAACCCTGGTTATCTTCAAATAATTTAATTGATTGTTTAAATATTATTTTGAAACGCACTACCTCGAACAAAGCCATATACTCTGCTTCAGTAGAGGCAGAGCCTCCGAATTTTGTTTTCTTGTAGTTATTCCAACAGATTACATCCGATTCAAACATTTTAAATAAGTATCCTGCAGTGTTTTTTCTACCACTCTCACTACTACCCCAATCTGAAACTTTCATAGTTAATATTCTTTTTAAACATTAATTTTGAATCATTTGTTACTTTTAAATATCTCAAAACTCTTTTTAAGCATTGCCATAGCTCTTGGTTATTTTTCTGACAATATCGGCTTAACAAGTTAACAGATGTACTCAGGTCTGGTCTTGTACATATCATAACATACATTAAACATCCTATCAAACTACGACAAGGTGCATCATATTTATCATCAGAATTCAATGCTTCCTGATTTAGCTTGCTTGGAAGTGGTGATCTTACAGGATTACATTCCTCCATTCCAAATTTATTTAAAACCTTTTTAATATAAGCTGTTTGACTGAATCTTATTTTATTATCATCCCTATCAACTTTTATTCCGATAAAATATTTAATGTCTAAAAGATCAGTCATCGGGAATTTATTCTTCAAATAAGATTTGAAATTGTTCATTGTTTGAATATTTTCTGTTGATACATATAACTAAGTCGTCAGCATACAATAAAACATATGTATTCTTAAGAATGTCCCCTTTGACTAATATATAAATACATCGATCTGCAGGCGAATTTACAAAACTAATTTCTTTTAAATCTTCGAACCAACATGTGGCAGCTTGCTTGAGCCCGGAAATAGCTTTTCATAAACTACTCCTTGAGGAACCCTCATGTATATTTCCTCTTTTAATCTATCTATGGCGCGATATACAACAGGTATATCATCATAAACCTCCTAAGAGATTTTTGCGCCAAGCTTCTCTTCCAATTTGTGGTGTGCCGATTTGAATTTTCCCTACAAATTGGTGGGACCTACAGTTTTTTGCCGACTCCGAACGGCATCTACAAAGGAGACGAATTTTTTGCTGAGAAGCCTGTCATGGCACAAATACACTCGGAGAGTTTGCCAAACCACTGCCGAGGGGCGACCCCGTTTTGAAAAACTTTTTTCAAATCACTTTTGATGTTACCTGTACCAGGGCTCGAACCATGGACTTTCGGTGTGGTAGGCCGGCAACACCACCTTCACACCACGGCGGCTCTTTTAATACACCTTTCAAAAAAGCAGTTTTTACATCCATGTGATGTACCTTCAATTCATATTGATTTGCAAAAAAAAAAAAAAAAAAAAAAACATTATGAGCCTAAAACTTGAACTTCGAGCAACTGGCGCAAATGTTTCATTATAATCAATCAAGTATTCTTGCGTGAATCCACACGCAAAAAGTCTTGCTTTGTACTTAATTGGTTCGCCAACTTCATTATGTTTAATTGTAAATACCCATCTACAATCTACTATATTTTTGTTATCTGGTATCTTAACCTATTACCACGTTTTATTAATCAAATGGGAGTCTAGCTCATCTCTAATTGCTTCTTCCCAGCTTTTCCTTTCACTTCTATATTTTATCTCAAAGGAAAGAGGAGTATTCTCTATAGAAGACTGAGCATTCATTATACAATTTTCCAAAAGATCATTATATGAAATTTGTGGTTTGTTTTTAACCTATCACTTTTTCTTATATTTGTCAACGGTTTTGCGTTACCTGGTTCACCTGTATCTTCACATATAGTATCACCAGATAAAACTGGATCGGCATTTACTTCTTCCGTTACCGTATTTTCAGGCTGTTCACCTCACTACTTATTATTTTTCATATTTACAGATTTATTCTCACAGATACCTAACGAAGTACCCATATCCGAGAGTATGTCCTCGTTTCCAGTATCAACTATGCTTTCTTCATTATTTAATTCAGCATTATTGTGGTCAAACACAGCTCTAGAATTAATCATATTGGATTCATCAACAATGATATATCTAGCAATCTCAAATTTTCCAGTTTCCGCATGCCACACCTTATAACATTTGGTCCATATCCTACCAGTATACCTTTCCATGATTTTTCATAAAATTTTCCTTTTCTTTTTTTTTTATGAACGTATACTGTTGAACCAAAAACTTTTAAATATTTGAGACTCGGCTTTTTATTATGCCACATTTCATATGGTGTTTTATTGCATTCTCTCAATGCATTACTTGGGCTTGTATTAATTAAATATGTAGCTGTCAATACAGTTTCGCCCCAGAAATATTTTGGTAATTTAGCTCCTATAACCAAGCAACGAGCTTTTTCAGTTATAGATCTAATCATCCTTTCAGATACACCATTCAATTGCGAGGTATGTGGAACTGTTAAATGGTAACTTATGCCTTTTTGAACACAGAACTCCCGCATTTCGTTCGACAAATACTCCCTTCCGTTATCAATATATAAATTAACAACTTTAATGTTAAAACGTGCTTCACTTTTCGCAAGGAATTCTTTAAAGATAGCAAAAACATGAGACTTATAAGTTAGTAAATATTTAATACAGTAAAGGATATATACATCGACAAAAATTACATAGTAATTTCTTTTATTCATAGTTTAAAGTGATATCGGCCCACATACGAGGTGTGTTCAAAAAGTATCGCGAATTTTGAATTTTCGCTGGTTACGTATATTCGAATTTCGAATTTTTTGTGGCGTTATGTTGGTACTCATGTCTCTCACTTATGCCGACAAGCTCGGCCATTTTGAATGTTCAGTTAATTGTTGACAGCTGCTTTGCTTGCACGTGTTTTGGATCGTCTTCGATTTTTACCTATTCAAAAAAATGGATCAAAGAACCTGTATCAAATTTTGTGTGAAAAACGAAATTAAGTGCGCGGATGCATTCCGAATGTTGACTGTGGCATACGGAGAAGCTACCTTGGACCGAAGCAACGTTTATCGGTGGTACAAAATGTTCTCAGAAGGCCGAGAAGATGTGAACGACGAAGAGCGTGCCGGACGCCCGAGCACTTCAACAACAGACGAAAAAATTAATGAAGTGGAGAAAATGGGGACCTTAACATATCGATTGGCTGGTGCCATTCGATTTTTATCAATGATTTGGGCATGAGACGGGTCGCCGCGAAATTCGTACCAAAATTGCTCAATTGTGACCAAAAACAGCATCGCATGAACATTGCTAATGAGATGTTAAACTCTGTCCGGGACGACCCAAATTTGCTCCAGAGGGTCATAACTGGTGACGAATCGTGGGTTTATGGTTATGACGTGGAAACCAAAGCTCAATCATCTCAATGGAAGCTGCCGCACGAACCAAGACCGAAAAAAGCGCGCCAAGTTCGGTCGAATGTGAAAGTTTTGCTGACAGTTTTCTTCGATTGCAGGGGCGTGGTGCATCATGAGTTCTTGCCACAGGGAAGGACGGTCAGTAAGGAATATTACCTGCAAGTTATGCAGAATTTGCGCGAAGCAATCCGCCAGAAAAGCCCGGATTTGTGGAGGAACAAAAATTGGCTTTTGCACCACGATAACGCCCCTGCTCTCGCATCGTTGCTTGTGCGCGACTTTTTGGCCAAAAACAACACACTAATGATGCCGCAGCCACCGTATTCCCCAGATCTGGCCCCCTGTGACTTTTTCTTGTTCCCTAAACTGAAGAGGCCCATGAAAGGACGACGTTACGCTTCTCTTGACGAGATAAAGACGGCATCGAAGGGGGAGCTGAACAAGATACAAAAAAATTATTTTTTGAAGTGCTTCGAAGATTGGAAAAACCGTTGGCACAAGTGTATAATATCTCATGGGGATTACTTTGAAGGGGGCAAAATAGATATTCATGAATAAATAAATAATTTTTGAAAAAACACAAAATTCGCGATACTTTTTGAACACACCTCGTACATCAGAATGAACAACGAACAACGGTCTATTTATGTGGTCCTTGTTCTTGAATTTTTTAAAACCAAGTCTAGCCTGCCTTCCTTTTGGTTGTATATTTTCAATTAACTCAATGTTATCAACTCTTTTCTTAGATTTCATTTCTACAAATTTACCTTTACTCATATGCCCTAACCTCTCATGCCACAAACTGTAATTATTCTTATTTGCGGTCGATACATATGCCCTAATTGGTGAATTAAAATTAACAATAGGAACATTGTTGCTATATTTACCCTCCATAATAGTTGTATGACATTTATTGGTCATTACACCTCCTGGATAAAACATAACTGTCAAACCAGCATCCTACATCTTTTATTATGGAAACGCATCAAATTGGAGCAGTAAGGAAGGCGGTCGGCATGATCTAGGGTCGCACTGTGGCTAGTCATTGTCGGCTGGGGTGGGCTCTTGCCAACCTTACCGTCCTGCGCCATAATCAGAGAAAAGGTCATATCATGCCTTTAATACGCGGGGAAATGCACAAAACCGCGCAAAACAACTGTAAAAACAACATCCGGTTAAACCCGGATGCCACGGACAGACCGTTGACATACAAATTTCAAAACTCGAAACAAAACAGAAATCAAATTAAAATTAAAAAAAAAAAACTGGCAAAAGACTTTAAACCGGAAACTTAGGATTTAAAAATAACCAAAAAGGTAACGAAATTAAAGCAAAAAAAACAACCACTCATTTAAATTAACGACAAAAAAAAAATGAAAATGAAAATTGTAAACCGAACCGGAAATGACCGGTTACCAAAAGCTGAAATATAAAAATAAAAACAATAAAGGGCCGTACAATATAAGGGGGCGCCGCGGGTGTTGTTGCGACTCCCTGGTGCTGACCCACCCTCATCCATGGCCATCGACGCACCTGATCTCGATGGCCCCTTACCTAAATCCTATATGCCTTCTAAATAACTACGGAAGTCAGCATTCCCATTTCAAATTATAACTTTATTTACGAAACATTTAAAGGTAAATCTTAAGGTTAACTATGGTTGGTTGATACTTTATGACTAAGGAATGAACTCATTTAAAACTAATAAATACAAACTCATTCGAACTACTGTCTGAAATTACGCATCTTATATCAGTGTGGTAGGAAAAAAATACAGGAAACTAATCCAAAGGAAATATTGTTTTTCTTTTTCTTTATTTTTGATATGTTATATTTAGCTGTTGTTAGTTATTTATTTATATATTATTAAGTGGTAATTTTATTCATTATTATTAGGTTTATTAAGTTATGCTATTAGAATTGTATGCCAGATTTGGTTTTAATTTATATGTTATTATTATTTTGATTTATTTTAATAATTAAATTTTTCGTTGGTTCTCCCTTCTTTTCTATACTATATAGTATGTGTTTAAATATGTATATAAATCTTAATTTATTGAAGTGCCCTTAGAAATAATTCTGTCATCATTGACGTATGCAGTAAAGCTGTTAATATTCATTTTTAATGGATTAGCTTAAAACAAAAAAAAAATACAAAATGGAGTATTACATTAAGGTCTCAAAAAATTTTTTTGACTTTCATATCAAATGCTGAAAACTCTAAGGCGAAATTGTATAAAAATGTTATGGAAGATTAATTTACATTAGCAGTATTACAAATTTCGCTTACTATTTTCCTTCATTTGTGGCACGGCTACCTTCGATACGAGCTACTCTGTTTGATACATAATTTCTATCCATGGTGTCATCGTAAAAAAAAAGTGGTTAGAAATTTTATTCATTAGCTTCATAAATTTCATAATTTAGTTACACACTATTACTTTCAGTTGTTTTTCAAACACATAACCAATTAATTAAGCATTTATATGTGCGTACATGTATATAGCAATTAAGTACACCTAGTCTTGACTTTCTTCTATTTTACTTTAATCAATTTATCATTTCAAATCATCATTTACCTAAAGAAACTATGGGGTTTTTTTTTTTTTTTACTAAGTTTAATTTTATATTAATTACTTAAAAAACTCACTACGGCGGGCCTATATTACGGCGGCCCTCGCTGATGTTACTGCTGGTGTTGTTGAGGTCGATCCGGGTGCTAGTGCGGCGGGCCTATATTACGGCGGCCCTCGTGGTTGTCACTGCTATGTTGTTGTTGCTGATGGTTAGTGCGGCGGGCCTATAATACGGCGGCCCTCGCTGTTGTCGTTATTGCCGGTGGTTCTGTAGCCCGTTTGTGAGGCGCTACTGTTGTGGTTGTTGTTGCATTAGCCCTACTTAGGCGGCACTACTGTTGTTGTTATTGCCGGTGTTGTTGTGGTCGATCTGGGTGGCTTTGCAGTGGGCCTAGAAGAGGGCGGCCCCTGCTGATGTCAATGCTGGGTGTCTTGCCGGTTTTGTTGTTACCGGTTTTTTGTTACCGGATTTGTTGTTGCCGGCGGTGTTACTGCCGGATTGTTGTTGCCGGTATTGTTATTGTTAGTGTTGCTGCCGGTTTAGTTGTTGCCGGTATTGTTACCGGTATTGTTGCAGTATATCATTGCCGTTATCAAGTTCGTTGTGGTGTTTTTGAACATCGTAGATGGATGGACAATTAGTCTCTTTTTAACAATAACGCGCTTCAAATTTATGTTATACAGCTAATCTTTGATTATGTATATAGCAATACCAGTTCACACTTGTCTATTTCCATGTAGTTAGGGAATTTTTTTGTTATTTATAGGGAATCACTTCTGGGATAGTCTTATTTCAATTGTTTAGAACCAAAACTAAACCAATTAGAAGCAGGGGGTGAATCACAGGTATTTGCATATAATATTGACACGGACATAATTATGGACAAATATATACAGTGTACGACAAAACTAAAGCACGAAATCAAGGTAGGTCTTGTTTTTCCTTAAATGTGTTGTAAAAACTGAAAAATCGTAGCAAACGTGAGCCATAATAACCACGCCGATATATTTCGAATCATTTCAAAAACAACGGTTCCCTTTTCTGTTTAGCCGCTAAACGATGTTAGATGTTTTATAGAAGTCTGAAAGATTTGCTGGAAATAATTATTTTGTGGTGCTTCGCAAAAAAATGTTTCTCTAATTTAATAAAAGGAAATCAAAAAATACTATTTCGAAATATTTAAAAAAAAATTAGCATGACCTTATTTAGCTTACTACACACGTTTTTCCATTCAATTGGCTCCCTTAGCACTGTACAGGGAGTTGATAGTGCACGAAAAATACCGAATAGTAACGAGCGAGCAACGTTCGTGGACTAAAGATGTTTTTTCTTGTTGCACAAAAAGTTTTATAAAAAAAATTTGTGATACCTACCCCATGCAGGACAATTAAAAGACGTGGTCTCTAAGACAGATTACTTCACTTCGAAGCTTTGGAACCCCTTTGATTTCGGATGAAGAGAAGTTAGGGTTTTCAAGATTCCACCCAAATTGGAGTAGTACATTACGACGAGGAATCCTATTTTCTGTCAAATGAAAGTTTTCGGAAATATTAGGACTCTGAAGCTTGTTTCCAGGCCTAAAAAACCACGCTTACTCACTTTTACTGTACTTTTTGCTCGGTGAAACACGGTAAAGGCATTGTAGGGGTTCCTAGACGTTTCTCCGGTCATGGAGTATGTCTAGTTCATACGACTGAGCTGGTATTGGATTGTTCTATGTAAAATATAATCATAAAATCTTCATCTGTTTTCTTAAGGGAGAAGGAATGCCATTAGGGTAGATCTATCAGGAGGAAATTCTGCTGAAATGTACTCGTATAACGATATGCTTCAAAAAATAGTTTAGGGCTAATAATGTTGACGTATTGGCGTGGCCCGTGCTATTTAACCGAAGAGGGAAATTGTAGAAAATGATGGATCCTAAAAATCGGGAGAAAAATTGCAGTAACAAAGACTTTCTATTCGGAAAATTTGAGCATGCGTGGAAAATTATTTCCTACGATTTTTTTCCCCTTAAATAACATACTTACTGCCACACGATGTGTACCTGCCATAAAGAGTCACCTATATGCTACGAAATAATAGAAGAAAAGCGGGTTTGTCCCATAGATATTTGATGGTGCTTTAGTTTTGTCGCTCCACTTTTTGAGTTCATCGGATTCTTTGTACAAAATCTTTTGGATGAGCTGGTAAACAATTTTAGTTATTTTAGTCTATAATACCTAATATGTAGTCTTCCCGAATAAGAAGGACTAAACATTATAGAACTTTTACTTACGATTTTTTTACGTAAAATGCTTAAAAAAAGAATTTTGGTGCTTAAGCCTTGTCGCACACTGCATATACATAGAACCGCCGAAAGGAAATTTGGCAATTTTATACGACAGCATGCAACCGCCAATACACGTCCAAAATTCCCGGGAAAGGCATCAAACGACGGGTCCCAACCTCCGCATCAACAATCCGAAAGCGGAAATTCGATATCCTATGTCTGTTCAGAGATATTAACAATTAATGTTGAAAATTTTGTCATTTTCATGTGGTTGTTGTAACCAAAAATTACGGTGTACCGAAAAGTGCAGAAATGTGTTCTGCGCCGAAATATTGTGGACCGCGTAGACGAGGGTTATATTTCTGAAGCGCGGTTGAAGGCCGCCTACTCAGAAAGGTGTTGTGCACATAAGTACCTTGGATCAAGCCCCCTATTTAGAATGGAACCTGGGCCATTTTTGGGTTTTTTTGCTAATAACTTTTCACTGAAACAAATTATTTAACCTCCGCTCCCGGATCACCGATACAGAGAACAAAACGCGTCGCTGGACACCCCTTCCGACATTCACGGACGCATACTACCAGCCACGTACGGTCGTATAGAACCACCGTAATTTTTTTTTCTTTTGTTTTACAAATTGTTAAGATTAAAAAAAAAATATTCGACAATAATATTCCGATCTACAGGTTGCGTTAATAAAGCACATAGTAACAAAACACTGCCGCTTTAAACTCATTTAAGTCTAATTTTACAATACTTTTCAAATTGACTAATAATGGATTGCCATTTGCTGCTAAATGTATTCTGGCAATATACCTAGTTTTACTCGCATTTGATGTCAGCCGTGTTAAAGTCAGGGATCAGGACAAGATTCCATGTGTCTCCCACCCTGGGCAATTTGGCACTTTTGGGGGCGTCTCTTTCACTTTGGTGGTTTTGATATTTTGTTGGGTTTTGTTTTCGAGATCGTGCAAAAAGTATTGAATTTATTCTACGTTTATATTCCGCACATTGTTCGTACTCCTTTACCAACTTAAAATCAATCATACAAGGGAAACACCTTTTTAGAGGCCATTTGCCCATTTCCCTTTTTCGGACACTTTCGGGCGCCCTGGGTTACCCACAATTTAACTCTGGGCACACCAAGAACACACCAAACACTTGTTTGTCTGGAAATTAAAAGTTCCGTTATTGGTGCCTTTTCCATTCTATGGAAATATTTGGTGATGCCACCTCAGCAAAAATCACGCACTTTCCCATAGCTAACCAACCGCAGTGAGCCCTGACCGATTGAATCAAATAACAATGACTATCAATTGAAAGTAAACCATAACACCACGTTTCAATGAACTAAGATGCCAAATGGGTTTAACTGGCTAATTGATCTGATTGATATCAGAATATTGAAGGAAATGAAGAAAACATAAATAGTATTCGATTAGTTAATTTTTCTAGGTATTTTTTTTTGTTTTGGTCTGATTAGGATTTCCTAATCCTTGCAACAAATGTTGGACTATTATTATTACTGCCAGATAATAACGGCCTTGTCACATCGATAGAATTTAAGAAACTGAAATTGAACTAAACATAAGTTTATCTAAATGTTAATTATAATTTAAGAAACTGAAATGAAATTAATAATTAATTAGTATAAATGTAATACATATCAATTTGGATATGAACTTTGCATTTTGAGGAGGTGTGTTGGCAACTCATGCATTTGAAAATGTCTGGCAAGCATGCATGTAAAGCTATGTAAGTTAACAGCAAAGCAAAATTCATTTCCTTTTGAATGTTAAGTTTAACACAAGATGTTAAATTCCAAAATGTGTTCATTCGATATATACATAAGGTCGGTGTGACAAGTGCATCTAAGAAGATAAGAGAAATTAAAAGAATATATTTAAAATAACTATTCTATAATTAAACAAAAAATATATTTTTTATTGTGTTTGTGCAAGTGTGTACAAAGTATTTTGACATTGAATTTATAGTGAGAATAAGGTGGGTGCTGGACAAAGAGTCGTTGTTACTGTTGTTGTTGTTTCTGCTGTGTTGGAGTTGCTGGCCGTGGTGTTCTGGTTGCTGGACGAGATTGTTTTGTGGATTGCGGTGTCCTTGTCGGGTGTTCTATTCATTAATATTTGATAGTACCATCTGTCCTCAAGGAAAATGAAGTAAAAAATTGCTTTGGTGATTAGAAAATTCGACAGTTGTTTCCTTTAGGAAACAACTGGTACAACACGTCCAAAAATGTTGGTAGGGATATCAAACGACGCGTTTTGACCTCGGTATCAATAATCCGGAAGCGGAAATTCTATTTTATATTTCTGTCAAGAGATATTGGCAATAAAAGTTGACAATTTTCTGTTATTTGCATTTGGTAATCACACATACTGGGTGTTACAAAATGTGCAAAAGTGTGTTCCGCGTAATTTTGGATCGGCTAAGGGCTATTTTTTTGAAGCGAGGCCGCAGGAAGGATATTTGGGATCGGAACCGGGTCTTCTTTTGGTTTTTTGGCAATAACTTTTTACTGAAACATATGTGCGGCGATAGTGAAATTGACTACAGTACACCCTTTTTTATATATATATATTGTGGCAGCATTATGAATACTTTTATAATAATGAGCAATTGGCATCCATAATCATATAGATTCATTTTAAGGTATTATGGCAACACTAGGTACAGCCTTTTTAAATATAAGTCAGTTAACGAATAAACGTGAGAGTGTAAAGATCAAAAGTATAGGGTTTTATTGGTTTGTCGTTTAAAGTATCAGAAGAGGTTATTACCCAAAATGCCTAGTGAAAAACTAAGTTCATATACTGTTGAGCAACTCAAATTTTGGTTGCGTGCACTCGAAAAGAAAGAAAACATCAGGCAATAAAGCTGAATTAATTACCCGTTTGCAAGACATTCCTGACGAAATCCGTGGAAATTTCGAGGTTTTTGCAGTCGACGTCGGCGCTACGCAGAGCAACAGCGGAGACAGCAGCGACAACGGACAAGCCAACGAAATCAACGAAGGAAAAAGCAGTAGGGAAATCGTTAACGAGACAAACGCAAAAATTCAAATCAACGAAGAGACAATTGAACAAACGAGTGTTGCAAATGAAGAGAAAAAGAGTGACCAAATGGGGTGTGATTCAAATGAGTGACTGCTCTTAAAATATGAGTTGGAATTGCTAAAACGCGAGTGTGAAATACAGAAGGGAGAAAATGAAATACTAAAAAAAGAAATACTAATAATAATAATAATAATTCCCAACGGATTACGCACCATATCCCGCCCGACCGGCGCGAGGGGCGCATCCGCCATTGTTTACCCGTACTAGTTTGGCATCTTCTTTTGCGAATCGGAGTGGAAGGCAGTGGATGAATGTACTCCGAGAAAGTGGAATGGAGGAAATCGCGTTCAGAGTTGTTTTAAAGTAAAAACTACAACTAAAAATTTCAATTTAAACTGAAACTTACATTCTGTAGGAACTGATAAGGTGTTATAAGTGCTTTATATTCAATAATTTGGGTGTTTTAAGTCTTCACATTCAAAATTGAAGTATTTAAATTTGATTGTTTTATTATTGCATACAACGCACCCTGTGTGGTTTGTGTGTGTGTGCAGATTCGGAGTAAGTTGCGCTACTAGTAGACATATACTATGGCAACCGCATAACGCGCGGATTATTCGTTCGTACCGAGTCGTTGAAAGGCTTTGGTTTGTTAGTCGTCGAGATCTAAAACTGCTCAGCTACAGAGAAAACCTCATCAGCTAAGTAAAGTAGATATAGGATAGATTATACATTAAGAAATAACTAGTTAACAGAATAAAATTATTGTTAAAAGTTAAAATAGAAGTCAAAGAATAAAAAACAATTAGTAGCTATGAATTTAGGACAGAAAGAATTGATTTTTTTATGCTGAAAAGCGAGTCTGAAATATCAAATCTACCAGAAAGAGAGTTATAATCTTGACACAAACAGCGAAAAGGCTCATTTAACTGAAAATTGGTTCGGCACTGTTTTAAGACTAGAGGTTTAAAATGCCTTGAAGGACGAGACGGTACATTGAAGTTCACTTCACTTAGAAGAAATGGGCTGGATAGTGAACCATTTAGCAATTTAATCATAAAAATAATTCCAAGCATTTCCCTCCGACTAGAAAGTGTTTGTAGATTAATGAGTTTTAAACGATTCGTATAGGGTGGCAGATTGTACGAGGGATCCCAATGAAAATCTCTTAAGGCAAATAGTAAAAATTGTTTTTGAACTGATTCAAGGCGATCTACATGAACCTGGTAACGCGGGTTCCAAATTATAGAACCATATTCAAGTATCGGTCTGACTAATGTAGTGAAGAGGGCTTTAGTTACATAAGGGTCGCTAAATTCTTTAGACCATCGTTTAACGAATGCTAGGACACCTCTAGCCTTATTGACTGTTGTATTAATATGGCGGTTGAAACTGAGTTTATAGTCCATAGTAACCCCCAGGTCAACAAAATCATACACTTGCTCAAGACTATAATTTTTAATTGTATAGGAAGCCGGCTGAGAAATTCCACGCGAAAAACCCATGTGTTTACATTTTTTAAGGTTAAGTGGCATATAATTTAAATCGCACCAAGTAACTAGTGCATCTAGATCTGATTGTAGCTTATTTCTATCTTCAAATGACGCGAATGACATGAAAAGCTTTACGTCGTCGGCATACATTAACATTTTTGAAAATTTTATTATTGTAGAAATATCATTTATAAACAACAAGAACAGAATCGGGCCAAGATGGCTTCCTTGAGGAACCCCCGAAGAGACATAAATGACATCGGATACTAAATTTTTAAACATTACTCTTTGTGTCCTGTCACTAAGGTAAGAAGAGATCCAGCGATTGAGACCCGGCTGGAAGCCCAACTGATCGAGTTTATGAATTAGTAATGAGTGACACACTTTGTCAAAAGCTTTGCTGAAATCCGTATAAATAACGTCGGTTTGCAGATTTTTTCTAAAGCCATTTGAGACATGACTGGTAAACTCAAGTAAATTCGTAACTGTGGACTTTCCCTTACTGAACCCGTGTTGGCAGTCAGCTATCAAAGTAGAGATCGGACCCGTAAGTTGATTTGTAACAATAGCTTCAAACAATTTTGGGATGGCAGAAAGCTTTGCGATGCCACGATAGTTCTCTATAGAAGACCTACTCCCGCTTTTATGCAGCGGTAGAAGAAACGATTATTTCCACGCAGTTGGAAAAACACCACACTTTAGTGATAGATTGAACAAATTGGTAAGGGGTTGGTAAATATGGTTCCCACACTTTTTCAAGAAACATGTAGGAATCCTATCAGGACCATATTTAAAAGATTCTTTTAAGGTTTTAAGGTAAATTAGAACATCTTTGGCGCATATAATTGGTGAATTAATTGAATTTGTCCCGTGTAGCTTATAGGGATAGTTTTGAAAGTTTGAATTGGTGAGAGCAGAATAGTTAGAAATGAAAAATTGAGCAAAAAAATTTGCGATACATTGATTATCGCTAGATATAATGTCTTGATATTTCATGGCTGAGGGAAACCCTGATACTTTACGTTTAGAATTTACGAAACCATAAAATGACTTTGGATTGAGAATAATGTCTCTTTTCGTTTTAGAGATATAAGCTTTATAGCACTTTTTATTTAAATCTATGTACTTCTGACGTAGAATGGAATACAGTAGGTAATGTTTATTTAATCCGGATTTCTTATATAAATTAAATGATCGCGTTTTCCTACTTAAGCTCTTTAGTAAACCAAGCTTGCGTAGGATGATCATAAGTTACTTTACGTTTAGGAATAAACTTCTCAAATAGGCAGTAAATAGTGTGATTGAAATGTGAGACGTTTAGATCGATATCACAAAAAGAACAGTTGAGCAATAGTTGCGATCAAAAAAGTATTTCCAACAAACAAAAATTGGCTGACGCTAAAGAACTTATTTCTGAATTTTCTGGTAGCGGAGATTGCTTTAAGTTGTGGCAAACTCAATTGCAAAATATTCGAAGTGCTTATAATTTGGACGAAAACAACATGAGAGCACTAATTGCAAATCGACTAAAAGGTAACGCGTTGAAATGGTTGCACTCCCGTGCTGATTTAATCGCAATGCCCTTCGATAAATTCTTATTGGAAATGAGCTCTCTATTCGAAGAAAAAACAAGCACGTTGACGTTGAAGAGAAAACTTGAAGCCAGACGGTGGTTGATTTCTGAATCGTTTGAAGAATATTTTCATGCGAAATTGATTTTAGCAAACAGAATTCTAATTGGAGAGGATGAGTTGGTTGAATACTTAGTAGAAGGAATACCAAACGAAGCATTGCGTTCACAAGCCAAAATACAAAGATTTCGAAACAAATATGAATTGTTAGAAGCATTTAAAACAATTCAATTATAAAAGTTCCCATTAAGAAAAATTACACCAAATATCCAGCATGAGCAACCAAATGGCGAACAACAAGTAGACACGGCCAACAGGTGCTACAACTGCAACTCAGTTGGACATTTAGCAAACGAGTGCCGTAAATCCAAACGAGAGTGGGGCGCTTCCCATGTATGCGGAGTAGTTTGCCATTATGCCTCAAATTGTTAACAAAGAAAGATCGCGCCAGTTCATTATGTCAGTAATTCGATGGAGGATGACGAGTTTTTAAGATCTATTAATTATAAATTTGTAAACTCGAAACTATATTATAAAACTTCGTTAGATTCATTAATCGATACAGGAAGTTTAATTAGCATTATACGCCAGAAGTTCGTACTAGATGTATTAATAAATAAAAATAACAACGTGTTTTTGAAATACAGCGGCATAAATAGAAATGTAAAATGTTTTGCGTTTTTTGAAAATAAAGAAATTGAATTAAAATTTTTTGTTGCAGCAAATGAAACAATGAGTTACCCAATAATTTTAGGTAGCGATTTTTTAGCTGAATCTAATTTAAAATTGGAATGTAAAGAAAAAGTTTCAAAATCCGAAATTGAAAGTGATGCACATGATAAAGAGTGTGATAGGTTAATGAAAATTGAAACTAATAATATACAGGTTTTTAAATAATGTAATGCGGTAATGGAAGTTGAAGTTTGATTTCTGTATAAAAATGTCGATATAAATGTTTGTGCAAAAGAAAGATTTAAGAAAATTTTTCAAGATTGTAATGTAAACTGTAGGCGCCCCGATACGCCAAAGATTAGATGTGAGATGAAACTACAAAAGTAAGCTTCCGATGTTCAGCATATCGGTTGTGGCACGTGCAGTGTGTGCTGTTGCACCGTCTTGTTGGAACCACATGTTTTCCAATCCCAATTCATCAAGTTGCGGCAAAAAGAACTCGTTGATCATTGCTCTGTAGCGCTCACCATTCACAGTAACCGTTTGGCCCCGACCGATTATTGGTCAAATAAATAGTCAGCAATATTCCGCGTTCTGGAGCAGTGTAGCGTAACATTGTTTATTAACGTGTATTTCGCATGTGTTTACTACACAAATGTCAAAACAGAACTGACTTTAGGGGCCAATCGCAAAATTTATAGCATTTTCTGATAGGAGGATTACTTTTGCGCCACCCTGTTTTACTGAATGGTAAAAAAACCTTTGCATTGCCCACCGAGAAAATTATCTTACAGTGAAAAAGAGCAGGTTAGAGTTATCTTAAATGATTTAATACAGGTCCAAAAAATTCGAATTAGTAATTCGGAGTATTCTTCTTCCATTGTGTTAGTAAGGAAGAAAACGGGTGACATCAGATTATGTGTTGATTTACGTAATTTGAATAAGGTAACTTTAAAAGACAACTACCCATTGCCTTTAATTGATGATTTGATTGATCGGCTATCAAATAAGAGTATATTTTCGCTACTAGATTTAAAGAGTGCATTTTATCACGTACACATGGCAGAAGAATCGGTCAAGTACACTTCTTTTGTAACACTTTTGGGCCAGTATGAATTTTTTAAAATGCCTCTTGGCCTAAAAAATGCGATTTCAACATTCCACCGTTTTGTAAACCATGTTTTCGATGATCTTATCCGAGCAGATAAAATTGCCATTTATTTGGATGATATCATGATAGCCACGAGTACCGTTGATGAACATCTGGACATTTTGCAAGAGGTGTTTGATAGGTTAGTACAAAATAAATTGGAATTGAGATTGGATAAATGCCATTTTATGGAATCAGATATACGCTATTTAAGGTATAATATCTCTAGTAAGGGTATACGACCAGATGAAAAGAATATAGAAGCTATAGTTAATTTCCCAATCCCTAACAATACAAAGGCTGTGCATAGTTTTTTGGGCTTGTGTTCATACTTTAGAAGATTCGTTAAAGATTTTTCACGGGAGGCTCAGACCTTGTACAAACTCATTAAAAAGGACGTTAAATTCACATTTGGTGAAGAAGAATTAAGTTGTTTTGAAATCCTGAAAAACAAATTAATTAAGGCACCCATCTAAGCAATTTACGACCCAAGAGATGATACAGAGCTGCATTGTGATGCAAGTTCTCTGGGATTCGGGGCAATATTATTACAAAAGAAAAGTGACGGGAGATTTCATCCAGGTTTTTTCTTCTCTAAAGGTACGAGTGAGTCCGAATCCAATTATTACAGCTTTGAGTTGGAAGCTTTGGCTATTATTTATGCTCTTCGGAGATTTCGTGTATATTTACAAGGGTTAAAGTTTAAAATAGTGACTGACTGTAATTCTCTTAAATTTCGAATACACACTTGAACACCGTAATGGAAGTAAAATGTTGCATGTAGACGCTCTGAGCTGCATTTCAAATATCCTAGTACTTGAAGAAACCACATTTGAATAAAATCTGTCAATTTGCCAAAGTAGAGACAAAAGAATTATTGAGATCCGCAGGGAGTTAGAAAATAGGGAGAGCAATGTTTATGAAATGCGGAATGGCTTAATATACAAGAAATACGGAGGAAAGATTTTATTTTATGTACCAGTTGAGATGGAAGGAAATTTAATAAAAATGTATCACGATGAAATGGGTCATATGGGGTGTGATAAAGTTTTCAATGCCATAATAAAAGCTTATTGGTTTCCGAACCTGAAAGAAAAAGTTTGCCTTCTCACCAAAAAGCGGGAAACATGAGGGCTCTTACATAGCATACCTAAGGGAAACGTACCATTCGAAACTCTCCCCATAGACCACTTTGGTCCAGTGTCACTTAAACACTCAAAAAAGAAGTATGTTTTTTTTAGTTATAGATGGGTTTAGTAAATTTGTTAAACTATATGCGGTGTGTTCAGCAGGCAGGAGGGAGGTCCTGAGCTGTTTAAAATCTTATTTCGGTAGTTATTGTCGCCCGAAAGTATTGGTATCCGATAGAGGCAGCGCATTAACGTCTGAAGATTTTGAAAGTTTTTTGGAAAATAATAATGTAAAACACGTTAAAATTGCGACAGGCTCACCACAAGCCAATGGCCAGGTAGAGCGCGTAAATCGGAGTCTTGCACCAATGATAGCGAAGTTAACTAGTGGTGGCTCTAATTTTAGTTTAGATAGGGTTTTGCCGGAAATAGAGTTTGCATTAAATAATACGATGCATCGTAGTACAGGTACAACTCCAAGCGAAATACTTTTCGTAGTTCCACAAAGAGGTCATGTAATCGATTTTCTAAAAGAAAAATTGGAAGAAAACATGTTGACCGAAAACGATCGTAATGTGACAGAAATTAAGGAAAAAACAGCAGAAAATATATTAAAGTCTCAAAATTATAATAAATTATTAAAAGATAAAAATCGAATTCAAAGAACGTATAAAGAAGGAGCTTACGTAATGGTTAAAAACTATATAAGTACTCCAGGTGTGTGTAAAAAGATTGCACGTCGAGGGATTTCAACTTAGTCAAATCCCTTATGAAGGAATATGGGAAGTAGCGAACATGAAGCCTTGGCTTAACCATAATCTCTCTAATGAAGGCGTAATCGGGACGATTACAGGTCATTTTAAATATAAGGCAGTTCATGAATAAACGTGAGAGTGTAAAGATCAAAAGTATCGGGTTTTATTGGTTTGTCGTTTAAAATATTTTAAAATTTTATATGTCATTTTATGTGAATTACATACACTTTTTACAATTCAGTTATGTTACAACTTTTGCGTAAATATACATATTTAATAGAAACCTGTTTACGACTTTATTACTAACTCAAATATTAAATATGTCATGGATATTTTCTCCAGATCTGATTTCAATATCTAACTGCCTCTCAACGATAGCGTATTCTTCCAGACAGTGCATGCTAAAAACCTTTCGAACGATTTTCTCCCTGCTTTAAAATAATAAATAAGGTTTATTGTTAATTTTGCTTTTCCACACAACCTATAAACATATTTGTTTACTGTGTACCAATTACATGATCGTTTGTATATATAAAATGATTCGTATATACATACACATGTAACTTCATTTTGAAGGCAAAAAGTTGACAAATATGCCTATGAGGTTGCAATATAGGCGCGTTACCGAAGTTTTTTGGGTGTTCGGTTCCCCTGGAGGCCTATTTTCATCCATATACATACTTACAAACATAAAATAACTAAAACAAAACAACAAAAAGAATTAATTTAATACAATTGCACTACAATACTACAACAAAACAAAAGATTGCACATTTCAGTTACATGAGATAAGAATTAAATACATAAAAAACATTTCAAAATTCACCCACAGTGAAACCCAACCAAAATACCTACAAGGCATTAGTGGGGATACCGGTCCTATAGTAAACAAGGTACACGAATCTGCATTTTAAACGAGATAAATAGTCAAATAAAAGCAAAATTATCTGTGTGTCATACACGAGAATGTAAAATTTTCCTAATTCGGTTGCTTGGCGTCTTTGTTAAACGAGTTAAACAAAAAGTATATTCTGATACGAATAAATAGGCACTTTATACAGTGCGCATTGCATTTTTCGCAACAATAATAGCCGCTTAAGTCTAAACATTTTTTAAGCAGGATTTGAGAAAAGTTTTCCCTATGACAAGTAGAGTCGAAATTCTCTAAAAATATGTTTCAATGAATAAAATGGGACGGGGGTTTGACAAGGTGGCAGTTACTATATTGTTTCTCTTTCGTAAATAGGAAATCTTTTTCGGCGATGCCGACTTCAAAGTTGGGTAAAAGCATTGAACATCTGTGAAGATTGGTGTATTTAAAATACAAATAGCCACTGAAGTATACAAAGGCGTTTGGATGGAGAAAGCTGCTTTAATCAATTCATATCTATTTGATTATAGTGAAATGTTGCTAGGGAAGGTTTGGCTAGACCCTGAAAGATTTGCCAGGAAGTGTCTTGGACTAAGACGTCATTTCTGGCTAGCTGAAGAGCGCTATTTGAAGCTAGTTCCAAGCCAACAGGCAACATTTCGCAATTGCCTTTGTTGACGCAATCAAGGTAGCCCATGCTCCATGTCTGCCGGAATAAGTAAGTAAACGCTGGGGAATTATTATTGCATCATATCTTCCCGAATTTGGCCGAAGAAGTTTTCAATTTTGTCCTGGCATAGTTTCTTCGTCATGAGGTGGGAAAATCCTTTTTGAGTCCAAAAAACCCAAAAACGTTTTAAACACCTAATATTATTCACCCACCCATTTAAAAAAGAAAACGTGTTCGTAATATCTTTGCCGTTCCTATAAACTTTGATGGATTTTCCTTGAAAAGGTTCTTTAAAATTTCCGATTGTTCCCAATGTATAATTATTAAAAATATTAAAAAGTTTGTCGAAAAACAGGATAAACTCAGCTGTAGAGACCCGGAGCTATATACTCGTATAGCAAACATGGCACTTGCTACATTTACTACATTACTGAAAACCTGCGAAGGTAACTTCACGCTAATTTTTTCAAAATTGTTGGGTCTAAGGTGGGACGAGGTTAGTTTGTTGGTGCATTTAATGCTAGATATAGAGCATTGGTCGTGCAGACGAACTATATGCAGCCAATCTACAGGACGGTAGTTAAATAAAACTCTATTTTTCGGGTATTTTAAACAGTTTCGTGTACTTTTTAAAAGATGAGGAGGATCGTGGAAAAAGAAAATTTGTTCGCCATTAACTTCAAAGAAAGGCCATTCTAAAATATAACTTCGCATAACATCTCCTTCACAAGTTTTGTGGACAAAAAAATAAGATAATGGATGGGTCCAAGACTCCCCACCAATACCTTGGACCAAGAGACACAGAACAAAGCTACTCTAGAAGTGCGGTTCTCGGTAATCTTCCAGCCCTATAATTAAATCTCTACTCTTCTCGTATTGTAAATTGATCTTCAGTGACATTTCGTCGCAGCATATCGAAACAAATTTGTGAGCATCGGTAAAACCCCGACTTCCTAGCTCCAGGGCTTTTTTACTGCTATTGGTGCAGCCAGGGGAACGTGACCACCCTTGAACAAAGTATTCGAGAGTTCTCCTAGAAGGCCAATCCATATTCGGCTTCAAATACCTATACGCAACCGGTGAAATAATCTTTACCGCTAGAGCCTGTGTAATAACTTCCATATCGAAACGATGCCCCTTAGGAGCTCGGGATCTATTTTTGAGAATATTTCCCACGCATACCGCAAGATATGGCGGCAACTGGCTGCAACGCTCTGCGAAACGAATATCCCTAGTACTTTCTTCTAAGCTTTTAAACTTTCTTTCTAAGAATGCCACCCGACTGCTTTAAATTTCAACTTACCTTATGTTTTCTCCTTCTAGGAGTCCCATCCGTTAACAGATCCTCAGTTTTTGATTGCCGACATATAATACCAGAACTAACTAAAGGAGAAGAAATTTGATTTTTGTTGGAACGATTTTCCGTCATCCCTTGTCAAGTTTGGTTTTGTGACAAACCGGTTTCGGCGTTCTGCCATTTTCAATGCCTAGTTTCGTTTTTGACAAGGGATGACGGAAAATCGTTCCAATAAAAATCAGCTTACTACCCTGTCGGAAGATCAACACAACAAAATAAATGAGAAGAAATTTCTTCAAACCTAGTGGGTTAGATAGGCTCATGAAAGGCCTCAACTTCAATCATATCGCTGTTTGAAGTAGGGGCACTTTCAGCATTTGTTGGTAAATCTAATGGCGTCAAGTCTTCGATACCTAGCTCTATAACAGACTGTTAAACGGCTGGGTAATATAAGATAACTATCCCTATGCTACTACAGCCGTCGTTTTCTCTTTCTACTTTCACCGAAGGTGAATATATACTTAAATCTAAATCCGGAGTAGCGCCCTTAAAAAGAGTCCTCCCTTTAGCAAACCAAAAAGTGACATCTGAAAGTAAAAATCTGATTTTGTGATAAATTGTTTTGTTATCAAACTCAGCAGTAATGGGGTTTAAAAATGTAATAATATCCATATAAAAATATATATAACAATCGAAATTTGTACGCCAAAATGATTCGTTCAATTTGGTAAACAAGAGCAGCTGCCACTTTTCATGCGTTCACAATGCCATTTTTGTGAACTTTTTCCCAAAAACGTTTACAATCACCAACTTTATCATGATAACATAATCAGACTTTTGTGTAAACGAAAATGTCATTTTGAGGCAAGCCATCATCAGGTTATCATGTGATAAAGTTTATCATAACCAGACATTGATTAAACGGCCATTAGAAAGGCGCCTTATTGAAACTTCACACACGACATACTCGTAGATATCTGCCCCTTGCAGACTATTCCTGACTTTCACGTGAAACTGCAGCATAAACAAACGTTCGCCGGGCAAGTCGTGTTTAATTTTGCTCTTAGAATTTCTGTATAAAAATGTTGGGGATATTCAAAATTGTTAACATTTGTCACATATGCGAGATAGAGACTCCGCAAACTGATTAAGAAGTTAGGTAATTGCTTACTTGATTACGACAGCCACCGAGTGCGAAAACACCTCCAAAGATGTCGGGAGAGGTAGCATGAGACGGGTATCGGTCCTAGGAACCGTAATATGGATGCGGAGGTCAGACATTTTTTAGTAGTTTACAAGATATTTGCCAGCAGAGTTAACAATTTTCTATAATTTCTATTTAGTTGTTGTAGACACAGATATAAGGTATGCTGAAAATTGCAGAAGTATTTTCTGCGCAGAAATACTGGGGATCGCGTAGCCAGTGTTGGACCGATTAAGGGTTATTTTTTTCAATCCCGGCGGAAGGCCACCAACTCAGAAAGGTGTTCTCAACATAAAAAGTATGGATCACACCCCAGATTTAGGATCGCAAATATTTTCGAAGATAATTAAAATATTTGTTTTTATTACTGGGGCCGAACCGCGTCTTTTGATACCCATATCGAAATTTTTGGATGAATATTAGCACTCGGTGGCGATCGTAAACCAGAAGTTGTTGTAGATGTGTGTGAAATGCAAGGTCCCAATAAGAGGGGAAACAGGAGGCAGGCGCAAGGGTGTGTGTGGGAAGGAATATCAAACGCATCCAATGTTGAAATTTCTTTGTGATGAGTGTATTACATATATGGGTCATTCCATAAAATTTTTACAACCCAAAACATAGATTTGCCCGAAACAATTTTTTTTATGATCTGGATGAAAAACAAATCGACACGTATTTTTTTATTTTATCGTATTATGCGAAATTTTCGAGTAATAATTTTTCAAACTTTTCGAAAGCGAAAAAATACGGCAGTTAGAACATATTTTAAAGGGTTGCTGTTTTAAAACAAGTTGTCCTACAAAAACGAAATTTACAGGTTATCTTAATAATCGTTCACACTTTTTAAATATAAATAAATACAATTTTTTTTTTTTTTTTCATACAAAATAAATTAAATTTTTTTTTTTAAATAAAGAAAAGTCAATAGCGAAAAAAAGCCATGCTTAAGGTTGTTTATTTTTAAACCAAAATAAGTGTACGGTTTGTAGAACATGTCATTAAAATTTCAGAGTGGGTAGCGAAATAGTTTTTTTGCAAAAACTATTTGTTTACAGCCACCTCAGCTCTAAGCATGCAATATACCATACAAGGCCGATGGCGGGCACTATTTTTGTATAACAATTTATATGAGTTGATATTTTTTTCAACATATTCGAATGCACTATTTCAACCTCTATAACGAATAAAAGCTGTAAGTAAAAAACACCGAACAAAACTCATAAATTTTATTTTTTAATACTTATCGATAAACAGGTAAGTTTAACATACAACAAAATAATAATATTTCAATTTAAAAAATATTTCAAATAGCATAATATCTTATAAATAAATAATAATTTTTAGATGTGGTGTCCTTGTTATTTGTAAGTATGAGTAAATTTGCTGAAATCACGTCTGCAAGAACGGCACAGGAGATCTGTTGGGCACAAGCATTTGAATTGTTCACACATATATTTTGATGCCCGACGCAAGTAAGTTCTATGTGCTTTTGAAGTATGCGAATTTTTTTTGAAAGGGTTACTGCAACGAGTATTGAATTTACTTGCTGACATTTTCCAAAGCAAAATTAAAAAAATTACTGCGCTATTAAAGTTATAACTCGTAACTACAATTCCAAAATCTGCAAATTTAATTAAGTTCCCCAGTCCTGCTCAGAAAAAGATTTGCACTAAATTAGTAATAAATTGCGCAGTAGCAATATTTTTGAATTGCTAAATTTAATGCGTCGTAATGCGTGTTAATACAACAACAACATAAAAGCGCATAGCGTGGGCGAGCAGTACTGCAAATAATGCTCTGACGTATATAAAAATAGAATGTGGTATGTATATCTTTCTCAAATAATTTTGCTTAAAGTGTTTGTTTTCAGATTTTAATTAGCTCAAATTCTATCAGTCGAAATTTACCCACCTCACACAAACCAAACCTTTTCTAAAAAAATAAAACTTTTAAATTTTGTTCGGTTTTTAGTTAAACAAATTAATGTTTTTTACTTACAGCTTTTATTCGTTATAGAGGTTGAAATAGTGCATTCGAATATGTTGAAAAAAATATCAACTCATATAAATTGTTATGCAAAAATAGTGCCCGCCATCGGCCTTGTATGGTATATTGCATGCTTAGAGCTGAGGTGGCTGTAAACAAATAGTTTTTGCAAAAAAACTATTTCGCTACCCACTCTGAAATTTTAATGACATGTTCTACAAACCGTACACTTATTTTGGTTTAAAAATAAACAACCTTAAGCATGGCTTTTTTTCGCTATTGACTTTTCTTTATTTAAAAAAAAAATTTAATTTATTTTGTATGAAAAAAAAAAAAAAAATTTTTTTTATTTATATTTAAAAAGTGTGAACGATTATTAAGATAACCTGTAAATTTCGTTTTTGTAGGACAACTTGTTTTAAAACAGCAACCCTTTAAAATATGTTCTAACTGCCGTATTTTTTCGCTTTCGAAAAGTTTGAAAAATTATTACTCGAAAATTTCGCATAATACGATAAAATAAAAAAATACGTGTCGATTTGTTTTTCATCCAGATCATAAAAAAAATTGTTTCGGGCAAATCTATGTTTTGGGTTGTAAAAATTTTATGGAATGACCCATATACAAAATGTTGATTTGGTAGTGCGAGACATGCAAGAGATATCTACAAGAACAATATGCATTTGAAGCAATATAAAAATGAATTTGAAGAAGTATGAAGAGCCAAAAACAAGTGTAACAGAAATAAAAAAGTTACGAGAGGTGGCGGAGCAAATGAAAAGCACAGCTAATATAGTTCGTCGATGTGTGCAGACGTGGTTTTCGCGATCCAATATCTCAGTTTTATTTTCATTTTAGTTCATCCTCTCCTTTCTAAATAAGTGTTATTTTATAATGGATGCCTTTTGTGGAAAGTACAATAAAATGTTTTCGAGAGCATAGTCTAACAAATCGGTCAAAATCGCCCAGGCGGTTAGATGACCATTTAAAGTCTAACAAATCGCCGTGTAATGGTTTTTGTAAAAAAATATTTCATCTTACATGTTGTGTAAATATAGTGGCTTATGAGTTAGCTCTTCTAAAAAACAATAAGCATGTCTAAGCTTTAAAGAGGGCACGTTTAGACCTTGTATGTGTTAATTGGGGGCGATCACTATTGGCTATGAGGCATTGCGCGGGTTTGGCTTCCTCATTTTTGCTCTGCAAAACCCCGATTTGGGATTACAGAACATAAACTATATCTTCGAAATATCTCATAAGCTAATTGCGAATTACAATAGAGTGCAACGCAAATGAAATAACGAAAGATATAATTGTAGCTTAAAGACGTCACATATTATATCTTTTTGAAGAGTATGTTGTCATGCCAGAAAAACAGTACAAGGCTCTTGAATCTGTCTCAACCAATCAAAAATTCGGGTATTGATTTATTCCTAACCTCTTTCAATAGTAAGTTTGATGCCCTGTCAAAGCAGATAGAAGATTTAAGGAGCCATTTAACTTGTCCTTGTGCATCTACTATCAACTTGCATGTTGCTGAAGGTAGTGCTACAACAAATGTACAAGCAACCGCGGCTTCTAATAAAAACATTGCTTGTCCTATACCCATTGTGTTGACATTGGCGCTACCCCTCTCGGCGCTGAATCTTTGGAAGCATGGAGCAGCGGACAAGTCAGGAGAACCAAAAAATCAGAAAACAAGGAAAACACCACTTCCTGTAGTATCCACCAACAATGCGCCTATTATTGCTGAGCTTCCCCCTGCCCTCAACGGCATTGAACTCCATCAACCATCATTCGAAAGAATTCCGCAAGTCAGAAGAACGTCAAATAGAGCAAAAAAAAAACATTAACATCTTCACCAGCCGTAAATAAACCATCGGCAGTTCCGCTTAATTGCTGTGCTCTCGACGAATGATGCTAATAAAAATAAAACGTCCACTACTAGTTCCTCTGCTCCGTGCACTGCCGACCCGTAGTATTATGCTGAGGCTGTTGCTAGTGTTTCTCAGTCGCCAAACAATGCTGTTGTAAGCAAGCAAGCAGCAAATGTAGGGTCCAGAGCAATTAAAACAACTCATGCAGTTAGCGGTATTAATAATAATGCTGATTTAGCTGTGCTCATGCACCGACGGAAGAGAAGGACGACGTGGAAAATGATGCATTCTACGAGCGCCTGAAAGCGGCATACGAGCGCTGCCCCCGTCATGATATCAAAGTCGTGCTTGGCGACTTTCACGCCAGGGTGGGTAAGGAGGGTGTATTCCACGATCAGACTTCGCCAAATGGATCATATCTAGCACTAGGTTTATGCACAGGAAGATCCATCAGGCTACATGGCTGTCCCCCGATCGAAAAACACGCAACCAGATCGACCACGTTGTGATAGACGGACGGCAAAACAGGCGCAACGAAAAACGCAGGGAAAGCTGGACGTCGAAAAGCTGCAATCGCAACAGACCGCCAGTTATTCCGCAGATCGCTTCTCACACCTGCTCTCCGAGAGCACAATTCAACCTAGTGGAATGCATGAGCAGTGGGATCATATCTCAGGAGCACTCCGTACCGCAGCCGAAGAAGTAATTGGATTCCGGCGAACGCGAAGAAACAACTGGTATGATGATGAAGAGTGCCGCGCTGCAACGAAAAGGAAGGACCAAGCCTACAAGGCAACGCTGAGATCGAATGCAACGAGGAGTGTGTGTGAACACTACCGCAAGTTGAAGCGGGAAGCGAGGCGGCTTTTCCAGACAAAAAAAAAGAGGCAGAAAAGCATGAAAAAAAGGTGGTTGAGATGCTGGCCAACGGGAATAATGCCCGAAAATTCTATCAAAAAATTCGACGAATGACAGAAGGTTTTATACCCGGGACAAACTCCTGTAAAAATGAGAACGGCGACCTGGTGGCCGATGTTCAGAGAGCACTCAGAATATGGAGGGATCACTTCTCTGCCCTTTTAAATGGAGAAACTGAGCAAGAAACCAGAGAAGATGCCGAGCCTGAGCCCACAATCGAAAATGATGGAATTGACGTTCCACAACCCGACTATAATGAGGTGCGAATAGTAATATCCCGATTGAAAAACAATAAAGCAGCTGGCGCTGATGGTTTGCCTGCTGAGCTATTCAAACACGGAGGCGAGGAGCTGGTAAGGCGACTGCATCAGCTTCTATGCAGAATATGGTTGGATGAATGCATGCCTGAAGATTGGAATCTAAGTGTTCTCTGCCCAATCCACAAGAAGGGCGATCCTGCAAACTGCGCCAACTATCGCGGAATCAGCCTTTTGAATATCGCATATAAGGTCCTATCAAGCGTATTGTGCGAAAGACTGAAGCCTGATGTGAACAGATTGATTGGACCTTATCAGTGTGGCTTCAGACCTGGTAAATCTACCATCGACCAGATTTTTACAATACGCCAAATCTTGGAAAACACCCGTGAGAAAAGAATCGACACACATCATCTCTTTGTTGATTTTAAAGCCGCTTTCGATAGCACGAAAAGGAGCTGCCTATATGCCGCTATGTCTGAATTTGGTTTCCCCGCAAAACTTATACGGCTATGCAAAATGACCTTGAGCAACGCCGCCAGCTCGGTCAGAATTGGGAAGCACCTCTCCGAGCCGTTCGAAACTAAACGAGGTTTCAGACAGGGTGACCCCCTATCGTGCGATTTCTTTAATTTAATGCTGGAGAAAATGATCAAGCTGCAGAACTTAACCGAACTTATAAAAGCGTGCAAATGTTGGCATATACTGACGATATTGATATCATTGGCCTTAACAACCGCGCCGTAACTTCTGCTTCCTCCAAATTAGAAAAAGAAGCGGGAAAAAATGGGTTTGTTGGTGAACGAGGGCAAAACGAAGTACCTTCTGTCATCATGCACTGTTGGCAGCAATAATTTCGAAATAGTAAAGGACTTCGTTTAGCTGGGAACCAGCATTAACATCAAGGATAATGTTAGCCTAGAAATCCGACCAAGAATTACTCTTGCAAACAAATGCTACTTCGGACTGAGTAGGCAATTGAAAAGTACAGTCTTCTCTCGACGAACGAAAATAACACTCTACAAGTCACTCATCGCATCCGTCCTGGAATATGGTGCAGGAGCGTGGACACTAACAACATCTGATGAGGCGGCTCTGGGAGTATTCGAGAGAAAGGTTCTTCGAAAGATTTGTGGACCTCTACGCGTTGGCGACGGCGAGTACCGAAGAAGATTTAATGATGAGCTGTATGAACTTTACGCAGACGCCGACATAGTTCAGCGAATTAGAACACAGCGGCTTCGCTGGCTAGGCCACGTAGTGCGAATGAGCGAAAATGCTTCAGCCCAGAAGGTATTCTTATCGGCACCCGCCGGTGGAAGCAGAGGAAGAGGGAGACCACCACTCCGATGGAAGGACCAAGTGGAGACCGATGTGCGATCCCGCGGTGTTTCCAATTGGCGCCAGTTGGCGCAACGAAGAAACGACTGGCGAGCTATGTTGGACGGTCAAAATCGGCCAGGCGGTTTGATGACCATTTAAAGAAGAAGATTTAGCTGCATTTGTGCGGTACAACTGGGTTCGTATATCTTCTTTCAAACCATCGGTTTCGGAGGCGAAAAGTATCAAATATATATCTGAGCATCCTAACATTGATGCATCTATTATAGCTTCAAGTTGACAAAGCGGGATGCTAATATCAGCACCCTGGCTGGGATTTCTTGTGTTTTTCAACTGACTGTAATCCTGAATTGCGGGCGATTAATGTCATCTTCAAGCCTTTTAAATTTTTTTTGAAAACGTTAGAAAATTCACAAACATGTTTGTTGCGTGGATTAATTAAAATACGCAGTTTAGATTGAGCCTCTTTTCCGGGCCACAGCTTATATTTGACTGACTTCACAAAATTCATAAATGCTCTTAAAACTAAATTCTATTCAATATTACAGACTGAACAGTTAATCTCATGTTTAGCTAAATGGATATGAATATACAGCACTTAGGGCCACTTTCATAAAGGCCGGTTAAGCTTAATCGGCGATTAATTTGACAGCTAACTGTACAAAATACGTCAATTAAACTCCGGTTAGCAGTTACCGGCTTTTATGAAAGCGGCCCTTAATATACATTTTGACACACATATGTACATATGTAGGTAATTTTTGTCTGTTCTTGTTGGTGGCCAGGTTATGCGTTTAACGGAGTTCAATGCTCGTCGGCACGGTGGGATATGTATGCACTATCTTTAGTTAAAAGTTTTAACCCTTCGCCGTTAAGTAAATGGAAAATATTTTAATGGACATATTCTAATCCCAACATCTTCCCCCACCAATGAGAGCTGTGTACCTTACTATTTATTTCGTTGACGGGAGGGCATTCTGTTTGCCTGAAGAATCATTATTCATAGAGTCCTGCGCGGGTAATGGACACAATTTTGCAAGAGGTCGTTTTAGTATGCCTTTTAAAGCGACAAATCGGACAAAACCGTCATATCCTGGATGTCCTTCTATTATGCGCCCCAGAAACCACTGATTCGGTAGAAAGCGATCATCTTTTATAATATCATCTTTTATAGATAATTAATTTTTATATTGGTAGATGGTGAAAGCCATTTCGGTCTTTGCTGCAAACGCGACAGATATTCGCCGCTCCAGTTGCGAGAAATTGCTGTGTAATATACTGACAGCTAATCCATCGATCCACTAAACTGATTTTTGGCATTTTGGGTACCGGTGGGGCCAGCAATGAGTCTCCAGTTAAAAAATGCCCAAGAGTGAGTACTAAAAGTCGTCAGAATCATTGGATAGTGGTCACAGCGGACGGGAGTTAGGGTGCGCCCTCAGCCTTTTGATGGTGAAATATTAATTATCCGGCATAATCGACACCGACAGAACTACACGGTCTTGATGGTCATACTCGTGTGGGCGGCAAATCACCCACCATTTGTTCAAAGCTCTTAGGTTGAAGCCGGTAGCACGTCATGCAGCGGTGAATTACTCTTCTCACGGCCTGGCGAGCGTTCACATTCTAAAACGATTTACGAATGTGCGCTAAAGTGAGGGAGACTCCTCCATGCAGTGTTGTTATATGGCTAAATCAGTAAAATGCTCTTTCGATGGTAATAAGTATGGATTTCTCTCTTTTGGCGACACCAGGGCGTGCCTTAGCCTCCCTTCTAGTCTGATGACATTTTCCTTTTCGTCAAAAAATGGATTCAATGAAGATATATTGCTTTCCTTTGGTCTTGCCTGTGGATAGGACCTTGAATTCAGTTCGAAACTTCCCGTTGGATGATATGGATAACAATTAGCAAGCCTTCATGTACCTCAGCAGCTGCGGGTGAAGAATAATTTCTTTGAGGTGCAGGTAAACGACAATTATGTATAGATCGTTTGCAGTATGATAATACGCGTAACATGCTTGAATATGATGAGAAGCGTTCTACAAATTTTTTTGGGTTTTGCGCTGCAGCAATAGCATGACTTCGTCATTGATCGCCTTAGCCAATACATTGTTGTTTTCGGATACCTTAGGCCAAAAATCTTCGCTTTTACTTAGAAACTGTGGCACATGCCACCACATTTTGCATGATAACAAAGTACTTGGTTTAATACCACGACTGGGGTAGTCCGCTGGATTATGCTCCAATGGTACATAATGCCACGGTTAAGCCTAATCGGCGATTAATTTGACAGCTAGCCCTACAAAATACATAAATTAAACCCCGGTTAGCGTTAACCAGATTTTTTGAAAGCGGCCCTTAGTCTCTTTAAAGCTGGCTCATAAAATGACCCAATGCATACATTTTGTTCTATCTGCGATAATAATGCCAGCTTAATAACATATTTTCCTGTATTCAAACGGCGATGCGTTGACACATAAAATTTTTCGTGATCGGAGTTTCTGATATCCTCCATCTCCCAATATTTGCAGATTAGTACCTCGAGCTCTTTGGAGATTTCATTTGGAGTAACCTTTACAGTGTTAACCTTGGAGTTGGCACCTTGACCTATTTTCCCCGAAATGATACATCCCAGCCTGGTATTTTGGGCGATAGGAGTACGCTGGTCGCCTCAACGTACCTCATCGAGCATCAGTTCATCATAAATATCGCATCCCAATAGTAGATCTACAACTTGAGGAATATGGTAGTTTGGATCTGCCAGGTGCTCCCATTTAATTCAATTTCAATTTATTCAATTTATTCAAGAATATCTGGTTCTATCTTTAAGACTTCAATGTCTTTTATATACATCAATTGGTGGTATTACATATAAAACCTTAATAACATAAAGTGGGATAATACAATCATAATTTTAATAACGGGCTGAGAAATAAAAATTAAACAGATACAGTAAGCCTAAGTAGTAGAGAAGTGAAAGGAGGAAAGTTGTAGAGAAAGAAATTAGAAACAGTCGCATTACAGTCACATTTAATAATAAATAAAGTAATTATGTATTACCACCTTATAATTTGTCCTATTCATCCCACCCTTGATAGATTCAGGTATTGCGTTCCAGAGCCTCACTGCATTGACGAAAAAAAGCCTAGATGTGGTCATGTAGGAATATTTCGGGATGATCAGGCAACGACGTCTATTTGATCTTGATTGTCTCAATTTCTCGTATAGGTATTGAGGAGTTTTTAGTTCCAATAGCTTATAAATATAAATACAATTTCTAGCTGAAAGGTAATCAATAATATTGCATCCCAGAATTTTGTCTCTCCATATAGTTATGTGGTCATATCTTTTGAGGCCATATACATAGCGCGTAACGTTATTAAAAACTACTTCGATTTTGTGAGAAGAACTTGAGTCAAGTCTGCTATATACTAGTACAGAATAGGTTATTTGGGGCATGATTAATTGCATGGCTAGCTTCTTTCTTACCTCAAGAGGTGTAAACAAGGCAGACAGTTTTAATTTACGTAAGATCACATATACATTACTAACGACTCTATTTACATGGTCGGAACAGGTCAACGACGAATTAATGATAAAACCCAAGTTTTTTATTTTCTTAGTAAATTTAAGAGCACTATTATCAATGAAGAGTTCGGGAATATCTTCCTCTTGCTGATGGGTAACACAAATAATTTGTTTACATTTAGACAAAGACAATTTTCACGAGCCCATTGAGAAATTGAAGATAGATCACTATTGATTTTGAAACACAAATCCTCGACAAGACCAACACGACTCGACAAGTACAACTGAATATCGTCAGCATAGGCATGGACATTAACATACTGACACACAGAGAATACATCGTTGACAAAAAGATTGAACAAAAGGGGGCCAAGGATAGAGCCCTGTGGGACACCAGAGGCTACAGTCCTAGGCACAGATGATGTACTATTACTCTTCACCTTCTGACTTCTGCATGATAGGTAGCTAGTCATGAGCTTAATTGAACCACCGGAAAATCCAAAAAGATAATCGAGCTTCTTGCAGAGGATACTATGGTTTACTAAGTCAAATGCTTTAGAAAAATCCAAGAGGCAAAGAAGAGTTAGATCGCCTTTGTCAAACTGTATCCTTATGTCATCTTGTATTTTCAACATAGCCGTGGAGCAACTATGATTAGGCCTAAAGCCAGATTGAAAAGGCGATAGCAAGTTATTTTCATGAACGAATGTGGAAATTTGCTTTGCCATGATGGATTCGCATATTTTGGAGAAAGCAGGCAAAATGCTGATCGGCCTAAAATCACAGGGGCTACTAGGCACATTATTTTTGGCTACGGGAAAAATTACGGATTTTTTCCACTCCATTGGAAAACATGAGGTAGTAAAGCAGTGGTTTCTGATGTGCGTCAGAGTTCCCAAAATAAATGGAAACACAATCTTCACAAATCGCAAGGAGATTCCATCTTCACCAATGGCACTGGACTTGATACCCATCACATGCTTCAAGACTTCTGAGTCAGTAACTCCATTAAAATTAAACTTTCCCTTTCATCAAGTTTTGATCAGCGGGACTGTTACTATTTTGGTTGGTACTAATGAAATAGTCATTTAGGATATCAGGGTCTAATTCACATTCCACCTTAGATTTCCCATAAATGCTAAAATTTTTCAAATTACGCCATAAATCTCTCGATCGTAAGGACGGATTTAGCTTAGATCTGCAATACAATCGTTTCGCAGTTCTTGTAATGGCAATTGCTTTATTTCGGGCTGCCTTGTATTGAGACCAAGCGAATTCCGTGTTGGTTCTTCTCCATTTCACATATAATTTGTTACGATCTTTTATCGCAGAACGCACAACACTATTGTACCACGGACAATGGTTATTTAGAGAACGAACGGTACGAAAGGGAACATGAGCATTGAACATCTGAAAGATCGTGTTATTCAAAAAATTTAGGTTTTCATCCACACTTTCCAAGTATGAAGGTGTACCTTTCGCCGGCTTAAACGCAGCATTTGAACTGCCCTTTCGCTGATAAAGGAAGCTTGCGACCCTTGGTTCAAAAATTGCTCGAAAATGGAGTGTGGAACCCGTATTAGTTTGAATTCCCCCGATAGCTGTAGGAAACAAAACCTCACAATTTGATGCATACGAAGTTGCAGTTGCTTTGCTGACTGGTTCAGTGGGAGGTACTTGTGGTGAAGGAGGACTTAACTGCTTTCTTGGCTTTTAATGCTGATTCACCACTTACACTAGTCCGCTGCTTCGCTGTAGATGTTATACTGCATTACGGCATCTAGCAATCATTATGCGATACTGGGAATCTTGATATGTACAGAACTGGTCGAAAGTAGGAATATCTTGAGTTATGGGCAAGGAATTTTCCCACTCTAATCTTGCGGAGTCAGATAATTTTCGGGCCATTTTTTTTTTTTTTTGGTATTTAATTCAGCTGAATTATAATTCAGCTGCTTATGGCTTTGGTCACAGACCACATTGCCAGGCACAAAAACACATGGTCTATCTCTCAGTCAATTCACATCACATTTATCGTTCCGTTATCTTCACAGTTCCGTTATTTTCACATATTTTTAATATTCCTTTTTTTCCACAAGCTCAAGTTTTTCGATCACATTTATCGTTCCGTTATCTTCACAGTTCCGTTATTTTCAATATTCGGTTTTTTTTTTTTTCACAAACTAACATTTTTTGCTTTCAAATTAATGGTAATTTTTTTTTTCTTCTCGTGGTTCCTTTGTGGGGAGCACAAAAGCTGTGCTTGATACTAGCTCAAGCAAGCATTGGACTTCCCAAAGTTGACGAAAAAGGCGTGCAAGAGCTGACCAAGTCCGTTTCTGAGGTCCAACCAACACCAAGTCTATTTATAAAGATTGGTTGGACCTTTCAACCTTTCACGTCCTTTTCCGCCAACGCTACAAACGGAACTGTTTCGGGCCATTAGATAAACTAAGATCTGACTTTCCTTCAAATCGACCCCAAGGCGGTCAATTGAATTTATGCATGAACGACAGGTTTTAACAAATCGCTTCAACGCCGCTGGATCATTATGTGCTACCGGTTGTTGTGCGAACAAATCCATAAAACCCATTTCGGTGGTGATACAACCCCTTTTAACTTCTTTAACGTCACTAGCTCGCACAATATACAATAAATTCGAAACATAGGCGTTTTCCTAAAGCTAGTGAAATTATGGCTTCTTGGTTTAACCCATGACGATATTGAAGTTCTGTTACGGCCTATCATATCATTCCATTGTGTTTAGGCCACAGGCTTAAATATTAAAGCACACCCTAATGTCCAAAGATTTTCTTATAATTTATCTCGGTTAAAACCGATAACCGTTTACCCCGCCGGATAATATCGAGAGCAAGGATTCGGCGGTGGGTACGACCTAATTTTTAATTTTCACTTTATCACTTATTTTTCGAACGTCGAAGAAACTGCCAGCAGCCAAGTCACCGAAGGTAAGTCCTTTTCAGCTACATATATTTTTGCGTTTAACTCCAGTCCAATTTTAAATAATTTCACTAATTGTTTAACTCCTAAACGTTTACTTTAATAAACATTGTTATTATATATCTGAACTAACGAGTTCTTTGTTTATTTCTTTCTCGCACCTTATTACGAGCACTTATAACTTGGTATCGCCATACCAAGTAGCAAGTCACCGTAACATTTGGTCCATCTCGCCAGGAAAACCAAAATCGGAGAATTAGTCATCTCAAAATATTATTCCATTAAAATACCAGCGCCAATCTAATTTAATTTCATCGCGATCAACAAGTAAATAACGAGACACATACAAATCAGCCAATATACGAGGTGTGTTCAAAAAATATCGCGAATTTTGTGTTTTTTCAAAAATTATTTATTTATTCATGAATATCTATTTTGTCCCCTTCAAAATAATCCCCATGAGATATTATACACTTGTGCCAAAGGTTTTTCCAATTTTCGAAGCACTTCAAAAAATCATTTTTTTGTATCTTGTTCAGCTCCTCCTTCGATGCCGTCTTTATCTCGTCCTTTCATGGGCCTCTTCAGTTTAGGGAACAAGAAAAAGTCACAGGGGGCCAGATCTGGGGAATACGGTGGCTGCGGCATCATTAGTGTGTTGTTTTTGGCCAAAAAGTCGCGCACAAGCAACGATGCGTGAGCAGGGGCGTTATCGTGGTGCAAAAGCCAATTTTTGTTCTTCCACAAATCCGGGCGTTTCTGGCGGATTGCTTCGCGCAAATTGCGCATAACTTGCAGGTAATATTCCTTATTGACCGTTCTTCCCTGTGGCAAGAACTCATGATGCACCACGCCCCTGCAATCGAAGAAAACTGTCAGCAAAGCTTTCACATTCGACCGAACTTGGGGCGCTTTTTTCGGTCTTGGTTCGTGCGGTAGATCCATTGAGATGATTGAGCTTTAGTTTCCACGTCATAACCATAAACCCACGATTCGTCACCAGTTATGACACTCTGGAGCAAATTTGGGTCGTCGCGGACAGAGTTTAACATCTCATTAGCAATGTTTATGCGATGCTGTTTTTGGTCACAATTGAGCAATTTTGGTACGAATTTCGCGTAAAAATCGAAGACGATCCAAAACACGTGCAAGCAAAGCAGCTGTCAACAATTAACTGAACATTCAAAATGGCCGAGCTTGTCGGCATAAGTGAGAGACATGAGCACCAACATAACGCCACAAAAGCTTCGAAATTCGAATATACGTAACCAGGGAAAATTCAAAATTCGCGATACTTTTTGAACACACCTCGTACACAAAAAGCCATAATAGCGAGTGGCAACAACAAGCAGACAGAGACAGTCATATCACACATCAGCAACACATCGCGTAAATCACATCATGCAGTCCATTCAAATCATCACATCATCAGCAACACATCGCATACATCACATCATCAGCATACCGTCATACGTCACATCATCAACGTATACAGTAACACTTTATATCACTCATTAATCATCACATTATTCGCACATATTAAACCTCTAAATTTCATCAAGGTAAGTGGTTGATTTTAGTGCACAATTTTTTTAAGTACGCATTAACGTACCACGTGTGAAAGTGTGATATAGATTTGTAGATCGGAGCAAGTGGAAGTTCTTTGTGTTGGAAAAACGCACTTAGCGCCCTTTGCCTTTCGAGAAGTTCCCCCCTCCAGTGGTAAGGGCTCCTCGACACAGCTCAAGGCAGACAGGCAGTGGCTCAGCGTCTTTTGTGTATTTTAACACATTACCACAGCACTGTACAGTCTTTATTCCTTCTAATATTAATTTCCTTTGTTTGTTGATTTTCAACAACCATTTACACTTCCACTTGGTTGATGCATTTGCAAATAAATACCACAATATTCACTCACTAAAATACTGTCGTAAACCGTACATAATACGTGCCACTACAAAATTATCACTTGCGTTGGGTGGCTAGTGGCCATTAGATCACTAAGTTCAAACGATATATGTATACTTTGTTTAACAGTTAATCATTTTAATAAATAATCCACTTAAACGTATTTACATTGTCTTTATTGCGTTTTTTTGATTTTAAACACCTTGGTTTTGGCTATTCGGCGTTTGACACTTTCATTTTCACTTTGATAGAAGACAAATTAACTCCCTATCCAGATTTCTATCTATGTCGCACATACCATTCCACGATACAATAAATGTTCAGAAGAAGTTCTATCTGTGACACTTTTTGGTAATTGCGCTTATATTCAAAGCATTTTACATCTCCGAGTCATTACAGTCGGCTATTGTTTCACTGTAAAGAATCCAAATTTTTAAAACCATCAAAAAAATGGAAACATATATACGACTCTCAGATTGTATAATAGAGTTTGATCAAGACTTCGGCCCTCAAGACCAAGATAAGCACACCCTTGCGATACAGCAAGAGGAGCTAAAGTCATTGTGCAAGAAGACAAAAGCTGCCTATGCAAGTCTTCTGAGCTCACCAGACCTGTCCAAGGAAGATCTGCTGTCCTTGGGACAGAAAAATAAGACATGCTTCGCATGTTACGCTAAAGGCATGGCTGCAATTAATGCTGAAATTGAAAAGCTAACACTGCAAGCAACACCAACAGCTACAGTCTCTGAAACCTCCAGCCGTGAACAAACCATTCGACTTTCACCTTCCTGGCCAACTTTTAGGGACATGTTCACGGTCATATACATATTAAATAAACGCCCTACCCCGGTTGAAAAACTATACCACCTCAATCAGAAGACACAAGGGGAAGCGAAGGAAATTGTGCGAAGGTGCCCCCTAACCAACGAAGGTTTTACCTCAGCCTGGAAAAATTTAAGCGACAGGTATGCGAATAAGTGTATTCTTGTTAATACGCAATTGAAATCCCTGTTTAGTTTGACGTCAGTCGAACATGAATGCGGAACAGCAATCAAAAAGCTTCAACACGACATAAATAATTGCATCTCGGCACTTCTCTCTCTCTATGGCGCGATATACAACAGGTATATCATCATAAACCTCCTAAGAGATTTTTGCGCCAAGCTTCTCTTCCAATTTGTGGTGTGCCGATTTGAATTTTCCCTACAAATTGGTGGGACCTACAGTTTTTTGCCGACTCCGAACGGCATCTACAAAGGATACGAGTTTTTGCTGAGAAGCCTGTCATGGCAGAAATACACTCGGAGAGTTTGCCAAACCACTGGCGAGGGGCGACCCCGTTTTGAAAAACTTTTTTCAAATCACTGGAACCATGGACCTTCGGTGTGGTAGGCCGGCAACACTACCTTCACACCACGGCGGCCGCCAAGCAGTCAGCTGGATTTGCCCTTCGAATTGCAGTAAAATACTCAAGGGATTACCCAAACAACATCTGCTAAATGAAGATTTTCTGGAGTTCGAAGACTCCAGTACTGTAAAAACCCTAGGGGTACGCTGGAACGCCCATTCTGACTGTTTCTACTTCATAGCGAAACCAATCGAGAATCAAAATATTTTAACAAAAAGGGCAATACTTTCAGCTATCGCCAAACTTTTCGACTCCCTAGGTTGGCTGGCCCCAATCATCATCGTGGCAAAAATCATAATGCAAAACATATGGCTGGAGGGGGCAGACTGGGACCAGCCAGTGTCGGCAACTACCTTGGAACGATGGCAAACCTTTATGCGGGACTACCCCGCAATTGATCACATACGAATACCACGATGGGTATATTTTACGCCAACTAACCACGTGGAAATACATGGCGTTTTGCGACGCTTCGGAGAAGGCTTATGGAGCTACAGTGTACCTACGAGCAAAGGTAAAAGGTCAGATCCACGTCAATCTTTTAATGGCGAAAACAAGAGTAGCGCCCGTGAAAACAATTTCATTACCACGAGTTGAGTAATGCGGGGCTGTCTTGTTGACCGAAACAATAGAATCCGTGCGCGAAAACCTGAACTTAGGAAATATCAACACAAATCTATGGACAGACTCAACGATTGTTCTAGTATGGATCAAAAACCCCTCTGCGCCTGGTCGACCTTCGCCGCTCACCGGGTAGCGAACATCGTAGAGAAAGTTAGAAACCAAGCTTGGCACCATGTCGAGTCGGCATACAATCCAGCAGATTTGGCCAGCAGAGGACTTTCAGCGAAGGATTCAGTCGACAACGCTCTGTGGTGGGAGGGACCTTTTTGGTTACAAGAAGACAAGACAAAATGACCTACCGAAGAAAAGGAATATGGGACAAACATCGAAGGAAAAAAGATACACATTCACGCAACTACGCAAGTAAACGATACAGAGGACATCCTCGATAGATTTTCCGATTTTGTAAGGGCTTTGAGAGTTATATCGTATGTTATGAGGTTCTCTCAAAGAACTAATCTCAGAACCAAATCTTCGTTCAAAGCGCAGTCGTACCCCATTTCGCCAGACGGAATTAAGGCAACGACTCGACGTCTAATAGAAATTTATCAAAGGAAACATTATCCTGAAGAATTGGTAAACATAAACTCCGGGAAACCCATCGGGACAAAAAGTGACGTCCTTACCCTCAACCCCTTCGTCGACAACCATACCATTTTGAGGGTGGGCGGCCGTCTTGCCGCATCCCATGACCTCGCCTACAACGAACGCCACCCGATCATCCTCTCCTACGCTTGTCGGTTCACTCGTCTTTTCGTCCAGTTTGTCCACCAGATAGCCCTTCACGGGGAAAACCAGCTCATGTTGCGTCTCATACGCACGCAGTACTGGATCCCGAGGGAAATAAATCTGATCCGTTCCATCATCCACAATTGCAAGGTGTGTACCCGACTTATGGGGAACCTTCCGCGGGAACGGACCACTTTTTCCCGAGCATTTACGAATGCCGGTGTGGATTTTGCCGGTCCTTTCGACATCAAATCCTACAGCGGTACGTTTGCCTCTTTTTGTGTTTTTCTACCAAGGCTATTCATTTAGAGGCCACCAGCGACCTGAGTGCTGCCTCTTTTCTGGCAGCTTTCGATAGGTTCGTTGCTAGACGGGGATGTCCGAAGAACATCTACTCCGATAACGGAACTAACTTTGTCGGATCATCCAGGGCGCTCCGTTCAGAGCTTAAAGCCTTTCTAGCGGACACCTGCAACCAAACCCTATCCATATACAGCCAGCAAACCCTTGAATGGCATTTCATCCCAGCAGGCGCTCCTCACATGGGCGGATTATGGGAAGCAGGGGTCAAAAGTTTCAAGCACCACTTCAAAAGGATCGCGTTGGATCACAAATTTACTCTTGAAGAGTTCAGCACCCTACTTTGTCGAATTGAGTCGTGCCTCAACTCTCGATCATTAAGCCCCTCCTCCAAGGATCCGTCCAACTTGGAGCCACTCCCTCCAGGACATTCCCTCATTGGCGGGCATTTATTCGCCCCACCCGAGATCGACGTCAGCGAGAATCGTGCCTCCCTCGTCAACCGCTGGGAAAAGTTGAAAGCCTTGCATCAGGTTTTTTGCAGCGGTGGGAATCCGAATATATCACCGAACTGCAGAAACGTGTCAAGTGCAAACACCCACAGCCGAACTTGAAACAAGGGGACCTAGTCGTCGTCAAAGAAGACAACTTGCCTCCCAACGAATGGAGATTGGGAAGAATCACCAAACTACGTCCTGGTCCGGATATTAACCTTGGACCCAAAATTAAAACCTCCGAGGCATCAACCAAACACCACTCTTTGAACCAAATACCCGAGTTCACTCGTTAGACCATAACGAGGACAACTAGAAAGACCTAACGAAGATAGGCGAACCTACCCGCCCCACCAAACATATCAAAACGTGGGCAAAAATGTATGGCAAATCAGACAGCTATCTGACTCAACAAGTCGAGAAAATAACCAAAACTTTCTAGAAATTAAAATAATTAAAAAATAAATAGTCACGCGACTAGGCATCGAGCGGTTCAAAAAAAAAAAAAAACTAGGACTGATGAACTCGAAGATGACTTTCGTCTTAAATATTTTAAAATGCCTAAGTTAACATCATATCCTCTAGATTTGAATGAAGGATCTTACCAATATATTTTTTTGACGGGAGGCGACAAACCTTCAACTTATGGCTAAAGTAGCAAAATTCATTTTAGAAGCCAACAGAGTAAAAAACCAAGTATCTTCGTTCATTTAAATTAAAAGGTAATGCATTAGGCATAACTGACCAACACAGTCCAATCAGTTAAATTTTTTGTTTCAGTGAAAATTTATTCGCAAAAAACCCAAAATGATCCAGGTCCGATCCCAAATCGGGGGCTTGATCCAAGGTATTTATGCGCATAACACACTTTTTGCATTTTTCGGTACACCCTAATCTGTGATTATAATAACCACATGAAAATGACAGAAACTTTTCAACTTTAATTGCAAATATTTCTTCACTGACGCGAGATCTCGACGGTCTGCTTCCGGATTATTGTTGCCGAGGTCGATACGCGTATTTTGATGCCTTTCCCGATAGTTTCGGGCGTGTTTTGGCAGTTGTCTCCTGAGGGGACAATTACCGAATTAATGACTGTGGGCCTCAATGAAGACGCAATGGTTGGAGTCCCACTCCATATTAAATTTAAATATATTTCTCACAAACAAACAATTGCCATACCTTCATAATTTGGTACTTAAAACTTAAAGCACCTTCAACAAATACAAGGTCGTGAACCTGCAATAATACGAGGTGTGTTCAAAAAGTATCGCGAATTTTGTGTTTTTTCAAAAATTATTTATTTATTCATGAATATCTATTTTGTCCCCTTCAAAGTAATCCCCATGAGATATTATGCACTTGTGCCAACGGCTTTTCCAATCTTCGAAGCACTTCAAAAAATCATTTTTTTTGTATCTTGTTCAGCTCCTCCTTCGATGCCGTCTTTATCTCGTCAAGAGAAGCGTAACGTCGTCCTTTCGTGGGCCTCTTCAGTTTAGGGAATGTAAGAAATCTGGTATCACTAATTATAACGAATGTCAGAAACACTTCAAAAGTGTATTGGGCAACTTCGCTCTTTATTAACTCGCGTAACTAGCTCTCTTCCGTTCCTCTGTACTTCCGGTAATGTCACCTTGCTAATATCATTTTCTATTTTGCTATTTGTTACTTTTAATTACTTAATCAATAAATTATCCTGAATTAATATCGATCGGCTATTACTTACTTCCGAAATATCTTCACTGGCGACGAGAACATGGAGGCGAGCGAATTAGAAAGCGTGCTTAAGAAGTTTCAGGAATCTAATACAGAATTCTATAAAAAAATTCTTGAACAAAATGTTGCAACTATAAGCAAAATGTGTTATAAGGAGCCTCAAACAAAAGGCGTTCCCAACTTTAGGAAGTTTGATAAAAATATTGAAAAGTGGTCAATATACATACAACAGATGGAGCACCATTTCGTAGCAAATGGCGTGTCCGAAGAAAGCCTAAAGCGTGCATGTTTTCTCTCTTGGATTGGCACCGAGGCTTATGAGTTATTGCAAAAATTATGTGATAACGATATCACCCAAAAATCCCTCAGCCATTTAAAGGCGAAATTCGACCAACATTTTATAGAAAAGCAGCATGTACTGTCAGCACGTTTTAAATTTTATTCGATACGCATGAAAAACAATCAAAAATACGCAGAGTGGGTGGCAGAATTAAGAGGAGCAGCAAAGGAATGTCTATTTGAGTACACAAAGGCAAACTGCCAAGAAACCTTCGTAGAAAATAGCATACGCGATATGATTATCATGCACACTCCTCACGATAAAGTACGGAGTGCAGCACTACAAAAGCCGAACCCAACTCTCGATGAAGTTCTACAAATAGCAACAGTGTACGAAGCAACTGTCAAAACTTGCTTAGAAATAAAAGGCGAAATAAAAGGTGAGGAAAATGATGCAACAGTCAACATGGTTCGCGGGGCGAAAAATCCTAGAAGCTACCAAAAGCAAAAAGGCCGTAAGCAGGTAAATAAATCTACTTTAACAAAATCGTGCCCAGATTGCGGCACTTCGCACTCTAGGTCACAGTGCTATCATTACAAAAACAAAACCAAATGTCGTTTGTGTCAAAAGACTGGGCACATAGCTACTGTTTGCCGAACAGTTGCTGCGCCAACTGAAAAGCAACGAAACAACGAGCAAAACAAACGCGACGAAAAGATAAACACAGTTGACATTTGCACATTCCAGAATATTGGTTTGTTAGATATTGTAAACAATGAAAAACAGTGCGAAGTTAAATTATCTACTGATGTTAATAACCGGTTTGCCAAATATTTAATTGACATTATGGTGAATAGAAATAAAGTGCAGTTCCAGGTGGATACGGGCGCATCATGTTCGCTTATTGGACTGCATACATACGAACAGCTGGGCAAACCGTGCGAAATTACCAACAAAATATTGAAAGCTTACGGCGGAGGCTTGATTAAATTGAAGGGTGTTATTAAAGTCAACGTTGAGTGGAACGGCGACACAAAATACATGCAGTTACTCGTGGTAGATTCACACCAGGCCTCAAATATACTAGGGTTGGATTGGGTTGAGACACTACAATTCGAACTAAACACTAACGAGAAAATCCAGTCTATTTCAACTATGCAAAGCCACACGTCGCGTGATGCCTTATCAGCTTCACTAAAGGAATGCAGCCAGCAGTATGCTGATATATTCTCTTCGGCAGGGGGTCCTTGTAAAACATTTAAAGCTAATATTAGGTTGAAACCTAACGCAGTACCAAAGTTTTGTAAACCTTACAATGTGCCGTTTGCGCTACATGCAGACGTACGTGCTGAAATAGAACGACTTGTAAATAACAAAGTGCTAAAGCCAATAAGCACAAGCGAATGGGCTGCACCTATTGTGGTGGTAAGAAAACCAAACGGGAAACTCCGAGTCTGTGCAGATTTTAAAGTGGGTGTTAATTCTCAAATTGAAATCGATCGATACCCAATTCCGCGTATTGAAGAACTTTTTCATAAATTACAAGGAGGGCAGTGTTTCACAAAAATCGACTTAAGTGAAGCATATTTGCAAATAGAGTTGGCAGAATCTGCAAAACAGTTTATGGTCATAACGACTCCTTTTGGGTTGCTCCAATTTCAAAGAATGCCATTTGGCATTTCAAGCGCCCCAGGGCTATTTCAAAAATTTATGGAAGAGGTAATAATTGACATTCCCCACTGCGCAGTTTACCTCGATGATATAATTGTGTCAGGTCGAAATGATAACGAGCACCGTGACAATGTAAATATGGTTTTTCAACGCTTGAGGCACCACGGGTTACAATGTAAGTTAGATAAATGTAGTTTCGCACAGAAGCAAATAGAGTACGTGGGCCATATCATAGACGATGAAGGTATCCAACCCTCAGAAAAACGTGTCGAGGCGATCAAAAGTATGCCTAGTCCGAAAAACGTTGCCGAAGTAGAGTCATTTATTGGTAAAGTAAATTATTATAATAAATTCATTGATAATTTTTCAACAATAGCAGCGCCGTTAAATAGGCTGCGAAGAAAAAGTTCTGTATTTCAGTGGGGTCGAGAAGAGGAAAAGGCCTTCCAGTCGCTTAAGAACTCGATAGTTGAAGCGACTCGACTAGTTCATTACGACGACAATCTACCAATTATACTCGCCGTGGATGCATCCAAGTTGGGGGTTGGCGCGGTCTTATCGCATCGTTTTGAAAATGGCGAAGAAAAGCCAATCGCACACGCGTCGAAGACCCTAAATGACAGTCAAATAAACTACTCACAGGTGGAAAAAGAGGCTTTGGCCATAATCTATGGCGTAACTAAGTTCCACCAATATCTCTACGGTAGAAAGTTCGAGCTTTTTACTGATCATCAAGCACTTACAACGTTGTTTAATCCCGCAAAAAGGCTACCGGTTATGGCACTACACCGTATACAACGTTGGGCCATTGTACTACAAGCATACAACTATACAATTCGATATAAAAAATCTGCTCAAAACGCGAATGCAGATGCCCTCTCGAGATTGCCATGTGGTGAGGACCCTGATTTTGACAAAGGGGAGAATAGTGTCTTTACCATCGATGTAAACTATGAAGATACTGTCAATAGCTTTCCAATAACACATCACGTTATTAAACAAATGACTGAAGAGGATGAAACTCTGAAGATGGTGCGCAAATATGTGCTTGACGGTTGGCCTCAGCATACGGTTTCAAAAAGTCTTTTGCCATACTTCAATCGAAACCTCTGCTTATCAGTACAGAATGGCGTACTACTGTTGCATACGGACTACACTCGAGTTATCATACCCAAACAACTTCAAGGTAGGGTATTAACGATGCTCCATGACGGACATTGGGGCAAAAGCCGAATGAAAGAGATGGCTAGACGCTATGTCTGGTTTCCTACGATCGAAAAAGAAATTGAAAAAATATATGACAACTGCTCTATATGCCAATCGACTGCATTTTTGCCTAAACGCGAATTTTCGAAATGGCCGGAAGCAACGCAGCCATGGGAGCGAATACATTTGGACTTCGCGGGCCCATTTTATAATCGCATGTGGTTGATTATTGTTGATTCTTATTCCAAGTTTCCGTATGTAATTGAGCTAACAGCAGCAACTACAACAACGACCGTAGCAGCTCTCCAAAAAATTATTTCCGTCGAAGGACTTCCGTGCACCATTGTAACGGACAATGGAACACAATTCACATCGCATGAGTTTCAAGAATTTTGCAAACGGAACGCTATCCAACATCTCACAACGGCACCATTTCACCCTGCCTCGAATGGGTTAGCCGAAAGGTTTGTGCGAACTTTTAAAGAAGCATTTGTGAAAATAATGAAAACAGAGCATCAGACCGAGCGTGCTTTGTACAAATATCTTACCACGTTTCGAACCACACCTAACCCGGTCTCTGGTAAATCTCCGGCAGAGACAATACTCGCTGCCATGTTCCCAACGTCGGTTCAGCGCCCAAAGCCTGAAAGTAAATGGGTATCCGGTGCATGAGTTTGGGCTCGAAACTATTCAGGACCATCACGATGGGTTGAAGGAAAAATACAACAGATACTGGGTAAAAAGATGTATAGTGTACAGACAAATCGAGGGTTGTGGCGGCGTCACCAAAATCAGCTGCGAATTCAAAAAACGCATACATCCAATCTGCCACTAGATACCGACAGTATCGAAATTGAGTTGCCAGCAGATAACCAAGCAACACCTAAACGATTGCCTGCCGCAGCCACAACACAACAATCATGCAAACGCTCACCGGAGCTAGATCAATCATCACCTAACACAGGGACACCAATCCCCCGGCGTTCCAACCGAGTCCGGAAGCAGACTGAGCGATTTAACCAAGTTTAACTACAATAATCAGATAATCGAAATTTTTGAATACATTATATTACATTAATTAAGTCCAGGGGAATGTAAGAAATCTGGTATCACTAATTATAACGAATGTCAGAAACACTTACAAAGTGTATTGGGCAACTTCGCTCTTTATTAACTCGCGTAACTAGCTCTCTTCCGTTCCTCTGTACTTCCGGTAATGTCACCTTGCTAATATCATTTTCCATTTTGCTATTTGTTACTTTTAATTACTTAATCAATAAATTATCCTGAATTAATATCGATCGGCTATTACTTACTTCCGAAATATCTTCAGGGAACAAGAAAAAGTCACAGGGGGCCAGATCTGGGGAATACGGTGGCTGCGGCATCATTAGTGTGTTGTTTTTGGCCAAAAAGTCGCGCACAAGCAACGATGCGTGAGCAGGGGCGTTATCGTGGTGCAAAAGCCAATTTTTGTTCTTCCACAAATCCGGGCGTTTCTGGCGGATTGCTTCGCGCAAATTGCGTATAACTTGCAGGTAATATTCCTTATTGACCGTTCTTCCCTGTGGCAAGAACTCATGATGCACCACGCCCCTGCAATCGAAGAAAACTGTCAGCAAAACTTTCACATTCGACCGAACTTGGCGCGCTTTTTTCGGTCTTGGTTCGTGCGGCAGCTTCCATTGAGATGATTGAGCTTTGGTTTCCACGTCATAACCATAAACCCTCGATTCGTCACGAGTTATGACCCTCTGGAGCAAATTTGGGTCGTCGCGGACAGAGTTTAACATCTCATTAGCAATGTTCATGCGATGCTGTTTTTGGTCACAATTGAACAATTTTGGTAAGAAATAGGTAAAAATCGAAGACGATCCAAAACATGTGCAAGCAAAGCAGCTGTCAACAATTAACTGAACATTCAAAATGGTCGAGCTTGTCGGCATAAGTGAGAGACATGAGTACCAACATAACGCCACAAAAAATTCGAAATTCGAATATACGTAACCAGCGAAAATTCAAAATTCGCGATACTTTTTGAACACACCTCGTAATGGCAATAATTGGTATTTATAAAATTGCTATGACCAATACAAAATCGGGTATTACAAAAGATGTGATGGCACATAAGTGTATACCATTTTTAATGCCACTCTGTGATTGAGAATGGTCTGACTATTTCACAATTCAATACAATTGTGGCATTGATAAGGGAAATGTTAAGTAGAGTGGAGCACGAACAACGCGAGAAACTAGAGCAACTGTCGACTATTCATAGAGAAAACAAACCACGGGATGCTTCTGAGATTTTGACCACCGAATTAGAGAAAGCCACAAGCTCTTTATCACAGAGCAAGAACGCCAATGCACTATGCTATTGAAGAATGTTACTTTGAAGTATTGGAAGCCATACGAAATCATGTCTTCCAACATAAGTACAAACGAATTCGTCAAAAATGCAATGATACAGATAAAATATACAATAGTGCTCCTGCTGATGCATTTTCACCGTTGGCGAAAGAATTGAGTACTAAAGATGATATTGATACGAACAAAACACCAATTAATAAGGTACTTCTTAATGTCGTTGCCAAAGACAATAGGAAAAACGAAACACCCAAAAACAAATATATTCCCAATCGAGTGCATTACAAGTATGATATTACATCTCCTTATTACATCAACATAAACTATCGTCGTCACAGACCGCAGCCACTTTTTCCGCCTCTTGAATGCACTCTTAACACTGCAATTAAACGTCCACCGCCGAGAATCTGAATCCGAATGCTGATCCAGGTGCATTAACTATTACACAAAAACCTGTTTATATATTTAAATTAACTAAAAAGAATTTAAGAGATCTTTCACTTGTCACATCCAATTTGGATCGTTCTTGCATCTCAATGATTGAGGCATGGCGCGAAAAAGTACAAAGCAAGAAAATGAAAGCCTAGAAGATGGACAAAAGAAAGAAGAATTAAGTGAACCTGTGACAAAGCTGTTACCCAAGTCCAATCTTTCTTTGGGTACTATAATTCAGCAAGTAGCTCAAGCCCATGTATTACCTGGTCAGAATATAGAGAGTAGTTACCATACTGTTCCAGAGGTCACTAAAGAAAGTTTAAATGAAAATGACAACGTGCATTCACCTACGAAATTCCTGCACACTCCAATTACCAAAGATTTGAAATCAAAATAGGGAAGGACTGAATTCTTTTTACAAATGACTGAAGCATACGTTCACACAGATGATGAGAATGGATTAGTTTTATACGAAACTAAATTATTAAGTAATCAAAGGCCAGCAACAAATAGCGATCACTGCACCATAAAATATAAAATAAACCAATACTAATCAAAGTCAAATCTTAAATTTGTACATGTACTTACGTGTTTTCTCGAGAGTATGCATCAGAAACCACACATCTAACATCAATATTGCATGTACATATTTGATTTAGCTTACTTTTATTATACGAGTAAACTATAATCACTTGTCTTTTTAAAACCAAATAGTACATCGATTACTTTACAACGTTTACATACATATTACATTCAATGGATGTGTTTGGTTACTCTTGCATGATAGTTACTGTACAAATTTAGGAATTGTATTTCTCATCACTGGTCAAGTAATTATAAGCACAGCCTAGCGCCATTGTTTACCTATACTAGTTTGGCATCTAATTTTTCAGCCATTTTGCGAATTTGAGTGGAAGGCAGTGGATAATGGTACTCGGCTGTGTGGAATGAAAGATCAGTCTCGGGGACTTTCGACAAAATTCGCACAAAACCCTAAAATTCGAAAAAGGAGTTAAACTTAGTACGAAGTTTGCAAATAGTAACTATAAGTTGCTCCAATTTTAACTGAGCATACAATTTTTATATATGTAAAATTTGCCAGCTAGTGTTTGATTTATTACTTATTTTGCTTAGGTTAAGTAAAAACTATCGTATATTTAATTGTTGTGGTATAAGTTCATACGAAAATACATGAATAACATAAAAACTGTCATTTGGTAATTCTTTCTATTTAACGTCAACTGCTAAAACACGTCCAAAAATGTCGGGAGAGTTATCAAAAAACATGATTTGACATCGGTATCAACAATCCGAAAACGGAAATTCAAATTTATATTTCTGTCAAGAGATATTTGCAATAAAAGTTGAAAATTTTCCGTCATTTTCATGTGGTTGTTGTAATCACACATAATGGGTGTTACAAAATGTGCAAAAGTGTGTTCCGCTCAGAAATACTGTGGATCGCGTAGCCAGTTTTGGATCGGCTAAAGGTTATTTTTTTGAAGCCTACGCAAAAAGGTGTTCTGCACGTAAATACCTGGGTAATTTTTTGGTTTTTTGCCAATAACTTTTAAATTACTGAAAATATTGGGTTGTCCGTGCCGGATTAGGGTTCCTGGGACCGAAACACGTCTCTGGGTATCAATATCGACATTTTTAGTGCAATTATTCCTATTGACGTTGAAAGTAAAGTATGACCTAACCATGGCCCTGAATCGTTGCTTATTTTTTGCGGGCTAGAGAAGTAATTCGTATATTTATACTATATATATTATTTTTTTACCATGTCTCAGCACACTCCTCTTTCATTCTTTAAAAAAATGGAACTTCAAAAAAAAAAATGCAAACCTGTCTTGTAGACTTGACAACTCACCGACGGACAAATTCAAAGTATTTAACCAACTGCCTGTAAGTATGATTAAATAAGAATTTTTATTATATTTTTCATATTTATAGGAATATTATTTATCTTGATATGTATTTCAGATATACTGGAGATAACCAGGACACATTTCTACAAAATTGTATTCAACTTTTAATCGAGAAATATGCTCGACAGAAAATGCATCCGAGGGTGCCCTTTGGGAGTCCCCCTTCACAATTTTCCCCCGAAAGAAGAAATGTCCAGGTGAGTACTACTTTTATGTAGATGTACATATTGTGTGCGGTAATTGTTTCCTTTAGGAGACAACTGCTAAACCATGCCCGAAATTATCGGCAAAGGTATCAAGAGACGCGTTTTGACCTCGTTAAGAAGAATCCTTAAGCGGATTCCCGAGTTTTTGTTTCAGTGAAGATATATTTGCAATTAAAGTTGACAATTTTCTGTCATTTTCATTTGGTCAAAACGCGTTGTTTGATACCACTCCTAAAGGAAACAATTACCTTGTGTGCTTGTGCGAAGCTTTTCCACACACCCAAAAGTGGTAATTATTTAAGACCGTTACCGAGTGCTAAAACACGTACAAAATTGTCGGGAGAGGTATCAGGAGACGTGTATGGATTTCAGAAATCATAATCCGAATCCGGAGAACAATCATTTTTCGTAGTTTGCAAGAAAGTTAACACTTCTTATACCTCTTCCAAACATTCTTTGGTAATACTTTACATCCAGCGTAAGCTCTAAAAACTGCACTAGAAATGTCGATATTGGTACCCAGAGACGCGTTACGGTCCCAGGAACCATAATCCGGTGGGTGGTACTTTGCAAGATATTTGCAAGCAAACTTAACAATTTTCTGTAATTTTCATGTGGTTGTTGTAGACAAAGATATAGGGTGTACCGAAAAGTACAGAAGTGTGTGTTTGCGGAGAAATACTGTGGATCGCGTAGTTGGTGTTGGACCAGCTAAGGGTTATGTTTTTCAAGCGCGGCCGAAGGCCGCCTACGCAGAAAGTTGTTCTGCACATAAATACCTTAGATCAAGCCTACTATTTGGGATCGGACCTGGGTTATTTTTTAAATTACCACAAATAATGAGTTTCCTCCACGGGAGTGGGGTTCCTGGGACCGTAATGCGTCGCTGGGTACCAATATCGACATTTCTAGTGCATTTTTTACAGTTGACGTTGGATGTAAAGTATTACCCATTCTTTGACGTGTTTTAGCACTCGATGGCGGTCGTAAACAATTATCAGGAAGTAAGGAAGCCTAAGTTCGGGTGGAACCGAACATTAAATACCCAGCTGTGTAAAAGTGGTCATGGTAAATTGCTAAATTGTTGTGGAGTTATGACCTATAGAGGTTTCAAACTTTTTCTACCACTATGTGCGCAATCTCATAAATAGAAATGAATGTTTGTCTGTATGTCTGGCGTCCAAAGTACTTAACCGATCTTTATGAAATTTTCACAGTAGATTACTGCATTCACAGGTTACAGCATAGGATATAAAATATATATAATGTTGAAAATCGTAGATCGTAGATAGTATACCTCGTTTCATGTTTCGAACACCCAAAAAAATTCGGTAACGCGCCTATATTGCAACCTCATAGGCATATTTGTCAACTTTCTGGATTTAAAATGAAGTTGCATGAGTATGTACGAGTATATACGAAATATTTTATATATACAAACCGATCATGTAATTGGTACAAAGTAAACAAATATGTTTATAGGTGATGTGGAAAAGCAATATTAACAATAAACCTTATTTATTTTTCCAAAACAGAGAGACAGGCCTTCACCCACCGGTCTGGACGAATACACCATCGTTGAGCGGCACTTAGATATCGAAATCAGATCTGGGGAAAATATTCATCATATTTAGTATTTTAGTTAGTCGTAAACAGGTTTCTATTAAATATGCATATTTACGCAAAAGTTGTAACATAACTTAATTGTAAAATTGTATGTAATTCATATAAAATGAAATATTAAATTAAAAATATATATATAAACAATAGTGTACTGTAGTCAAATTTAATATTGCCGCACATATGCCTCTGAATTTGACACACCCATTAAGTTAAGCATTCTCCTCCTCCTCCGCATTGCCAACTTCTTCAGCTTTCTCCAAAGCCCTTTGTGCCTCTTCTCGACGTTCTGCACATATAAAAAGATTTGTTAAGTTTACCTTGGCAAACACAAAAATTTTCGGTAGTTGTTTCCTTTAGGAGACAACTGCTAAAACACGTCCAAAAATATCGGGAGATGTATCAACCAACGCCTTTTGATTTCGGTATCAACACTCCGAAAGCGGCTTTTCAATTGTTTGTTTCAGTGAAAAGTTATTAGCAAAAAACCCAAAAATGACCCAGGTCCGATCCCAAGTAGGGGGGGTGATCCAAGGCATTTTTGTGCAGAACACTTTTCTGCGTCCGCGCTTCAAAAAAATAAACCTTAGCCGATCCAACACTGGCTACGCGATCCCCAGTATTCCTGCGCGGAACACACTTTTGCACATTTTGTAACACCTAATATGTGTGATTACAAATGACAGAAAATTGTCAACTTTAATTGCAAATAACTCTTGACAGAAATACAGGGTGGCTAATGAAAGCCGCTACCAAAAAAAAATTAAATAACTTTTTTTCTATTTAATGAATCTGGTTATTTTTTTTTTTTATTTTGCAGATTGACTTTTACATTTAACAAAAATGGATAACTGGGACACTGAAACAAGAATTTGGATTGTCCGCCGCTATCACGCACTGGAGTCCGTAGTTTCGGTTCAAAGAGAGTATAGGCGCACGTTTGGCGGCAATCCTCCGAGCAGATGGACCATAATAAGACTTGTAAACAATTTTGCCGAGCATGGGACAGTCAACAGAAGACCTTACCATCGAAACCCTTTAGTTCGAACGGAGGAAACAATCGCTGCTGTAGCTGCTGCCATACAAAACAATCCACGTGTTTCGACAAGAAGCTTATCTGCTCAAATGGGTGTAAGCAGACAGTCATTACAGTCAATTATGCACAAAGATTTGGACTTATTCCCATATAAAATTCAAATGGCCAACAAACTGAATGCTGCAGACTTGCCGATTCGCTTGGAATTTTGCCAGAAGATGCTTCAAATGGTGGAAGAGGATGGAAACATGTTGAACTGTCTTTTCATGTCTGACGAGGCCCATTTCGATTTAAACGGCAACATAAACAAACAAAATTGTCGAATATGGAGTGCTTCCAACCCACAAATACTCCATGAGACGGAATTGCATCCAGTTCGTGTCACAGTGTGGTGTGCAGTTTCATCACGCTGCATTGTCGGGCCCTACTTCTTCGAAGAAAACGGTCACACCGTTACGGTTACTGGAGACCGTTACTTGAGCATGTTGAGAGAGTTTTTCTATCCAGAATTACGCCGAATGAGAATTTCTTTCAACTCTGTTTGGTTTCAGCAAGATGGTGCAGCTCCTCATATAGCCCAACCTGTTATGACAGAATTGCGACGAAAATTTCCCAATAAGCTGATATCCAGAAACTCCACATTCCGTTGGCCACCCAGGTCGCCTGACCTTACTGCACCTGACTTTTTCTTGTGTGGTTATTGCAAACAGGAAGTCTTCAAAGCAAAACCAACAAATTTGAATGAACTAAGGCAATCCATTCGAGAAACAATTGCGGCTATTCCTGTCTCAACTCTCCAAGCAGTAATGAACAACTTTTTGGTAAGATGCCGCACATGCATCGACGAGCAGGGGGGGGCATTTAAATTCCATTATTTTTAAAACTAATTAAGCTATATTTAATAAAATTTAATGAGCTTTAACATGAATAAAAGAAAAATGAACTCCATACACTGAAAAAAAAATTATTTGAGTTTCTTAATGTAGCAAAATTCATCAGGCACCCTGTATAAAATCGAGTTTCCGCTTTCAGATTATTGATACCGAGTTAAAAACGCATCCCCTCCCGACATTTTTGGACGTGTTTTAACAGTTGTCTCCTAAAGGAAACAATTACCGAATTTTCTACTCACCAAAGCAATTTTTCACTTCATTTTCCTCGATGGCAGATGGTGCAATATCTGCTATTAAAAGGTTGAGAATGAATTTGTTTTATTTTGTGCTGACTCGAGTTACTTTCGCTATATTTACACACAACATAATCCACTAAATAAACAAATTACAATTTTGCAATTAAAAAAATCTCTGCTTGCCACAACTTTGTTTACGTATTAGGAAACAATGACATAGCAATACGAATATCAACAAAACGCAATGCCAAACGGCATATGCACATGGCTGCATTTTAGTACACTAAAACGCTTTAAAAAAAGGACTTAACCTTTAACTTAAAGTTAAAAAAACAACAAAAAACTTGATTAAAATATAAAAATTTCTTCTTCTAACAAGAAATAGGATATTATAAAGGCTATATCTTCAAAATATGCTAGGTTTATGGCTATTTAATATTTTGCTTTAAAAATCTTAAAGTTTTCTTCAAATAATGTGTCGAGAACTGTGCGTGTGTTTATATGCGTTTTTAGCAATCAGCTGTTAGTTGCGCTACTAGTAGATATATACTATGCCTAACTCCCACGATATTTCATGTCCATCGATTTTTTTGTAAAGCTTAATGTTTTTTACTATCACCCAAACTAAATCCTTCACGCAGTATCACCGATGTATATCGTCGCCTCAGAAAACGAACGTCGTATGTGAAAATTGGCTATTTTCAGGTTTAAATGCAGAATAACTAATTCGATCCCGATCTTCTCATTTTTGCAATCCATTTTTTCCTATCTTCCTTAGTTTTTGAGTTATTTTGTGTGCGTCTTGTCGTATGTTACAACAAATAACCATTCGGGTATGCTTTTTGTCGTATGTAGTGGAAATATATTACATACGACAAATTTCTATAGAAATTTACTTTTGGTTATCGTTAGAAAACATTTGTCGCAAGTCCTGCTAAACTGTCAATATACAACATTTGTTTACAGACAAGCTGTAAGCATTTGTCGTATTCATGCCTAGCTAAGCAGGTTATTGTATGAAATTCGTTCAGTCAGCTGTGTATCGTTGAAGAAGTACGATGGAGGTGTCGTCGCCTGCCGCTAATATTGACGAAGATCTTTCAACGTAAGTAAAATAAATGAAACATTTTTGTTAATTTGTAACAAGTATTTTAATTTGAATTGTAAATTAATTTAGTATGATGGATGAAATAATGGATGACTCCAATCATGAATGCGAAACCAGCGACACATCGTATGAGTAAGTACTTAAACACATTCAAGCAATAACAAAAGTAAGCGAAATAAAAACGAATGTTCTAGAAATTCATCTGAAGAAGAAAATCTTCACCCGTGCAACCTTGGAAAGTATTATGAAAAGGCTACAGACATCCTTGACATAAGCGCATCAACAAGTACTTCACGGCCCATCTTGCGATCGTTACCCTCTGACTATAGTTCTTGTAAGTTTTTAAAGTTGCTAATAATAAGAGTACTATGACTTCGCGATTTCAGCTTGCACTGAATCTCCTACGCCCACAAGGAAGCGGCAAAGAAATCCTAACTTATGGAAGCAAAATATAAGGAAGAAATTAAGAGAAGAGGGAAAACCTTACACGGATAGGAAAGGTAGGCAGAGATCTGGAAGAAAGATGGGTTTACCTTGTGGAGAGAAGTGTTTTCATCAATGCTCAAAATATTTTGATGAACAAACTCGTGCAAATCTTCACAAAAAATATTGGAACCTAAATGACTCAGAAAAAAGGTGCTATCTTCTTTCTTTTGTTAAGCCATCTGAACCAAAGCGTCGCCGAAAGTCTTCGGAAAGATCGGCAGTGCATCGCAAAAGAAGGTCTTTTCATTACTATTTTAAAACTGATAATACAACTTTGCAAGTTTGTAAAAAGTTCTTCCTCAATACCCTCGGAACATCGGAACGAAAAATATACTATTTATTTAATGTTTCTGCAGATGAAGAAGGAGTTGTCCATTCTACGCGTAAGAATCATGGTCGATCGAAAACGAGCATTGCTAAGGTTGAGGAAGTGAAGGCACACATACTCAGCTTCCCCACTATTGACTCTCATTACTGCCGCTCGTCGACTTCTCGTAAATATTTAGAAAGCCATCTAAATGTACAAAAAATGTACAATTTATATAGAGAAAAATATATGGAACCGGTATCTCTAAATATTTACAGGAACGTTTTTAATAATTCATTTAATTTGTCATTTTACTCTCCAAAAAAAGATCAGTGCGATCGCTGCGTTTGGTACAAAAACAACGAAAACGAGTGTTCTGAAGAAAAAAAAACTGAATATAACAAGCACATTGAAGAAAAAAAGTTTTGTAAAGCTGAAAGAGAGAAGGACCGCCAAAATATTGATCAAACGCTTGCTATTCTTTTTTTTTAAAGCAAATTTTAAAGCAATTTTAGAATACGCTTAAAGCACTGATTAACTTAAATACAACAAAAATGTACAACGTATTGAATTCTAAGTATTAATGTATAAAATAAACCATTTTTTATTTATGTAACTAAGTATGTACAAATATTACATTTAAATTGAATTTTTATATATACATAGTAAATACATATAAACATTTTGTTCCATGTTATGTTTTAAAAATAAACCAAAAACTGTGTGAAAAAAATTATGTTTTTTACTTAAAATATATTAGTCGCGCTCATATTTTCAATGTAAAATATGTCTGACATAAAACAAGAACGTTAGATCAGACATTTTTCATAAAAAAAACTCTTAGGCTCATTGTTTAAACCCCCATAATTTTATAAAGTAGCATACGCGATCTGTGGATATTGTATCTACTTTTCGTGTTAAGGCAAAATCTGAGAATTTTTGTCGTATGTGCTATGAGTAAAGCATACTTGTGAGCAGATGTCACATACGACTATTGCATTCTAAATCAAAAGTCGTATATCTTCCAAAGTTTTGAAGATATTAAATTTTTGAAAATAAAGAGCAAAAATAAATACTTCTCTCTAAAACTCGTCCAAATATAGTGAAAATGTACCGTACAGTTTTTGTATAACTGCCCTTCAAACTTTAAAGTCGATTTTCTCGAAACTAGATTTTGTAACATACGACGTTCGTTTTCTGAGGCGACGATATGTCAATTTGAAGCACATAAAAGGCGATTCATCACTGGCAATGCTACAAATTTCTTCAGTTTTTTTAAGATACGCTGATATGATTATATCATCCCCTTGAAACGGATCTATTAGTCCAGATTCTATAGCGCGTTCAAAGTAATAACTGAAAGCAGCCACTGTAATGCAAATTTTTTTGTGCGACCACGCAACTGCACGCGTTAGTGAAGAAAACCAAATGAATTACTTCAGAAAGATAGCGTGATTTTGAGTATGGATAACATAAACTGCATTATCGACTCAACATCGCACCATACTAGTGATGGCGATTTTGACATAAACGAGTACCGAAGACCCGATCTGTCAAAATCGGTATGGGCTACCCATTAGAAGTCACACTAGACTAATTAGTCGGTTCCCATGCGTAATCGAGTTGGCATGGACGACACGACTTACAAATGCTATGCGCAGCAATTTCCGCTTGATGAGAGCAATGATGAGTTTACACGCCCACCATCAGAACGCCGTATTGAACATTTATTAACATTCAACAAGCATCTGAATATATACAACTTTCCGAATCTTGGGATATGCGTTTGGATACAAATTTGCTTGTAACCCCAGGTCGTATTGTACCATCATGTAATATGGTGTTAGATTCTATAATTTTTTGGTACACTAAATACGCGGGCCAAACAAAATATGCCGACTTTAAGGCTCCATGCTTAATTATAAGTACATTGGCAGCCTTCATATCAAGGGGCAGAATCTTATTGATATGCACGCAATAAAGGACAACTAGCAACGGCTGTATAACCGTCTTGATTTTACCAAGATTAATTTTCCCATTCAAAGATAAGGCCAAAATCGCCGAACTGAAAACTTTAATTTCAATTTTATTTCTTTCGGGTGGCAGGCCTAGTTGGTTTTTCAACAACAACAGGCATATCAAAGACTAATTTTTTCAGTAAAGACCAATTAAATCCAAGATTCCGAATACTGAGCTGTGAGTACTCTCTTGAAAATTCAGTTTTTTGTACAGTACAAGGTGGCCCAAAAGTAATCCTCCTATCAGAAAATGCTATAAATTTTGCGATTGGCTCCTAAAGTCAGTTCTGTTTTGACATTTGTGTAGTAAACTCATGCGAAATACACGTTAATAAACAATGTTACGCTACACTGCTCCAGAACGCGGAATATTGCTGACTATTTCTGTTTCTGTTTATGGCGCGATATACAACAGGTATATCATCATAAACCTCCTAAGAGATTTTTGCGCCAAGCTTCTCTTCCAATTTGTGGTGTGCCGATTTGAATTTTCCTACAAATTGGTGGGACCTACAGTTTTTTGCCGACTCCGAACGGCATCTACAAAGGAGACGAATTTTTGCTGAGAAGCCTGTCATGGCAGAAATACAATCGGAGAGTTTGCCAAACCACTGCCGAGGGGCGACCCCGTTTTGAAAAACTTTTTTTCAAATCACTTTTGATGTTACCTGTACCAGGGCTCGAACCATGGACCTTCGGTGTGGTAGGCCGGCAACACTACCTCCACACCACGGCGGCCGCCATGACCTGACTATTTATTTGACCAATAATCGGTCGGGGCCAAACCGTTACTGTGAATGGTGAGCGCTACAGAGCAATGATCAACGAGTTCTTTTTGCCGCAACTTGATGAATTGGGATTGGAAAACATGTGGTTCCAACGAGACGGTGCAACAGCACACACTGCACGTGCCACAACCGATATGCTGAACATCGAAAGCTTACGTTTGCGCCACCTCGTACTAACACCTGTTGCGACAAGTTCTACTCAGTGTTGAAGTCCGAATACTGTGATATGAGTACTTTCCGGAAAAATAACGTTTTGTACAGCAGTAGTACACGTCCGCGACGAAACAGGGTTGGATGTGAGCATAGGCATAATGATAGGAGCAGATACCCGGCCACGCTGCCGTGCCGTACGCCACGTTAGACTGGCGGCAAAGATGTTCGGTTGAGCATGATGATTAACAAATATGCGTGCAGGGACTAAGAAGAATAGCGAAAATACCGAAAAATACACAGCGGTCGCTGTGTGAACTAAATTTATCCACGAATAAGCCAAAACCAAATTTATGTGAATGACCCATAAGCCACCCGACTTACGGAAATCCCCATCCGTAACAACTTAATATTCTAGAATGACGGGTTTCAGTGTCAAACGCAACAAGACTGAGACACGGGGCACCACGTTCACCATTCCGTGCCGCCTGTGTCAGAAGTCGCACAGCATTCGGCTGTGCCCAATTTATCGAGGCATGTCGAACATAGAGCGACTAAGGGTGGTCATCGACGCGCGGTACCGCACTAACTGCTTGTCGCCCTTTCATCAGAGGAGGTCATGCCCCAGCGAAGATCGTTGCCACTGGTGCCACGAACAGCACCATACTGCAACACACACAGACGAGGCACCACCAACCATCAACGAGGACGACGACGATGAAGCAAGCTCGGATGGAGCACTATCCATCCACATTGCGGAGAAGACGATGACATGGGCAGAAGAAATAGCTGACGAAAAAGCGAAAGAAGGAAGGACATTACCGCACTACCGTCAAGGGTTCAACAGGTTGCGTCGGGACCCCGCCGTTTTCGACCACTCCTGAACCACGAGAAGCCCGCAAACTCTACACGCGGGGATGGCGCGGAGACACGTCCTTTCCGCCCATCGCACCGTACTACCGGAGGCCGCCATGGTGGCGCGGAACCACGCCCGTTCCGCTCATCACGACGTTCCGCTGGCAGGGCGGCCCCGTATCCAGCAAGTAATCAAGGCGCAGCTCTCGCGCTACACGAGAGGACTCCATCCGCCTTCAGAACAGGGCGCCTGCGGAGGCGCCTTTAACCATCACGCGAGCCTTCGCAGCCATCGCGCCAAATCGCAGCGGGGGGTGAACTCCACCTAGTGCGCGCCCTCATCGATCCGTGCGCTCCCAATTCCATTATCGATGCTAACCTAGCCAAGGACCTACATTTAGAGCATACCGGCACGCACTACCATACTAAGTGCACTCTCGTCCTTCGCGGGAAATATGGGGTAATCGGAGAAGTGACGACCCAGGCCACAGTAGTGGCTCGTTATTCGCGGCTTGGTCCGACCACCTCACTCGATCCGTCCGTAGCAACGCCGTTTCAATTCATGAAGCTGGCGGATCCTATTTTCCACCTGGCCTTACCAGTCCGGCAGTTGAGTCACCGAAGGTAAGTCCTTTTCCGCTACAATTATTTTTGCGTTTAATTCCAGTCCAATTTTAAATAATTTCACTAATTGTCTAACTCCTGAACTTTTACTATAATAAACATTGTTATTATATATCTGAACTAACGAGTTTTTTGTTTATTTCTTTCTTGCGCGTTATTACGAGCACTTATAACTTGGTATCGCCATACCAAGTAGCAAGTCACCGTAACACAATCCAACATGTTTTCTTACTTCTTTCTTTTCTTCAATAAGTTCACTCATAAATAACTTGTTCTGTAATCCACCTATGTAATTTATTTCAATTTATTTTCAAATACTTTTATTTTTATCATTTATTTATCATTAATTTTAAATATTTATAAATCCGTTTAAATGTAATTTGTTTGCACCCCACATTTCTCAACTTCTATTGTAATCATTACAAGAAATGGCGTTATCACTGTTCTCATTTTGAACACTCAACGCCATTAGCTATTATCTTCTTACATCTAGTTTATTGTATTTTCGCTCATGTACTATTGTTAATTTCTTTAACCCTTTCGCGCCGGAGTTTTATTTCGGTTCCCATCATATTTTTTTTTTTTAAATGTGAAAATAGCGTTAAAAGAACATGTTCTGCATACTTATAAAATGGCTGGGTCCTTTCGTTATTCTGGGACATATTATCTCAATAAGGTTTTATACATTAGAATTGAAGAATTAAAAACCATCAATTTTGAAATATTATATTATTTATTTGGAAAACATTGTAGCTTTTCTGCTGAGAAAACATTTATTTATGGTAGGGAGTAAATTGTAAATTGTAGTGCAAAGTGCATTATTACATCCGGAGCAAATGTAATTTGTTCTTTTTTCCTTTTTTAGCAAAGTGCACCGTACGCAACGACGTCGAGAAGGCCCTTTTATTGGTAAATGATCACCTATATTCAATAATACATTGCGTGTACGTTTAGCTGGTCTTCCGCCAGTCCGACGAGTTTTTAGTGTTTTGTGTTTCGTGCCTTCCGAAATCAATGACTCAGCTAACGGTACGATGAACTGTATCAACGATGTTTTTTTGCGATTGATGTCGTTGTGAACAATCCAAGCATTTACCGTGGAAAGCATCAGAATTTTGTAAAATGCTTTCTTCCACCACTTCTGGGATTTTCGATTTAGATCATATACCGCTGATTTTTGATCGGCCAGGTCTACGCCGCCCATTATACGGTTGTAGTCCGCAATAGCTAAGGGACTGTTGGAGACATGAACTCCAATTTGATTGAATTTTAAAACAAAATTTTCCCTAATTACTCAATTACAATTTAATAAATGAATTTACACTTATATACTTACCTTAGAATAACTTATCTTGTAAAATTTAACTTAAATCATTTTGCTAAACCACATATGTACTTACCTTAAATTCCTTAAATCTACTTACATCATTTTGCCAAAATACTTACCTTTGTTAAAATACCCTGAATAAACTAAATACTTAAATTTACTTAAATTAATTTGCAAAAAAATACTTACGATTCCCGCACCCTGTAAACAAAATAATTTATAATTTGCTCATTTTTTTACCATTTATTTACTTACCGTTTGCTCTATTTTGTACATTTTACATACATATATACATACTTGCTTACCGTTTCCTTGCTGTGCAGGAGACTTAGAAAATTGTTAAGTTCAGTTCGTTTACAACTGTCCGCCACGCTACTTACCCTTCTGAGTGAATTAAAGTGTTAATTATCGAAGAAAATAGTGGTTTTATTTAGTTGACCCTAGTGACCCTACACCCTATCTTAACCCGATTAAATACATGGTCCTTCGAGCCGGATATGAACCAGCGACCTATGGATATACAGTCCAGTAAATTTGAAGGAATTTGCAACATTGCCACTCGCTGACCCTCAATGTTTCACTCCCTCGAAAATTGACATGGTTATAGGCAGCGATCTCACCCCACAAGTACTACTCCACGGACTACATTCCGATGTAAGTGGTTCTTTATTAGCCCAAAATACTATATTTGGGTGGATACTCAGCGGACCCATTAAAGAGACTGTAAATACATTCTCAACTCAAGTACTCGAGAGTCCGGATGATACTCTCAGTACAATACTCCAGCAGTTCTGGCGACAGGAAGAGCTACCCATGACTCAAGCTATTTCGGAAGATGACAAATTTTGCGAGGAACTCTACCGCAAAACCACCCACCGCCAAGAAGATGGTAGATATGTTGTGAAACTACCATTCAAAAGGGAATTTCCAAGCACACTCGCCCTGGGACATTCGCGAATTGCTGCACAACAACAATACCTCAGCGTTGAGAGATCCCTTGAAAAAAACCCCGAGCTGAGAGAAAAATACTCTGAGGTTTTGGAAGAATATATCACCCTTAACCATATGCAGGCAACCTCATCCCGCGAGGTAATCGATAAAGGAAAGTATCTTTCCTTCTATCTCCCCCATCATGCTGTCTTAAAACCCGACAGCAAAACAACAAAGGTGCGCGTTGTCTTCAACGCATCTAGAACCACTCATTCTGGAAACTCCTTGAATGACGCTCTACACTCAGGCCCTATACTCCAAAACGACTTAATGCTCGTCCTACTCAAATGGCGATTTTTTAAGTATGTATTCAATGGCGACATCGAAAAGATGTATCGCCAAATTCTCGTTCACGAAGAGGATCAGGATTTTCAAAGAATTCTCTTCCGAAGATCCCCACAGCAGCCAATGGAGGACTTCAAATTAAAGACAGTGACGTTTGGCGTCAACTGTGCCCCGTATCTCGCGATACGTACTCTGCATCAACTCGCAGAAGACACAAAGCCCACCCACCCACTCGCCCATGATATATTGCTACACTAGACCTACGTAGACGATATACTTTCGAGCGCACACAGTATACAGTCCGCTCACGACTCTCTAAACCAGGTTATCGAAGCGTTGAAATCAGCCGGCTTTCCACTCAAGAAAATAACGGCAAATCACTCAGAATTATTGCAATCCATTCCAGAATCTGATCTCCTAGATGCAGATTTTCTCAAATTTCACGATGCCAGCTCAATGAAGACTCTCGGCATAAAATGGAATGCCATAAACGACTCTTTCTCATACTCTTACGACCCTCTACCTGCAGCAAACTCTAACACAAAGAGGCAAATTTTATCGGCGGTTGCGAAATTGTTTGACCCGGCAGGGTGGCTATCGCCAATAATTATACGAGCCAAGACTCTCCTCCAGGAACTCTGGTTAGAAGGAACAGATTGCGACGAACAAGTCAAACCCAGCGCTTTCCACAAATGGAATACATTTCGCGAAAATCTCTCCGCGATAAATGAAATTAAAATCACTCGATGGGTTGAATTTTCACCCAATAAACCCTTTCAGATGCATGGATTCTCAGATGCATCCGAAAAAGCATTCTGCGCTTGTGTGTACCTGCGAGTGCAGAATAGCGATAACACATTCTCAACTCACTTACTCGTGGCGAAAAGCAAAGTGGCTCCATTGAAAACCGTGAGCCTGCCGCGTCTAGAACTCTGTGGAGCAGTACTACTCACCAAATTGGTAAAACAAATTCGCTCCCACCTAACCCTAACTCCACATGACCTGTTGCTCTGGTCGGACTCCGCCATCGTACTAGCATGACTGGAAAAACCCCCACACACTTGGAAGACCTACGTGGCAAATAGAACCTCACAAATTCTGGAGAACGTGAGTAACGCCACTTGGAGACACGTACCCAGTGGAGATAATCCAGCAGATCTTGGCACCCGTGGATGCACACCCAAAGATCTAGCCGAATGCTCCCTTTGGTGGAAGGGCCCAGAGTGGTTGGCCAAATCCCCAACGTCCTGGCCGAAACCAGTGACACAAACCCCTACTCCACCGGAACAAAAGCGCACTCAAGCATTTCATGCGGCAGATAGGCCTGATCTACTCGAACGCTTTTCTTCCTACTCAAGAGCTCTACGAGTCCGTGCATATATGTACCGTTTTATAAACAGGGCACAAGGACTCGATACTCTAAAAACGATCACGCTAACCCATGAAGAAGTGCATCAGGCAAAGGTTCGTTTGATCGTGTTGACGCAACAGAAATATTTCTCTGCCGAAATCGCGGATCTACAGTCCAACAAACCACTCCACAAAAAGAGTTCACTATTAACTCTGAACCCTGTGCTAGACGAAACAGGCATAATGCGAGTGAATGGTCGGCTCGCAAAGGCCAATCTTAGTTACAACGAGCGATATCCCATTATTATTCCCGATAATTCTCGTTTTTGCTCTTTACTCTTAGAGTTTGTTCACTCTACCTTGTTGCATGCCGAAAAACAACTGATGATCCGCATGATACAACAGGAATACTGCATCCCTAGACTCAAACAAAAGGTGAAGAAGTGCATATTTCATTGTAAGACGTGCACTATCTATAAACAACAGGCTAAATCTCAAATAATGGCCGCACTCCCTCCGGAAAGGTCCACATACTCTCTCCCATTTCACACGACCGGTATCGACTTTGCTGGACCTTTTCTAGTTAAAACATCAATCTTACGGAAGGCATCTTACTCCAAGGCATACGTTTGTGTGTTCGTATGTTTCTCAACAAAAGCGGTCCATCTTGAAGTCTGCTCAGATCTGACGACCGCTGCGTTTAAAGCAACATTTGCGCGGTTTGTTAGTCGTCGTGGACTCCCACACAAAATAATGTCAGACAATGGAAAAACCTTTATTGGAGCAAGTCGTGCCATTCAAAAGGAGCTTTCTTCTTTTCTCAAGGAAGCCGCAACTGACATAGCTCAAAAATATGCTACTCATGGACTGTCCTGGCAATTCATCCCACCATATGCTCCTCACATGGGCGGACTATGGGAAGCGGCAGTTAAAAGCTTTAAAACCCATTTCCTTAAAGTTGCAGGCGGTCAAAAATTCACATTTGAAGAATTTACTACCCTACTCACTCGAATCGAAGCGGTTCTCAACTCTAGACCGCTATCTCCGATGTCGCAAGATCCAAGTGATTTACTCGCTCTAACTCCTGGACATTTCCTCCGTGGTGCTCCACTACTCGCGTTACCCGAACCCAACTCCGAGAATCTTTCGCTCATCAACAAATGGCAAAAATTACAAGTTCTACACCATCAATTTAGTACGCGCTGGAAAAACGAATATCTCAAAGAACTTCATAAGCGTACTAAATGGAAAACGCAGCAGCCAAACATCAAAGAAGGTGATTTAGTCGTCGTTAAGGATGACTTTTCCCCCCGAATGAGTGGCGACTCGGACGCGTTACTCGTCTCCATCCCGGCTCGGACGAAAAGCTTCGAGTGGTCGATGTCCGCACTCAAAGCGGAATATACACACGACCCATTGCAAAACTTTGCGCACTTCCCCCAGCCGAATAAGATCTCCACCCTTACTCTACAAATCTCTCCGTAGCATGTAAACTCTAGGATATCCATCAGACCCTACTGTTAGCACCCGTACTCACCTCATAAAATCCTTATCTTTATATTCTCATTACAGACGCTACGAGAGTTTCAGCACTTGTCGGCTCTGTTGCCAAAAACACTCGTTGCGCTATGGCAACGCCTTTATGGCTATGACCCCGGACGAACGCTATGAGTCGGTGCGGGCTCATAAATATTGTATAAATTGTTTGGCAACCTCCCTCGTAACGGGCGCATGCGACTCCCCGGACAGTTGCCACAAATGCGGCCTTGCACACCACACGCTGCTACATAGACAGCAAGGGAAACCTCCGAAAAGGCAGAAGAATAGACGCAGTGTAATCAAACCGAAGGAGAAACCCACTACTCGCCGAGTGGTTACTGTAGAACCCAAGAAGAAGAAGAGGGGAGAACGTAAGGATACTCAGCGGCGTTTGAAGACCCTGTTCTCCACAGCAGTGTCCACCTTGGCAGAGATGCAGGAGTTGCTGCTTCCCTCATCGGAGCAGGCCGGCCGCCATGTTGGAGACATGAACTCCAATTTGATTGAATTTTAAAACAAAATTTTCCCTAATTACTCAATTACAATTTAATAAATGAATTTACACTTATATACTTACCTTAGAATAACTTATCTTGTAAAATTTAACTTAAATCATTTTGCTAAACCACATATGTACTTACCTTAAATTCCTTAAATCTACTTACATCATTTTGCCAAAATACTTACCTTTGTTAAAATACCCTAAATAAACTAAATACTTAAATTTACTTAAATTAATTTGCAAAAAAATACTTACGATTCCCGCACCCTGTAAACAAAATAATTTATAATTTGCTCATTTTTTTACCATTTATTTACTTACCGTTTGCTCTATTTTGTACATTTTACATACATATATACATACTTGCTTACCGTTTCCTTGCTGTGCAGGAGACTTAGAAAATTGTTAAGTTCAGTTCGTTTACAACTGTCCGCCACGCTACTTACCCTTCTGAGTGAATTAAAGTGTTAATTATCGAAGAAAATAGTGGTTTTATTTAGTTGACCCTACACCCTATCTTAACCCGATTAAATACAGGGACAATTAATTGGCTTCTTTTTACCATCCTTTTGCTTTCTGTCTACGCTGGTTACTATTGCTTTGTGGCAGTTAGAAACAACTAGTACTTCTTTGGAGTCGATCCAACGCGTAGCCATTATTCCATCACAGCTTATTTGGAACTGACTTTCCCCGCGAACTAATCGAGCCTCGAACACCGGAGTTTCCTTCCGATTCCGCATATATGTTCCAACGGCCGGAAAAGGAATAGATTTTATTAGTGAAATTGAAGTAAAAAATCGGTCGAATGCAATAGCCACTTCCTTATCACGGATAGTACTAGTTAATTTTGTAACAACCCTTTCGCCAAGTGTGCCAGCAAGATTTGGAGTAATATCTTTACCAGTATATACATTCAAATCGTACGTATATCCGGTCTTTGCATCGCATCGCAACCAAATTTTAACACCGCGCTTGATTGGCTTCATAGGCATGTATTGCTTTATACTAGACCGCCCTTTGAATTTTGCCATACACTCGTCGATGGATTGAAATGGACTATCACTTCTCATACGCATGAAGCTGTTTTTCATGCAAGCAATGACTTCAGCAATATAGTAACCTTATGGAGCATCGTTTGGTTTATCGCAATCATTCAAATATAACTTCGAACAAAGTAATGTGAAGCGATCACGAGAAATATTATTTTTTATCATTTGATTTCCCATTGACGCGTTTTTGCTCCAATAGTCATGTAAAGACGGCAAATGATTGTAGTGCATGACTATTAATACACCTAGAAATACCAATATTTCATGTTCATCCGTTAGGGCCCTATTAGTCTTTTTGCCTCTATTCAGTTTTCTTATTCGCTGATTTGTACATTGTGCGATGAAAATGCACAGACTTTTTGGAAACATCTTTCTGAATACACTGAACTCGGTAGCACCTCGAGGAAAAGTTTCCAGGACTTGTGGATCTCTTTCCAAAGGCATTTCAAATTTGGGTTCAAAGTTTACCTCTCTTGTTAGGTTAGTCCAGGTAGCAACGGCAACTGCTTCATTTGCGTCATTTTCACACTGTTCTTCTTCCACTTCGGAAATTGCACCTAGGTCATCTTCAGGCTGTTCTTCGTCGCCCGATTCAGAATAGGAAGCATCCTTGTCATCATCACCTACTTCTATAATATTTTCTTCGTCAGACGAAGGCATATAGCTGCTCTCAGAAGGGCTAAAATCTCCATTGTCGGAGCTTTCGCACAATATGTCTGCTACTTCTTCTGCTGTGTACGGCCTTTTCGACATCTGTTAAAAACAATATTGGGATAAATGAGTCCCATATTAAACACATACTGGGACAATATATCCCAAGAATTGAAAATTTTTATAAAACTCACCGTTGTGGATATTTTTTAATTGTTTTAGGAAAAATTCAACCAGGAATTGCCAAAATCTACACACTATTTTGCAATAGACAACGCTGCTAACGGTAAATACGCACTTTTGACAACTTTTGCCTTGCCAGATCAGCGAAATTTGCAAACATGCTGTGACAGACTTGACCAGTGCTGCCAAACGACACATTTTTGGTGTATTATGGAGCATTTTTATCATAAATAAACCCAAATCTTGTACTGGGACGTTTCAGATAAAAGTTTTCATTCATAAAAACAGAGATATAACATTTCGAATGCAGCTGGGATATATTGTCCCAGTAGGCGCGAAAGGGTTAAACTTTATAAGATAATAATGAATAAAAATTAATGAATGAAATAGTAACCGGTGATTCTCACGAAACTCTCCGTATAATCGAGCGGCGGATTCCAAACGTGTATTTAAATATACAACACTTTTGCGAAATGCACTATCCTTCTTGATGTTTCGCAAACTCTTTTATAAGGTTGTGAGTAATGCAGCTTGCTCCATAATTAATTGATTGAAGTTAACATCCATGATGATGAATGTTTTGAGTCAGAATTATACGTGTTTTCCGAAAAAGATCCTCACAGGAGGCACCAATGTTGCGTGGATTAATTAAAATACGCAGTTTAGAGTGAGCCTCTTTTCCAGGCCACAGCTTATATTTGACTGACTTCACAAAATTCATAAATGCTCTCAAAACTAAATAATATTAAATATTACAGACTGAACAATTAATCTCATGTTTAGGTAAATGGATATGTACATACAGCACTTAATATATATTTTGCACCACATACTCGTATGTACACATATGTAGGTAATTTTTTGTCTGTTCTTGTTGGTGGCCAGGTTATGCGTTTAACGGAGTTCGTTCAATGCTCGTCGGCACGGTGGGATATGTATGCACTATCTTTAGTTAAGAGTTTTAACCCTTTGCCGTTAAGTAAATGGAAAATATTTCAATGGACATATTCTAATCTCAGCAACGTTATTATCGCCAATTGCAACACTCACTATTCACTACCAAAATGTTCGTGGCCTACGATCGAAATTAGATTCCATATTTCTCAATAGTTTTACTTTTTCTGCACAAGTAATAGTATTCACGGAGACCTGGATAAAATCAGACAATTTAAATTCTGAGATTTTTTGCAGCAATTACGTTGTTCATCGGCGTGATCGGGAATCTAGAGCAGGTGGTGTGCTTATAGCTGTTGATTTACGTCCTTCATCCGAATTGATAGTCTTGGACGACGTGTTCGATATAGAATTTATCGCAGTGAAGCTCTCAATGCCGAATTGCTACTTATTTATTTTCTGTTCATACATACCGCCTCACTGCCCTATTCTGGGCAGCTTGTCATCGTTATAGCCAAATTCCACGTGTTCCTATAATTTGCAATAGTAATTGCAGCTGTCACCACCACGTTTGTAGATGACAAGCAAGCTGAGAAAATCACCATCAATCGGATATACATGCCTACAATTGTCATAACTCTGCTATTAGTAATCTGCACTCTCATTTGCGTGATACCGATCGCATTTTGTGGTGCTATTCTCAGCTTGATTGTCATCTACAAACGAGGTGGTGATAGCGGCAATGACTATTGCAAATTATGGGAACAAATGGAATTGGGCTATAACAATTGTCAGTAGTCGCGACGACAAGCTGCTCCAGAATAGGGCAGTTAATATTTGTGGATGACTCAGTGGGTGCTGCTCTTAACAAAAATTTGTCCTCTATCTGTTCCTGAATATCCCCTATATTCCACGCTAGAGATAGCAAAAGATAGTTCAACCCTTGGGGCTTGGTCCATAGATGGGAAAACATCGTTCATGTTCGCAATGTTTTAATAAAGCAAATTTCACTAAGCTCAATGAGTTTTTTGCTGCCTACGACTGGCCGAATCTTTATGCTTGTAACGACATCCATGTTCTACAGTGCTCTGAGTTATTCCTGTTCACTTTACCATGGTTGGGACGAATAAGCCGACTTGCCGATTACTTAAAACATTTAGTTGCTCGCTCTAGGAACAGGAGCTAAATCAACTGTGCTATAAGGGTTACTTAACGGATTGCAAATATCAGTTTTTCAATCACCCGAAAAGGTTTTGTTGTTATGTTAATTCAAAAAGAATAAACTCTGGATTTCTTCTTTCCCTTTTGAATGTAAGAATGCCAGTTCTGATCCCGATATTGCGGAATTATTGGCAGAATTCTTTAAGTCTACCTATTCATCTAAAAATTTTCGACCTGGGGCGCATCCTTATAAGCTGCAAAGTTCTAACTGTATTCTCATACCTGTTTTGGATAAAAATATTGTTCTTCAAAGCCTTCTCGAATTGAAAACTACTTACTCCCCAAGTCCTGATGGTGTGCCGAGTTCCATACTGAAGTATTGTGCTGTAAATTTATCTAAGCTAATTTTAAAATTTACTAAGCTATCTCATCCAACAAATTGGAAGCAATCGTTTATTATACCATTACATAAAAAAGGTAGCAGGTCGAATATTGAGAACTATAGGGGCATAGCTAAGCTTTCAGCTATTCCTAAAACCTTTGAACTTCAACACCTTTGTATTTCTTTAATATCACCATGCCAGCACGGCTCCGTTCGTTGAAGGTCACCCACCACCAACTTACTCGAGTTCACTTCATTTGTTATGGACGGATTTCTATGTAAATGGTAGACAAACGGACGTAATTTACACGGATTTTAGCAAAGCCTTCGATGCTATCAATCATGAACTCTTAATTCACAAACTTTAGTTATGAGGTTTTCCGAAGCACTTACTAATATGGAATGAAAACTATCTTATAAACAGGACTCAGTAGGTTTTGTTTAAAAACATTCTTTCTAAGTCGATTAATGTAACCTCTGGTGTGCCTCAGGGTAGGAACTTGGGTTCGTTACTTTTTACCCTGTTCATCACTGATCTACCACAAATTATCTCTCATTCCCGAAATCTTATATATGCGGATGACGTGAAACTCTGTTTCTCATTTCCGCCGTCGGAACCATCCAGTTGGGACCTCCTTCAGGCCGATTTGGACTAATTTCAGGGCTGGTTGGCAATCAATTTACTTATTTAAAATTTTCGCTAAATGCAAGCTTGCCGATCTTTCCACCGAGTGACCCCTGTTTTGGGTTAATTATTCACTAAACTGTACCCGTCTGGAACGTATATCAGTTATAATTGATCTGGGTGTTCTTTTTGATCGTAAGCTAAGTCTTAATATGCATATTTCCTCTATCGCCAACAAAGCAATGGGTGAGCTTGGGTTTGTTAAAAGGTTGGCTAAGACCGCTGTGGTGTGGCGGTAGTGTTGCTGGCCTACCACACCGAAGGTATAAGGCTCGAGCTCTGGTACAGGTAACATCAAAAGTGGTTTGCAAAAAGTTTTTTCATAACGGGGTCGCCTCTCGGCAGTGGTTTGGCAAACTCTCCAAGTGTTTTTCTGCCATGGAAGGCTTTACAGCAAAAAATCATCTGATTTACAGATGTCGTTCGGAATCGGCAAAAACTGTAGGCCCCACCAATTTGTAGGAAAAATTAAAAGCAGCACACCGCAAATTAGTAGAGAAGATTGGCCTTAATCTCCTTAGGAGGTACAAATGGCGCCAATTATTTCTTTTTTTTTTTAAAGAAATTTGATGATCCGTATCTCGCAAAAGTCCTTTACTGGTCCGTCCAATACTTGAGTATTGCTAGTGTGTTTGGTGCCCTGTGTTGCAAGATCATATAAAACGGGTTGAGTCAGTACAAAAGCAGTTCTTGATTTTTTCTTTGCGGGGTCTTAATTGGAACCCTAATATTCACCTGCCCCCATATAGAAAGAGGCTTCTCGTCTAATACACAACTTCAAATTACAAAATGTACGGAAAGAGAGGGTGGATTCGAGACACGGCCTCTCCAATCATCCAGTTAATTATCAAGATATCCTAGCCCACAGCCTCTCCAACAATTTCAGTCGTTATTATATTTTTCAGTCTAGTCTCTAAGATTTGTTCAATCTGTTACACTGTTAAGTTTATTTATTTTGTTAATTGTACTTTTGTTATATAATATTTATAATACTATCTTCACTTATTCGACCGCTTTGTGTTAGTATCGAATTAAAATAAAAACAAATAAATAAATAAAAATGAAAAGGTATGCAACGAAATAAAAACATTGGTGAAGGAAAAAAAAGATAATTCGATACAACAACAAAACTCATTTGCAAATGTTGTGAAAATGAGTGTAAAGAAAAACATTTTTAGGTACGTGCCTGAATTTAAAAAACGCCTTCCTATTATTGTGAAACCAAAAACCAAACAAACAAGTGAGAATACATAGCCGGATTTGAACGACAAAATTAACCCCTGATGAGCTTAACATTACAGACATTAAAACTGGTCAAAATGGTGTTATGGTAATCGACAGTATTAATGTAGATGAAAGAGGCAAAATTAAAGAAATTATGGACAAAGATTAGTGACGAATACGAAATAAAGATTCCGCGAGAGTATAAACCGAAATTATTTATAACAGGTAAGAACTTTGAAAAGAGTAATGATGAATTGATCGAGTTTCTAAGGAAGCAAAATCAATATCTAGAAAGTGTGAAAATAAAATTATTAGGCAGTACAATATGAAAAATAAAACTAAAAAGTATTATAATGCAATAATAGAGGTAGACGAAAAAACATTTACTAGCGCTCTGATAAACTGAACATAGGTTGCGAAGGATGCAAAGTATATGATGGATGGTGTTGATGTGGCAAATTGCTTCAAATGTAAAGGGTTTAACCATAAAGCTGCTGAATGCAAAACGGGGTAGTGTGCGTCAAATGTTTGGGTAACAACAGAGCCATAGAATGTGATAAACCACCTATAAACAACTGCACTAAATATATAAAGTCAAATGAAAAGTTTAGTTTCAGGCTAGATGCCAATCATCCGTGCAATAGTAGGTAAGGCCCAGTCTACCTGAAGCATTTAAATGCTAAACAGGAAAGGTTAGGATATTAGCAGCAAATGTGCAGGTCACACGTAAAACCGACTGAAATAAGGGAGAAGTTACGAAGGGGATTTACTCACACAAACAATACATACTTCGAGACGATTGCAAATCTCTGATTAAGCAGTCGGATGCGTTAAAAACTGAGATTTGCTCTTTTGACAATAAGATCCGTGTTGAGGACTTGTTTTCTATTAAAGTCTAGTCACAGAGCTGAAAACTATGCATACTGATAACAATAGTTCTGGCAACAATACTATACCGAGTGGTAATCACTCATCAACTCATATTACATACAATTTCACTAGCTAACATGCCATCAAGTGGCTCTCTAACATGCGATTATGTCAGCGCCACCCACGATGTTGTAGCTGTTTCCGCTTCCTCTGCCGCTGTATTCCTCGTTGCTACCTCAAATAATAACAAGAGTGAGACTCAGATCTGTGTTGCTACGCCAGCAGTTTTGTTGTCGACCAATACTCGATCTTCACCTCTCTCTGGCAGCTCTGCGGCCGAGCATAACTCACAATCTTGTCCACCGTGGACAAAAGAACAGCGTGGAAGCCACAAAAATAGGACTAAAATGTCTAATACTAAACTGTTAGTTGATGAAGTTAGCTAGGATATAGAAAAATCCCCCAAACCCACGCTAAGGAAAGCCCCTCAAATCACTAAAAAACGGTATAATTCAATAGTTGGCGTCAGCGATAATGCAGAGCTCGATGTAGGAAGTGCTAAGAAATGGATTCATGTATCTTCTTTTAAACCAAGTGTTACAGCTGATAGTCTTATCACATATGTTATCAAAAATGCCAAAATTTGTGGTAGTCAACTTGCCTGTTTTCCTCTTGTCCAAAAGGATACAGATACAAATAGTCTAAAAAGAATAAATTTCAAACTTGGTGTGTCGCCTTCGATATAAGATAAAGTTTTGGAATCTATGCTCTGGCCGGCGGATGTGAAACTTGAACCTTTCAAAACCACCGAATATACAACGAGGCGATGATGCGTAGCAATTAGCTGCTTTAACTGATAATAATTCAAGGCAACTAAATATCTATTTTCAGAAAGTCTCCGGCCCGAGGACCAAATCTAGCTTGCTTTTTGAAATGAGTTCGCATATGGAGTATGATGTATTCGTTATAATTGAAACTTGGCTAAACTCTGATTTCTTAAAAAGTGAATTTTTTTGATCTCAACCTGTGCAATGTCTACCGAAAAGATCGGGACTACACTAAAACTGGTCTCTCCAGAGGCGGTGGGGTTATAATTGCTGTGCGCCGTTATTTCCGGTCATCGCTTGTCGAGCTGTACGATTCGAATTCCATGCTAGATCAACTTTTGTGTCTCAGTTCAAGGCAGCTCTATATTTTTTGTCTGTGCTTCGTATATACCTCCAGCCAATCTGGAGTCCCTTTATAAATCGCATGCTGACAATATTGTGAATTTAATCCATACTCATAATTGTAGTAATTTTTGTATTTTAGGTGACTTTAATTTACCGAGTACTGAATGGTCGTACGTTAACAAAAGTTTTGCTCTACTACCTAAAAATGTAACCAGTTCCTGTAAGATATACTTTATTGGCTATCTCTTAAGTGTTAATCTCTTCCAGATAAATAACTTCATCAATCAGTTATATAGAACACTTGATCTTATCTTTATTAGCGATAACATTAATTATTCTTTAACTGAATGTCTTGATCCGCCTTCGCGTTCTGGTGCACACCATATCCCGCTTATCATCAATTTCGAATTCCATAACTTCGAAAGTAATGTTTCGAAGAATGATGTTCCTAGTTTCCAATTTAGGCCTGGCAATTTTGATGCTATTTCTCAGGAAGTGTCTCTAACGGATTGGGAGCCTCTTTTTTCTGGAAGTGATCTTACAAATTGATTCAATGTATTCAAATGTTATATAAATGAGTTCTGTGTGAGCAATATACCGCTAAAAAAAAGTTGCTGCAAAATAGCCTGGTATACTACCGGCCTTAAGCGCCTGAAAAACTTGCGGAAAAAAAAAAAAATTCAAGACTACAAAATCCTTAGTATATAAAGTTTATTAGAAATTTTGAAACAGATATCAATTTTTTTGGAATTATGTCAAAACCAAAAAAACTTACTCGACTATTCCCTCGTCAGTTTTTTACAATGGGCTTCACGCTCTACACCCATGGAGGCAGCTAATCCTTTTGCAGATTTCTTCGCCTTCAATTTCGTTACTCAGGCGGTAAGCTATCCTAAGTCCTCCTCAAAGGTGGGATCTCATATCAACTTGAGATCACTCACTCTCTCTCTCGATGATGTTGTTGAATTCGGAACATCAAATGATCTTCCCAGACAGATATTGACGGCTATTCGTCTTTTCTTCTAAAAAATTGTTTGGAGTTATCCTACTCGTTTTAATCTTGACCAAATCTCTCCAGTGTGGTGAGTTACTCGATGCCTAGAAGGTAACTTTCATTTCGCCTTTTTTTTTTAAAGTGGCAATAAGAATAATGTTCCCAATTACAGGCCAATTGCAAAATTGTCAACTATCTCCAAGCTATCTGAGTACGTTGTAAAAGAGAAAATTAATTTTGCTATCAACCACTTAATAAGAGATAATCAGCATGGTTTCATGTCTGGGAGATCCACGATGACGAATTTAGCAATTTTCTATGAATTTTGCCTATCAGCTTTCAGTAACCGTTTCCAAGTCGATACGGTCTATACTGATTTCTCCAAAGCATTTGACAAAGTTTGCCATTCAATATTAATTTCTAAACTAGCTACCATGGGCTTCCACTCTATATTTTTATCTTGGATAAAGTCCTATCTTAATCAGCGAAAATGTGTAGTCGTTGTTGACAATACTCACTCTAAGCCTTTTATTGCCTCCTCTGGAGTCCCACAAGGTAGCATTTTAGGGCCTTTGCTTTTTGTGATCTTTATTAATGATATTGCGGCCTGCTTTCAACATTCGAATTTTTTGCTATACGCTGATGATCTTCAGATTTTTACTACTATTTCTACTTTTTCTGACTCAGATAAAATTCAGTCTGATTCGAACAATATTTCTGACTGATGCCATACCAATAATCTTCCGTTAAATATTGGTTAATGTTTTCATATAACTTTCTCGAAGTCTCGTTGGACCATTCCTACTGCTGACCTAGGTATAGTTTTTGACCCTAATTTTTCGTTTAATACTCATATAACATCTGCCATCGCTAAGTTCTAATCGGTTTTGGCCGTTATTCGGAGGTTTGGCTCTGACTTTACAGATCCTTATACTCTATAGCTACTGTTTACATCTCTTGTACGCTCTCAGCTGGAATATGCTTGCTTTATTTGGAGGCCTTATCAAATCTGTCATATTAAAAGGCTTGAACGAGTGCAAAAAATTTTTTTGCGTTTTAGCCTGAGACCATTGAATTTCTCTGAACAGGTTCCCTCATATAAAGCCAGTTCTGCACTAATAAACCTTCAATCACTTCAAATCAGAAGAACCATTCTTTCGCTCACTTTTGTTTTCGACATTGGTCGTATTAATAAAATCTTACTTTGCTAAATTTCTTTGTTTCATATTATATAAAAGTTATTTAAGCACTTGCTATCTTCGAAAAATGGTATTTGCCCAGTTTCGTATGAATAAAAGTCATATTTCTAAGTACTCACTTGAAAAATGTTGAGGCTGCTATTTAGCTGACTCAGAGCATTTCTTTAACATATTCTTCCATAAAAAACGGGTGGATTTAATAATGGATTTAGAAATAATACCAGTACTACGTCTAGTATCCGCCAGCGAGCCTAGATGTAGAAAACTGTACAAAGAAAGGATAATTGGGAGCGATAGAAATAGCTATACCGTTTTTCCCGTACAAACGTGGATTTCTTGGCTGCACTCTCAAATGTGCAAAAAATTAAATCCTTCCTGCGTTATATTGGTGACCCAGGCTTTCAGGTAAAAGGATGATTTGCTAAGAAAAATACAATTTCAGGTTGAGAAAAACGTACATATTTTCAGGTTGGTGTAGGCGAAGATCTAGGCATTCATCAAAGTACCGTTTGCTTAACAAATTGGTATGTTTGCCAAAAAATTGTAAGGAAGGCCTCGGAATGGGTAAAGTTTCCTTCCAATACACTAGAAATGGAACACGCAAAAAAGCTTTGGCAAACGAAGTTTACACTTCCTTGTGCCATTGGTGGAATCGATTGCACTCATATTTTAATTAAGAAACCCAGTGTACATGGCGATGAGTACAGGGTGGCTGATGAATTTTGCTACATTAAGAAACTCAAATAATTTTTTTTTCAGTTAATGGAATTCATTTTTCTTTTGTTCATGTTAAAGCTCATTAAATTTTATTAAATATAGCTTAATTAGTTTTAAAAATAATGGAATTTAAATGCCCCCCCTGCTCGTCGATGCATGTGCGGCATCTTACCAAAAAATTGTTCATTACTGCTTGGAGAGTTGAGACAGGAATAGCCGCAATTGTTTCTCGAATGGATTGCCTTAGTTCATTCAAATTTGTTGGTTTTGCTTTGAAGACTTCCTGTTTGCAATAACCCCACAAGAAAAAGACAGGTGCAGTAAGGTCAGGCGACCTGGGTGGCCAACGGAATGTGGAGTTTCTGGATATCAGCTTATTGGGAAATTTTCGTCGCAATTCTGTCATAACAGGTTGGGCTATATGAGGAGCTGCACCATCTTGCTGAAACCACACAGAGTTGAAAGAAATTCTCATTCGGCGTAATTCTGGATAGAAAGACTCTCTCAACATGCTCAAGTAACGGTCTCCAGTAACCGTAACGGTGTGACCGTTTTCTTCGAAGAAGTAGGGCCCGACAATGCAGCGTGATGAAACTGCACACCACACTGTGACACGAAGTGGATGCAATTCCGTCTCATGGAGTATCTGTGGGTTGGAAGCACTCCATATTCGATAATTTTGTTTGTTTATGTTGCCGTTTAAATCGAAATGGGCCTCGTCAGACATGAAAAGACAGTTCAACATGTTTCCATCCTCTTCCACCATTTGAAGCATCTTCTGGCAAAATTCCAAGCGAATCGGCAAGTCTACAGCGTTCAGTTTGTTGGCCATTTGAATTTTATATGGGAATAAGTCCAAATCTTTGTGCATAATTGACTGTAATGACTGTCTGCTTACACCCATTTGAGCAGATAAGCTTCTTGTCGAAACACGTGGATTGTTTTTTATGGCAGCAGCTACAGCAGCGATTGTTTCCTCCGTTCGAACTGAAGGGTTTCGATGGTAAGGTCTTCTGTTGACTGTCCGATGCTCGGCAAAATTGTTTACAAGTCTTATTATGGTCCATCTGCTCGGAGGATTGCCGCCAAACGTGCGCCTATACTCTCTTTGAACCGAAACTACGGACTCCAGTGCGTGATAGCGGCGGACAATCCAAATTCTTGTTTCAGTGTCCCAGTTATCCATTTTTGTTAAATGTAAAAGTCAATCTGCAAAATAAAAAAAAAATTAACCAGATTCATTAAATAGAAAAAAAGTTATTTAATTTTTTTTTGGTAGCGACTTTCATCAGCCATTAGATATAATGTACATTAATCGCAAAAATTTGACATCATTTAATGTCGAAGCGACATGCGATGCAAACGAAATGTTCACAAGTGTTGATTGTAAATGGGCTGGCTCCTTACATGATGCACGTATTTGTACAAGAAACTTTAAATGGAAATGAGGGGGGCGCTATTCTTTTAGGAGATGAAGGATACCCCTTAACGCCATGGCTTATGACACCGTATCGCAACCCTCAAACGCCACTGGAAATAAAATACAACAAAGTACACACAAAAGAGCGCTGCTTAATTGAGCGCATGTTCGGCGAGGTGAAGCAAAGATTCCCAGTTTTCAGATGACCACGAAGAGGATTCCCTCAGTAATTATACTTTGTTTTGTTCTTCACGACGTAGCAAAACATCTGAAAGATTCGGATCTTACTCCGTTGGTTGAAGTTGAAAGCCATGAGGATTTGGAGGTGCCGGAAATGGATGCAACCAATAACTCTGACTACAAACGCGAACAAAAACGGCGAATGGGAATTGCAAACTATTTACAAGGAATACATAATTAAAATGTGTACATATGTTGTTTTAATTAATCTGTACTGCTAATATAACCCGCGTGCCACGCTGCTGGTGAGTGCCCGCTCGCACAACAGCCGGTTCTATAGTACCGGAATTACTCGGGTTTTACCCAACCAAGAGCTGTTATTGCGATATAACCCTGTCTAACTTGTCAAATTTCCCCCTAAAACTGTCACCCCCAACAACAGGGGCCCAACCCGTGACAAAGAGATTGGATCTGCGGAGGACTGATCCGTATATAAAAGATGGCTGCATAAAACAATTTGATCCGGGCTAAATCCCTCCAAACAAAGACTGGTTTCTTCAAAGCCTCTGTGGCTCCTTGGGAGGAGAAGGGAAGGGGATGTAGAAGAATTAACAGAAGTAGAAGCAGGATACTTCTAAATATCCTTCTGAGAGAATAGGGTAGAAAGAATCAGAAGGAAAACATCGGGCTTCTAGAAAAAAGTCGTGTATAGGACAACCTGGTCCCGGCTAGCTAGTTTAATTTTTTGTTGATTTACGGCTGTACATTTTCAAGTATTCATGAAACGAGCTCAAGGCCAAGAATAATAATTTTTCATTTTTTGAATTCTTATGAAAATTATTATTGTTTTTATTTTTTAATAATCTATTTAATTAATTATTAAAAGTTTTTTGATTGAATAGAGTAGGAACAAGTAAGGAAGTCTAAGTTCGGGTGGAACCGAACATTATATACGGAGCAGTGATCTATTATTATGGAGTAGTGATCTATTATGTTTACGCAGGCCTATTTTAATACTTTCAGTTCGTATTTGCGTTCAAACAGACATACGGACAGACATATAGACGTATCGACAGACGGGCATGCCTACATCGACTCAGCTCATCGTGGTGATCATTTAAGTGAACTTTTCTCTTCTTCTTCTCATACTTGGATACATTTAATGTTTATGAAAGGTATGAAAATCAAAAAAGACATACAACTTCGCTTTTGCATTGGAGTATTAACTACTTGCCCGGCTATTTTACTTTTCCTCCTGAACGTTTTGATATACATTAATAAATATATATCTCGATTCGTTTATGGTGAATAAAGTAATATACCTTGTGTGCGTAACAAAAATAGATATAACAAGTAAGGAAGTCTAAGTTCGGGTGGAACCGAACATTATATACCTAGTAGTGATCTATTATGTCATCGCAATTGACGCAGGTCTATTTTAATACTTTCAGTTCGTATTTGCGTTCAAACAGACGGACAGACAGATAGACGTATCGAGAGACGGACATGCCTACATCGACTCAGCTCATCGTGCTGATAATTTAGGTGAACTTTTCTCTTCTTCTTCTCATACTTAGATACATTTAATGTTTATGAAAGGTATGAAAATCAAAAAAGATATACAATTTCGCTTTTGCATTGGAGTATTAACTATTTGCCCGGATATTTCACTTTTCCTCCTGAACGTTTTGATATACATTAATAAATATATATCCCGATTCGTTTATGCCGAATAAAGTAATATATCTTGTGTGCGCAACAAAAATAGATATAAAAAAGGGTATCTTTCATAGGCGCCAAAGAACTCAACCGATCTTTATGAAATTTTCACAATATATACTTGGGTTCACTGGGTATAGCATATACAATATATAGTTTTGGAAAAGTAGGCGGAGCCACGCCCCCAGACTATATAAAATTTCAGTTCGTCATAACTCCGAACTTTTTTGGTCTAAATTAATGAAATTTGGATATATGTGTCACTTAGTCAATATCTACATAATTTTTCAAAAGTGGGCGGTCCCACGCCCATATATTTTGTGTTTTGTTTTGCTCTCGAACTTTCACGATAGGTTCAGGAGTTCGCTGGGCACGACACAGTCTGTATATAGCTTTTGGAAAAGCCCCCAGGTTATATAAAGCTGCAGTTCGGAATAGTTAGGAGTTTATTTGGTTAAAGTTAATGTCATTTTATATATAGATGCGTTCTATCTATCAAAACGTCAAAACAACGTCTACCGGGTTTGCTAGTATATTATAAAATGGCGAAAGCAAACAACGAATTTCAGCATTCTTTTGTAAAATTGAGAGACTAGTTTACGTTCAAATAGAGAGACGGACAGACAGACAGACGGACGGAGAGACGGACATGGCTAAATCGACACCGCTCATCGTGCTGATCATTTAAGTGAACTTTTCTCTTCTTCTTCTCATACTTAGATACATTTAATGTTTATGAAAAATATGAAAATCAAAAAAGATATATAACTTCGCTATTGCAGTGGGCTATTAATACGTGCCGGAATATTTTGCTTGTGTGTTTTCCGATTTGGCTAATTTTTGGCAGGAGTATAATACATACTACTGAGAAGCAGCTGACCAATTTTCATTGAAATATCAAGATTAAATTATAAGCGATTGCCTTTGAAAATAGCAGAAATTTTATGCTGAGAAGTGGGCGGCGCCACGCGTACTTTTTCAAAATTGACAACATTTTTTTGCGGCCGAGTTTTTCTTCAAACGCTTATTATGTGTGCAAAATTTAATTGATAAACCTTGCTTGAAAATATCGCTTTTAAATTAAAAAAAAAAAAATTCAGAACTATGTTAAAAAACTGGGCGTGGACATTAACCGATTTCGCCCAATTTTACAACAAACACTTACCTTTATATATAGAACATTATCACCAAATTTCGTTTCGACAAATAAATTTTTGGCGGAGTTATGGCATAAAAAGTTTTTTGTAATAGTCTACTATAAAAAGGGCGGGGCCACTCCCATTTTCGAAAATTTTAATTTTTTGGATTTCTTTGTTTACGGAAACTTAAAAAGTGAAATATAAATGATGTAAAGCTATTTTACGCAAAGTTATTGCGTATTTTATATATCTACGATCCTCTTTAAAATTTTTCATATAAAAGTGGGCGTAGACCTTACCCGATCCCGCCCATTTTTTCTTCCTGGAAATTTCTTTGCATACGTGGAAACCTGCGTGCTGAATTTCATTTCGATATCTTGAACGGTTTTTGATTTATGGTTAGTATTATTTCTAAATTTGACTTAATCAAAAGTGGGCGATGCCCCTCCCATTTTCCCAAATTTCTTGCCTCAATCTCAATGTCTTCACCAAATTTGATCCTTATAGGTGTATTATGTACTGAGTAATCACTTTTTTTTTCGAAAATATTCAATACATAAAAAGTGGGCGTGGCTATTGTCCGATTTTGCCCATTTTAAATAGCGCTCGGAGATGAGTGCCAAGGAACCTGCATACCAAATTTTATTAAGATATCTGCAAATTTACTCAAGTTATCGTGTTCACAGACGGACGGACGGACGGACAGACGGACGGACATGGCTTAATCAATTTATCTTTTCGTCCTGAACATTTTGATATATATAAGTCAATATCTATCTCGATCCGGTTATGCCGTTACGTATTGCCGTTAGGCGACTAAAGTTAATATACCTTGTGTGCGTAGCATTACTAGTTATAAAAATGTTTAGAGACAACTGCCATACCTTTTCTTATAGATCCAATTCGGAAGCTGCAAGACTTCACTCATCAGAGAAATTTTGGCACGCATTGCTAACCATTAAGCTAACAATACGCTGGTTTTAATGTCATCTAAACTCCTAGTTCTATTCTTCTTTTTACCATATTCATGAACCACTTCCACCATTTGACAGTTAGTAGTGTGATCATGATGGATTTTTGACAGATCTGTTGTATCATCAGAACTGCCTTACCGTGTGCTCTCGGCTTTTTTGTTATTGCTTTTTTATACCAACAATTTTTGTTGATTTACGGCCTGTACATTTTCAAGTATTCAACGAGCTCAAGGCCAAGAATAATAATTTTGAATTTTTTGAATTTTTATGAAAATTATTATTGTTTTTATTATTAATAATCTTTTTAATTAATTATTAAAAGTTTTTTGATTGAAAAGAGTAGGAAAAATGTTTAGAGACAACTGCCATAGCTTTTCTTATAGATCCATTTCGGAAGCTGCTAGACTTCACTCATCAGAGAAATGTTGGCACGCATTGCTAACCATTAAAAGAAAAGCTATGTCAGTTGTCTCTAAACATTTTTTCTACTCCATTCAATCAAAAATCTTTTAATAATTAATTAAATAGATTATTAAGGCGGCCGCCGTGGTGTGAAGGTAGTGTTGCCGGCCTACCACACCGAAGGTCCATGGCTCGAGCCCTGGTACAGGTAACATCAAAAGTGATTTGAAAAAAGTTTTTCAAAACGGGGTCGCCCCTCGGCAGTGGTTTGGCAAACTCTCCGAGTGTATTTCTGCCATGACAGGCTTCTCAGCAAAAATTCGTCTCCTTTGTAGATGCCGTTCGGAGTCGGCAAAAAACTGTAGGTCCCACCAATTTGTAGGGAAAAATTCAAATCGGCACACCACAAATTGGAAGAGAAGCTTGGCGCAAAAAATCGCTTAGGAGGTTAATGATGATATACCTGTTGTATATCGCGCAATAATAATTTGCATAAAAACTCAAAAAATGTAAAATGAATACTTGAAAATGTAAAGCAATAATAACAAATTTTCCGTTAAAAATTTTGTCTTCAGTTCGTATAATTAAATTTTCTTTTCGTGTTTCTCTTGTTGCCATTGTTCTTGTGTTGTGAAGTAATCAACTGTAAAGTGTTGAATACGAATGATAACAAATTTTCCGTTAAAAATTTTGTCTTCAGTTCGTATAATTAAATTTTCTTTTCGTGTTTCTCTTGTTGCCATTGTTCTTGTGAAGTAATCAACTGTAAAGTGTTGAATACGAATGAATGGTTTGTATATCATTGATTCTTTATTGGTGAAATGTTTCTTATTTATAGTAAATTTCTTACACTAATATTTACAAACTACTTATGTATAAAAACTACAATACTTACAAACTATTTACTTACACACGATATGCTGTGTCAGCATATGTGTTTCATAACTATGGAATGGTTTGTCAGTCGCTCTGACGTAGTGACTTGACTCATCATAATTGTAACAAGATATGCGGTACGCTCGTTAGAAGTCAAGCGCCCGCTGTGCAGTTTAATGGCATTTAAATGGGTCACAACCGCATACCATTGTGTGTGGTCACTGAACATGTGCATACCAAATGTTTGTAAATGCAATGTGTTCAACAGGGATACTACACCTTCCCCCTTAAAAAAAAAATAGACATATGTATATATTGATGCTTGTAGCTGCATATATATATGTTTATTTTTCTAGACATGCCTTATTGTTTGTGTTTACAAAAATTTAATTGTCTTTTGGCTCTTATTGCCATTATTGCATAAAGCGTTTTTCACTCTTTTCTTTTCATTTGTTTACATTTGTTGGGTGCATTTTTTTTTTTGTATTGCACATGATATGTGATATGTGATATTTTTCTTTTGATTGATGCTTGTAGCTGCATATATATACGAGGTGTGTTCAAAAAGTATCGCGAATTTTGTGTTTTTTCAAAAATTATTTATTTATTCATGAATATCTATTTTGTCCCCTTCAAAGTAATCCCCATGAGATATTATACACTTGTGCCAACGGTTTTTCCAATCTTCGAAGCACTTCAAAAAATCATTTTTTTGTATCTTGTTCAGCTCCTTCGATGCCGTCTTTATCTCGTCAAGAGAAGCGTAACGTCGTCCTTTCATGGGCCTCTTCAGTTTAGGGAACAAGAAAAAGTCACAGGGGGCCAGATCTGGGGAATACGGTGGCTGCGGCATCATTAGTGTGTTGTTTTTGGCCAAAAAGTCGCGCGCAAGCAACGATGCGTGAGCAGGCGCGTTATCGTGGTGCAAAAGCCAATTTTTGTTCTTCCACAAATCCGGGCGTTTCTGGCGGATTGCTTCGCGCAAATTGCGCATAACTTGCAGGTAATATTCCTTATTGACCGTTCTTCCCTGTGGCAAGAACTCATGATGCACCACGCCCCTGCAATCGAAGAAAACTGTCAGCAAACCTTTCACATTCGACCGAACTTGGCGCGCTTTTTTCGGTCTTGGTTCGTGCGCCAGCTTCCATTGAGATGATTGAGCTTTGGTTTCCACGTCATAACCATAAACCCACGATTCGTCACCAGTTATGACCCTCTGGAGCAAATTTGGGTCGTCGCGGACAGAGTTTAACATCTCATTAGCAATGTTCATGCGATGCTGTTTTTGGTCACAATTGAGCAATTTTGGTACGAATTTCGCGTAAAAATCGAAGACGATCCAAAACACGTGCAAGCAAAGGAGCTGTCAACAATTAACTGAACATTCAAAATGGCCGAGCTTGTCGGCATAAGTGAGAGACATGAGTACCAACATAACGCCACAAAAAATTCGAAATATACGTAACCAGCGAAAATTCAAAATTCGCGATACTTTTTGAACACACCTCGTATGTTTATTTTTCTAGACATGCCTTATTGTTGTCGTTGTAATTCTTTTTGTCCCTTGTTACTATTGCCGTTAAACTGTTTTAAGTCTATTCTTATGAATTATGATTTCTTTTTTGTTTTTATTACTATTTCCTATGCTATGTAGGATTAAAGTGAAATTGTTATTCTTATCTATACTTTTAACTTTGTAATGTTCACTATATCTATTTTCTAACTTATGGGAGGCCTCTTCTTTAACTAATACTAAATCTCCTATTTTAATTTCTTTACTATAGCTGGTTTTGTCATAGTTGGTTTTTTGTTTTTCTTTAGCCTCTTGGACTAATTTCCTAGCTCTTTGTTGTGCGGTTTGAAGTCTATATTTTACTTCTTTGTCATATGCCTCATGGTTGTATACCGGGCTAATTTTATCTTCCTTTAAAAATTCATAATTTGGTGGTTGTTTTGCGAATATTAATTCAAATGGACAATATTTGTGTGTGGTAGATGGCGTAGTATTATAACAATATGCGAAATACTTTAGGTATTCATCCCAATCGTCTTTGTCACTGGATATGTATGCGCGTATATATTCATTGAATGTCCGGTGACTGCGTTCTATAGTACCCAAAGTTTGATGATGGTACGGTGTTGAAGATTTATGTTCAATTTTCAACAATTTACACAGTTCTTTGAATAAGCTATTTTTATATTCCGTGCCCATGTCTGTCAAGATTGTTTTCATTTGTCCATAAATCAATATGAAATGCTCGAACACGGCTTTAGCGACTGTTATTGCGTGTTTGCTTGGGACTGGGATAGCTACCAAATATTTAGTTAGATCGCATATAATGGTAACTGCATATTCGTTTCCATGTATCGACTTCGGTAAAGGGCCTACTGTATCGATTTGTACAATATCGAATGCCTTCGGAGGTGTCTCCGTTATTGTCATTGGTTCCTTGATATGTTTATTAATTTTATTTTTCTTGCAGTGGATGCAGTTTTTTACATATTTTCGTATGTCATTTTTCATATTCAGCCAGCTATATTTCTGCTTGATTTTATCTGTCATGCGATTTATTCCTGGGTGGCCACCACTAATAGGATCGTCATGATATTTATGCAGAATTTCCTTTATTTTCCCGGGATTTGTCACGTTTATAACCTCTGGGTTAGAGCTATTGTTAACTTTTTGAGAACTTTATTACCCATTTCTATAAATTTGCCTACTGCAGTATAATTCTTTTTAAACAATTTGTCCCCTAAGGACAACTGTATTTGTACAAATCCTAAATTGCCGGCTTCTCTTTCGAGCCTGGTAAAGAATTGTCCTAAGTCAATCTTATCCTCAACAATTAGGTTGCTTGTATCAAAATTGCTACAAATTTTCTTTGCTTTTTTAAAATAAAATTTCGGAGGATTGAAAACGAGCTCGACATGTCTTTTTACTTCAAATTTATTTAGCGCTTCGTATATTTTGGGGTTCTCTTTGTTACTTTCTTTATTTTCAATATTATTGCTGTTCCTGTTTGCTGCTGATCTGGTAGTTATTTTTAATTTTTGCTTGCTTCCACTGACATATCTTTTAAATTTGTAATAGTTATGCGGGATAATGCATCCGCGATATGATTTTCTTTACCAGCTATATACTCCACTTCAAAATCGTACTCTTCTAAATCGAGTCTTAATCGTGTCAGCTTTGATGATGGACTTTTCATTGAAAATAGGTATGTTAAAGGACGATGGCCGGTTTTAACTAAAAATTTTCTGCCATATACGTATGGTCTGTAGAAGGTTATGGCCCAATGAATTGCGGCCAATTCTTTTTCTATTGTAGCTTTGTTGGTTTCGCCTTTTGTAAAGGACCTTGAAGCGTAAGCAATTGGTAATTGTTTGCCATCGTGTTTTTGGCTAAGGACTGCTCCACAAGCGTATCCACTAGCGTCTGTTGTTATGCAGAATTCTTTATCGAAATCTGGGTATTGCAAGAGTTTTGGACTAATTAATGCTTCCTTTAAGTAGACAAAAGCTTTTTGACATTCTTCTGTCCATTCGAAGGCAACATTCTTTTTGCATAGCCTAGTTAACTTTCTTGAATGTTCTGCAAAATTTGGTACAAATCTTCTGTAATAATTACAGAAGGCTACAAATCTTTTAACTTCGTCGGCTGTTTTTGGTGTTGGGTAATTGTGAACTGTTTCAAATTTGCTTGGGTCCGGTAATATTCCCTTGTTTGTGCATTTATGTCCTAAATATGTTACCTCTTCGCTGAAAAATAAGCATTTATCTGGATGTAATTTTAAGTTGTATTTTCTGCAGGTAGAGAACACGTCTCTTAAATTTTTTAGCATATGGTTTTCTGAACAACCTAATACAACTAAATCATCCAATGCTTGAGATGGTTTAAGGCCAGCGAATGCTAATGTCATCATTCGTTGGAATGAATTTGGGGCTACTTTTAAACCATGTGGTAATCTTTTGAATCTATATGTGCCATTTTCGGCAGTGAATGAAGTAATGTACCTAGAGTCTGGGTGTAATTCTATTTGATGAAAACCTGACATAAGGTCTAGGCATGAAAAATATTTTGCTCTTCCAAGTTGATCTAAAATGTCATCAATTCTTGGGAGTGGGAATTTATCTGCTGCTAGCTTTTTATTTACCTGTCTGTAATCAACCACTAGTCTCCATCTTTTTTCTATTTTTCCTCGGAGTGATTTTTTAGGGACTAGTAGGATTGGGCTATTATATTCCGATATGGAGGGTTCTATTATGTCATCTTCTATTAGTTTATTTACTTGTTTGCTGATTTCTCCCTTCTGGGTTTGAGGCAATCTGTAATTTTTTATGTAAACGGGGGTGTCATCCTTCATGTATAATTTCTGTTTATAGAAATTATTAAAGGAGATTGGTTCGGTTTCTAGTGCAAATATGTCTATGAATTCTGTGCATAGTGTTGTTAATTGAGAATTGACAAATTTTGGAAAATTTTTTGTTAATCTTTTTAATTTTTCTCTATCTGTGCAGCTTTCACTGTGTGTGGTTGCTTTAGTTAGTGTATAGTCGTCTAAATTTTCAGTATTAATCTTATAATTTTGAATAATTGCGTTGTTTTGTGTCGTGTTAATAATTCTAACGATAGTTTGTTCGTTATTTGTAATGGTATTTGCAATATAAATACCTTCGGATAGTTGTTGGTGTGGTATGAAAATGTTTTTATTATTTGTATTTATTTGAATTTGTCTAATAACTTCCGATCTAGCCGGAATTGTGATTGTGTTGACGGACAGACAGTTTGTTAGGTTCATTGTTATTGTTTGAGGGAAATCATATGGTCTTAGGATTAGTTTATCCTCTGTTTTTCCATAATCTAGAATACAATTGTATTTCTTTATGAAATCTAGGCCTATTATTCCATCACATGGAATTGGAAAGTTGTCTTCCACAACATGAAATTTATGATAAATTAGAAGGTCATCGCCTTTTAGATCTGTTTTTATTGTGCCTAAAGTGCTAGTTATTCCCCGACCAATGCCTTTCAAATCTGTGATTTGTTCAGTATTTATTTTTTCTTTATTATTTATTTGCTGTTTTTTAATTATGGAGATATCGGCTCCAGTATCAATTAAAAAATTTGATTATGAATTGTTTAATGAAGTCCTTGTAGATATATAGCTGTTTAAATTTAGATTAAGTACGCATATTTTTCTTTTTGTTAATTTTGAAGTGGAGTTTCCTGGTTTTCCGTTTCGGTTATGGCGCGCATATTACGGTTCTAGTTGTAGGATCTATTGCCGTTTTGGGCTTGTGATCCTGTCCGGTTATTATTGTTGTTGTACGACCTCGAGTTATTGTTATATCTCGGTTGTGGTCTGAATCTCCGATTTTGGTAATTTCCATAGTTGTTACTACGGTAACCTCCACGGAAACTACTCCTGTACTGACCTTGCTGTCGTACATTTAAAATCGTGTTTGAGCTGCCTGTAAATTCGGTGCAGCTGTTTGTAAATTTAGAGATTGCGTCGTTGATCGTTGTGAACGTTCCTGCTTGCATGATCATTTTGACCTTGTCATTAGAGCAGTTTTTACACATGGCTTTAACTGCTGCCTGTGTTGAATATCTCGTGGCTAAGTCTGGGCTTAATCCATCAGAGATATATGCTCCTTCTAATGACTTTGTGATTTTTTCAATTTCCGCTGTGTATTGGTTAGCAGTTTTGCTACGCTGTTGGATGTTCAGTAGTTTAGCGGTTAGAACTTCCACTGATTCACCCTTTATTGCGGTTTTTAATTTGTTGTTTATTTGTTCGACCGTGAACTCATTACTAATAAAATTCCTTGCTGTACCTTTCAGCTTTGTTTTTATCATGGTAATGGCCAATGCCTCGTGTGTATCCTTGATTTGCTCAAGTATATCGGGTGCATCTAGGAAACTATGTAGATTTTCTGGTTTACCATCAAACTCTGGTAATACTGACGAAGCAGTTTTAATAAATTCAACTACTGTTTGTGGCATTGTGACGTTTATGATTGGGATGTTCACTTTTTGGGTGTCTTCCCCTTGACTAAGAGAAGGTGATGGGGTCCGGCTTCGGACACGTTCTGACAAAAGTAACTTAAAATCAACGTGGAGATTTTCCTAATGTGGTTGGTATTGTTACTTCTATATTGTGTCTAGCTAATGAAGATACAAGTTTATCTCGTACTGCAATGAAAAATTGGTAAGCTTCTTTTTGGTGTTCTTCTGTAAGCAATTTATTTACCGATTTAATTACCTGTCCTATGTTATTTAAAGATTCTAATATTGTATTCAGGTGCTTTACTATTGTTTCTGTTGTAATAGGGATGATTTTATTTATACATTTGTACGACTTGCTAGCTTTTGCTTTTTCTTCATGTAATTTTTCGTGGATTTCTTTCCATTGGTTCATTTCTAGTTATAGCGTGTTAATTCATATGCGTGGTTGTACATTGTTTAATCGTCTCAATTTATTTTTTATATAGTTTTTTATTAGGACTGCAATTGCGACGATTAGACATGTAATTACGCATGCAAAAACAGTCAACCATTTATCGGAAGCTCTTCCTTGTTTTCTATAATAGGATGTGGTTCATATTTGACCAATTTATTTTCCTGACTTTTCTCTGCTGAACTTTCTTTACCAACTTCATATCCTGCTATACCTACTAAAATGCTGTTTACGGCAATTTTCCACCATGATGCCATTTTTAAAAAAATTCAATAGTAAAATTTTCTAATTTGAATTTTTATTTTTATTTATTCATAAATTTGTTTTTTTTTTCAAATTTTTTTTTTTTTTTTTTTAATTTTCTTCTGGGTTTAATTTCCTTGTTAATCTATTTATTTCTTCTTCTAATGTGGAAGGGTATAATAAGTCTTTCATTGTGGGTTCTCTACCCATTCCTATATAGAACCAAACGTGTTTTAAATATTTTAAATTATGCCTGTTGCCTCCTTTGTTAGGAGGTCTTGACCTTTGTATTTCTATTTCTTCGTTTTCATGCTCTAGCTTATCAACAATATCATTGATTAATTCATAATCAAGATCAGGTGGTAGTGCATTATCCATAAGAAATAGGTATTTTCACATTCCAATTTACTCAATTTATTAACATTTGTATAATTTTTTTAATTTATTATTTCTTAATTCTTTAATCTTTTCTTTAAGTTTTAATCGCTCAATTGTATTAGTCGTTAGGTTAAGTAGCCTAAAAGTTTTGGCTATTTCTATCTGTCTCTTAACTTGTTTGCCTGCCCTTTTTCTCTTATGTATTATTGTAGGGGCCGGTATTTTGGGAATTTCTTCCTTTTTGTTAGGCTTGTTCCTTCGCCGATACTCTTCTATAGTAATCGGTGTCGGACCTTGTTTTTCGGATTTGCGACTCTTAAGAATTTGCTCCGTAGCTTTTTTAATAGTGTCTACACACTGTTGAAAGATTTTGTCAAATTCTTGTTGAGTCGTAATCTCTTTCATTATATTATACCTATTAATAATAATAATAATTGTCCCTAAGCAAATTTAATTGCTACTTGTTTAGCGACCTAAGGCGTGCTCAAATTATTCTAATATTTGATATGCTTTTTAATAATTAAATATACTTATAAATAATTAAATATACTTAGTGTTGTCAAATTTTTGTGCAAATCTAATTTGATTTCTGGTGTTGGACTTGCCATGCTATTGCGATTGGATCGTCCTTTAGCTGGTTTTTAGCGTTTTGCTATATGTAGTAAATTTTTCGCTAATGTAAAACCAAACTGGCAGGATCTATGTATTAATAATAATTCCACTCTTCTTATGTGTCATGTCGACTGTCGGCTATTGTCATCAAATCAGTTTGTATTACACCCATTTATGCATCAGCCGTATATGGGAGTAAGTATCCGCATAAAGTGATGTATTCGCTAGTTATAGGGTCTGAAATTCACTCCGTTTTGGTTACTTCACCAGTTGCTGGGTTACCTCTATTGAATATTTATTTAAATATGAGCGCTGAGTGCTAAAACTTCCTTCTAAAAATTTTAAAGTGTTGAAAATTCCTTCTGCTCAGTCTCTAAGCGATTTCGCAAATTTAATTGCAAAGTTTTCGCTGTGTTGTGAGACTGGCAGGATCGCCATGTAAAGTGTTGAATACGAATGAATGGTTTGTATATCATTGATTCTTTATTGGTGAAATGTTTCTTATTTATAGTAAATTTCTTACACTAATATTTAAAAACTACTTATGTATAAAAACTACAATACTTACAAACTATTTACTTACACACGATATGCTGTGTCAGCATATGTGTTTCATAACTATGGAATGGTTTGTCAGTCGCTCTGACGTAGTGACTTGACTCATCATAATTGTAACAAGATATGCGGTACGCTCGTTAGAAGTCAAGCGCCCGCTGTGCAGTTTAATGGCATTTAAATGGGTCACAACCGCATACCATTGTGTGTGGTCACTGAACATGTGCATACCAAATGTTTGTAAATGCAATGTGTTCAACAGTGATACTACACAACCTCTTATGAGTATTTATAAGCTCCAATTGATTTTTTAAAACAGAACGCTGCAGCTCGTTGTCAGTTTTGGCCTATTTGTTAAAATAACAAAGCATAAAACAATTATGTAACCATAACTTGAGATGGTGATAATAATCGTTAAAACTTTACCACTTTTGTTTCAGAGCAAACGCGTTTTTTTCTTGAAGAAGCCATCGCAAGTTGTGAATTATCTGAGAGTTGTTCAGTAAATGTACTATTGATCTTATCACATGACCTTTTTTCATTGTTATTAGGCTGAGATACACCTATTTCAAGTCCACCTAAAATGTCATTTTATTAGTTACAAAACATATGTATGTTGATGAAATGCAAAAAAAATCACTTACATTTTAGTGGTGTGATGCTGGGGTTATCTTCGGCGTTTATCAAATCAAGCAAGAGTTTCTCAGAGTCTTTTAAATGAAGTGGGAGATTACCCGTTCTTTTCATATCTGCTTTTACCTTAAGCCGTTGCTTTAGATTAGCGACCTTCTTTAATATTTGGCTTGGCGTATATGCTTTGGATGATGCAGTCAAAAGAGCTTGGCACGTTTTTTCCGCTGCAAGTCTTTTCTGCAACTTGACTGCTGGTGCTTGAGATTTTGCAAGTAAAACTTTGCCAACGGATGCCAAAGCTTGAACGAATTTAAGGTCGTCTACTTCTTTTCCTCTTGAGGCCGTTTGTGGTTGCTTACTAGATCCAGATGGAATATCATCAAGCACATTTATCTCTTCTTAAACCGAACATGTAAGTTTATTAACACAAAAAAATACGACAAAGTAAATTACCATAAGAAAAATCGCCTTCAGCTTCTTCGGTTACCCAAAAATCTTCCATTAAATCATCCATCGTGTTAAAATTTCCGCCGCTTTTAGCAATTTTTGGATTTAACGTAAAAAAATTAAATTCCGACTGTTTTTTTGTGTGTCAAGTGGCGTCTAAAGAAAAGCAATCACTCACTTCAAATTTTCAAACATACTCAACTTGGGTTGACTTACTTTGCTCGGAGTTTTGACTCGAAGCAATTGCTTGTTTTATACAGCCCATTATTAACGGTGTGATTGATTGACTATGTCTCCTTGAGAGCCTTTGTTTTCATATCCCTCCAAGATCACTTCGAAATAGAGATATGTTTTATACTGATTGTGCCCGGGCCCTCTATGCATCTAATGATCCTATTTTTCGAGCAATGAAGGAGTTCAACCTCTATAAACATTAATTTTTTTTCGTCTATGACTGTCTTTAAATGTTTATTGAGTGATTTAAATTTTTGGTACGGTATTTTTAAGTACATATCTACGTAGTCTGTAAGTACGTTGTATTCTAGACTATTTTTGAATTTAAATAAATAAATAAAAAACTGAAAAGGTGTGACAAGAAGGGGCAAATTTGGGTGCTTTATTAATCGCCGAGCACAAGTTACGCAGATTTTTTGAATTACCTAACAGAAATTTTATTTGATAAATATGGTAAAAGCAACTATAATATAGTAGTGGGAGATTTTAATATAAACATGAACTATATATCACAAATAGCACTAAACTGTCCGAGATATTTTCCGTGATGAGAATGACCCAACACAAGAATTACAGAAACAACTGAAACTAAGATTGATTTTGGTCGGCAAAAATCCTCATACTGAACCCGCCCAGAGGGTGCCGACTGGTAATGGATACCACAGTTGCCTGTTCAGATTGGTACCTCAGTACCTCTCTGTGCGGATGGTATCCAGCTGAGGTCAGGAGTCACAGCTGCACGTCTTAGCTCTTCAATAGCCCTGGCGTGTGGAAATGGTTCTTGACTATGGTAGTGAGGTAAAAAATGGTGACTGATTTAGGACTTTCTCGGACGATGTTTGGATTTAGTTTGCTTTGGGCTGGCAAGTGCGGTATTCTGCCACCTCAGTAGGTTGGGGTGAAACCCAACTGAAATGGCTGGTGGGCTAATATCGCAGCTGCCCACGTCCCGTTAAAACCTTGGCAGGCCTCAGGGTACGTTCCAGGCCCGTCGCCATTTAGTTGGTGGTGTAGGTGCGGTTGAGGATCTCCCGTTTTTGCGCTCGGTCTGGCTCTGAACGCATGTCTCATAAGGGCATGCGTCAACCCTAGCGTGGCCTCCCTGCTCGCATAGATAACCACGGGACCATTATTGGGCGACTACACATTCAGGTCTGGATAGCGGCCCTGAGTGGGGACGTATATTAGCATGGACAAAAATAACAACAACAAGGAAGAAAAGGAGAGGGAGAAAAACGGGAGGAAGACGGACAAGGACAACGGGGACAGGAAACCGGCCAGCAACGAGGCTCGCTCTTGCGTATCGCTTGGGAGTGGCTCGGCTGCTGACCGGTTTACAAGTACGGGACAGGGTCGCAGACCTGACAGGGTGCTCGTGTCTCCGAATCGGAGGCAGAGGACTCACTTTGAGGGGATGCGACCAGACATAGCTTGAGGCCTGAAATCAGGCCGCAGAGACACCCAAGCGCGACGTGACAACAGGGCGAAAAGGACGGACAAGCTTCGAAACCTAGAAGCAACTTCCCCTTTAGGGTGCAGCGGGGCTGGCGCTCTTGCGAGTGCGGGCTCCGCTGGCAATAAAGGAGCGTCGAAATCGACATCCGCGACTGGACATTGCTCCAGTGCACAATTAGGTGCTCAGCTGCAGAGGGTTCACTTGGTGAGCAACCTGGACAATATGGCTAGCACCAGCAGAGGACTGTCCCCCAGCATTCCTGTAAACACAGCGAAGCGGAGGCGGTCTGGAAGAAGCAAGCGAGCGACTCCACGAAGGAAAGCCATCTGCGAACAGCGCTTGGCTGCCAAAATCCTGGAACGCTACAGCGGTCAGGATGGTTCTCAGCTTTCTGAGAAGCATTCCCGTACGCTGGAGTGGGCCAGGAATGTCATGAGCAGCGCTGACCAGACTCCGGCACCTAAGAAGGGAAGTGAGTCGGTCCCGCTTGGTGACGACGCTCAGCCGAAGAGGCCGAGTAATGGAGAGCACAGGGCCCGGGGTGGTGAAGCTGTGCAGCGTACGTTTAGTGAAGTCGCTAGACGTGCCGGCTCCATCACCCTGGGGGTAGTCGACAGAAGCAGGGAAGACGGGGCCATCTCCAGGGAAGAGTGGAGCTGGGTGGTCAACGCCTTTTCTGCGGTCTACTTGACTGCCGCTAGTGGGTATCCGGGGCCACAGCCATCCATAGAACATATGGGATGGTACCATGGCTTCAGGCTGGTGGAGTGCGCTGACGAGCGGTCAGCGAGCTTCTTTAGGTGCCTTGTCTCGCTGGTTGGGGAGTTGTGGCGGGGGGCTAGACTCGAGGCCGTGGATAGGAGGGATCTCCCTCTTCGACCAAGGGCTCGGGTGTGGCTACCTGCCGAACCGTCCCAGCCAGAGAGAATTCTGGAGCAGTTGCGGTACTGCAACCAGAACCTTCCGACCCACAACTGGAGGGTTCTTAGGGCTGAGGAACCCGAGGGGCCCCGACGGCAAGTGCTGTTGCTGCTTAATGCAGAGTCCGTGGGTCCTATCTCTGAGTCGAGGGGTGGGATGACGCTTCGCCTCCGGTTGTGGTGCGGGGGGGAGGAGAGCCTGAAGAGGCCTCGACGGCCGCAAACACGGTGCCCATGCCTGCAAGGTCGGACAGCATTGGCTCTGCGGGCATCCCGTCTGTGGCGGGATCTGTCTGTAGTGTTGGACTGCTGTTCGACAGGGCGGAGGAGGAGAGGCTTTTAGCTTCGGAGGGGGAGGCCGCTGAGGTGGAGGAGATGGATTTGTCTGATCATGATCATCAGACAAATTAATCTCCAACACTCTAAGGCGGCCTTCGCCAGCCTCCTACTCTGCCTGGAGCAAGGCGGGGTGGACGTTGTCCTTATCCAAGAGCCGTGGCTAAGCAGTAGCGGCAAAATATGTGGATTGAGGACGGGCAATTTCAACTTATTTGTGCACGGAACGGCAGGTAGGTCAAGATCATGTGTACTGGTCAAGAAGGATATTAAAGCCTTTCTTCTTTCCAATTTCAGTGACGATGACGTAACGGCTGTGTATTTGGAGGAAGGTAATAAGGGATCGTGGCTGGTCTCGGCCTATATGGCCCATGATGATACTTATGGGCCGCCTCCTGAAATACTATGCAAGATTACCGCTGAGGCAAAGCGAAGAGGCGTAGGGCTCATTGTCGGAGCGGATGCGAACTCGCATCATTCACTGCGGGGAAGTTCGGATACGAATGCAAGAGGTGAGTCACTATTTGCTTTTATTCTAAATGAAGGGCTATGTATTTGTAACAGGGGTAATGACCCCACTTTTGTAACCTCAGTTAGAGAGGAGGTCCTGGACCTCACTCTTGTTTCAGAAGACCTGTTTCCCCCTATATCCGACTGGCGTGTTCTTCCGGAACACTCCTTCTCGGATCATAGGTATATTCAGTTCTCTCTTGTTAAATCTAGACCCAGTAAAACCATGTTTAGAAATCCTAGGCGTACTAACTGGGTCCGGTACTGTAGCAAGCTGGATGAGTTTCTCACAAGAGCACCCATATCGGACTCAGAACTATCTGAGACCGCTATTGACGCTCTGGTGGAGAGATTCACCCATGCTTGTAATAAAGCGTATAAAATCGCATGCCCACTGAAAACCGTAAGTGGAAAGCGTAAACCACCTTGGTGGACTAAGGAAGTAGATGACCTTAGGGCTTCCAGTAGGCGCCTGTTCAACAGGGCCAGGAGGAGTAAACTACCTTCTGACTGGGAGCTCTACAAAGTTGGGTTGGGTATTTACAAATCTGCGATCAGGAAAGCCAAACGAGACTCCTGGAAGACTTTCTGCGGAAGCGTGGAAGGCTGTAATGAGTCTGCGAGATTCCGGAAGATTCTCTCCGGGAATCCTGCTCCCTTGGGTTACTTGAGGAATGTAGATGGCAGCTGGGCTATGAGTAGCGAGGAATCCCTCAAACTTCTCATGGATGCTCACTTCCCTGACGTCCCGGTTTCACAGGACCGCGATGCCCCATCGCCCACTAGTGTGAGCGGGGGGGCTCGGCCAGCCATCTGCCTGGATGAAAGCCAGCGTGTTTGGGCTATTAATTCTTTTAAGCCGTACAAGTCACCCGGGCCTGATGGCATAACTCCTGTGCAACTACACAGATCGCTGGGGATTTCTTGTAGCTGGCTGGCTCCCATCTACGCCAACTGCTTGAGGTTGGGCTATATCCCCGCCTCTTGGAATATGGTCAAGGTTACCTTTATTCCAAAGGCGGGGAGGTGCTCTCACGTATCTCCCAAGGACTTCAGGCCAATCAGTCTCTCCTCGTTCCTTTTAAAAACGTTGGAGCGGCTGATTGACCTGCATATACGCAGCAGGGTCCCTAGGGAGCGTTTTTCGGCTTCGCAACATGCTTACTGCAAAGGCAGATCAACTGAAACGGCGCTTCACTCCGTTGTAAAACTAATAGAGGGGTCTTTCCAGCACAAAGAATTCGTGCTGGGGGCCTTTCTGGATATCGAAGGAGCGTTCAATAATGTTTTGCCTTCTGCCATCGTACGGGGCTTAGCAAGCCTAGGAGTTAAACAAAGCTTGATAGAATTTATCAGCAGATTACTCTGTGGCAGGATTGTCAGGGCGGAGTGGTGAGGTGCTGGGGCTCAGAGAGGGGTGAGAAGGGGCACGCCGCAAGGAGGTGTTCTTTCTCCACTTCTCTGGGTCATTGTAGTCAACGGCTTGCTCCAGGACCTCGAGCGTAGGGGCTGTCAAGTGATAGCCTATGCGGACGACCTAGCAATCCTCGTCAGGGGAAAGTTTCTTAGTACCGTAAGGGATGTTCTGCAAGGGTATCTGGGTATTGTAACAGAGTGGTCCGAATCTTGTGGACTGGCTGTTAACCCAGGTAAAACGGAACTAGTCCTCTTCACGAGAAGGTATAAGATTGATGATTTTGTACTACGCTCTATTGGGGGTGTACCGCTGGTGCTTTCTGAAAAGGTTAAGTACCTAGGTGTTATTCTGGACAGGAAGCTGTCCTGGAAGCTGAATGTAGAGGATAGAGCTAGGAAAGCTTCGGTCGCTCTGTATTGCTGCAGAGGGGCCATCTGCAAACGATGGGGTCTCTCTCCTAGGGTGGTTTACTGGTTATATGAGATAGTAGTGAAACCTATCCTATTTTATGGGGTATTGGTCTGGTGGGGCGCACTAGACACGGCTTCCACCACGAAGAAGATGGTCACGGTGCAGCGAATGGCCATGGTTGGGATCAGTGTGGCCATGCGCACCACTCCTACCCTGGCATTGAACGTTATGCTCAATCTGCACCCAGCTGACCTTGTAGGAAAAATAGGCGCAGCTCGGGCTGCAATTAGGCTCCGAGACGCTGGTTATAGGCTTGTTCAGTATGGCCATTCCAATATACTATCGGGCTTTGATTTTATTCCCAATAGAACAGATTACTGTGCGCCGACCTCTTCTCCGGCGAAAGGTTTTTCGACTTACATTCCCGCAAGGGATGAGTGGGCAGGCGGAGAACCTATCTGGGGGGAGGCCTTGGCGAATCTGTTTACGGACGGGTCAAAGCTGGATGGATGTGTTGGGGGGGGGGGGGGGGTATACTGTCAGGAACTCGGGATTAGCACGAAATTTAGGCTACCTGATCATTGTAGCGTTTTCCAAGCGGAGGTTGCCGCCATTAAGGATGCGGTAGATGGGATGCTGCCGAACGCATTCACTGTCAAGGAGTTCAACATCTACTCCGACAGTCAAGCGGCAATTAGGGCTGACTCCAGTACACTGGGTATTCCCCTCACCACCTGTAGTTTGCTTCTGGGCAGGTGGGCTTCGGAACAGTTAAGCAAACGCTGGGCTGACACCACCTCATGTCAGGTGTCGAAGTCCTTCTGGCCAGTAGTTGACTCCGGGCGGTCAGTGGAATTACTTAGGTTCCCCAAGTTACATCTTTCCATGATGATAGGGGTGTTGGCGGGGCACTGTCCGATGGGGGTCCATGCGGTGCGATTAAATATTCTTGAAGACCCGAGCTGCGTAAGCTGCATGGAGGACGACGAGGTGGAATCATCAAGTCATTTCATGCTCAGTTGTCCAGCGTTTGCTAGGACTAGGCGCAGGTATCTCGGTTCGGATGTTCTTAGGTCTCCGGAAGACGTGTCGAAAATCGGTGTGTCCCAAATCCGGAGTTTTATTGTCGCTACGCAGCGATTTGCCAAGTAATCTTAAGTTAGTGTCACCGTTCAGAATGTGGTATCACAGCGGACCTTCAAAGTGTCCAAGTGAGCGGCCCAACTAGTGGGCTGCTACCACCTAACCTAACCTAACCTAACCTAAGATTGATTTAGTTTATTCAAATTCTGAAGAAATACAATACAACAATTTGATGGAATTCAAAACCGCTGATCATGAAACAATAAATTTCAATGTCAAAATATCGAAACCATTCAAAATGAGAATGCTGAAGAAAATTGCTGCTTGGGACAGATACAGTAGTGAAAGTTTAATAAACGTACTAAGATCGTGTAATTTTAATTTATATAATAACTTGCAAATTGATGGTAAAGTGGAACTAACAAATTATAGTGCTAGCTATGGAAAGCTTGACGTATGAAAAGTAAGTGCGTATAAAATGAATGAATAAATGGTATGATCAGGAACTAGCACAAATGAAAAAAACTACTTTTGTATTTTTAAACATGCTGTATAGACAGGAGTGTGGGATGAATACAAAACGTATAAATAAAACCTACTAAAAACCTAGTCAAAAAAAAAGTTAAATGTATGAAAAATGAAGTAAAAAGAAATGAAAATAAAGCCAAAGAAATGTGGAAGAACCTCAAACAAGCGGTTTGTCTGACCGAAGAAAACGGAGGCATCAATAAGGCGGTAATAGATTGAGAATGTACTGATTGAGAATGATACTGAACTGGCTAATGGACTGAACGGATTTTTTTATTAATAATGTGGTAGAAATAAATAGATAAATAAAATTTAATGATCTGGTAATGAACAATAGCCAAGCCAGCTTAAGCTTTCGAGGATAACAACTGTTGAAGTTATTAATATTATAAAAGCGTTTAAATACAAAATTGAGTTAAAAAGCTCTTATCAGATGGAGTACTGAAAGACTCTGTAGAGTATTTAGGATACTTTAGCGCACTTATAATTAATGATAGTGTGGAAAGTGGTATTGTACCAGAAATGTGGAAAACGTCGACAGTACCTGTTAAAAAGGTTAAAGGGAGAATACAACCAGAAGAGTTTAGACCCATAAATACCATACCAAGTGATGCTTAGAACTACACGTTAAGAATCAACTGGTGAAGTACCTAGAGGAAAATAAATGAATTTGGTGATATCGGATTGGAAAGAAGAAGTGTCGTTTCGGTATTCCTAGACCTCAAAAGGGCATTTGAAACGGTGGACAGAGATGGCTTACTAAAAAAGCTGCAACGAATTGGTATAACTGATACTGAGCTAGAATGGTATATCAGCTAGTTGAAACAGAGATCCTGTGCCAATCGGTTGAAAACTGTACATTTTGACAGAGCGAAGGAAAATTCTCACATTTATCGCGGTGAATATGAACGTCAGAATTTACCCTAGCTCATGGCGCTAGGTCAAATTTTGACAATTACGAATGTGTACATATATATGCATGCGGTATAGCGAATCATATTATTTGAAATGAATTTATATGCCAACACATTATTAAATGGTGAAAAATAATTGAACACAAAAAATAAGATATATAATCGCAGAAAAAATATTTTCAAATTTATTGACAGAATAATCAGATGTCAAAATATACAATTGTCAAAATTTACCATTTCATTTGGCACAGCAAAATGGAAAATATGTTTACACCATAGAAAATTTGTTCCCCTAGTTTTTTCTCTGAGTAAAATCTTACCGATTAGCCCACGGCCAGAGAAGGCAGCGAACAGTGGTAAATATAGCTATACCGAATGATTTGAAAGTACCCATAGTGTTATAGATGGCGACGATTATTAAGGAAATGCAGGAAAATACTTTTGACGCTACAAGTTTAACGTTTTATTTCGTAAATAAGAGTTAAGTATTTCATAGTTTGACGGTAAATTTTATAAAGTTTTTATATCTGATGGTAAAGATAAAATACAATAGGTTAAAGGATATTTAAGTACAATTAATTCTTTTTTAAGTTACTTATTCGTGCTGTTCGTGTACTTCGCTCGCGGAAAAAGAACCGGAAGTAAACTAACAATATGGCCACAAAAAATGCAAGTTTGCTTATAAAGTATGGCTTTTTACTTTTACAAAATAATGAAATAATGGGTATTCAGACATTTCATGAAAATTGTTTCCTGACTTAGTACTAGAATCATATGAATAATTAAATTTTTCAGCAGCATTCTCCTCTCCGTGATTCGAATCGCTGACGAGAGAATCACCGTTCACATCGAGTACAGCAGTCTTTGAAACTGGTCGTCGTAGATTGACTATCTTGGTTTTCACCAACACTGAACTCACTTGACTGTCCGCAGCAGCTCATTTGCATCTACAAACACGTGCAACTGAATATCGACTTTTGTCGTAAAGAAATTGTGGGTGGTAGCAGCGCTGTACTTTTAGTTCTTCAACAGTTTCCAAACTTTTGTACCAGTCAAACCACTTATCATAAATATCATCGGGAATTTGTTCGTGCGAATTCACCATTGCAGCAACACCTCAGAACATGCTGTTGAGCTGCACAACCATCCAAATGGGTCAAATATTGACATTGATACACTCAGCATTTCCAGCCTTTTTGTAGGTTCACGCGTACCCTTAAACAACGCTTTAGGTACCCTTGCAAACTAAAATAGTCCTCATTCGGTAACCAGTGCATACGGATAACTATCTCGGTTGCAGCTCCCCCTTTACATCTAACATCGTTTGGTTGAAGTGACGCTGAACTACCTTCAACGCTGAACTACAAACAACAAGTGAACATTCGCGGCGAGTGTCATTTGAGATCACAGGTGTTTTTACAGAATCCACAACTCATTAAATGAGTGGAGTGCAAACTACACAGAAATTGTATTTGCATCAGCAGATTTAAGTTTGAGTGATTTTATATGCCGCATTTAGTTCTCCAAACCCTTCATCAATATTTATAATACTTATCGACCGAACTAAATGCGTATATGGCAGACCAATCAACAATTGTGAACTTATGTTGCTGTAGTCAAAAATATTTTCAGTTCTAAGTTGCTCGTTTTGTCTTATAAAATCACTCAAACTTAAATCTGCTGATGCAAATACAATTTCTGTGTAGTTTGCACTCCACTCATTTAAGGAGTTGTGGATTCTGTAAAAATACAGGGTGTTTTTTTTACAGGTTTGTTTTTCGAATAGAGATAAAACTGGCATTTTGTGGTCAAATCTGTCAACTCTAATGTCATTTATGTTCAGTTTGGTTTGCCATTTCATCATGAACAGGTTGACAAAAGAACAACGCTTGCAAATCGTGCAAATTTATTTCGAAAATAATGGTTCAGTTCGCGAAGTTTACCGTGAGCTCCGTCCATTTTATGGTCGACATAAATGTCCATCAGAGCAATTAATTCGGTTAACCATGGATCGTTTTCGCACTACGTTTACTCTATGTGATAATACGCATCCGCAGAGACGTCGAACAGTGCGCACCGAAGAAACAATTGCCGCTGTAGAGCAAAGTGTTGAAGAGGACCCGAATGAATCGATTCGCCACCGTGCACAGCAATTGGAGCTTTGTCCATCAACTTTATGGAAGATTTTGCGCAAAGATCTTGGCTTGCGACCTTACAAGATCCAGCTTGTGCAAGAATTAAAGCCGCGAGACCATGCAATGCGTCGTGATTTTGGTGTATGGGCCGAAAATGAGATTGATTTCGATGCTGATTTTCATCGCAAAATTTTGTTCAGTGATGAGGCTCATTTTTGGTTGAATGGCTACGTCAACAAGCAAAATTGCCGCATTTGGAGTGAAGAGAATCCACATGAGACCCTTGAAACGCCATTACATCCACAAAAACTGACTGTTTGGTGTGCTCTATGGGCTGGTGGAGTCATTGGGCCATACTTCTTCCGCAATAATGCTGGAGAGGCAGCTACCGTTAATGGAGACCGGTATAGAGCCATGATAACCGACTATTTTGTTCCCGAATTGGATGGCATGAATGTGGATGAGTTGTGGTTCCAACAAGACGGCGCTACATGCCACACAGCGCACGTCACAATCGATTTATTGAAGGAAACATTCGATGAGCGCATAATTTCGCGGAATGGACCTGTCAATTGGCCACCAAGGTCGTGTGATTTGACACCATTGGATTATTTTCTTTGGGGATATGTGAAGTCGCTCGTCTACACCAACAAACCAGAAACGTTAGGGGAATTGGAAGCCAACATTCGTGGCGTTATTGCCGACATACGGCCCCATATGCTCGAAAAAGTGGTTGAAAATTGGACCTGTAGAATTGGCTTTATTCGAGCCAGCCGCGGCGGCCACATGCTCGAAATCATATTTAAACATTAATGGCATAAAATTATCCTTCCAATAAAGCCAAATTTATGGACCTTAAAACGATTTTCTTGTGTTTTATTTCAATTCAAAGTTCTATACCCCTAAAATAAACACCCTTTACTTGTGATCTCAAAAGACACTCGCCGCGAATGTTCACTTGTTGTTTGATTTCCAATCCACTACAATCGTAACATGTCGGCTTTCCCTTTTACTCTTATAGCATTGGCAATACCTTCTTCTAATAACGATATTTTCGCTCGTTCATCGATGAACGCAATGACAGTAACTTCTCCTTTCGGTCCCTTCAACTTAACAGGCAGATATTTCAAACGTGTTCGTTGTTTGCACGTATCAGCTGAATGCTGAGAAGTTTGAAAACCACTGACTGTTGCTACTGAGTTATTGTCTATATTGAATGTGTCATTAGGATTCTTATTAGAATTGTCTTTATGTAACACGCGATTGTGAAATCGTTGCATGCTTGCGTTCTACATTGTTGCCGTTTCGAACAGCTGTTTAGACTGTGACCCGGCTGCAGACAAGGAAAACACAAATTGTTCTTCTTCACTACGTTCCACTTATGTGAATTTTCAGCAGCTTTGAACTGTTGACAAACAACAAATAAGAATTTTCGCTGCACATTGTACATTTAGGATCATCTTTATTAATAGACATCCCCGGTTTTGTTGAAGATTTAATTTTATTAACAACTATTTCATTTGCAGATTATTTAGCGGGTATGACATCAGTGGCCATTGATACGAATAAAGCGACATTTTGCAACCAATCGGAAAAATCTCTAACAGCTGAATGTTGCAATGTCAATACATGGCGGGTCCAATCTTCTCTTTTGTTGAACGGAAATAGCATTGTTTAAATGTGGGGAGGCCCCGGAGCTTTCCAGAAAAGCTTTTAAGTTAGCAACCATTGATAATGAAACATTGAAACTGAAATTGATAATGTTGGATATTTATTTGCTTTTGACGACAGGGAAGGCACGAGCTTTTGCTATTTGGCTACGCACGAGTACGAGCTATTTCATAACAATGTTTATGTTTGACGGGTGTATGAGAAGCGATTCTACTTGTTGGCGCGCCTTACTTTTAAGCGTTTTTTTGCAGACGAAGTAGATTTTCTACATCTGTATACCCAAATAAAATGGAAGTTTCTTTATAAGCGACTGAAAACATTGGCCACTCTTCTGGTTAGCCATGCAACTCGGGCAAATCTAGAACTTTGCGAATGGGTTGATGTCCTCCAAGACCCAATGGCGAATGAGTATAAGTAACAATAGGTGCTGTTGGCCGACAATGCATTAATTATGATAAATGAAAATAATATATCGAAAACGCAACTGGGACTAAATAACTTATAAAGATGGTTGTGCGGAAATAGACTGCAACTTAATATTAATAAAACAAAATACATGATTATAACCAGAAGAAATTTTAATGATCACAACATTCGCTTAAAAATAATAATGTAATCGCTGGACGGGCTCTAGCAAATTTAACGCGTTTATAAAAGGGAATAAACTTTATTGAAACGGTTTATTCTGCTGTAGTTTGTCCGGCTGTCGACCAACGATTGAATTCGAAAATAAACTGCGCAATCGTACAAAATCTTAGCAGTACAAATTTAACGATACATTGAAAAGAAATTCAAATTTAGAAATTTTGAATAATATGTACATATGTTCTACATAAATATTTCAAAATGTAATGTAAAGAATAAAATGAAAGTGAATAATAATTAGATATGGTAAAGTATCTGATTGGTTACTAAGGGGCAAATTGTAAATGCGCTTCATTCAGTAAATATGCGTTCTGTGACATTCTCACCCCCGTGGATTTACTCGATTCAATAAGAAACGTCCAGAACTGCCGGCTTGGGCATAGCTCGCCGCTTTACTCCTGAATTTGTTAGTACGTCGACTTGTCGAACACCACCATCGCGGCCTTATACTTCCTCCACGACACCATTGGCATGTTCGGATCACATAAGAATACCAGATCATCCCTTTTTGATAGGACGCGTCCGTTGACCCAACTTCACGCGACGTGTCAATGTAGGCAGATACTCTGCTATCTAGCGCTTCTAGAAACGGTTGCGGAAATGCCGACCAATACGCCACTGTTGACGAATAGCGAAGGTATCGCTTGGAACTTCAGATGCACCTGGTGTCCCTTGCTTCACATTTACTGGCAAGTGTGTGACAGTGCGCGAATTGATAACATTTTCAGCCTCAATCAAGAAACAGTTGAAAGTATGTTCCCTTGACACCTCGTTTTGATAACTTACTTTGTATTCGGTTGCAGTCGAATACCTCGCCGAAACGTTTGGCTTCGTTGTTGGTGCCGACGAAGTTCTTCCCATTGTCGGATCGCAGTCGTTGTGGCACTCCTCAGCGATTCAAGAGTCGGTGCTCAGGTCGTGAGAAATCTCCAAATGCACCGCGCAAATGGTAAGGCATGTGAAAAGAGCCACCCATCTCTTCTCTGTACTGCACCAAAATGGTCCCATCAGCGCCGGGATCGGGGTGGTTTTGCGAAGGCGGCACACTTCGCAGTTGGCTATAACGCTTCGTAGAAGGATTCTCAGTCGTGGAACCTAGTAAATACATCGTATGGAACATATTGTCGCTTCTATGTGGTGATGCAACGTTTCCAGTTTGGTAAATGTGTAGGTAGGCGGCAATATTACAGGGCGTTTGACGTCCATTGGCAACCAACTGGCAGCATCGATACGCCCTTGTACTCGCAAGATGCCTTATTCATCTAGGTACGGTGACAGTTGTACCAGAGAGTTCTGGTGGGATACCCTTTGCACATTACGAATTTTTTGTATTTCGGTATTGAATGGCTCATTCTGAAGGATACAGCATAAAAGGTGTTTTACTGTTCCAGATCACTGGCTGTCAATCCGTAGCAGTTACTAAAAATTTGAACTTGTAGTTTTTACCAACCTGTTGAGAGACGAAAAACGATTAAAACTTAAAAAGCTACAACTTACGATGCTCAAAGCGTATTGCGTTCGTATCTCTTCATCTGATTCATGGAATTCGGTAATAGGAACGCCTTCGGATGGCCAGGTATTCTCTGGCTGACGTAAGAAAACCGGACCAGTAACCCAACGGCTTGTCGGAGAAAAGTCAACTTTTGTTGTTGGTGCGTTTAGCTTCGTCGACGACATTTTCGGCGGTAAGAGTCCATTGCCAATTGGATACTTTAGTGAAGGCAAGAATCTCGGCGATCCTGTGTTGCACAAATGGCTTATATCTTCTGTGTTTGCTTCGTATCCAATTTATGGCGGTTTTTGAGTCACTCCAGAGGACGCCCTTGTCGATGGGTACGCTGTGCTCCTCGATCACCGGTATTGCGCTCTTGGACTTAGCGCAGAAAAAAGCGACCCCTATTTCTCACCAGGCGTTTGTATACCTCCGCGAAAATATGCAATTGTAGTTGTTGTTGTTGTTACGACAAAAGCACTCCCCGAAGGGTTTGGGGAGTGCTTTCGAACTGACAGTCCTTGGCCAGATATGAATCCGGTACGCTCCGGTACACCCTTGCGGTACTGCCCGACTATCATGGTAGCGATTTTGTATAACCACTGGAGCCTTCTAGGTCATGTCATCCCTCCTTCTGTAAAAAGGAGACATGGGTAATGAGAGGTGGGAGGCATCATATCCTTAGATCAACCATCGAGTTGCGCGTCATTACCTCGGTGCATATTAGTCGCCTCTTACGACCGGTATGCCTACCTCGGGCATATTCAAGCCCCTAACCCGAAGGGGTAGTGCAATTGTAGTTCTTCTGGCTTACTTCCATGGAAATAGTAGCAAGGAATATCGTATTTGGTAACTGAAAGCAGTTAATTACGCCATCTTTTCTACAACTCGGCAACGTAGTTGCAAAACGGCTCGTCATGCAGGAAGAGTTTTGCGCCAATTACGAAGTGCGCGATAAATCCCAGAGGTCAAACACTGGCATGAACACACTTAGGAGTTCCCTCTTGGCAGGGCGTCTCGTATCTTCAAGTACCACCTCACTGACGTTGTGGAACTTCAGGCAAAAGTTAAAATAATCTGTAATTGGCTGCCAATACAGACCTAGCACCTTTTTTAATGTTAGGCCTTTTTTCTTACTGATAGTTTTTGTGACCTCGACGCAATCCAAAGCTGGCGTGAAGTTACGGAGCTGGACGTGAAGTGACGGAGCTCGAATGCGGAATCCATGCGTATTAACTTCACTTGGGTTGCAACTGCGATTGCTGCTTTTGTCGTGGCAAATCTGTCGAGGAAATCATCACTACGATCCAAAATGGCTTTATTTGAAATACCGGGCACTCTTCTAGGCGGGTAGTCAGGGCAGTCAGGCCCCTTGCTTTTTACCATGTCCATAAACGGTAGGTCGTTTATCACCTTCAGGCCGATTTGTGGGGGGTTTGGGGTTGCTCTAAATGAAACAAATGACATTTTATAGAGTGAAGCCAGTCTTGGTAGCCTACTCACTAAATGATACCCTTTTAGAACGTATATCTGTTGTAATTGATTTAGGTGTTATATTTAATCATAAACTAAGTTGTAATATGCACATCTCATCGATTGCTAACAAAGCCATGGGTGTGCTTGGATTTGCTAAATGGTGGGCTAAATAATTTGATGACGCGTACCTCACAAAAGTCCTTCACACATCGCTGGTACGCCCAATACTTGAGCATTGCTCGTGTGTCTGGTGCCCCGCGTATCATGATCATATATAGCGGATTGGGTGAGTACGAAAGCCATTCTAGATCTTTGCTTTGCATAAAAAAAAAACTGCTGCTGGCCTACACACCGATGGTCCAAGGTGCGAGCCCTGGTATAGGTAACATCAAAAGTGGTTTGAAAATTTTTTTTCCCAACGGGATGGCCCCTCGGCAGTGGTTTGGCAAACTTTCTGCTATGGAAGGCTTGCCATCAAAAATTCATCTGATGCCGTTCGGAATCGGCAAAAAACTGTTGGTCTCGCCAATTAGTATGGAAAATTAGAAGCAGCATGAAAAAATGGGAGGGTGGCCTCTCCAATCATCCTTAGTCCCTTAGATTTCTACGCACAACCTTAAACGAATAAATCGACCGAATTGGCCTCTTCAACCAACCAGTTAGTCCTTCTGGTTACCACGCACAACTTTAGTGAATACATCGATCGAATAGGAGGGTGGATTTTATACACACCATCCTTAGTGCTTCGAATTTCTACGCACAACGTTAAACGAATAAATCGACCGAGTGGATTGGAGACACCAACCTTCCAGTTAGATGTACACAAATAATACATGAATGAATGCTTTTCTCTGTTTTGTCAACTTTTTTATATTTTGTATACATATTACATATTTGTATTTTATATTTTGTATATTTAATAATATTTTCTGGTTTGTAATACCATGTTTTATATTTTTAATAGTCGACCGCTTTATGTTAGTATCGACTTAAAATAAATAAATAAAAAATAAAATAAAATGCCAAACCGTTTAATAAAATAGCTTAACCGCAAAGGTCACTCTTTTTTAGAGTCAGAATATCAATAGTCGTTAAAGCCAAGGTAATGGTACATTTGTACCATCAAGAATTTTCTTACATTTTGAATGGGAATTGTTTTAAATTTCAGTTGTTACAACAGTCCTTTGTACAGCCTATTTAACAACTTTGTGGGCAGAATTGTCATCAAGTTCTTCAAACGGAAGTCCTATGAAAATGGGGTAGGAACATAACGAACTTGCTGAGCAGTTTAATAGGTGAATTCTGTAAGCAGTATCTAGTTACTAATAGAGACATTTTGTGGTCAGTTTAAGTTTTGACACAATTTGGTATTCAGTAAGATCTCTCACATCTCTGGTCACTAATTTGTCAGCTGGTTCCAGGCAGGTCACAAACAGTAAAATATTCTCTTGAAATTTAAAGAAAAAAATTTTTTAATTTTAAGTGTAGAAACATTTATATATTTAAAAAAAAGAATATTTAGTTAACAAAAAATTAAATATAAAATAAAAATAATAAATTGTCCGCGAACCTGGGTTTGTACTGGAGATGCTTACTACCGGAGCTATCGCGATGCGTATACAGGCACTGTCAAATACTGTACCTGAGATGTATGCAAGTGCGTTTTCACCACATATCATTGCTGAACTTATTGTGATTTTATATTACAGAATACCGAAATCATCTGAAGTCATAAAAATTTTCTCTAATTTAAATCTTAATTAATTTAAATCTCAAATTAAGTGACTTGAGATGAAACAGACTTACAGAATACAGCTAAAGGGTGTTTTTTTAGGGGTATAGAACTTCGAATTGAAATAAAACACAAGAAAAGCGTTTTAAGGTCCATCAATTTAGCTTTATTGGAAGGATAATTTTATGCCATTAATGTTTAAATATGATTTCGGGCATGTGGCCGCCGCGACTGGCTCGAATAAAGCCAATTCTACAGGTCCAATTTTCAACCACTTTTTCGAGCATATGGGGCCGTATGTCGGCAATAACGCCACGAATGTTGGCTTCCAATTCCCCTAACGTTTCTGGTTTGTTGGTGTAGACGAGCGACTTCACATATCCCCAAAGAAAATAATCCAATTGTGTCAAATCACACGACCTTGGTGGCCAATTGACAGGTCCATTCCGCGAAACTATGCGCTCATCGAATGTTTCCTTCAATAAATCGATTGTGACGTGCGCTGTGTGGCATGTAGCGCCGTCTTGTTGGAACCACACTCATCCACATTCACGCCATCCAATTCGGGAACAAAATAGTCGGTTATCATGGCTCTATACCGGTCTCCATTAACGGTAGCTGCCTCTCCAGCATTATTGCGGAAGAAGTATGGCCCAATGACTCCACCAGCCCATAGAGCACACCAAACAGTCAGTTTTTGTGGATGTAATGGCGTTTCAAGGGTCTCGTGTGGATTCTCTTCACTCCAAATGCGGCAATTTTGCTTGTTGACGTAGCCATTCAACCAAAAATGAGCCTCATCACTGAACAAAATTTTGCGATGAAAATCAGCATCGAAATCAATCTCATTTTCGGCCCATACACCAAAATCACGACGCATTGCATGGTCTCGCGGCTTTAATTCTTGCACAAGCTGGATCTTGTAAGGTCGCAAGCCAAGATCTTTGCGCAAAATCTTCCATAAAGTTGATGGACAAAGCTCCAATTGCTGTGCACGGTGGCGAATCGATTCATTCGGGTCCTCTTCAACACTTTGCTCTACAGCGGCAATTGTTTCTTCGGTGCGCACTGTTCGACGTCTCTGCGGATGCGTATTATCACATAGAGTAAACGTAGTGCGAAAACGATCCATGGTTAACCGAATTAATTGCTCTGATGGACGATTATGTCGACCATAAAATGGACGGAGCTCACGGTAAACTTCGCGAACTGAACCATTATTTTCGAAATAAATTTACACGATTTGCAAGCGTTGTTCTTTTGTCAACCTGTTTATGATGAAATGGCAAACCAAACTGAACATAAATGACATTAGAGTTGCCAGATTTGACCACAAAATGCCAGTTTTATCTCTATTCGAAAAACAAACCTGTAAAAAAACACCCTGTATAAAAGTATGTTCGTGTCACGAGGAAACACACTGCTTGGCGAGCAAATGTCGGACTGCTATGGAGTGTACTCATTTTTGGCAAACCCTAATGTACTTACATTCAATGTATATCGCTGTCCTAATAGTATGTAATGACAAATGGATGAAAAAATCCGTCATAAACTTCATTTGCAAAAAAGTATGTGTTAGGGCCTTGCTATATCAAGGTAACAATAATGTCAAGGTGCAATAGTAGAGAAAAAAAAAAACAAAAAACTTTTATAATGATGGGAATAAAGAAATCATAAAAAAAAAGAAAATGTGTTTCTTAAAATTAAAAGAAAGAAGTATATAATAAAAGCCAAGTTAAATTAGACTTTTTTTAAATTAAAAACTAATAGTTAAAATGTCACTTTTCTTATACAAGTCATAGATAGCAGTTGTAAATATGAAGTTAATTTGGCTTCAATAAAATTATTTTAACTTTTTTCCTATAATAATATGTTTAAAGATATAAAACAAAAACTGTTTGGAGGATGGGGCCGTGTGCAGAAGTCCACACAAGTGGGGAAAGTTTCTGATCGCCATTCACCTGGGAATGGCCAGAGCGATTGTTTTTCTCATGCGGTTCAAGCAGATCACTACTTCCGGGCTTTGCGCCCAAGTATCCTCTGGGTAACCACCGAACACCCGCAAACGAAATAAGGATTATGAGATAAGGGCATGTACCTGGAATGTCCGGTCCCTTAATGGGGAAGGTGCCGCTGCCCGGCTGGTTGAGGTCCTGAGGAAAGCAAAAGCTGAAATCACCGCCATACAAGAGATGCGATGGACGGGGCGAGGAAACACGATCAGAACACCTTGCAACATCTACTGGAGTGGGCATGAAGACAAGCGCAGATTCGGCGTGGGATTTGTGGTGGGAGAGAGAATCCATCACCGAGTACTGTCGTTCACACCCGTGAACGAGCGTCTCGCTGCAATCCGCATAAAAGTACGATTTTTCACCATATCGTTTATCTGCGCTCATGCACCGATAGAAGAGAAGGACAACGTGGAAAAGGATGCATTCTACGAGCGCCTGGAAGAAGCATAAGAGCGCTGCCCCCATCATGATATCAAAGTCATGCTTGGCGACTTTAACGCCAGGGTGGGTAAGGAGGGTGTATTTAGCCCCACTGTCGGGAAGTTCAGTCTCCACGATCAGACTTCGCCAAATTGATTCAGGCTGATCGACTTCGCCGGTGCCCGACACATGGTCATATCCAGCACTAGGTTCATGCACAAGAAGATCCATCAAGCTACATGGCTGTCCCCCGATCGAAAAACACGCAACCAGATCGACCACGTTGTGATATACGGACGGCATGCTTCCAGCGTTTTAGATGTTCGCACAATACGAGACCTAACATCGACTCTGATCACTACCTAGTAGCAGCCAAGTTTCGTACCCGCCTCTGTACGACAAACCAGGTGCAACAAAAAACGCAGGGAAAGCTGGACGTCGAAAAGCAGCAATCGCAACAGACCGCCAATTATTTCGCAGATCGCCTGTCACACCTGCTCTCCGAGAGCACAATTCAACCTAGTGGAATGCATGAGCAGTGGGATCATAAATATCTCAGGAGCACTCCGTACCGCAGCCGAAGAAGTAATTGGATTCCGGCGAACGCGAAGAAACAACTGGTATGATGATGAAGAGTGCCGCGCTGCAACGAAAAGAAAGGACGAAGCCTACAAGGCAACGCTGAGATCGGATGCAACGAGGAGTGTGTGTGAACACTACCGCGAGTTGAAGAGGGAAGCGAGGCGGCTTGTCCGGGCGAAAAAAGAGAGGCAGAAAAGCGTGAAATAAAGGAGATTGAAATGCTGGCCAACGGGAATAATGCCCGAAAATTCTACCAAAAAATTCGGCGAATGACAGAAGGTTTTAAATCCGGGGCAAACTCCTGTAAGAATGAGAACGGCGAACTGGTGGCCGATGTTCAGAGAGCACTCAGAATATGGAGGGATCACTTCTCTGCCCTTTTAAATGGAGAAACTGAGCAAGAAACCAGAGAAGATGCCGAACCCGAGCACACAATCGAAGATGATGGAATTGACGTTCCACAACCCGACTATAATGAGGTGCGAATAGCAATATCCCGATTGAAAAACAATAAAGCAGCTGGCGCTGATGGTTTGCCTGCTGAGCAATTCAAACACGGAGGCGAGGAGCTGGTAAGGCGCATGCATCAGCTTCTATGCAGAATATGGTCGGATGAATGCATGCCTGAAGATTGGAATCTAAGTGTTCTCTGCCCAATCCACAAGAAGGGCGATCCTGCAAACTGCGCCAACTATCGCGGAGTCAGCCTTTTTAATATCGCATATAAGGTCCTATCAAGCGTATTGTGCGAAAGACTGAAGCCTGATGTAAACAGACTGATTGGACCTTACCAGTGTGGCTTCAGACCTGGTAAATCTACCATCGACCAGATTTTTACAATACGCCAAATCTTGGAAAAAACCCGTGAAAAGAGAATCGACACACATCATCTCTTTGTTGATTTTAAAGCCGCTTTCGATAGCACGAAAAGGAGCTGCCTATATGCCGCTATGTCTGAATTTGGTTTCCCCGCAAAACTTATACGGCTATGCAAAATGACCTTGAGCAACACCGCCAGCTCGGTCAGAATTGGGAAGTACCTCTCCGAGCCGTTCGAAACTAAACGAAACGTGCGATTTCTTTAATTTAATGCTGGAGCAAATAATACAAGCTGCAGAACTTAACCGCGCTGGTACAATAGTTTATAAAAGCGTGCAACTGTTGGCATATGCTGACGATATTGATATCATTGGCTTTAACAACCGCGCCGTAACTTCTGCTTACTCCAAATTAGAAAAAGAAGCGGAGAAATTGGGATTGGTAGTGAACGAGGGCAAAACGAAGTACCTTCTGTCATCATGCAAAGAGTCAGCGCATTCGCGCCTTGGCAACCAAGCCACTGTTGGTAGCAATAATTTCGAAATAGTAAAGGACTTCGTTTTCCTGGGAACCAGCATTAATACCAACAATAATGTTAGCCTAGAAATCCGTCGAAGAATTACTCTTGCAAACAAATGCTACTTCGGACTGAGTAGGCAATTGAAAAGTAAAGTCCTCTCTCGACGAACGAAAATAACACTTTACAAGTCATACATCGCACCCGTCCTGCTATATGGTGCAGAAGCGTGGACACTAACAACATCTGATGAGGCGGCTCTGGGAGTATTCGAGAGAAAGGTTCTTCGAAAGATTTGTGGACCTCTACGCGTTGGCGACGGCGAGTACCGAAGAAGATTTAATGATGAGCTGTATGAACTTTACGCAGACGCCAACATAGTTCAGCGAATTAAAACACAGCGGCTTCGCTGGCTAGGCCACGTAGTCCGAATGAGCGAAGATGCTCCAGCCCAAAAGGTATTCTTATCGGCACCCGCCGGTGGAAGCAGAGGAAGAGGGAGACCACCACTCAGATGGAATGACCAAGTGGAGACCGATTTGCGATCCCGCGGTGTTTCCAATTGGCGCCAGACGGTCAAAATCGCCCAGGCGGTTAGATGACCATTTAAAGAAGAAAGAAGTTTAGGCCACCGGCCTAAATATCACGGCCGCCCCTCGTATTGGTGCAGCTCTACGTATACGCCCGTGCGGTTCGATTTATCTCTTTTACCGATAACTGCTCTTACCCTTCCGAACCTAACGAAAGTGAGCATTCGGCGGCGGTACAGAACAAAATTTAAAGAAAGGTCTCGGGCACTTTGATTTTCGAGCTTACACGAGTCACCAGCAGCCATCCCAGGCAATTATACGGTTTCCATAACCTTCCATATTGTTTTTCTACACATTCCTATTATACAGTGCACTCGCGAAAACTCGAACTAATGAAAACCAGCCCTGTCCGAGTTATCGAAATGTTCGAGTTTTCGAACGTTATGTATTTTTAATATATTTGTATGTATTCGTTTTAACAGTTTTCATACCCTGTCCATTTTTATGGCATAGTTAATCAAAATGATTCTCTGGTTTCATATTTTGTAGTTCATTGCCAGTTTATTTAATAAAAAATGTTAGCAAATATGAATGTTGCTTAAAAATTATTCGAAAAAAAAGCAGTGATCTTGGTTTGAGGTTTCTTATTTTCTACCAATACAGCCTTTTCGCGCAGTGATTGTAGAACATTAACTTTTCTCGGGCTAATTTTTTCAGCACTTGCCCATGCTCTAGCTTTGTTGAAAATTGTTACGGCTTCGGATGAACTTATGCGTTCTTGTTCATTTCCACATGCAGCTTCAACTTCATCTTCGGAATAGCTTTCTTCTATAGCTTCGATATGATCCTTTTCAGTCAAGTCGTCGTTATTCCAGTCTCTTATTTCTTCTTCTGTGAAAGTAGCCTAATAAATATTTATTATTGTTATCGTGTGTTTTTTATTTACATCAAAACCATAACTACCTCAGGATTTAAGTGTTCGAGAATTTCGGCAGCTTCTTTTTCCATACTTCTAGCTTCAGCTTCCATTTGGTTTTTCAAGACGCTATGTGGAATGTCATCGTCTTTCAGGTTTGCAAACTTTAAAATATTTGTCCAGCATTTCGCCAACGTCTCCTGACTCAATTTATTCCAAGCTCTAATAAATTTGATCTTAACCGCGCAAAATCCCGTGTATCACTGACAAATATCAATCAATTTAAAAGAAAGTTCCGTAACGAAAGTGAAACCTCGCCAGCGCGGCGCCCTAGAATGAAACAAAAGACGCACATAACGACAAAAATTTCAATATCGGCCGTCACAGCACATGCAAAACGACAGTTTCTCACATGTTTTTCCATGCAAAAAGAAAATAATTGTTCGAGTTTTAGAGTAGCTACATTTTGTTCGAGTTTTAAAGTAGTCAATGGAAAATAAAAGTTCAAGTTTCCGAATGTTCGACTTATCGTGTGTTCGAGTTTTCGCGAGTGCACTGTATATTTAATTTCAATTCCAATTTAATAAAACCCACATAGCTATTGTAATTATTTACATTGAATCCGGTGTTTATTTACTTATTAACTCGTTGCCTTTTTCTTTCCTATCCCTATTACGGGCGAGCGCGCCCCCTCATTGGAGCGACACCGCCGTAAACATTGGTCCTATCGCGTCAGGAAAGCCTAGAGAACAACTTTTAACCATCAATATAATTATTATCCGGAGCATTACAACTTTTGCAATACAATTAACATTCAGCATAAACACAAACGACAGGAAGCCACATCAGCGAGTGACGGCAACAGAAAGAGACAGCCACAAATCGCATCACAATACAGATCGCATCACACCATACAGATCACGTCATCAATTACAATCACATCATCACATACAGTCCATTATTATCACATCCATACAGATCGCATCACACCGTACATATCACATCATGAAAAACAGTCCATTAATATCGCATTCACTGTCACAGCACAATTGCAGTCATCACTTGCAGCTTTCATCGTTTATTTCACAAGGTACGTTGGTTAGTTTTGGTTCATGCACCACTTTTTTTTTGCATGCGTTAAGAGCGTGTCGAGTGAATTTGTGATTGGGTCGTAAAAACAAAGCAAGTGAAAAATTCGTGTTCTCGTGAGCACACTTACGCCTTTTGACTATCGGTTAAGTCCCTCACCAGTGGTAAGACTTATCCGACATAGCTCAAGGCAGGCAGTCAGTGAATTTTTTTAATTTTGTTTGTATACACATCACTGCACTGTATATCTCTTATTTGCCACATACCGTGGAAATTCTTTGAGTGACTACATCGCTTGATTTTCACTTGGTTGATGCTTTTTATAGAGCCATCACAAAATTCACTGCAAACAATACAAAATCGTTGCGCATCTACGACGGCATCAATACATTGGGTGGCTTGTTAATATTATTGATTACGGACAAAGTCTCAATTTATTGTATCATTTATTTTATAAAAGTGTTTAAATAAATCACACCACTGTCCCATACTGCTGGACAAACACAACTGCGTTATCGTTTATCACTTTAGTTTTTATTGGTTTATCTCTTCAGGGAATTACATTCAATATTTTATGTTCCCAAAGGCAAATTATATCTTTCAAATTTCACTTCTTCACTTTTACATTTTTAGACACACTAAATCTGCATCTAAATTTCTATCTGTGTCACCCATAACTTCGCTTACATTCCGAGCAAGAAATTCCTGAGTCGTTACTTCTGTTCTCGTTCCTTTAAAGAGACAAAATATTCAAATTAATTAAAAAAATGGAGACCTACATCCGACTATCCGACTGTATAGTTGAGTTTCAGCAAGACTTTAGCTCTACACCTGTCGGAGAATTAGATAAACACACCCTTGCAATACAGCAAGAGGAGTGAAAGTCGTTGTGGAAGAAGATCAAAACGACATATGAGAGTCTACTCAGCTCGGCTGACTTATCCAAAGATGAGTTGCAGTCTTTACGACAGAAAAACAAGACCTGTTTCGCATGCTACGCGAAATGCATTGCCACAATTAATGCTGAGGTCGAAAAATTATCCATACCTGCCACACCTGCCCCTAAAGTCTTTCATTCTTCCATCAGAGAGAATAATATTCGCCTCCCTCCGTGAGACACCGAGGTGTTCAAAGGTGACTACCTTTCTTGACCAACCTTTAGGGACTTGTTCACGGCCATATATATATTAAACAAACGCCTTACCCCGGTTGAAAAGTTATATCACCTCAACCAGAAAACTAAAGGGGAAGCAAAAGAAATTGTGCGCAGGTGTCCATTAACAAAAGAAGGCTTTTCAACAGCCTGGAAAAATCAGAGTGACCGGTACGAAAATAAACGTATCCTGGTCAATACTCAATTAAAAACTTTGTTTAGTTTAACTGCTGTAGAAAGTGAATGCCGTACAGCAATTAAAAAGTTGCAACGTGACACTAATAATTGCAGTTTGTCGCTCCAGTGTCATCAAACTAATACTTATGCTCCACCAAACTCCCGGAATGCACTCTGGCTCTATGGGAACAAACCATATAGAACAAAACAGAGATTCAAAAATGGGAGGACGTGGACAAATTTCTGTTCAATAGGTTCCAAACATTAGAAACCGTTTCTGACCTCAGGGATAGCAAATCATCCAAGGCACCCAAGAGTAGTCAAAATACTGCAAGGGAAACGCCTGCGAAACTTGGAGTATACGTCCCTAAAACTTCGTGTAAGATGTGCAATAGTAGGGAGTACAAATTACGAAATTATCAAAAGTTCCGTGGACTAACCACTACAGATCGAATAGCCTACATCAAAAATAACAATTGTTGCTTGAGCTGCCAGTCGGCTGGACACACAGTGACACGATGCACAAGTTCATTTAACTGCAGCTCGTGTCACGCAAGGCACAACACCTTAGCCCACTTGCCAACAGCTCAGCCAAAAGCAACGAACCAAAGGTAGCGTCAAAATGCGTCAGATGATAGGCCCTCGACATCACAGCAGGCAAGAGACAGTCTCGAATCTGAAAAGAGGAAAGATGTTAATAACGTCTCTTTTTTTCACGCTAATACTACAAAGGGGATATTATTAGGAACAGCGCGTGTGAACATTCACTATAATGGAGTAGATTTTTCTGCTAGAGCCCTGATTGACTCGGGTTCAGAATGTTCATTCATGACAGAAAGATTAAAGCGACGAATAAACCTCCCATCGAAACGCTTGTATGTCCAATTTCCTGGGATAAACAATACTCTGTCAGCGCAAGTTCAAGAGTCATGCTTCATTCAGTTGGGTTCCTTAACCAACGCCTAAGTTGGCATCGACACAGTGGTCTTGGTCCTACCCCAATTAACAGGGGATCTTCCTACTTGCCAAGTGAGCTCAATGACTCGGCAAGCATTCCCTTATCTAATCTAGGAGGCGACATTTGTCCACAAATCATATTAAACGGTATACGGAAGAACGTATTCAACACGCTTCTCGCCCAAGAAACCGTATTCGGTTGGATCTTAACTGGTCGTGCAGACGCACCTCAGCCAACCAACACTAGGGTATCATTTTTCAATGAAATAAAGCTGGACAAGAAGTTAACCGCTTTCTGGGAGTTGGAGGATGTCCCGACGAAAAGGGCACTTAATGAAGATAATGACTATTGCGAAGCACTTTTCAGAGCCACAACGGAAAGGAACTCCGATGGGAAATATGTTGTCACCCTTGCATTTAAACATGATTTTCCTCATACCATCGGCTTAGGGCCTTCTCTAAACGGCGTTTGCTCTAAATTTTATCGAAATGAGACGCGCCTTGCTAAGACACCGGCCCTACAAACTGAATATAATAGAGTATTAGCAGAATATGAGACGTTAGGACATATGTCAGAAGTTCCCACTGTCATACCACCCCATTCTACGGATTGCTACTTCTTACCACATCATGCGGTTATAAAAGAAGAAAGCACGACCACGAAGGTCCGGGTGGTATTCAACGCTTCGTGTCCTACTGCTAATGGCACACTCTTAAATGACGTACTTCATACAGGCCCAGTCCTTCAGGCCGATTTGACTATCCTACTCCTTTGGTTGAGATTTTTCAAGTATGTCTTTAATAGCGATATTGAGAAAATGTACCGCCAGATATGGGTAAAACCTAAACAGAAAAAGTTCCAAAGGATAGTTTTTCGACCCAATCCAGGTGACCCCATACGCGTCTATGAATTAAAGACCGTCACCTTTGGAGTTAATTGCGCCGCGTATCTGGCCATAAGAACACTGCATCGATGACGTTCTTGCGGGTGGGGCATAGCGTCGATACAACAATCAAAGCTCGCGATGAAATAACGCATGTCCTACAGTCGGCAGGCTTCTGCCTACGCAAATGGACGTCGAACTGCAGCAAAGTATTGCATGGAATACCCAAACTTCATCGTCTAAACGAGGACTTTTTAGAGTTCGAAGACTCAAGTATGGTCAATACCCTAGGTCAATACCCTTTTATTTTACGGCAAAACTCATCGAAAATAGGGATCTTATAACAAAAAGGGCAATACTTTCAGCCATCGCCAAACTCTTCGACCCTTTAGGCTGGTTGGCACCCGTCGTCATAGTAGCCAAAATACTTATGCAGAACATATGGCTAGAAGGGACTGACTGCGACGAAAGAGTGTCTACACTAACCCTAGATCGGTGGCAAAGCTTCATGCAGGACTACCACGAAATCAATAAAATTCAAATACCTCGATGGGTGCATTTCACGCCATCCCACGTTGTGGAAATACACGGGTTCTGCGATGCATCAGAAAAAGCCTACGCAGCCACAGTCTTTTTACGAGCAAAGATAGGGGATCAGATCTACGCCAATCTATAAATGGCGAAAACAAGAGTCGCCCCAGTCAAGACAATTTCCCTGCCCCGATTGGAGCTCTGTGGAGCAGTCTTGTTGGCCGAAACAATAGAATATGTTACAGAAAACCTTAACCTAGGCACTTTCAACGTTCCCCTATGCACTGACTCAACTACAGTCTTAGCTTGGATCAGAAAACCATCGTGCGCTTGGTCAACGTTTGTGGCGCACAGAGTAACGAAAATTGTAGAAAAGGTGGGAAATAAAGCCTGGCGACACGTAGATTGCGCATCAAACCCAGCAGACATGGCCAGCAGAGGACTATCAGCGAAGGATATAGTAAACCACACTTTGTGGTGGCAGGGACCCCCTTGGCTACAAGAAGACGAGACGAAATGGCCAACTCAAGAAAAATATTATGGTACAAACATCGAAGAAAAGAGAGTACAAGTTCATACAACTAAGCAAATACAGGATAATGAGAGCATTCTCGAAAGGCTTTCTGATTTTTCAGGGCTTTGAGGGTCATATCATGCCTTATGAGGTTCTCTCAAAGAACTAACCCCAAAACAAAATCTTCTTTCAAAGTGAAGTCATACCTCATTTCGCCCGACGAAATTAAGGATACGACTCGACGTCTTATCAAAATATATCAACAGAAACATTACTCTGAATAACTAAGGGATTTAAAAACCGGAAAACCCTTTGGGACTAAAAGTGAGGTCCTTCCTCTGAACCCCTTCGTTGACTGCCACAATATCTTGCGAGTGGGTGGTCGAGACGGTGGAGAGACTCTGCATAACATGATCTCGCCTTTAACGAACGCCATCCAATTATCCTCTCTTACGCCTGCTGTTTCACCCTTCTGCTCGTCCAGTTTGTCCACAAGATATCCTTGCATGGCGGAAACCAACTAATGCTGCGGCTCCTACGCACACAATATTGAATTCCTAAGATGAAAAATGTGATCCGGTCGACCATCCATAACTGCAAGGTCTGCACGATCTTCCGAAAAGGAGCAGCGACCCAACTGATGGGCGACCTTCCACCAGAACGCACAACCTTCTCCCACGCGTGCACAAACACAGGTATAGATTTCGCCGGACCTTTCGACATCAAGTCCTACAGCGGGAGGGGATGTCGTCTATCAAAGGGCTACGTTTGCCTCTTTGTCTGCTTCTCGACCAAGGCTTTTCATTTGGAGGCCACTAGTTTTAAAACTCACTTTAAAAAGATCGATTCCGATCATAAATTTACTCTTGAAGAGTTCTCTACTCTACTTTGTCGAATCGAGTCTTGTCTCAACTCTCGGCCACTCAGTCCATCTTCCAACGAGCCGTCCAACTTGGAGCCACTGACTCCGGGACATTTCCTCGTTGGAGGGCATCTTTTAGCCCCACCGGAGATCGACGTTAGCGAGAATCGCGCCTCGCTCGTCAACCGATGAGAAAAACTTAAGTCCCTACACCAAACGTTTTGCAGACGATGGAAAACCGAGTACCTCAACGAACTACAGAAACGTGTTAAGTGGAAACATCCACAATTAAACTTGAAACAAGGGGCTAGTCGTTCTAAAGGAAGACAACCTGCCTCCCAACGAATGGAGACTAGGACGAATCTCCCAACTACACCGTGGACCAGATTACCGAGTCCGAGTCGTAGTGCTTGATACCGCGAGGGGCCAGACTACCAGGCCAATCACGAAGTTGGTCCCACTGCCATCCGGTAAAAATGATGGCGAGAACTAATACCATTCCACTTCTAAATCTCCCTAATTCCACTTCTAATTACGTTACGAATTAGGGAGGTCATGGCTTAGTCGAAGCGACTTAACAGAATTAACCCGACATCCCATACACTAGTCAAACGCATTCGTTACAAATGTAACGAGGCCATTGAGGCCTACCGCAATCGGAAGAACCGATCCATCACAAGAAAATAAACGTACTCGTAATAAACGTAACGAGGTCAGCAGGAATCCTACCGCAGACGGGCGAACCAGTCTGCCACAGAAGTTGCAAATTTCCGACAACAAGTTAGCCGCTAATCTGCCGAACATCGCATTCACATACACACACATGTCTACCCACTTACACTAAAGCTAGGTGAAACAGTTATCCTCCAGGCATTCTCAAGGAGTCATAAAGGAGTTCTAAATCGAATCGTTTATGGTCATATTCAACAGTTGGTCACTTAAGAGTCTTACAAAATTCAACAAAATGAAAAATGTTGGCTCTTAAATTAAGCCATTTTGGCTTCGACATTGAAGATTTTTCAACAAATTTTGATGAAACCAAGGAAATATGTCGTCGGGGCATCCTGACAACCCAAGGGATGCGGAGACATCTGTTGGGAATGTCTATCAGGCTATCTCTTCAACATACGTCAAAGCCACTTACCTAGAAATATGACACCAACATACCCTATGAACACAAATTAAAATTCCCCCCTGTACAAGTCAGAAAAGTGTGCATGCGAAATCGAAACGATTCTATTCGCCACCGCACGGTGGCTGTCAGCGGAAGACGCTGCAATGTTCAGGAAGTTTCGGCTGACTTCGAGCTCTTGACAGAACACTCAGACCAACTGGTCCTTAGTACAGGGTGGCTGATGAATTTTGCTACATTAAGAAACTCAAATAATTTTTTCAGTGTATGGAATTCATTTTTCTTTTATTCATGTTAAAGCTCATTAAATTTTATTAAATATAGCTTAGTTAGTTTTAAAAATAATGGAATTTAAATGCCCCCCCTGCTCGTCGATGCATGTGCGGCATCTTACCAAAAAGTTGTTCATTACTGCTTGGAGAGTTGAGACAGGAATAGCCGCAATTGTTTCTCGAATGGGTTGCCTTAGTTCATTCAAATTTGTTGGTTTTGCTTTGAAGACTTCCTGTTTGCAATAACCCCACAAGAAAAAGTCAGGTGCAGTAAGGTCAGGCGACCTGGGTGGCCAACGGAATGTGGAGTTTCTGGATATCAGCTTATTGGGAAATTTTCGTCGCAATTCTGTCATAACAGGTTGGGCTATATGAGGAGCTGCACCATCTTGCTGAAACCACACAGAGTTGAAAGAAATTCTCATTCGGCGTAATTCTGGATAGAAAAACTCTCTCAACATGCTCAAGTAACGGTCTCCAGTAACCGTAACGGTGTGACCGTTTTCTTCGAAGAAGTAGGGCCCGACAATGCAGCGTGATGAAACTGCACACCACACTGTGACACGAAGTGGATGCAATTCCGTCTCATGGAGTATCTGTGGGTTGGAAGCACTCCATATTCGACAATTTTGTTTGTTTATGTTGCCGTTTAAATCGAAATGGGCCTCGTCAGACATGAAAAGACAGTTCAACATGTTTCCATCCTCTTCCACCATTTGAAGCATCTTCTGGCAAAATTCCAAGCGAATCGGCAAGTCTGCAGCGTTCAGTTTGTTGGCCATTTGAATTTTATATGGGAATAAGTCCAAATCTTTGTGCATAATTGACTGTAATGACTGTCTGCTTACACCCATTTGAGCAGATAAGCTTCTTGTCGAAACACGTGGATTGTTTTGTATGGCAGCAGCTACAGCAGCGATTGTTTCCTCCGTTCGGACTGTCCCATGCTCGGCAAAATTGTTTACAAGTCTTATTATGGTCCATCTGCTCGGAGGATTGCCGCCAAACGTGCGCCTATACTCTCTTTGAACCGAAACTACGGACTCCAGTGCGTGATAGCGGCGGACAATCCAAATTCTTGTTTCAGTGTCCCAGTTATCCCTTTTTGTTAAACGTAAAAGTCAATCTGCAAAATAAAAAAAAAATTAACCAGATTCATTAAATAGAAAAAAATTAATTATTTAATTTTTTTTTGGTAGCGGCTTTCATTAGCCATTAGATATAAATTGCAATCGAGTCGATTCAGCAAGCGTTAAATCGAATATCGATTAGATCCACACTTGCTGGAACAATTTTCTCATTTATCTTGACATTCCTGTTCACAATTTTTCGAACTGGCAAGTGCCAAGTTATGAGATGGAATATTCAAGAGGCAACTTTTGGGAAAGGTGTTAAGATATAAAATTAAAGTTAGACGGAATAATTGGCGTTAAATAAACTCATAATAAAAAGCTAATTTGCTGAGGGGGGAAATTATATATTAGGTATTCTTCATCATTAATTTCGAAATAAGTCACACCAGTCATCGCCTTTTAGTGATGACTGACTCCAATTGAATTCACTAATTTAAGCCAAGCCATAGCCAAGTCATCACCCTTCAACTGAGAGACTGCCATAGAAAGGCCTTTTGAGACAGAGCGCATTTGTTATAGCGAAACATTTGTTATAGCGAAACAGTTGTATCTTCTTATCGATACCCGATCTCTGCAGCAGAGGATGCTAAGCATTTTATATAAAAACCAGCAGACGAATGACTTAGCCTCTATTCGTCTTACTGATCCATAAAAGATTTCACCACACTCACCCATCGCACTAACCTCTACATACAGTATATAATGAAAAATGAAGCTAGCACCAGGGTACGAGACAGTCATCTGTCTTGATGATGCCGAAGCTGGTTGGAATTCTGGAGTGCCGTGATTCCCAAGTGAATATACCGAGTCGTGAAACCTAATCGCAGACCGGCCTGTAACCGTGCAAATTGAGCATACAATTCAGGGTTAAGTAGTGTTTCGGTGTGATGTGAAGAGCAACGCTTATACCGATCAAAACCAATCGCTACCTGATTTCTAGCCTCCGCAGGGTTCACTGCTCTCATCAAGACCAAAAACCAAATAAAAGGGGATTCGCCCTGACCACCATATAATACCGAAATACCCTTCCAGAGAGTCTTTAGCGCTTGCTGAAAATTGGAAAACAGACTCCAAGCCCACAATCGAAGATTATGAAATTGACGTTCCACAACCCGACTATAATGAGGTGCGAATAACAATATCCCGATTGAAAAACAATAAAGCAGCTGGCGCTGATGGTTTGCCTGCTGAGCTATTCAAACACGGAGGCGAGGAGCTGGTAAGGCGAATGCATCAGCTTCTATGGAGAATATGGTTGTTGAATGCATGCCTGAAGATTGGAATCTAAGAGTTCTCTGCTCAATCCACAAGAAGGGCGATCCTGCAAACTGCGCCAACTATCGCGGAACCAGCCTTTTGAATATCGCATATAAGGTCCTATCAAGCGTATTGTGCGAAAGACTGAAGCCTGATGTAAACAGACTGATTGAACCTTATCAGTGTGGCTTCAGACCTGGTAAATCTACCATCGACCAGATTTTTACAATACGCCAAATCTTGGAAAAAACCCGTGAGAAAAGAATAGACACACATCATCTCTTTGTTGATTTTAAAGCCGCTTTCGATAGCACGAAAAGGAGCTGCCTATATGCCGCTATGTCTGAATTTGGGTTCCCCGCAAAACTTATATGGCTATGCAAATGACCTTGAGCAACACCGCCAGCTCGGTTAGAATTGGGAAGCACCTCTCCGAGCCGTTCGAAACTAAACGGGGTTTCAGACAGGGTGACCCCCGTGCGATTTCCTTAATTTGAGTGTGCAACTGTTGGCATATACTGACGATATTGATATCATTGACCTTAACAACCGCGCCGTAACTTCTTCTTCTTCTTCTTCTTTAAATGGTCATCTAACCGCCTGGGCGATTTTGACCGTCCAACATAGCTCGCCAAAAGGCTTTGTTGTTGAATTTCATTGGAACGTTGTTTTATGTGGTGGGTCCCAAACCCAACGCACAACCCGTTTCACGGGAGGTTGAATTCTATTACACGTTTGTATAGCGAGCCGCTTGATCCAAGACAGACGCCCGCTTGCAGCCGCACCACATGGTGATCAGACGCTGCTATTTGAACCCCCCATCAAGCCCTCAAACCGATTATGTCGGAGTGGCCTAACTTCTGCTTACTCCAAATTAGAAAAAGAAGCGGAAAAATGGGTTTGGTGGTGAACGAGGGCAAAACGAAGTACCTTCTGTCAACATGCAAAGAGTCAGCGCATTCGCGCCTTGGCAACCAAGCCACTGTTGGCAGTAATAATTTTGAAATAGTAAAGGACTTCGTTTACCTGGGAACCAGCATTAACACCAACAATAATATTAGCCTAGAAATCCGACGAAGAATTACTCTTGCAAACAAATGCTACTTCGGACTGAGAAGGCAATTGAAAAGTAAAGTGCTCTCTCGACGAACGAAAATAACACTCTACAAGTCACTCATCGCACCCGTCCTGCTATATGGTGCAGAAGCGTGGACACTAACAAAATCTGATGTGGCGGCTCTGGGAGAATTCGAGAGAAAGGTTCTTCGAAAGATTTGTGGACCTCTACGCGTTGGCGGCGGCGAGTACCGAAGAAGATTTAATGATGAGCTGTATGAACTTCACGCAGACGCCGACATAGTTCAGCGATTAAAAACACAGAGGCATCGCTGGCTTGGCCACGTAGTGGGAATGAGCGAAGATGCTCCAGCCCAGAAGGTATTCTTATCGGCACCCGCCGGTGGAAGCAGAGGAAGAGGGAGACCACCACTCCGATGGAAGGACCAAGTGGAGACCGATTTGCGATCCCGCGGTGTATCCAATTGGCGCCAGCTGGCGCAACGAAGAAACGACTGGCGAGCTACGTTGGACGGTCAAAATCGCCCGGGCGGTTAGATGACCATTTAAAGAAGAAATACTCGAAGTTGTAGACGTCTGAAACAGCCTAACATTGGAGTGGTCTTAAAGATAAAAAATTATGCCCCCTTCGAATGCATGCAAGAAAGAAGATTGGTTATATAACGTATTGTGAATCAACTAGGGTGTTCAATATATTTAAAAATTTCAGTGAAATTTTCTAGCTACTATATAGATATGTTTCTTATTAAAGGAATACCAGCATCAATGCACACTCACCTTCATAGCATGCCGCCCTGAGTGGTGACGATTGCGCTTTTGTATTGTGATTGACATTCGCACCACGTTGTACCAATAATTTTACCACTTGCCTATGCCCCATACCAGCTGCGACCCAAAGTGCAGTCGCCCCGTAAACCAATAGACCATCGGGAACTACATTGCATTCTCGTTCCAAATCGATGTCGTATTGCGTCACATTGCCCATCATGGCGGCCATGATGAGTGGGGTAACGGATTGTCCATCGACCTCATCGAATTTCTATAAAAATAAAATAATATATAAATCCTTATATTAAATAATAATTAAGAAATAATATGCATTACATAAATTCGCTTAGCAAAAGATGTAACTAGTTCTAGAACGAAACTAAACACTGAAGATAGTGGAACACCGAAACCGGTTTGTCACAAATCGCCCATTGGTGAAAATTTGCGTGCACCCAGTAATGCAGGTTTCTCCGCCTAACTGATACCACAAGCGCCCACATACACGGGGGATTCGTTGCATATTTTACGCAAATCACTACTGCTCGATACGAGAGCCGTTGCGTTGTACGTTCTAGGTGAAGTCGAATTATTGCTTCAAGTTTGGCGTAACGCAGAATAGCTTCTTGCTGAAATAAAAATATCCACTTTTATGAGTGTCAAAGAATGCCTGAAATTGTGCTAATAATTGTAGTGCATTATTATGTGCTGCATGACGGATATTCTAGAGAGGCATTTAAAAAGTGTAGTGGCAGTATTGCAACGCCAATCAATTTGAGCTTGTTGCATTTCGCATAGAGGGCATGACATTTCAGCACCGATCTTAAATTCGCTTTTATATCTTGCATTGCAAACAAAGGTAGCCCTGCAAAGGAAAGAATATGATTAGTACGTGATTAAAATAAGTCTTCATACATGTATACATATACGTGTGTTGTGTAGGACTCCGACCGAAACGATACAGGATTTCGGCCAGCGTCCATTTATACTTACCTCCATGAGTACCCACGGGTCAGGTTTATCCATGCGTCACCTGAAAAGAAAAGAAAAAACGTTAATTTAAGAGAAAAAATTACCAACATACAATTTTTACAACTTACCTCGTGAAAAATTTTCCATAATAACATTCATTCAGAAATGTATCCAGTGCTGAATGAATGAGCGTAGCCACTTCGCGTAGCGATTAGTGCCAATCCGAGTTGCCACACACATGCGCGACGGGTATTTAATCGTTACAAAAATCCCCCAACTTTTTTGGCGTACAGTATTGAGCGGCGGAATTTATTCGCCACCTTAAGCGAAGTACGGTGGAAGTCGAAATGTATAAAAAAATGAATTTTAGTGTTCATGTGGAAGCTCACAGGGGGTTTTTTCGTCATTATGGCTAATCAAAACTCGTAAAATTGTTAATATTGAGCAGAGAAAGTGTTGACATTTATCGTAGTGAATATGAACGTCGCAATTTAGCCTAGGTACAAGTTAGCCTAGGTACTTCCCCCGCTCTGTGGCTCGGAAACACGTCCTTTCCGACCGCTACTACGGCACGAGCGCCGAAGAATACGCGAGACACAGACGACTTTATGTCCGGTCCGAACATCAACACCATGTCAGGGAGGCGCGGAAACACGTCCTTTCTGCCCGTCCTCAAGGCCTGTTAAGGTGAATCGTGGTGGCTCGGAAACACGTCCTTTCCGACCATCTCAAGGTCCCACTGATGTCCGTCGGGGTGACGCGGAAACACGTCCTTTCCGCTCATCACGACGCCCAACAGGTCTGACGACACCTTACCAAGCCCGCAAATTGGTTAGTGACACCACAATTGCCACCCCCAACGTCACAGCTGCGATCTTTCGGACCGGTAGAGCAGCCCGCGTGCCTGCCGCAGCCATCATCATGCGGTCGTTTGGCGCCATCGCCCCAACAGCTTTGGTGTGCATTGAGTCCGATGCCGCACTGCACTTCGTCCGTGCCCTGGTCGACCCGTGCTCCCCAACCACGGTCATTGACGGTGAACTCGCTACCGAGCTACATCTAGAACGTGTTGGTGGGACCCTGCCGATCAGGTGCACGCTGGTACTTCGGGGTGACCAGAACGGTCACAACTCAAGCAACAGTCCTGGCACGACACCATCGAATGAGCCCGGTCTCAACTATCGACGTAACTGTAGCGGCTCCCTTATAATTGATGAGGTTGGCAGATCCCGAAATCTTCCGGGCCTCCCCAGTTCGCCTTACGCTAGGCGCCGACGTGTATGCCAGCCTGATGCTAAGCGGTACTCCACCGTCGAGCATCAACGGGCTGCTAGCACAGCCCATAATTTTCGGCTTAGTCGCCTCAGGGCCCTACCAACAGTAAGCTTCCAATTACCTTCGACACGCTACTCCAGAAAGGAGAAATCCAATAATAAGGTGCATTGAACTAGGCAAAACCACGTACTTATATAATAACATTTCTTTTCTCATCCCCAACAGATGTCAAGAGGAGGCGGGTAGTGGCGTAAGATCCCTATACTAAGTTTGTTTTTTGTTTTTGATAAATATTTGCATACACTACTATTATTATGATGTTTAATACATATTTCATTTCACTGGGTGTATATTCTAACTTATATGTAAATCGGAATAGTTGCTGGCGGCTTTATTTGATTAGAGGTTGCGTGTCGCAAGGGGGCCGGCATGTTTAGGCCACCGGCCTAAATATCACGGCCGCCCCTTGTATTGGTTCAGCTCTACGTATATACCCGTGCGGTTAGATTTATCTCTTTTACCGATAACTGCTCTTACCCCTCCGAACCTGACGAAAGTGAGCATTCGGCGGCGGTACAGAACAAAATTAAAAGAAAAGGCGCGGGCACTTTGATTTTCGAGCTTACACGAGTGACCAGAAGCCATCCCAGGTAATTATACGGTTTCCATAACCTTCCATATTGTTTTTCTTCACATTCCTATTATATATTTAATTTCAATTCCACTTTAATAAAACCCACATAGCTATTGTAATTATTTACATTGAATCCGGTGTTTATTTACTTATTAACTCGTTGCCTTTATCTTTCCTATCCCTATTACGCGCGAGCGCGCCCCGTCATTGGAACGACTCCGCCGTAAACAAAAACTTTAAATTATGGTTTATAAATGTATGGAAAATTCGTCAAAATTTGACGACTTATTATCAAAACTTAATAGGTTTTTCTTCGAATTTCCAGAATTTTTTGTATGTACAATAAGTACTTAAACTCGTCAGAAAAAAATTTGGCAAAAAACAGCAAACTGTTTACGAATTTTCCATACATTTTCAAAACATAATTCCCAGTTTTTTATTAGATCTTGACACATATTTTTATAGTAGACTTATTATGCCAAGTGTTATCTTTCAAAATAAAATTTTATGTTTGAAAGCACTGCTAGTTGCAATTATCAATTAGAGTTGTGAACAAATACACATATCTCTATTTTCAAACGATCTTCTTCTGTTTTTTTCTTTAAGTATTCGTCAAGTATTCCCGGATAGGCACCATGTTTAAAGGGAACCTTATCTCGTTTTTGAGCAATTAGAGTTTCGATGGTTCCACGACTCCGTAGCCAGCCGGTGCCGTTTTGTGGCTTTTTCAAATCCACTCAAATGATAACATGCCTCTTGATTTGCATTTTCATTTTGAGAGGTAGGTAGGGTTTTGCTGCAGGAAGGCTGCTTTTACCTACTCCAGTCAAAATTTCAAGTGGTTCTGGTATTGACATAAAAGAGATTAAAAATATAACAAATAAAACTCACAAGTAAAAATGTAACCTAATTTCTTTGAGCAATGTGTTCATAAATTGCATTGACTCCACAAAGCACCATTCCGTTTTCACTTCACGGCCTTTCACAGCAGGGTGCGATGAACGCATCCAAACTTAAATACTATCCCGAAACATACTGGGGTTGCCATATAGCAACGCGAAAGGAAGATGTTTTCAAGTGACCATAACATTAAAAATAATGCAGATATCTTTACATGGCGGCCGCCGTGGTGTGAAGGTAGTGTTGCCGGCCTACCACACCGAAGGTCCATGGTTCGAGCCCTGGTACAGGTAACATCTAAAGTGATTTGAAAAAAGTTTTTCAAAAACGGGGTCGCCCCTCGGCAGTGGTTTGGCAAACTGTCCGAGTGTATTTCTGCCATGACAGGCTTCTCAGCAAAAATTCGTCTCCTTTGTAGATGCCGTTCGGAGTCGGCAAAAAACTGTAGGTCCTACCAATTTGTAGGGAAAATTCAAATCGGCACACCACAAATTGGAAGAGAAGCTTGGCGCAAAAATCTCTTAGGAGGTTTATGATGATATACCTGTTGTATATCGCGCCATAGAGAGAGATATCTTTACATAGATACATATCGCTGCCTGTTGGGACAGATTATTCCAAGGCCGCCACGCCCCGCACATAAAATCTAATGATACGGTTTGTTAGTTTACATATAATGCTATTATAAGTAAACAATATCTTTCGAATTTAGAAATTTACGTGATTAGGGTTAATATTAAAGGCCCAAATTATCAGGAAATCTCTTTAGGTATTTTCCACTACACTTCGAAATAGTAATAAAAAAAAAAATAAATGCCATACAGCACAATTATAAGCATATAAAAACAAATACCAGTGAGTCATTTCCGACACTAAATTTACATAGTGCTAGAGAAAAAGTTTGCATTTGCACTACCTGGTAGTGGAAGCTGGCATTAAAGCACTATCCCGAACTATGTCAAAGATGACTACACAAAATCGATGCACATGTTGTAAAGGAAGTTCAATGAAACAATGTACAACAATGTCCAATACTGGTCGGCGGCTGTGAAGCAGATTCATCTCGTGCAAATTTTTCCTCATATTTCTGTAGAAATTACAAGTTAGTTACAAAATGTAATGTATTTGGGTATAATTTCCAAGAATGTACAGATATTCAAGAAGGATTAATAGGGAAGCAGAAAAACTACTTACCGGACGCTACCGTGGCAGCCGTTACTGCTAGCTAAGCTCGGTCTTTTAGATATTTGTCCCTAAATAACAAACATAGCTTCTATCAGTTTTTCATCCATGATGCTGAAACAATAAACACTATATTAGTAAGTAAATATTCATTGAAAGGGTAGTGAGAGTGTCGAGATGCAGGAACTTCTCTAAGTTGGAGGCAAACCTAGGCCTGAACTCACTCCACGTAGCAATAAAATATTAAAGCCAAACTTCATTTTATATGATGGAAAGCGTGTCCATTTCCAGGCAAAGAGTTGAACATACTTACATCTTATTTTGAACTTTTTGTTCAGCAGCTGCTGCACGTTAAAGAGCTGTTTACATTAGTCAACTCAGGAATCAATTGCAGTTGCGCGAGATGTTGATTCAAAGTTGCAAGTGTTGTACGACCCGTTTACACTACGCAACTTACATGAATCAACAAGAAGTTGACCTTTTTACTTTTCCAAATAAAAACTACGCTAAAAAAACGGCAAAAATTTTCTAATTATGACCAAGTCAAATCAGCTGATTGTCCGATCGCACGCAACAGGTTAGGACCTGGTAGTTTCTGCGTTGACGCTTAAAAAAATGTTTATGAGACATGTTGCTTTGAACTACGTACAGTTTATAGTAGCTATCAAAAATGAAATGTCACGCACCTCGCCACCAAAGTTATATGAGGCATTGCCTTACAGCGACTTGTAATTCTACTTGTCAAAAGCATGAATTTGAAATATTGAGGGTAATTCTTGGCATAAATTTAGAATACCACAAACTCAGTATAGGGATCGATAGATAAAGTTAAGGTGAGTAGAAGTGTGGTTTTTGTTTGGGGGGAAACTACAACAACAAAAGTTATTACAGGTCAAGGTACGCAGTAAGCATATTTTTAAATTTAAATTACTCAAAAACTACCCAACCGATTTAGAATATTTTTTTCTGAAATATAAAATGGGGGGGGGGGGGGGGGGGGGAAGAGATGTAATGGGGTCTGCCATTCCATACCAAATTTGAAAAAGATATATAATTTAAGGTATTTTTTTTTGGTTTTTTCAATTAAGTTTTATGATAAATGAATACAATTATAAAGTTTTGTAAAGAATACATAACTAGAAACTACTAATTTAAAGTATTGTATGCTCCAGTGCTGTAGAAATGTCCAGTCTTTTGGAATTGTATGTTATTGGGATTGGTGCACCTCTTCATTCACGAGTGTAAAATACAACTGCGCACATGATGATTTTGAAAGAAAGATTGACAATATTGAGTGAAGAAGAAATTACTATTAACACTCAATAAGCATTCAATTATATCCTGAATTTTCTTTGTTTCTCAAATATGCACATGGTTGCTTTCTATCACAGACATTTCACGGTTGCACAAAAAATATTTGGAATTATGCACCTTTCTTTTGTTCATTGAAATATTATAAGCCAGAGATAAAAATAAATGTTATATGAAATTTCCGTATTGAAAAACATTTGTCGAATTCCAAAATTTATTTAAAACGGTGATTAATGATAACTATTTGATGGAGAAAAAAATTTATATTTGAAATAATAGTTATTTGTCAATGTTTATTTTTTACGTTGCTTGATAACTGTTATAGATAAGAAATATTTTTTTTCGTTGCCAAAAAAAATGTGAATTTAAAATAAATATTGTTATTTCCTTCATAACAGTTTCTAGATGATAAATTTTAGTATTCACACATTCCTCGTATACTAGTCAATAACTAGTTTGCCAAACCGGCTCAACTAGTTCGAGTTTTGTAATTTATTCATATTAGCAACTGGTATTTTTAACACGGCGATGTCGTACGAATGGCAATTGTCCGCATCTGTATCAGCACATACTAGGAAGTCGCTGCATCAGGAATATACCAGTTGACATACTAGTCGTTATATACATCAAGATCATACCATTCAACATCCTAGTCCGTATATACATTAGGATCATACCAGTTTACATACTAGTCAGTACATACACCGGTATCATACGGTGAGGTGTCATAATGTCAATGGAATTAATGTCAGCGACATTAATTCGCATTTCAAAAGCGAATGAATGTCAATGACGTTAATTCTCATTAAAATTTTACATTTATTCGCTTTTACAAAGACAATTAATGTCAGAAGCGCTAAATATCATAAATGCTTTACTAATTTCTATAACAACAACACAGCTGCTATTTCAGGTGCAGTTACATAGATAATGGACTAAGCTGCTTTTACTCCAAATTTCCGTTTTATACCTTACTAGCTTATACCCGTGGGTTTCACCCCACGTTTCCATAAAAAAAAATTCCAGTTGTATGGGAGGTTCCATGCTCCCTTTTTCGGTATCCAGTTTTTTAAGGGGTTGTAAGGATTCATCTCATGTAACTCCTTACCAAATTTCAGTGGTCTAACGTAAATACTTCCAGAGATATGGACAATGAAAACTCCATTTGTATGGCAGGTGCCATATTCCTATAAATATCAAAATATTTTTTAGCCCATGACCATACCGGAAAAATATCCAGTGCGTGTTTCAATTTTGGTTACGATCGGTTTATACGTTTAGGACGCAAGTCGGTGTATGGATACATATGTACATAATTTGAATTTTATATGTATAGATATATGTAAGTATATGAAATACAAAAATTGTATCTAATAAATTTTGATAATTTTCAGAAAAGCGCCGCATTCGAAAATTTCGAATATATATAAAATCGCCCTTTTACAGAAAATTAAGGTCAATGACGTTAGTTCTCAAAATAATTGTCAGTGATATTAATTCCATTGCCATTATGAGACGTCACCGTATCATACCAGCAATCATACTAGTTAGCCTATGCATCAGTATCAAACTGTGACGTATTCGATGATTCCTCGATTAATAATCCTGAGTTCGATCACTATAAAGTCAAATAAACTTACGCACAAATACTAGCTAGTTTTATTTACTAGTAATAAACGCAATACAAATTTAATAGTTTGGGAACTTCACAGTAGTTCACTGAACGACGGTTGAAACTAAACTGATCAACCTGCCTTGCTTGGTCACTGCCTTATATAGTCCGACAGGGTGCAACCCTACGCACCCATAACTTTCTTGGTTGTTTCGTCTTCGTGCTCTCGAAGGGTCGGTGTTATTTATTGGAATCTCCTCTTTGCATCGTATTCGCAAACACTCGCGGATCTCTTCTTGCTTGGTACATGCTTGCATGTCCATCGTTATCTCTGTTGTGTTTAATTAGTGATGGGAGTGTTATTGAGTTAGTGGTGGTACATGCTTGAGAATATTCGCCACAAAACGAATACTGTACCACTTTATAGAAGGTTAGTTCATTTTGGGTTGAAAAATACACGAAAATTACAAAATTACATTAAAAACTACTTTAATGAAAATTCCGTCATCATATATAAAATATGTGTCTATCAAAATAAATATTACTTTACTATATTGAACAATTGAAACAAATTTCAATAAAAGTATATTCGCTATTCATAGCAATTTTTCGTTTGGAAAACATTTATAGAAAGTATTTTTTTTTTAAATAGTCTTTTTTTCAATAATTTTATAATTGATTTCACAGGCAGAAACCTTAAAATTTTCCTGAAACATTTTGTGGAAAAATTTAATTTTTCATCTCAGATAGAATCTAATCCATACTTGTAAAAATATCTATATATAAAATTTAGGAAATTCAAGGAAATATTAGCTTTTTATGGAGAAAATTATAAATTTCGGAGTTCTTTGCAAATAACCATACAGGTAACTCGAGTATGGAATTCTAGTACATAATGTGCAAGTTATTAGTAAGTACATTTTTTTAAAGTGATATTTTAACCACCTTGTTATTGTGCATGCCCCTGCTCGCCATTTTCGCTTTTGCAGCTTCTAAACGATTTCGTTATTCCTTGTTATTTTATTTATGAAAACTGCATTTCACAATCACAATAAGTCCGCCCTGGAAAATAAAAACAATTCAATATTTTTATATGAATTTGTTAAAAACTTTTTTATCAGAAAAGGTTACTTTGTTATTCCAAACAGAAATTTTATCTACTTACTCAATTGCTTTTACAAGTGATCGTTTCGTTTTCACTTTTTTCGTAGTTTCATTTGAGCACTGCTTACTCGTTTTTGTGTCGCTGGTGCGCCGTTAGAATATTAGTTGAAGCGAAAATTAAAATGTAGGAAGCCGTTGTTAACTGAACGATTATGGCGCGAATACTGAAAGGTTTCTTGTTTGCTCGTGTATGCATGTATCGAGAATTTTAGAGGGTTGATGCTGCTTATGATAGCGGAAACGTTGCAGTCGCTCAAACCGGTATGAATAAGTCCACGAAATTCTAGTTAATGAACTTGTAACGAAAATTATAGTTGGATACTAGTATGTTTACTGACAAGTTTGATATTTCACTGCAGGATGGTTTTAAATATTCAACTATATCCAGTGGTAATTGTAAGTTTAGGCTCAAAATATTCCTTATAGTCATAGTTTTCAGAGTATGATACTCAATGCAGAGTAATCCAAATGAACAATACTACATTCTCGAATTTGTGGCTCTAATATCCCTAGGGTGTTTGAATACCTTACTCAAATAAATATAATCGATTCCTCTGTTCATTGCTATATGGAAGTCTATATCTATCTTCATTATCCATTACAAACCACCGTTATATGGACAAGACTATAATACACTGTGTATTAGAACAGCTGGGTGTAACAATAAGCTCGTGATATAATTTTTTGTATGTACCGAAATATATACATACCCAGCAAAACTTGTATACCCAATGCACCAATACATAGAAGGAAAATGTGCTTACACCACCACATATGCATCGCAAATGTACTAGTTAGTGCCCTGCAGTAAAATATTAAACTAGACAGTACATATACCAGTATCCAACGATACTTTTCTGGTTGAAATCATACTAGTGAGAAAAAGGCCAGTCGATACTAGAATACAACTATAATTTTCTGGTTAAAATCATACTATTCGGAAAAAATTCAATCAGTATAAGACTACAATTTTCATAGTATGTGTTTAAGCGGAATAAGATCTAATAATTTCTTTCGTTTATTTCATTTGCATTGCATGCTATTGTGATTTGCAACTAACTTATTAAATATTCCAAAGATATAGTTTATGTTTTGCAATCCCAAACGGAGCTTTTCACATCGAAAATGATAAAAATGAAAACGATGTATTGATGAGTATATTTTCTTATTTTAATCCCTGCCGGAGGATTTGGTCGACACTTGGTGTTACGATGACTTGATACAGAATTGTTAAATCGGCCTGGAGAACGGGGCCTGTATGTAACACGTCGTTCAAGCTTGTGCCATTGGAGGTAGGACATGACGCATTAAATACCACTCGGACTTTGGTGGTGGTACTTTCTTCCTTTATAACTGCATGATGGGGCAAGAAGTAGCACTCAGTAGATTGAGGTGGTATGAGCGTAGCAGCTTTTGACATGTGTCCTAATGTCTCATATTCCGATGCTACCCTATTGTACTCTCTCTGTAGGGCCGGTGTCTTTGATAAGCGCGTCTCATTCCGGTAGAATTGAGAGCAAACGCCCTTAAGAGACGCCCCTAAGCAGACATTGTTAGGAAAATCCTGTTTGAAGGGGAGGGCGACAGTATATTTTCCGTCGGAGTTTCTGGTCGTTGTGGCCTTGAAGAATGCCTCGCAATAGGCATTATCTTCGTTAAAGGCCCTTTTCTTTGGTACATTTTCCAATTCCCAGAAGGAAGTTAACTGTTTGTTAAGGGCTATCTCATTGAAAAATGATACCCGCGTATTGGTAGGGTGATGTGCGTCCGCACGACCGGTTATAATCCAACCGAAGACGGTTTCTTGGGCGAGAAGCGTATTTAGAACATTCTTCCGTAAACCGCCCAGTATAATTTGAGGGTAAATGTCGCCTCCTAGGATGAGGTCAACTGGTTCATTAATGAAGAACCTTTTATCCGCCAGGATTAAGTCAGGGAATGCTTGACGCGTCATTGCTCTTACCTGACAAGTCGGAAGGTCCCCTGTAAGTTGTGGTAGGACCAGGACAACTGTGTCAATGCGCACTAAGGGGTCTGTGAGGGAACCTAATTGGATGTGACACGACTTTTTAACCTGCGCTGATGGCGTATTATTGATGCCCGAAACTTGGACATGTATGCGTTTCGATTGCAGGTTTATTCTTTTCTTTAGCCTTTCTGTTATGAAAGAGCACTCCGAGCCGGAGTCAATCAGAGCTCTGGCCGAGAAATTGACTCCATTATGGTTAATGTTGACCCGTGCCGTTCCCAATAATACCCCCTTAGTTGTATTTGCGTGACAAGATGAAACATTACATACATCTTCCTTTCTGTTTGCAGATTCCAGCCTTTCCCTAGCCTGCTGTGAGGTTGAAGGTCGGTCATCGGTGGTGTTTGGACGCCACCTCTGGGTCGTTGCTTTTGGCTGAGCTGTTGCCAGGTGGAGCAAGGTGTTGTGCCTTGCGTGACATGAGCTACAGTTAAATGAACTAGTGCATCGTGTCACAGTATGTCCAGCCGACAGGCAGTTCAAGTAACAACTGTTGTTCTTGATGAAGGCTATTCTATCTGCAATGGTTAGCCCTCGAAATTTTTGGCAATTTCGTAGTTTGTGCTCTTTACTGCTGCACATTTTACACGATGCTTTTGGGACGCTGGCTTAGTATACTCCAAGTTTCGCAGGCGTTTCCCTTGTGTTGTTTTGATTCTTGGGTGCCTTAAATGCTTTGCTACCCCTGAGGTCAGAAACAGTTTCCAACGTTTAGAAACGGTTGGAAAGGAACTTGTCCATGTCTTCCCATTTCGGTATTTCTGTTTTGTTTTCTATGGTTTGCTCCCATAAGGCCAGAGTACATTCAGGAAGTTTTGTAGAACATAGATACGTGATAATTGCATCCCAGTTGGATATGTCAATTAGATGACACTGAAGTGCCGAGATGCAATTATTTATGTCGCGTTGAAGCTTTTTGATTGCTGTTCCGCATTCATGTTCGACTGACGTCAAACTAAATAGGGATTTCAATTGCGTATTAACAAGGATACGCTTATTCTCATACCTGTCGCTGAAATTTTTCCAGGCTGTGGTAAAACCTTCGTTGGTTAGGGGGCACCTTCGCACAATTTCCTTCGCTTCCCCTTGTGTCTTCTGATTGAGGTGGTATAGTTTTTCAACCGGAGTAAGGCGTTTATTTAATATGTATATTGCCGTGAACATGTCCCTAAAGGTTGGCCAGGATAGGTAGTCGCCCTTAACCACATCGGTGTCACAAGGTGGAAGTCGAATGTTTTGTTCACGGCTGGAAGTTTCAGAGACTGTAGCTGTTGGTGTTGCTTGCACTGTTAGCTTTTCAATTTCAGCATTAATTGCAGCCATGCCTTTAGCGTAACATGCGAAGCAAGTCTTATTTTTCTGTCTCAAGGACAGCAGATTTTCCTTGGACAGGTCTGGTGAGCTCAGAAGACTTTCATAGGCAGCTTTTGCCTTCTTCCACAATGATTTTAGCTCCTCTTGCTGTATCGCAAGGGTATGCTTATCTTGGTCTTGAGGGCCGAAGTCTTGATCAAACTCTATTATACAATCTGAAAGTCGTATATATGTTTCCATTTTTTTTATGATTTTAAAAATTTTGATTCTTTACAGTGGAACAATAGCCGACTGTAATGACTCGGGGATGTAAAATGCTTTGAATATAAGCGTAATTACCGAAAAGTGACACAGATAGAAATTCTTCTGAAGATTTAATGTGTCGTGGAATGGTATGTGTGACACAGATAGAAATCTGGTCAGGGATTTAATGTGTCTTTTATTAAAGTGAAAATGAAAGTGTCAAACGCCGAATAGCCAAAACCAAGGTGTTTAAAATCAAATGAACGCAATAAATACAGTGTAAATACGTTTAAGTGGATTATTTATTAAAATGATATACTGATAAACAAAGTATGTAGATATATCTTTCAAACTAAGTAAATTAATGACCACTAGCCACCCAACGCAAGTGATAATTTTGTAGTGGCACGTATTATGTACGGTTTACGACAGTATTTTACTGAGTGAATATTGTGGTATTTATTTGCAAATGCATCAACCAAGTGGAAGTGTAAATTGTTGTTGAAAATCAACAAACAAAGGAAATTTATATTATAAAGAATAGAGACTGTACAGTGCTGTAATGTGTTAAAAAATAAAAAAAAACAAAAGACGTTGAGCCACTGCCTGTCTGCCTTGAGCTGTGTCGAGGAGCCCTTACCACTGGAGGGGGGAACTTCTCGATAGTCAAAAGGCGCTTATTGTGTTTTTCAAACACAATGAACCTCCACTTGCTCTGATCTATAAATCTATATCACACTTTCACTCGTGGTACGTTAATGCGTACTTAAAAAAAAATTTTGCACTAAAATCAACCACTTACCTTGATGAAATTTAGAGGTTTAATATGTGCGAATAATGTGATGATTAATGTGCGATTATTTAAATGGACTGTATGATGTGATGTATGCGATGTGTTGCTGATGATGTGATGTGTGATGATGTAAATGGACTGTATGATGTGATGTATGCGAAGTGTTGCTGAAGATGTGATGTGTGATATGACTGTCTCTGTCTGCTTGTGGCTGTCACTCGCTATTATTTTGTGAATATTGGCTGATTTCGTTATTTTCTTGTTGATGTTAAATTAAAATAAGTTGGCGCTGGTATTTTAATGGAAAATATTTCTAGAGAACTCTCCGATATTGGTTTTCCTGGCTCGAAGGACCAAATGTTACGATGACTTGATACTTGGTATGGCGATACCAAGTTTTAAGTGCTCGTAATTAGGTGCAAGAAAGAAGGAAATAAAGAACTCGTTAGTTCAGATATATAATAACAATTTTTATTGTAATGAAAGTGCCGGAATTAAACAATAAGGGAAATTATTTAAAAATTGGCATAGAATTAAAACGCAAATATATGTATCGGAAAAGGGCTTACCTTCGGTGACTTGGCTGCTGGCGGTTTCTTCGGCGGTCGAAAAAGAAGTGAGAAAGCAAAAATTAATAAATTAGGTCGTACCCACCGCCGAATCCTGGCTCTCGCTATTATCCGGCGGGGTAAACGGTTATCGGTTTTAACCGAGATAAATTATAAGAAAAGCTTTGGACATTAGGGTGTGCTTTAATATTTAGGCCTGTGGCCTAAACACTTGGACTAGTACTCTTTTATCTTTTTCGATCTAGTATGATACTGGTATGATTAGACTGCAATTAAACTAGTACACTTCCTTCCATTTGGAACTACTATGAAACTGGTAGTTTACGACCCGTATGATACTACAACATTTCCACTATATAGAAACTAGTATATCATGAGTAGTAGATGGCTGGTGTGTTCTGGTCGAAATCTGACAATTGACATCACGTAGGGTATCGCCATATTAAAAATACCAGTTGCTTATATTGAAATATACTAGTTCTAAAGGCGTTTGCAGCTAGTTGGCTTGATTGCAGGGTGGTTAAGTAAGAGTGGAAGAGAGACACAAGTTCACACGTACACATGATTTTGAGGTAGGATTGTCAATTCGCCTTTAAGAAAATCATAGATACTTTTATTGACAGCTGGGGTAGGCCTAGTAGCTATATCACAGCTATATACCTGCTAGCCTATGACACACAAGCTCACGTAGGCTTAAAAATGTTATATCACGATTATACTAACAAATTAACTTAACTTTGCAGCAGCTGTATCTCTTCTGCAACGACCACCCGAAAGGCCTTTCAATGAGTTGATGTAGATCGGTAAATGTTATCTTTCAATTATGTTTTATGTGACTTTCTTATGACAGTTCTTAAAACTGAGTTGACAATTAACTCCTAAACGATAGGATTCGCCTTCTTTGCGAATTGTGGAGTCCTCTTATCATTGTTTAAATGTCCGTCTCAGGAGAACATTTTAACACAAACATTTTTTTTTTTGCTATTATGCTTAAAGTCGGGAGCTATGTCACATGAGTTTTTTTTTTATACCAAAACATGCGATATACGTGTAAGCATATTTTTGCATGCAGCAAATCTCGTTGTTGTTTTCCTTCGATAAAAAAATTCAAATAGAGTAAAAATTAATCGAATGGGGTACTAGACAGGGTCTTTTCGGAATACTTTTCTTTTGGACTGCACTAAGTTTCTTTCGAATCGCTTATAAAAATTAATTTAATTTATATGAAATAAAAACAAGTTATTAATAGGAGTAATAAGGGACATATATAATGTATAATAAAAAAGAAAAAGAATAATTAAAGATATATAGATTATTATTTTTTGAAATACGTCAGTTCCTGTTCCACTTTTCAGAAGAGAAGGTAGCCTAAATTTTACAAATTCAAATTACCACCAAAGTACCCAATAAATAAGAACTTTTCGAATAGGTCGGTCCCTGGTCCCATTCCAAGAAAAAATTATTCTAAAAATATTAACAAAGGCAAAGGTCTAACACAGTGCAGATTTTCAAGCAAATCTCATAATAATTAAGATTTTTCTGAATAGGTCGGTCGGTTATAATTTTTACAATGACAAAGGGCTATCAAAGTACCGTAATCCAAGCTAATCGCATTATAAATAAGCCCACCTTCCGGAGAAGAAAGCATCTTAAAAAAATATTCTAATTTTTAACAACGGCAAAGTGCTACCAAAGTATCGAAATTCAAACCATATATAGTCGGTCCCTGGTCCACTTCCCCAACATTTTTTTTCGAATTTTAACAAAGCCAAAGGGCTACCAAAATACCGAAGTTTAAGCTAATCGCATTATAAATAAGATTTTTTTGAAAAAGTCGATCACTGGCCCACCTTCCTTAAAAAATATTGCTTTTTTATACCAACAATTTTTGTTGATTTACGGCCTGTAAATTTTCAAGTATTCATGAAACGAGCTCAAGGCCAAGAATAATAATTTTTCACTTTTTGAATTTTTATGAAAATTATTATTGCTTTTTATTTTTTTAATAATCATTTTTAATTAATTATTAAAAGTTTTTTAGATTGAATAGAGTAGGAAAAATGTTTAGGAACAACTGCCATAGCCTTTCTTATAGATCCATTTCGGAAGCTGCTAAGCTTCTTCATCAGAGAAATTTTGGCACGCATTGCTAACCATTAAGCTAAAAATAAGCTGGTTTTGATGTCACCTAAACGCCTAGTTCATTCTGCTTTACCAAAAGAAAGCAATAACAAAAACCGAGAGCATGCGGTAAGGTAGACCTCCAGATAAAACAGATCTGTGAAAAATCCATTATGATCACACTACTAACTGTCAAATGTCATGCATATGGTAAAGAAGAATAGAACTATGAGTTATGATGACATCATAACCAGCGTATTGTTAGCTTAATTGTTGGCAATGCGTGCCAAAATTTCTCTGATGAAGAAGTCTAGCAGCTTCCGAAATAGATCTATAAGAAAAGCTATGGCGATTCTCTGTAAACATTTTTCCTTCTCTATTCAATCTAACAAAACGTTTAATAATTAATTAAAAATGTGTATTAAAAAATAAAAAACAATAATAATTTTCATAAAAATTCAAAAAGTGAAAAATTATTATCTTGGCCTTGAGCTCGTTTCATGAAGATGTTTTTGAAAAAGTTGATCAATGGCTAACCTGTCGGAGAAATAGGTTTCCTTAAAAAATATTCCATTCTTTAGCAAAGGCAAAAGGCTATCAAAGAAACGCAATTCAGGCTAATCGTATTATAAATAAGATTGTTTGAATAAGTCGATCCCTGGTCGACTTTCCAGAGAAGAAGGTATCCTTAAAAAATATTCTAATTTTTAGCAAAGGCAAAAAGCTAGCAAAGATACAAAATTCAGGTTAATCGCATTATAAATAAGAGTTTTTCCTTAAAAAATATTCTGATTTTTAACATAGATAAAGGGCTACCAAAATACCGAAATACAACTTAATCGCATTATAAATAAGATTTTTTTGAAAAACTCGATCACTGGCTCAACTGCCGGAGAAGGAGGTATCCTTAAAAAATGTTATAGTTTTTAACAAAGGCAAGGTGCTACCAAAGTACGGAAACTCAAGCAAATCGCATTAAAATTAGGATATTTTTGAATAAGTCGGTTCCTGGTCCACGTCCCGAAAATAAAAGTTCTAATTTTTAACAAAGACAAAGGGCTACCAAAGTACCGAAAATCAAGCTAGTCTTTTTCGACTTTATTCGTTTACGGACGCTTTGAAAGTGAAATATAAACGATGTAAAGCTTTTGTACGCAAAGTGATTTTTTATTAGATATATCTATGATCCTTTTCAAAATCATTCGTATAAAAGTGGGCGTGGACCTTAACCGATTTCGAACACTTTTTCCGAAACATTCCTTCTATTAATACAAATATGTGTGCTAAATTTTGTTTCGATATCTTGAACAGTTTTTGATTTATGATTAATATTATTTCTATATTTGACTTAATCAAAAGTGGGCGGTGCCACTCCCGTTTTCAAAATTTCTTTAAAAATTTATTTTCTGCCTTAGCATTAATGTACGCACAAAAAATATTTTAATTTTTAACAAAGGCAAAGTGCTACCAAAGTATCGAAAATCAAGCTAATCGCATTATAATTAAGATTTTTTTTTGAATAAGTCGGTCCCTGGTCCACTTTCCGGAGAAGAAGGTATCTGTATAGTTAGGAGCCTTTTCCTAACGAGCGAAATGTTTAACTCAAATCAAATAAACGGGATGCGCTATAAAGTAAAAGACGAGGCTTCGCAGTGATGGTCAGCAATTAGACTGATTTAATATAAGATTTTAAAAATACATAATAGGTACAAATGACAAATTCACATAGTAGGCTTAGAAACCGGTTATCGCTATGTATGTAAATATGTATGCATTTTAAATGCATCGCGACAAAGAATGCACAAAAACATCGCAATAATACAAGAGAGACAATTAGGCAGAAACGTTAGCTTAACCATATTAACAAGAAGTCACATATGTACAAACATGTTTACATAAACATATATGGCAGATATACAAAAATGATGCTGTTATAATATAACTCTCTTGGTAGCTGGTGCATTGACCTATTTTAAATATTCGGTGAACAGCTGTAATAGCAAATGCAGTGGTTCCCAATATGTCCCAATGATGTACAGGTGCCCAATAGTATGGTAGATGAAATGACCCCTAATCTGTGACCAAACATCCCGGGCCCGTTGAAAAGCTTCAAACAGGTAATATAGCTATTTTGTGTATAGGGCGTCGAATGATTCCTCTTGATGTGCGTATGTCAACAACTCGCACGCATTCATCTTTCCCTGGAATGGCATTGATAATTCGTCCCAATTGCCATCGTTGAGGTGGCACGTTGTCTTCATGGATAATCACCATTGCATCTTTCGAAATACTGGAGTGGCGAACAATCCATTTTGTACGCGTTTGTAATTCGTTCAAATATTCGCTGGACCAGCGTTTCCAAAAATGTTGCTTTATAGCCGTAATTTGGTCCCATTTTTCTGCGTGACTAACATCTTTTGTTATTGTTCGCTCTGGTAAATTTTTCAAGGCGCTTCCGATTATGAAGTGGCCAGGAGTTAAGGCTTCATAGTCACTTGGGTCGGAAGATAGCGGTGAAATCGGGCGAGAATTAAGCACGGCTTCTATTTCGACTAATGCCGTCGACAATTCTTCGAAGGTTAGTCTGGCGTTCATCAAGCTGCGATTCAAATGACCCTTAGCAGATTTGACAGCGGCTTCCCAAATACCGCCAAAATGAGGTGCACTGGGAGGAATAAAATGAAAGTTTGTGAATTCGTTAGCGCAATATGAACTTATGATATTTTGATTTTGTTCTTTAAACATGAACGCCTTTAGGTCGGCAAGTTTTCTAGAAGCCCCTACGAAATTTGTTGCATTGTCGCAAAATATGTCTGTAGGAAGACCTCTGCGACCAATCATTCTTTTTAGAGATGCCAAAAACGCATCCGTGGTTAAATCGGAGACAACTTCGATGTGCACTGCTTTAGTAGCTAGGCACACAAAAATAGCTATGTAAGCCTTGTAGGGTGTTTTACCCCTGATACGAAGATAAATGTTAACAGGTCCACAAAAATCGATACCACAGCGAGCAAACGGGCGTGCTGGTGTTAAACGCTCGACCGGCAGGTTTCCCATCATCTGTTGTAAAAGTTTGGGTTTGTAACGAACGCAATGAACACATGATCTGACGATACTTCTTGCTACATCGCGGGCATTGACAATCCAGAATTGTAGGCGAATCAAGCTTACAAGTGCTTTAGGACCTGCATGATAATTTTTTATGTGCAAATGGCGAACGTATCGCTCAACGAAGCTGCATTTGTTGGGAAGCAAAATAGGGTGCCTTTGGCCTTCTGGTAGGTTTGCCAACTCTAGTCGTCCGCCGACCTTCAACAATTCGAATCGTTCGGAAGAATCCAAGAACGGATTAAGGTATCGTAGATTGCCATTTGTCATTGACTCAGTCTGTATAAAGCGGATGTCTGTAGCGAAATGTTGTTGTTGTATATTCCAAACGATGCAGAGCAATGCGTGATGTAATTCCTCAGGGGAGATAGGTTCGTTTGGATTGCACGAGTGATCCTTCTGTAGATTCTTGTAAAAGCGAAACAGCCAAGCCACAAGGCGTATACAGCGAGTATAAGAACTGCAGTTTTCTACGATTTCAAGTATATAGTTAGGTTTGACAATTACCTTGAACGCTGATTTTCTCTTCTCCAAATTTACAACTTCCATGTCGATTAATTCATCTTTTTGCTTAGGCCACTCTGCTTCGATGTCGGATAGAAATGAGGGTCCGCTATGCCAAATTGAATTTGCCAGTTCTGCAGCTGTACTTCCACGAGATACAATATCAGCTGGATTGCTGTTTGTTGGAACGTGTCTCCAGAAAGCTCCAGTAGTCAGATCTTGTATCTCTGACACTCTATTGCCAACGAAAGTTGAAAGCGTGGCTGAATGTTGCTTGAGCCAGTGCAACACAATTTGTGAATCTGTCCAAAGATAAACATCAAATTTGTGATCAGAAAAAAGCGATTTTGTTTTTGCATAGACTTTAGCAAGAAGAAGAGCGCCGCATAATTCCAATTTTGGTAACGATTGCTTTTTGATAGGAGCGACTCTCGATTTGGCCGTAAGTAGATTGACCCGAACAATTCCAGCACTGTCAACGATACGTGTATAAATTCCGCATCCATATGCTCGAATAGATGAATCGCAAAAGCCATGCAACTGTAATGATGTAAAATTAGATGAGAAACAATAGCGTGGAACCTTTATTGATGAAAGTTCAGATAAACTAGCGACAAAATTAAGCCAAGCAAATTGAATATTTTGAGGGACCGATTCGTCCCAGTCCAGTTTCAGCAGCCAAAGTTCCTGAAGCAGGATTTTGGCAGTGATTATTATTGGTGCCAACAGTCCGATTGGATCAAACAGAGACGATGCTATTGAGAGAATAGACCTTTTCGTTACCCGCCCATTGGGGTTTTGCTTAGGGTCAAAGGAAAATAAAAATAAGTCATTAGTTTGATCCCACCTCAGGCCAAGAGTGCTAGTGATAGTCGAGTCTAGATTTAAATCCTTTGTAGAACTATCGTTTGTGAGTTGTTGATGGTTGGAATGCCATTTCGCCAATTCCATTCCTCCTAATTTCAAAAGATTTGTTACCTCATTTTTGATGCGTATTAACTCCGTTACTGTATCAGCTCCGCACAGCAAATCGTCAACGTAGAACGATGATTTGATGACCTTAGCACCAACTTCAAATTGAGATGCGTGTTGCTCGGCAAGATGTTGTAAACTTCTTACAGCGAGATATGGTGCAGCTGCCATGCCATAAGTCACTGTATTCAATTGAAATGTTTGGATATCTTGTTGCTGCGAGCTTCTCCATAAAATATATTGGAATTTATGATGTTCTGGATGCACAAGTATTTGCCGGTACATTTTAACGACGTCAGCAGTGAGAGAGAAACGATTTAGTCTAAAAGGAAGAAGGAGAATTACGAGTTCACTTTGGAGTGTAGGCCCTACCATTTGAATGTCGTTGAGAGACCGTTGAGTTGTCGTTCGACACGATGCGTCGAAAACTACCCTCAATTTTGTGGTTGTACTGGTTGGTTTGAGAACGCAGTGGTGTGGGATATAATAATGAGGTTCATCCAAATTGGGATTACTTACTAAACTCATGTGACCCAAACGTTCGTACTCTTCCATAAAATCGACATACTGTGTTTTTAATTCTGGAGTTCGTGACAACCTCCGTTCCAGTGAATTGAACCTACGCAAAGCCGTTGTGTGTGAGTCCCCTAGGCAACACGGATCATCTTTCAATGGCAATTTAACTATTACTCTGCCACTATCATTGCGAGCCACTGTGTCTATGTACAGGCGTTCGCAGCTTTGTTGTTCACTGGTCCATACCTTTTAGTTTGTGGAGACTTCGTCAATCAGCCACAATCTTTCCAAGTTGGCTTCTATGGACTGATCGCATTCTACGAGATATGTAGTGGGAGATAGGATTTTAGCATTCGTTTGATAGCGGCCTGATACAACCCAACCTAACAACGTCTTTTGCAACAGTGGTAATTTATCGCCAAGTTTTATCTGACCGACTTCAAGCAGACTAAAGAAGCTCTCTGTGCCTAGAAGCAGATCGACCCTTTTTGATTTGTAGAATTTATCATCTGCCAGCGAAATATTTTGTGGTATATTCCAAGATGAGATATCTATGTCCGGATCCGGCTGGTAGGCAATATGTGGAGTTATGCAAAATGAAAGGGGTAGCTCAAAACCGGTAACTTGAGATTTGATGTTTGTATTAGTTAAACATTTAATGGATGTAGCTGACTTACCAATGCTATGAATTTCGATGTTATGTTTCATTCTTGGCAATAACAATTTTTGCGAAAACTCATCTGTCATTAAATTTACCTGTGAGCAGGAGTCCAACAATGCTCGTCCCAGCCGGTATCCACCCGATGCGTCTCGAACCCAAACCACAGCCGTAGCAAGAATAATTTGATCTGACGTACTGTTTATATGCGTGTGCACAGCTGCTTCCCTTGAAGTTGATGCCGAAGAGTCCACTGCAGATCCGCGATGAAGAAGACTGTGATGTTGCCGAGAGCAAATCTTGCATTTGTGCGTCGATGTACAATTAGAAAGTTGATGGCCTTTAGCTAAGCAATTGATGCAAAGTCCATGTTTCTTTGCATGGTCGAAACGTTGAACAACAGTAAGTTCTTTGAAACGATCGCAATTGTGAATTTTATGGCTGGCACTTGAGCACATCAAACACGAAGATTTGGAACAAGCAAATGAAAAACCCTTGCGCTGAGGTTTTGGTTTTTGAGCCTTGTTAACATTTTGGTTAACCAAAGTCGACGAATTCGCATTTTCGATGGAGTCCAAGTACTGACAATGCCTCTCTAAAACTGTTGTGCAATTTTCCCAAGTTGGCAGCGACTTAAAATCAAGTGACTCCTTCCACTTTTTATTTGTGTCGTCATCGGCCTTCTGAAGCACAATGTGTATTAACATAGCTTCAGCTATTTGATTGCCGTTTCCCAATGACTGTAGTGAGCCGTATATTGCAGAAGCCTTGTCGACTAAGCTCCTGAGTTGTACACCGTTGGACTTGGACACTGATGATAGCTCAAAAAGTGACGAAATGTTCTCTAAAAATATCAATGTTGGATTGTCATACCTAACTCGCAGTCTTTCCAACGCCTTCGGGTAATTTTCATTTGTGACCTGAAATGCATCAATGGTTTCAAGAGCTGGGCCCTGCAGACAATTCCGCAAGTGGTTAAATTTTTCAATATTTGACAAGTTCAATTCACGGTCTATAATTTGCTTAAATGATGTTATAAAATTACGATAATCTGAATACTTGCCGCTAAAGGATGGAAGTTTGAGTTGGGGAAGCTTAGAATGAGATTGGACAACGCAAGTAGTATCTAACATGGTAGAATTGTGATCTTCACTCAGTTGCGACTGAATTGTTAGTTTGGTTGTGATGTAAAGTTCCTCTATGTCGGCGCGACCACCATCTTCACAGTCTAGTTTCTCAATATCAGTTTGTGTTGATAGAAGTTGTTTAAAATATGACTCTAAAATACCCAATCTGCATCGATATTCCGGCACCGAAAGCAATTTACCGCCTGTTCGAAGGCTGGCATCCACGATATTTTTTATGCGCGAAATGTTTTTTTTAATACTTGCACGTTGTTGTTTCAACTCCTCGATAGTCATTGCGAATTAGACAAAAATTATTAAATTTAGTTAAATTATTTAATTGTTAAATGTTTGTCGAAAAATGGATGTACTGCAATGTTACCAGCAACGAATTCCGATGGAAATGTTTTGTAGTAGACACCGCAGAAGAAATATAATATAAAGTCGAGTAACAACTGCAACTTACCAACTATGCAAACGAAATATGTGTTTCGATACGAGTGCAATGACTGAGATCAACGACAAGTGGCAAATACCTTCAAATAAATGTATGCTGGGTGATGATTTCTTGTGTTACGTTACCAAGGAATAGAGTCAACTGGTAGAGCGTATATATATAACGGCAACAACATATAGACGAGACGACGAATAGATTTCCGCAAAGTCGACTATGACGTAGACAGTGACGTAGACAAATCAGCAAACGTACAAACGGTTATGGGATCAGCGGCGACAACGACTTGATATACCGCTCACTGATTCTTCTCCAAATAATAAAGGTTTTGTATCAGTTGATTGCTGAATATTATAATAGTTGATGCAAATGATTTGTAACGAAAGCGAAGTTTTATTTCATCCAATGTGATGATGATGGAGTCTAATGTTGACCACCACCTTTGCGCGAAGTTATATTCAAACGAAGTAATTTAAAAAGTTTACTTTACACACTGGTCCCTGCTCGGGCGCCAAAAAATGTATAGTTAGGAGCCTTTTCCTAACTAGCGAAATGTTTAACTCAAATCAAATAAACGGGCTGCGCTATAAAGTAAAAGACGAGGCTTCGCAGTGATGGTCAGCAATTAGACTGATTTAATATAAGATTTTAAAAATACATAATAGGTACAAATGACAAATTCACATAGTAGGCTTAGAAACCGGTTATCGCTATGTATGTAAATATGTATGTATTTTAAATGCATCGCGACAAAGAATGCACAAAAACATCGCAATAATACAAGAGAGACAATTAGGCAGAAACGTTAGCTTAACCATATTAACAAGAAGTCACATATGTACAAACATGTTTACATAAACATATATGGCAGATATACAAAAATGATGCTGTTATAATATAACTCTCTTGGTAGCTGGTGCATTGACCTATTTTAAATATTCGGTGAACAGCTGTAATAGCAAATGCAGTGGTTCCCAATATGTCCCAATGATGTACAGGTGCCCAATAGTATGGTAGATGAAATGACCCCTAATCTGTGACCAAACAGTATCCTTAAAAAATATTCTAATTTTTAACAAAGACAAAGGGCTACCAAAGTTCCGAAATACAAGCTAATCGCATTATTATAACGATTTTTTTTTAATAAGTCGGTCCCTGGTCCACTTTCCGGAGAAGAAGGTATCCTTAAAAAATATTCTAATTTTTAACAAAGACAAAGGGCTACCAAAGTTCCGAAATACAAGCTAATCGCATTATTATAACGATTTTTTTTGAATAAGTCGGTCCCTGGTCCACTTTCCGGAGAAGAAGGTATCCTTAAAAAATATTCTAATTTTTAACAAAGGCAAAGTGCTACCAAAGTATCGAAAATCAAGCTAATCGCATTATAATTAAGATTTTTTTTTGAATAAGTCGGTCCCTGGTCCACTTTCCGGAGAAGAAGGTATCCTTAAAAAATATTCTAATTTTTAACAAAGACAAAGGGCTACCAAAGTTCCGAAATACAAGCTAATCGCATTATTATAACGATTTTTTTTGAATAAGTCGGTCCCTGGTCCACTTTCCGGAGAGGAAGGTATCCTTAAAAAATATTCTAATTTTTAACAAAGGCAAAGTGCTACCAAAGTATCGAAAATCAAGCTAATCGCATTATAATTAAGATTTTTTTAATAAGTCGGTCCCTGGTCCACTTTCCGGAGAAGAAGGTATCCTTAAAAAATATTCTAATTTTTAACAAAGACAAAGGGCTACCAAAGTTCCGAAATACAAGCTAATCGCATTATTATAACGATTTTTTTTGAATAAGTCGGTCCCTGGTCCACTTTCCGGAGAAGAAGGTATCCTTAAAAAATATTCTAATTTTTAACAAAGACAAAGGGCTACCAAAGTTCCGAAATACAAGCAAATCGCATTATTATAACAATTTTTTTTTAATAAGTCGGTCCCTGGTCCACTTTCCGGAGAAGAAGGTATCCTTCAAAAATATTCTAATTTTTAACAAAGGCAAAGTGCTACCAAAGTATCGAAAATCAAGCTAATCGCATTATAATTAAGATTTTTTTAATAAGTCGGTCCCTGGTCCACTTTCCGGAGAAGAAGGTATCCTTAAAAAATATTCTAATTTTTAACAAAGACAAAGTGCTACCAAAGTATCGAAATACAAGCTAATCGCATTATTATAACGATTTTTTTTGAATAAGTCGGTCCCTGGTCCACTTTCCGGAGAAGAAGGTATCCTTAAAAAATATTCTAATTTTTAACAAAGACAAAGGGCTACCAAAGTTCCGAAATACAAGCAAATCGCATTATTATAACAATTTTTTTTTAATAAGTCGGTCCCTGGTCCACTTTCCGGAGAAGAAGGTATCCTTAAAAAATATTCTAATTTTTAACAAAGACAAAGGGCTACCAAAGTTCCGAAATACAAGCAAATCGCATTATTATAACAATTTTTTTTTAATAAGTCGGTCCCTGGTCCACTTTCCGGAGAAGAAGGTATCCTTCAAAAATATTCTAATTTTTAACAAAGACAAAGGGCTACCAAAGTTCCGAAATACAAGCTAATCGCATTATTATAACGATTTTTTTTGAATAAGTCGGTCCCTGGTCCACTTTCCGGAGAGGAAGGTATCCTTAAAAAATATTCTAATTTTTAACAAAGGCAAAGTGCTACCAAAGTATCGAAAATCAAGCTAATCGCATTATAATTAAGATTTTTTTAATAAGTCGGTCCCTGGTCCACTTTCCGGAGAAGAAGGTATCCTTAAAAAATATTCTAATTTTTAACAAAGGCAAAGTGCTACCAAAGTATCGAAAAGTAATCTAATCGCATTATAACTAAGATTTTTTTTGAATAAGTCGGTTCCTGGTCCACTTTCCGGAGAAGAAGGTATCCTTAAAAAATATTCTAATTTTTAACAAAGCCAAAGGGCTACCAAAGTACCGAAATTGAAGCAAATCGAATGACAAGTAAGATTTTTTGGATTAAGTTGGTCCCTAGTCCACTTCCCGGAGAATTAGGTAACCTTAAAAATATTCTAATTTTTAACAAGGACAAAGAGCTACCAAATTGCCGAAGTTCAAGCTAATCGCATTATAAATAAGATTTTTTTGAAAAAGTCGATCACTGGCCCACCTTCCTTAAAAAATATTGATTTTTTATACCAACAATTTTTGTTGATTTACGGCCTGTACATTTTCAAGTATTCATGAAACGAGCTCAAGGCCAAGAATAATAATTTTTCACTTTTTGAATTTTTATGAAAATTATTATTGCTTTTTATTTTTTTAATAATCATTTTTAATTAATTATTAAAAGTTTTTTAGATTGAATAGAGTAGGAAAAATGTTTAGGGACAACTGCCATAGCTTTTCTTATAGATCCATTTCGGAAGCTGCTAAGCTTCTTCATCGGAGAAATTGTGGCACGCATTGCTAACCATTAAACTAAAAATAAGCTGGTTTTGATGTCACCTAAACCACTAGTTCATTCTGCTTTACCAAAAGAAAGCAATAACAAAAACCAAGAGCACGCGGTAAGGCAGACCTGCTGATAAAACAGATCTGTGAAAAATCTATTATGATCACACTACTAACTGTCAAATGTCTTGCATATGGTAAAGAAGAATAGAACTATGAGTTATGATGACATCATAACCAGCGTATTGTTAGCTTAATTTTTGGCAATGCCTGCCAAAATTTCTCTGATGAAGAAGTCTAGCAGCTTCCGAAATAGATCTATAAGAAAAGCTATGGCGATTCTCTGTAAACATTTTTCCTTCTCTATTCAATCTAAAAAAACGTTTAATAATTAATTAAAAATGTGTATTAAAAAATAAAAAAAATTATTATTGCTTTTTATTTTTTTAATAATCATTTTTAATTAATTATTAAAAGTTTTTTAGATTGAATAGAGTAGGAAAAATGTTTAGGGACAACTGCCATAGCTTTTCTTATAGATCCATTTCGGAAGCTGCTAAGCTTCTTCATCAGAGAAATTTTGGCACGCATTGCTAACCATTAAGCTAAAAATAAGCTGGTTTTGATGTCACCTAAACGCCTAGTTCATTCTGCTTTACCAAAAGAAAGCAATAACAAAAACCGAGAGCACGCGGTAAGGCAGACCTCCTGATAAAACAGATCTGTGAAAAATCCATTATGATCACACTACTAACTGACAAATGTCATGCATATGGTATAGAAGAATAGAACTATGAGTTATGATGACATCATAACCAGCGTATTGTTAGCTTAATTGTTGGCAATGCGTGCCAAAATTTCTCTGATGAAGAAGTCTAGCAGCTTCCGAAATAGATCTATAAGAAAAGCTATTGCGATTCTCTGTAAACATTTTTCCTTCTCTATTCAATCTAAAAAAACGTTTAATAATTAATTAAAAATGTGTATTAAAAAATAAAAAACAATAACAATTTTCATAAAAATTCAAAAAGTGAAAAATTATTATCTTCGCCTTGAGCTCGTTTCATGAAGATGTTTTTGAAAAAGTTGATCAATGGCTAACCTGTCGGAGAAATAGATTTCCTTAAAAAATATTCCATTATTTGGCAAAGGCAAAAGGCTATCAAAGAAACGCAATTCAGGCTAATCGTATTATAAATAAGATTGTTTGAATAAGTCGATCCCTGGTCGACTTTCCAGAGAAGAAGGTATCCTTAAAAAATATTCTAATTTTTAGCAAAGGCAAAGGGCTAGCAAAGAAATAAAATTCAGGTTAATCGCATTATAATTAACATTTTTTTAATAATATAATAAATATTCTGATTTTTAACATAGACAAAGGGCTACCAAAGTACCGAAAATCAAGCTAGTCTTTTTCGACTTTATTCGTTTACGGACGCTTTGAAAGTGAAATATAAACGATGTAAGGCTTTTGTACGCAAAGTGATTTTTTATTAGATATATCTATGATCCTTTTCAAAATCATTCGTATAAAAGTGGGCGTGGACCTTAACCGATTTCGAACACTTTTTCCGAAACATTCCTTCTATTAATACAAATATGTGTGCTAAATTTTGTTTCGATATCTTGAACAGTTTTTGATTTATGATTAATATAATTTCTATATTTGACTTAATCAAAAGTGGGCGGTGCCACTCCCGTTTTCAAAATTTCTTTAAAAATTTATTTTCTGCCTTAGCATTAATGTACGCACAAAAAATATTCTAATTTTTAACAAAGGCAAAGTGCTACCAAAGTATCGAAAATGAAGCTAATCGCATTATAATAAAGATTTGTTTGAATAAGTCGGTCCCTAGTCCACTTTCCGGAGAAGAAGGTATCCTTAAAAAATATTCTAATTTTTAACAAAGGCAAAGTGCTACCAAAGTATCGAAAATCAAGCTAATCGCATTATAATTAACATTTTTTTTGAGTAAGTCGGTCCCTGGTCCACTTTCCGGAGAAGAAGGTATCCTTAAAAAAATATTCTAATTTTTAACAAAGACAAAGGGCTACCAAAGTTCCGAAATACAAGCTAATCGCATTATTATAAAGATTTTTTTTTAATAAGTCGGTCCCTGGCCCACTTTCCGGAGAAGAAGGTATCCTTCAAAAATATTCTAATTTTTAACAAAGACAAAGGGCTACCAAAGTTCCGAAATACAAGCTAATCGCATTATTATAACGATTTTTTTTGAATAAGTCGGTCCCTGGTCCACTTTCCGGAGAAGAAGGTATCCTTAAAAAATATTCTAATTTTTAACAAAGGCAAAGTGCTAACAAAGTATCGAGAATCAAGCTAATCGCATTATAATTAAGATTTTTTTAATAAGTCGGTCCCTGGTCCACTTTCCGGAGAAGAAGGTATCGTTAAAAAGATTCTAATTTTTAACAAAGACAAAGGGCTACCAAAGTTCCGAAATACAAGCTAATCGCATTATTATAACGATTTTTTTTTAATAAGTCGGTCCCTGGTCCACTTTCCGGAGAAGAAGGTATCCTTAAAAAAATATTCTAATTTTTAACAAAGACAAAGGGCTACCAAAGTTCCGAAATACAAGCTAATCGCATTATTATAACGATTTTTTTTTAATAAGTCGGTCCCTGGTCCACTTTCCGGAGAAGAAGGTATCCTTAAAAAATATTCTAATTTTTAACAAAGACAAAGGGCTACCAAAGTTCCGAAATACAAGCTAACCGCATTATTATAACGATTTTTTTTTAATAAGTCGGTCCCTGGTCCACTTTCCGGAGAAGAAGGTATCCTTAAAAAAATATTCTAATTTTTAACAAAGACAAAGGGCTACCAAAGTTCCGAAATACAAGCTAATCGCATTATTATAACGATTTTTTTTTAATAAGTCGGTCCCTGGTCTACTTTCCGGAGAAGAAGGTATCCTTAAAAAAATATTCTAATTTTTAACAAAGACAAAGGGCTACCAAAGTTCCGAAATACAAGCTAATCGCATTATTATAACCCTTTTTTTTTAATAAGTCGGTCCCTAGTCCACTTTCCGGAGAAGAAGGTATCCTTGAAAAATATTCTAATTTTTAACAAAGGCAAAGTGCTACCAAAGTTCCGAAGTACAAGCTAATCGCATTATTATAACGATTTTTTTTTAATAAGTCGGTCCCTGGTCCACTTTCCGGAGAAGAAGGTATCCTTAAAAAAATATTCTAATTTTTAACAAAGACAAAGGGCTACCAAAGTTCCGAAATACAAGCCAATCGCATTATTACAACGATTTTTTTTTAATAAGTCGGTCCCTGGTCCACTTTCCGGAGAAGAAGGTATCCTTAAAAAATATTCTAATTTTTAACAAAGACAAAGGGCTACCAAAGTTCCGAAATACAAGCTTATCGCATTATAATTAAGATTTTTTTAATAAGTCGGTCCCTGGTCCACTTTCCGAAGAAGAAGGTATCCTTAAAAAATATTCTAATTTTTAACAAAGACAAAGGGCTACCAAAGTTCCGAAATACAAGCTTATCGCATTATAATTAAGATTTTTTTAATAAGTCGGTCCCTGGTCCACTTTCCGAAGAAGAAGGTATCCTTCAAAAATATTCTAATTTTTAACAAAGACAAAGGGCTACCAAAGTTCTGAAATACAAGCTAATCGCATTATTATAACGATTTTTTTTTAATAAGTCGGTCCCTGGTCCACTTTCCGGAGAAGAAGGTATCCTTAAAAAATATTCTAATTTTTAACAAAGACAAAGGGCTACCAAAGTTCCGAAATACAAGCTTATCGCATTATAATTAAGATTTTTTTAATAAGTCGGTCCCTGGTCCACTTTCCGAAGAAGAAGGTATCCTTCAAAAATATTCTAATTTTTAACAAAGACAAAGGGCTACCAAAGTTCTGAAATACAAGCTAATCGCATTATTATAACGATTTTTTTTTAATAAGTCGGTCCCTGGTCCACTTTCCGGAGAAGAAGGTATCCTTAAAAAATATTCTAATTTTTAACAAAGACAAAGGGCTACCAAAGTTCCGAAATACAAGCTTATCGCATTATAATTAAGATTTTTTTAATAAGTCGGTCCCTGGTCCACTTTCCGGAGAAGAAGGTATCCTTCAAAAATATTCTAATTTTTAACAAAGACAAAGGGCTACCAAAGTTCCGAAATACAAGCTAATCGTATTATTATAACGATTTTTTTTGAATAAGTCGGTCCCTGGTCCACTTTCCGGAGAAGAAGGTATCCTTAAAAAATATTCTAATTTTTAACAAAGGCAAAGTGCTACCAAAGTATCGAAAATCCAGCTAATCGCATTATAATTAAGATTTTTTTAATAAGTCGGTCCCTGATCCACTTTCCGGAGAAGAAGGTATCCTTAAAAAAGATTCTAATTTTTAACAAAGGCAAAGTGCTACCAAAGTTCCGAAATACAAGCTAATCGCATTATAACTAAGATTTTTTTAATAAGTCGGTCCCTGGTCCACTTTCCGGAGAAGAAGGTATCCTTCAAAAATATTCTAATTTTTAACAAAGACAAAGGGCTACCAAAGTTCCGAAATACAAGCTAATCGCATTATTATAACGATTTTTTTTGAATAAGTCGGTCCCTGGTCCACTTTCCGGAGAAGAAGGTATCCTTAAAAAAGATTCTAATTTTTAACAAAGACAAAGGGCTACCAAAGTTCCGAAATACAAGCTAATCGCATTATAATTAAGATTTTTTTAATAAGTCGGTCCCTGGTCCACTTTCCGGAGAAGAAGGTATCCTTCAAAAATATTCTAATTTTTAACAAAGACAAAGGGCTACCAAAGTTCCGAAATACAAGCTAATCGCATTATTATAACGATTTTTTTTGAATAAGTCGGTCCCTGGTCCACTTTCCGGAGAAGAAGGTATCCTTAAAAAAGATTCTAATTTTTAACAAAGACAAAGGGCTACCAAAGTTCCGAAATACAAGCTAATCGCATTATAATAAAGATTTTTTTAATAAGTCGGTCCCTGATCCACTTTCCGGAGAAGAAGGTATCCTTAAAAAAGATTCTAATTTTTAACGAAGACAAAGGGCTACCAAAGTTCCGAAATACAAGCTAATCGCATTATAATTAAGATTTTTTTAATAAGTCGGTCCCTGGTCCACTTTCCGGAGAAGAAGGTATCCTTCAAAAATATTCTAATTTTTAACAAAGACAAAGGGCTACCAAAGTTCCGAAATACAAGCTAATCGCATTATTATAACGATTTTTTTTGAATAAGTCGGTCCCTGGTCCACTTTCCGGAGAAGAAGGTATCCTTAAAAAATATTCTAATTTTTAACAAAGGCAAAGTGCTACCAAAGTATCGAAAATCAAGCTAATCGCATTATAATTAAGATTTTTTTAATAAGTCGGTCCCTGATCCACTTTCCGGAGAAGAAGGTATCCTTAAAAAAGATTCTAATTTTTAACAAAGACAAAGGGCTACCAAAGTTCCGAAATACAAGCTAATCGCATTATAATTAAGATTTTTTTAAAAAGTCGGTCCCTGGTCCACTTTCCGGAGAAGAAGGTATCCTTCAAAAATATTCTAATTTTTAACAAAGACAAAGGGCTACCAAAGTTCCGAAATACAAGCTAATCGCATTATTATAACGATTTTTTTTGAATAAGTCGGTCCCTGGTCCACTTTCCGGAGAAGAAGGTATCCTTAAAAAATATTCTAATTTTTAACAAAGGCAAAGTGCTACCAAAGTATCGAAAATCAAGCTAATCGCATTATAATTAAGATTTTTTTAATAAGTCGGTCCCTGATCCACTTTCCGGAGAAGAAGGTATATTTAAAAAATATTATAATTTTTAACAAAGACAAAGGGCTACCAATGTTCCGAAATACAAGCTAATCGCATTATTATAACGATTTTTTTTTAATAAGTCGGTCCCTGGTCCACTTTCCGGAGAAGAAGGTATCCTTAAAAAATATTCTTATTTTTAACAAAGACAAAGGGCTACCAAAGTTCCGAAATACAAGCTAATCGCATTATTATAACGATTTTTTTTTAATAAGTCGGTCCCTGGTCCACTTTCCGGAGAAGAAGGTATCCTTCAAAAATATTCTAATTTTTAACAAAGACAAAGGGCTACCAAAGTTCCGAAATACAAGCTAATCGTATTATTATAACGATTTTTTTTGAATAAGTCGGCCCCTGGTCCACTTTCCGGAGAAGAAGGTATCTTTAAAAAACATTCTAATTTTTAACAAAGGCAAAGTGCTACCAAAGTATCGAAAATCAAGCTAATCGCATTATCATTAAGATTTTTTTAATAAGTCGGTCCCTGATCCACTTTCCGGAGAAGAAGGTATCCTTAAAAAAGATTCTAATTTTTAACAAAGACAAAGTTCTACCAAAGTTCCGAAATACAAGCTAATCGCATTATAATTAAGATTTTTTTAATAAGTCGGTCCCTGGTCCACTTTCCGGAGAAGAAGGTATCCTTCAAAAATATTCTAATTTTTAACAAAGACAAAGGGCTACCAAAGTTCCGAAATACAAGCTAATCGCATTATTATAACGATTTTTTTTGAATAAGTCGGTCCCTGGTCCACTTTCCGGAGAAGAAGGTATCCTTAAAAAATATTCTAATTTTTAACAAAGGCAAAGTGCTACCAAAGTATCGAAAATCAAGCTAATCGCATTATAATTAAGATTTTTTTAATAAGTCGGTCCCTGATCCACTTTCCGGAGAAGAAGGTATCCTTAAAAAATATTCTAATTTTTAGCAAAGACAAAGGGCTACCAATGTTCCGAAATACAAGCTAATCGCATTATTATAACGATTTTTTTTTAATAAGTCGGTCCCTGGTCCACTTTCCGGAGAAGAAGGTATCCTTAAAAAATATTCTAATTTTTAACAAAGACAAAGGGCTACCAAAGTTCCGAAATACAAGCTAATCGCATTATTATAACGATTTTTTTTGAATAAGTCGGTCCCTGGTCCACTTTCCGGAGAAGAAGGTATCCTTAAAAAATATTCTAATTTTTAACAAAGACAAAGGGCTACCAAAGTTCCGAAATACAAGCTAATCGCATTATTATAAGGATTTTTTCTTAATAAGTCGGTCTTTGGTCCACTTTCCGGAGAAGAAGGTATCCTTAAAAAAATATTCTAATTTTTAACAAAGACAAAGGGCTACCAAAGTTCCGAAATACAAGCTAATCGCATTATTATAACGCTTTTTTTTTAATAAGTCGGTCCCTAGTCCACTTTCCGGAGAAGAAGGTATCCTTAAAAAATATTCTAATTTTTAACAAAGGCAAAGTGCTACCAAAGTTCCGAAGTACAAGCTAATCGCATTATTATAACGATTTTTTTTTAATAAGTCGGTCCCTGGTCCACTTTCCGGAGAAGAAGGTATCCTTAAAAAAATATTCTAATTTTTAACAAAGACAAAGGGCTACCAAAGTTCCGAAATACAAGCCAATCGCATTATTACAACGATTTTTTTTTAATAAGCCGGTCCCTGGTCCACTTTCCGGAGAAGAAGGTATCCTTAAAAAATATTCTAATTTTTAACAAACACAAAGGGCTACCAAAGTTCCGAAATACAAGCTAATCGCATTATTATAACGATTTTTTTTTAATAAGTCGGCCCCTGGTCCACTTTCCGGAGAAGAAGGTATCCTTAAAAAATATTCTAATTTTTAACAAAGACAAAGGGCTACCAAAGTTCCGAAATACAAGCTAATCGCATTATAATTAAGATTTTTTTAATAAGTCGGTCCCTGGTCCACTTTCCGAAGAAGAAGGTATCCTTCAAAAATATTCTAATTTTTAACAAAGACAAAGGGCTACCAAAGTTCTGAAATACAAGCTAATCGCATTATTATAACGTTTTTTTTTTAATAAGTCGGTCCCTGGTCCACTTTCCGGAGAAGAAGGTATCCTTAAAAAATATTCTAATTTTTAACAAAGACAAAGGGCTACCAAAGTTCCGAAATACAAGCTAATCGCATTATTATAACAATTTTTTTTTAATAAGTCGGTCCCTGGTCCACTTTCCGGAGAAGAAGGTATCCTTCAAAAATATTCTAATTTTTAACAAAGACAAAGGGCTACCAAAGTTCCGAAATACAAGCTAATCGTATTATTATAACGATTTTTTTTGAATAAGTCGGTCCCTGGTCCACTTTCCGGAGAAGAAGGTATCCTTAAAAAATATTCTAATTTTTAACAAAGGCAAAGTGCTACCAAAGTATCGAAAATCAAGCTAATCGCATTATAAATAAGAGTTTTTCCGTAAAAAATATTCTGATTTTTAACATAGAAAACTTTTAATAATTAATTAAAAATGTGTATTAAAAAATAAAAAACAATAATAATTTTCATAAAAATTCAAAAAGTGAAAAATTATTATCTTGGCCTTGAGCTCGTTTCATGAAGATGTTTTTGAAAAAGTTGATCAATGGCTAACCTGTCGGAGAAATAGGTTTCCTTAAAAAATATTCCATTCTTTAGCAAAGGCAAAAGGCTATCAAAGAAACGCAATTCAGGCTAATCGTATTATAAATAAGATTGTTTGAATAAGTCGATCCCTGGTCGACTTTCCAGAGAAGAAGGTATCCTTAAAAAACATTCTAATTTTTAGCAAAGGCAAAGGGCTAGCAAAGAAACAAAATTCAGGTTAAGCGCATTATAAATAGGAGTTTTTCCTTAAAAAATATTCTGATTTTTAACATAGGCAAAGGGCTAACAAAATACCGAAATACAACTTAATCGCATTATATATAAGATTTTTTTGAAAAAGTCGATCACTGGCTCAACTGCCGGAGAAGGAGGTATCCTTAAAAAATGTTATAGTTTTTAACAAAGGCAAGGTGCTACCAAAGTACGGAAACTCAAGCAAATCGCATTAAAATTAGGATATTTTTGAATAAGTCGGTTCCTGGTCCACGCCCCTAAAATAAAAGTTCTAATTTTTAACAAAGACAAAGGGCTACCAAAGTACCGAAAATCAAGCTAGTCTTTTTCGACTTTATTCGTTTACGGACGCTTTGAAAGTGAAATATAAACGATGTAAGGCTTTTGTACGCAAAGTGAATTTTTATTAGATATATCTATGATCCTTTTCGAAATCATTCGTATAAAAGTGGGCGTGGACCTTAACCGATTTCGAACACTTTTTCCGAAACATTCCTTCTATTAATACAAATATGTGTGCTAAATTTTGTTTCGATATCTTGAACAGTTTTTGATTTATGATTAATATTATTTCTATATTTGACTTAATCAAAAGTGGGCGGTGCCACTCCCGTTTTCAAAATTTCTTTAAAAATTTATTTTCTGCCTTAGCATTAATGTACGCACAAAAAATATTCTAATTTTTAACAAAGGCAAAGTGCTACCAAAGTATCGAAAATCAAGCTAATCGCATTATAATTAAGATTTTTTTTGAATAAGTCGGTCCCTGGTCCACTTTCCGGAGAAGAAGGTATACTTAAAAAATATTCTAATTTTTAACAAAGACAAAGGGCTACCAAAGTTCCGAAATACAAGCTAATCGCATTATTATAACGATTTTTTTTGAATAAGTCGGTCCCTGGTCCACTTTCCGGAGAAGAAGGTATCCTTAAAAAATATTCTAATTTTTAACAAAGACAAAGGGCTACCAAAGTTCTGAAATACAAGCTAATCGCATTATTATAACGATTTTTTTGAATAAGTCCCTAGTCCACTTTCCGGAGAAGAAGGTATCCTTAAAAAATATTCTAATTTTTAACAAAGACAAAGGGCTACCAAAGTTCTGAAATACAAGCTAATCGCATTATTATAACGATTTTTTTGAATAAGTCCCTAGTCCACTTTCCGGAGAAGAAAGTATCCTTAAAAATATTCTAATTTTAACATAGCAAAGGGCTACCAAAGTTCCAAAATTCAAGCTAATCGCATTATAATTAAGATTTTTTTTGAATAAGTCGGTCCCTGGTCCACTTTCCGGAGAAGAAGGTATACTTAAAAAATATTCTAATTTTTAACAAAGACAAAGGGCTACCAAAGTTCCGAAATACAAGCTAATCGCATTATTATAACGATTTTTTTTGAATAAGTCGGTCCCTGGTCCACTTTCCGGAGAAGAAGGTATCCTTAAAAAATATTCTAATTTTTAACAAAGACAAAGGGCTACCAAAGTTCTGAAATACAAGCTAATCGCATTATTATAACGATTTTTTTGAATAAGTCCCTAGTCCACTTTCCGGAGAAGAAAGTATCCTTAAAAATATTCTAATTTTAACATAGCAAAGGGCTACCAAAGTTCCAAAATTCAAGCTAATCGTATTATAAATAAGATTTCTTTGAAAAAGTCGGTCCCTGGCCCACTTTCCGGAGAAGAAGGTATCCTTAAAAAATATTCTAATTTTTAACAATGGCAAAGTGCTACCAAAGTATCGAAAATCATGCTAATCGCATTATAATAAAGATTTTTTTGAATAAGTCCCTGATCCACTTTCCGGAGAAGAAAGTATCCTTAAAAAACATTATAATTTTTAACAAAGGCAAAGTGCTACCAAAGTATCGAAAATCAAGCTAATCGCATTATTATAACGATTTTTTTTGAATAAGTCGGTCCCTGGTCCACTTTCCGGAGAAGAAGGTATCCTTAAAAAATATTCTAATTTTTAACAATGGCAAAGTGCTACCAAAGTATCGAAAATCATGCTAATCGCATTATAATAAAGATTTTTTTGAATAAGTCCCTGATCCACTTTCCGGAGAAGAAAGTATCCTTAAAAAACATTATAATTTTTAACAAAGACAAAGGGCTACCAAAGTTCCGAAATACAAGCTAATCGCATTATAATTAAGATTTTTTTAATAAGTCGGTCCCTGGTCCACTTTCCGGAGAAGAAGGTATCCTTCAAAAATATTCTAATTTTTAACAAGGACAAAGGGCTACCAAAGTTCCGAAATACAAGCTAATCGCATTATTATAACGATTTTTTTTGAATAAGTCGGTCCCTGGTCCACTTTCCGGAGAAGAAGGTATCCTTAAAAAATATTCTAATTTTTAACAAAGGCAAAGTGCTACCAAAGTATCGAAAATCAAGCTAATCGCATTATAATTAAGATTTCTTTGAAAAAGTCGGTCCCTGGTCCACTTTCCGGAGAAGAAGGTATCCTTAAAAAATATTCTAATTTTTAACAAAGACAAAGGGCTACCAAAGTATCGAAGATGAAGCTAATCGCATTATAATAAAGATTTGTTTGAAAAAGTCGGTCCCTGGTCCACTTTCCGGAGAAGAAGGTATCCTTAAAAAATATTCTAATTTTTAACAAAGACAAAGGGCTACCAAAGTATCGAAAATGAAGCTAATCGCATTATAATAAAGATTTTTTTGAATAAGTCCCTGATCCACTTTCCGGAGAAGAAGGTATCCTTCAAAAATATTCTAATTTTTAACAAAGACAAAGGGCTACCAAAGTTCCGAAATACAAGCTAATCGCATTATTATAACGATTTTTTTTGAATAAGTCGGTCCCTGGTCCACTTTCCGGAGAAAAAGGTATCCTTAAAAAATATTCTAATTTTTAACAAAGGCAAAGTGCTACCGAAGTATCGAAAATCAAGCTAATCGCATTATAATTAAGATTTTTTTAATAAGTCGGTCCCTGGTCCACTTTCCGGAGAAGAAGGTATCCTTAAAAAATATTCTAATTTTTAACAAAGGCAAAGTGCTACCAAAGTATCGAAAATCAAGCTAATCGCATTATAATTAAGATTTTTTTTGAATAAGTCGGTCCCTGATCCACTTTCCGGAGAAGAAGGTATCCTTAAAAAATATTCTAATTTTTAACAAAGACAAAGTGCTACCAAAGTATCGAAAATCAAGCTAATCGCATTATAATTAAGATTTTTTGGATTAAGTTGGTCCCTAGTCCACTTCCCGGAGAATTAGGTAACCTTAAAAATATTCTAATTTTTAACAAGGACAAAGGGCTACCAAAGTGCCGAAGTTCAAGCTAATCGCATTATAAATAAGATTTTTTTTAAAAAGTCGATCACTGGCCCACCTTCCTTAAAAAATATTGCTTTTTTATACCAACAATTTTTGTTGATTTACGGCCTGTACATTTTCAAGTATTCATGAAACGAGCTCAAGGCCAAGAATAATAATTTTTCACTTTTTGAATTTTTATGAAAATTATTATTGCTTTTTATTTTTTTAATAATCATTTTTAATTAATTATTAAAAGTTTTTTAGATTGAATAGAGTAGGAAAAATGTTTAGGGACAACTGCCATAGCTTTTCTTATAGATCCATTTCGGAAGCTGCTAAGCTTCTTCATCAGAGAAATTTTGGCACGCATTGCTAACCATTAAGCTAAAAATAAGCTGGTTTTGATGTCACCTAAACCGCTAGTTCATTCTGCTTTACCAAAAGAAAGCAATAACAAAAACCGAGAGCACGCGGTAAGGCAGACCTCCTGATAAAACAGATCTGTGAAAAATCCATTATGACCACACTACTAACTGTCAAATGTCATGCATATGGTAAAGAAGAATAGAACTATGACTTATGATGACATCATAACCAGCGTATTGTTAGCTTAATTGTTGGCAATGCGTGCCAAAATTTCTCTGATGAAGAAGTCTAGCAGCTTCCGAAATAGATCTATAAGAAAAGCTATGGCGATTCTCTGTAAACATTTTTCCTTCTCTATTCAATCTAAAAAAACGTTTAATAATTAATTAAAAATGTGTATTAAAAAATAAAAAACAATAATAATTTTCATAAAAATTCAAAAAGTGAAAAATTATTATCTTGGCCTTGAGCTCGTTTCATGAAGATGTTTTCGAAAAAGTTGATCAATGGCTAACCTGTCGGAGAAATAGGTTTCCTTAAAAAATATTCCATTCTTTAGCAAAGGCAAAAGGCTATCAAAGAAACGCAATTCAGGCTAATCGTATTATAAATAAGATTGCTTGAATAAGTCGATCCCTGGTCGACTTTCCAGAGAAGAAGGTATCCTTAAAAAATATTCTAATTTTTAGCAAAGGCAAAGTGCTAGCAAAGAAACAAAATTCAGGTTAATCGCATTATAAATCAGGGTTTTTCCTTAAAAAATATTCTGGTTTTTAACATAGACAAAGGGCTACCAAAATACCGAAATACAACTTAATCGCATTATAAATAAGATTTTTTTGAAAAAGTCGATCACTGGCTCACCTGCCGGAGAAGGAGGTATCCTTAAAAAATGTTATAGTTTTTAACAAAGGCAAAGTGCTACCAAAGTACCGAAAATCAAGCTAGTCTTTTTCGACTTTAGTCGTTTACGGACGCTTTGAAAGTGAAATATAAACGATGTAAGGCTTTTGTACGCAAAGTGATTTTTTATTAGATATATCTATGATCCTTTTCAAAATCATTCGTATAAAAGTGGGCGTGGACCTTAACCGATTTCGAACACTTTTTCCGAAACATTCCTTCTATTAATACAAATATGTGTGCTAAATTTTGTTTCGATATCTTGAACAGTTTTTGATTTATGATTAATATTATTTCTATATTTGACTTAATCAAAAGTGGGCGGTGCCACTCCCGTTTTCAAAATTTCTTTAAAAATTTATTTTCTGCCTTAGCATTAATGTACGCACAAAAAATATTCTAATTTTTAACAAAGGCAAAGTGCTACCAAAGTATCGAAAATGAATCTAATCGCATTATAATAAAGATTTGTTTGAATAAGTCGGTCCCTGGTCCACTTTCCGGAGAAGAAGGTATCCTTTAAAAATATTCTAATTGTTAGCGAAAGCAAAGTGCTACCAAAGTATCGAAAATCAAGCTAATCGCATTATAATAAAGATTTTTTTGAATAAGTCCCTGATCCACTTTCCGGAGAAGAAGGTATCCTTAAAAAACATTCTAATTTTTAACAAAGGCAAAGTGCTACCAAAGTATCGAAAATCAAGCTAATCGCATTATAATTAAAATTTTTTTGAATAAGTCGGTGCCTGGTCCACTTTACGGAGAAGAAGGTATCCTTAAAAAATATTCTAATTTCTAACAAAGACAAAGGGCTACCAAAGTTCCGAAAAACAAGCTAATCGCATTGTAATAACAATTTTTTTTAATAAGTCCCTGGTCCACTTTCCGCAGAAGAAGGTATCCTTAATATATACTCTAATTTTTAACAAAGGTAAAGGGCCACCAAGGTATTGACAATGCAGCTAATGGCATTATAATTAAGATTTTTTTTTTTCGAATAAGTCGGTAACTCGTTCACTTTCCGGAGAAGAAGGTATTCTTAAAAAATATTCTAATTTTTAACAAATGCGAAGTGCTACCAATGTATCGAAAATCAAGCTAATCGCATTATACTCGTAGTTAAGATTTTTTTGAATAAGTCGGTCACTGCTCGACTTTCCTTAGAGGAAGGTATCCTTAAAAAATATTCTAATTTTTAACAAATGCAAAGTGCTATCAAAGAAACGAGATTCAGGCTAATCGTACTATCAACAAGATTTTTTGCAATAAGTCGGTCGCTGGTCCACTTTCCGGAGAAGAAGGTATCCTTAAAAAATATTATAATTTTTAACAAAGGCAAAGTGCTACCAAAGAAGTGAAATTCAGGCTAATCGTACTATCAACAAGATTTTTTTGAATAAGTCGGTCGCTGGTCCACTTTCCGGAGAAGAAGGTATCCTTAAAAAATATTATAATTTTTAACAAATGCAAAGTGCTACCAATGTATCGAAAATCAAGCTAATCGCATTATAGTTAAGATTTTTTTGAATAAGTCGGTCCCTGGTCCGCTTTCCGGAGAAGAAGGTATCCTTAAAAAATATTCTAATTTTTAACAAAGGCAAAGTGCTACCAAAGTATCGAGAATCATGCTAATCGCATTACAATTTTGATTTTTTTGAATTTTCAATCTAAAAAAACTTTTAATAATTAATTAAAAATGTGTATTAAAAAATAAAAAACAAAATAATTTTCATAAAAATTCAAAAAGTGAAAAATTATTATCTTGGCCTTGAGCTCGTTTCATGAAGATGTTTTTGAAAAAGTTGATCAATGGCTAACCTGTCGGAGACATAGGTTTCCTTAAAAAATATTCCATTCTTTAGCAAAGGCAAAAGGCTATCCAAGAAACGCAATTCAGGCTAATCGTACTATCAACAAGATTTGTTTGAATAAGTCGGTCCCTAGTCCACTTTCCGGAGAAGAAGGTATCCTTTAAAAATATTCTAATTGTTAGCGAAAGCAAAGTGCTACCAAAGTATCGAAAATCAAGCTAATCGCATTCTAATAAAGATTTTTTTGAATAAGTCCCTGATCCACTTTCCGGAGAAGAAGGTATCCTTAAAAAACATTCTAATTTTTAACAAAGGCAAAGTGCTACCAAAGTATCGAAAATCAAGCTAATCGCATTATAATTAAAATTTTTTTGAATAAGTCGGTGCCTGGTCCACTTTCCGGAGAAGAAGGTATCCTTAAAAAATATTCTTATTTCTAACAAAGACAAAGGGCTACCAAAGTTCCGAAAAACAAGCTAATCGCATTGTAATAACGATTTTTTTGAATAAGTCCCTGGTCCACTTTCCGGAGAAGAAGGTATCCTTAAAAAATACTCTAATTTTTAACAGAGGTAAAGGGCCACCAAGGTATTGACAATGAAGCTAATGGCATTATAATTAAGATTTTTTTTTTTCGAATAAGTCGGTAACTCGTTCACTTTCCGGAGAAAATCAAGCTAATCGCATTATAATTAAAATTTTTTTGAATAAGTCGGTGCCTGGTCCACTTTCCGGAGAAGAAGGTATCCTTAAAAAATATTCTTATTTCTAACAAAGACAAAGGGCTACCAAAGTTCCGAAAAACAAGCTAATCGCATTGTAATAACGATTTTTTTGAATAAGTCCCTGGTCCACTTTCCGGAGAAGAAGGTATCCTTCAAAAATATTCTAATTTTTAACAAATGCAAAGTGCTACCAATGTATCGAAAATCAAGCTAATCGCATTACAATTTAGATTTTTTTGAATTTTCAATCTAAAAAAACTTTTAATAATTAAATAAAATTGTGTATTATAAAATAAAAAACAATAATAATTTTCATAAAATATCAAAAAGTGAAAAATTATTATCTTGGCCTTGAACTCGTTTCATGAAGATGTGTTTGAAAAAGTTGATCAATGGCTAACCTGTCGTAGAAATAGGTTTCCTTAAAAAATATTCCATTCTTTAGCAAAGGCAAAAGGCTATCCAAGAAACGCAATTCAGGCTAATCGTACTATCAACAAGATTTTTTTGAATAAGTCGGTCGCTGGTCCACTTTCCGGTGAAGAAGGTATCCTTAAAAAATATTATAATTATTTACAAAGGCAAAGTGCTACCAAAGAAGCGAAATTCAGGCTAATCGTACTATCAGCAAGATTTTTTCGAATAAGTCGGTCGCTGGTCCACTTTCCGAAGAAGAAGGTATCCTTAAAAAATATTATAATTTTTAACAAATGCAAAGTGCTACCAATGTATCGAAAATCAAGCTAATCACATTACAATTTAGATTTTTTTGAATTTTCAATCTAAAAAAACTTTTAATAATTAATTAAAAATGTGTATTAAAAAATAAAAAACAATAATAATTTTCATAAAAATTCAAAAAGTGAAAAATTATTATCTTGGCCTTGAGCTCGTTTCATGAAGATGTTTTTGAAAAAGTTGATCAATGGCTAACCTGTCGGAGAAATAGGTTTCCTTAAAAAATATTCCATTCTTTAGCAAAGGCAAAAGGCTATCCAAGAAACGCAATTCAGGCTAATCGTATTATAAATAATATTGTTTGAATAAGTCGATCCCTGGTCGACTTTCCAGAGAAGAAGGTATCCTTAAAAAATATTCTAATTTTTAGCAAAGGCAAAGGGCTAACAAAGAAACAAAATTCAGGTTAATCGCATTATAAATAAGAGTTTTTCCTTAAAAAATATTCTGATTTTTAACATAGACAAAGGGCTACCAAAATACCGAAATACAATTTAATCGCATTATAAATAAGATTTTTTTGAAAAGTCGATCACTGGCTCACCTGCCGGAGAAGGAGGTATCCTTAAAGAATGTTATAGTTTTTAACAAAGGCAAGGTGCTACCAAAGTACGGAAACTCAAGCAAATCGCATTAAAATTAGGATATTTTTGAATAAGTCGGTTCCTGGTCCACATCCCGAAAATAAAAGTTCTAATTTTTAACAAAGACAAAGGGCTACCAAAGTACCGAAAATCAAGCTAGTCTTTTTCGACTTTATACGTTTACGAACGCTTTGAAAGTGAAATATAAACGATGTAAGGCTTTTGTACGCAAAGTGATTTTTTATTAGATATATCTATGATCCTTTTCAAAATCATTCGTATAAAAGTGGGCGTGGACCTTACCCGATTTCGAACACTTTTTCCGAAACATTCCTTCTATTAATACAAATATGTGTGCTGTTTCGATATCTTGAACAGTTTTTGATTTATGATTAATATTATTTCTATATTTGACTTAATCATAAGTGGGCGGTGCCACTCCCGTTTTCAAAATTTCTTTAAAAATTTATTTTCTGCCTTAGCATTAATGTACGCACAAAAAATATTCTAATTTTTAACAAAGGCAAAGTGCTACCAAAGTATCGAAAATCAAGCTAATCGCATTATAATAAAGATTTGTTTAAATAAGTCGGTCCCTAGTCCACTTTCCGGAGAAGAAGGTATCCTTCAAAAATATTCTAATTTTTAACAAATGCAAAGTGCTATCAAAGAAACGAGATTCAGGCTAATCGTACTATCAACAAGATTTTTTTGAATAAGTCGGTCGCTAGTCCACTTTCCGGAGAAGAAGGCATCCTTAAAAATATTATAATTTTTAACAAAGGCAAAGTGCTACCAAAGAAGCGAAATTCAGGCTAATCGTACTATCAACAAGATTTTTTTGAATAAGTCGGTCGCTGGTCCGCTTTCCGGAGAAGAAGGTATCCTTAAAAAATATTCTAATTTTTAACAAAGGCAAAGTGCTGCCAAAGTATCGAGAATCATGCTTATCGCATTACAATTTAGATTTTTCTGAATTTTCAATCTAAAAAAACTTTTATGAATTAATTAAAATTGTGTATTAAAAAATAAAAAACAATAATAATTTTCATAAAATATCAAAAAGTGAAAAATTATTATCTTGGCCTTGAACTCGTTTCATGAAGATGTGTTTGAAAAAGTTGATCAATGGCTAACCTGTCGGAGAAATAGGTTTCCTCAAAAAATATTCCATTCTTTAGCAAAGGCAAAAGGCTATCCAAGAAACGCAATTCAGGCTAATCGTACTATCAACAAGATTTTTTTGAATAAGTCGGTCGCTGGTCCACTTTCCGAAGAAGAAGGTATCCTTAAAAAATATTATAATTATTAACAAAGGCAAAGTGCTACCAAAGAAGCGAAATTCAGGCTAATCGTACTATCAACAAGATTTTTTCGAATAAGCCGGTCGCTGGTCCACTTTCCGAAGAAGAAGGTATCCTTAAAAAATATTATAATTTTTAACAAATGCAAAGTGCTACCAATGTATCGAAAATCAAGCTAATCACATTATAGTTAAGATTTTTTTGAATAAGTCGGTCCCTGGTCCGCTTTCCGGAGAAGAAGGTATCCTTAAAAAATATTCTAATTTTTAACAAAGGCAAAGTGCTACCAAAGTATCGAGAATCATGCTAATCGCATTACAATTTAGATTTTTTTGAATTTTCAATCTAAAAAAACTTTTAATAATTAATTAAAAATGTGTATTATCATAAAAATTCAAAAAACAATAATAATTTTCATAAAAATTCAAAAAGTGAAAAATTATTATCTTGGCCTTGAGCTCGTTTCATGAAGATGTTTTTGAAAAAGTTGATCAATGGCTAACCTGTCGGAGAAATAGGTTTCCTTAAAAAATATTCCATTCTTCAGCAAAGGCAAAAGGCTATCCAAGAAACGCAATTCAGGCTAATCGTATTATAAATAATATTGTTTGAATAAGTCGATCCCTGGCCGACTTTCCAGAGAAGAAGGTATCCTTAAAAAATATTCTAATTTTTAGCAAAGGCAAAGGGCTAGCAAAGAAACAAAATTCAGGTTAATCGCATTATAAATAAGACTTTTTCCTTAAAAAATATTCTGATTTTTAACATAGACAAAGGGCTACCAAAATACCGAAATACAATTTAATCGCATTATAAATAAGATTTTTTTGAAAAAGTCGATCACTGGCTCACCTGCCGGAGAAGGAGGTATCCTTAAAAAATGTTATAGTTTTTAACAAAGGCAAGGTGCTACCAAAGTACGGAAACTCGAGCAAATCGCATTAAAATTAGGATATTTTTGAATAAGTCGGTTCCTGGTCCACATCCCGAAAATAAAAGTTCTAATTTTTAACAAAGACAAAGGGCTACCAAAGTACCGAAAATCAAGCTAGTCTTTTTCGACTTTATACGTTTACGGACGCTTTGAAAGTGAAATATAAACGATGTAAGGATTTTGTACGCAAAGTGATTTTTTATTAGATATATCTATGATCCTTTTCAAAATCATTCGTATAAAAGTGGGCGTGGACCTTAACCGATTTCAAACACTTTTTCCGAAACATTCCTTCTATTAATACAAATATGTGTGCTGTTTCGATATCTTAAACAGTTTTTGATTTATGATTAATATTATTTTTATATTTGACTTAATCAAAAGTGGGCGGTGCCACTCCCGTTTTCAAAATTTCTTTAAAAATTTATTTTCTGCCTTAGCATTAATGTACGCACAAAAAATATTCTAATTTTTAACAAAGGCAAAGTGCTACCAAAGTATCGAAAATGAAGCTAATCGCATTATAATAAAGATTTGTTTGAATAAGTCCCTGATCCACTTTCCGGAGAAGAAGGTATCCTTAAAAAACATTCTAAGTTTTAACAAAGGCAAAGTGCTACCAAAGTATCGAAAATCAAGCTAATCGCATTATAATTAAAATTTTTTTGTATAAGTCGGTGCCTGGTCCACTTTCCGGAGAAGAAGGTATCCTTAAAAAATATTCTAATTGTTAGCGAAAGCAAAGTGCTACCAAAGTATCGAAAATCAAGCTAATCGCATTATAATAAAGATTTTTTTGAATAAGTCCCTGATCCACTTTCCGGAGAAGAAGGTATCCTTAAAAAACATTCTAAGTTTTAACAAAGGCAAAGTGCTACCAAAGTATCGAAAATCAAGCTAATCGCATTATAATTAAAATTTTTTTGAATAAGTCGGTGCCTGGTCCACTTTCCGGAGAAGAAAGTATCCTTAAAAAATATTCTAATTTCTAACAAAGACAAAGGGCTACCAAAGTTCCGAAAAACAAGCTAATCGCATTGTAATAACGATTTTTTTGAATAAGTCCCTGGTCCACTTTCCGGAGAAGAAGGTATCCTTAAAAAATACTCTAATTTTTAACAAAGGCAAAGTGCTACCAAAGAAGCGAAATTCAGGCTAATCGTACTATCAACAAGATTTTTTTGAATAAGTCGGTCGCTGGTCCACTTTCCGAAGAACAAGGTATCCTTAAAAAATATTATAATTTTTAACAAAGGCAAAGTGCTATCAAAGAAACGAGATTCAGGCTAATCGTCCTATCAACAAGATTTTTTTGAATAAGTCGGTCGCTGGTCCACTTTCCGGAGAAGAAGGTATCCTTAAAAAATATTATAATTTTTAACAAAGGCAAAGTGCTACCAAAGAAGCGAAATTCAGGCTAATCGTACTATCAACAAGATTTTTTTGAATAAGTCGGTCGCTGGTCCACTTTCCGGAGAAGAAGGTATCCTTAAAAAATATTCTAATTTTTAACGAATGCGAAGTGCTACCAATGTATCGAAAATCAAGCTAATCGCATTATACTCGTAGTTAAGATTTTTTTGAATAAGTCGGTCACTGGTCGACTTTCCTTAGAGGAAGGTATCCTTAAAAAATATTCTAATTTTTAACAAACGCAAAGTGCTACCAAAGTACCGAAAATCAAGCTGATCGCACTATAGTCAAGATTTTTGTTGAATAAGTCGGTCCCTGGTCCACTTTCCGGAGAAGAAGGTATCCTTCAAAAATATTCTAATTTTTAACAAATGCAAAGTGCTACCAATGTATCGAAAATCAAGCTAATCGCATTATACTCGTAGTTAAGATTTTTTTGAATAAGTCGGTCACTGGTCGACTTTCCTTAGAGGAAGGTATCCTTAAAAAATATTCTAATTTTTAACAAACGCAAAGTGCTACCAAAGTACCGAAAATCAAGCTGATCGCACTATAGTCAAGATTTTTGTTGAATAAGTCGGTCCCTGGTCCACTTTCCGGAGAAGAAGGTATCCTTCAAAAATATTCTAATTTTTAACAAATGCAAAGTGCTATCAAAGAAACGAGATTCAGGCTAATCGTCCTATCAACAAGATTTTTTTGAATAAGTCGGTCGCTGGTCCACTTTCCGGAGAAGAAGGTATCCTTAAAAAATATTATAATTTTTAACAAATGCAAAGTGCTACCAATGTATCGAAAATCAAGCTAATCGCATTATAGTTAAGATTTTTTTGAATAAGTCGGTCGCTGGTCCACTTTCCGAAGAACAAGGTATCCTTAAAAAATATTATAATTTTTAACAAAGGCAAAGTGCTACCAAAGAAGCGAAATTCAGGCTAATCGTACTATCAACAAGATTTTTTTGAATAAGTCGGTCGCTGGTCCACTTTCCGGAGAAGAAGGTATCCTTAAAAAATATTATAATTTTTAACAAATGCAAAGTGTTACCAATGTATCGAAAATCAAGCTAATCGCATTATAGTTAAGATTTTTTTGAATAAGTCGGTCCCTGGTCCGCTTTCCGGAGAAGAAGGTATCCTTAAAAAATATTCTAATTTTTAACAAAGGCAAAGTGCTACCAAAGTATCGAGAATCATGCTAATCGCATTACAATTTAGATTTTTTTGAATTTTCAATCTAAAAAAACTTTTAATAATTAATTAAAAATGTGTATTAAAAAATAAAAAACAATAATAATTTTCATAAAAATTCAAAAAGTGAAAAATTTTTATCTTGGCCTTGAGCTCGTTTCATGAAGATGTTTTTGAACAAGTTGATCAATGGCTAACCTGTCGGAGAAATAGGTTTCCTTAAAAAATATTCCATTCTTTAGCAAAAGCAAAAGGCTATCCATCTATTTTAGCAAGTGCAAAGGGCTAGCAAAGAAACAAAATACAACTTAATCGCATTATAAATAAGATTTTTTTGAAAAAGTCGATCACTGGCTCACCTGCCGGAGAAGGAGGTATCCTTAAAAAATGTTCTAATTTTTAACAAGGGCAAAGTGTTACCAAAGTGCTGAAATACAAGCTAATCGCATTATAAATAAGATTTTTTTGAAAAAGTCGGTACCTGGTCCACTTTCCGGAGAAGAAGGTATCCTTAAAAAATACTCTAATTTTTAGCAAAGGCAAAGTGCTACCAAAGTAACGAAAATCAAGCTAATCGCATTATAATTAAGACTTTTTTGAATAAGACGGTCACTGGTCGACTTTCCTTAGAAGAAGGTATCCTTAAAAATATTCAAATTTTTAACAAGGGCAAAGTGTTACCAAAGTGCCGAAATACAAGCTAATCGCATTACAATTAAGTTTTTTGAAAAAGTCGGTCCGTGGGCCACTTTCCGGAGAAGAAGGTATCCTTAAAAAATATTCTAATTTTTAACAAAGGGAAAGTGCTACCAAAGTATCGAAAATCAAGCTAATCGCATTATAATTAAGATTTTTTTGAATAAATCGGGCTCTGGTCGACTTTCCTTAGAAGAAGGTATCCTTAAAAAATATTCTAATTTTTAACAAAGGCAAAGCGCTACCAAAGTGCCGAAATACAAGCTAATCGCATTATAAATAAGATTTTTTTGAAAAAGTCGGTACCTGGTCCACTTTCCGGAGAAGAAGGTATCCTTAAAAAATATTCTAATTTTTAACAAAGGCAAAGCGCTACCAAAGTGCCGAAATACAAGCTAATCGCATTATAAATAAGATTTTTTTGAAAAAGTCGGTACCTGGTCCACTTTCCGGAGAAGAAGGTATCCTTAAAAAATACTCTAATTTTTAGCAAAGGCAAAGTGCTACCAAAGTAACGAAAATCAAGCTAATCGCATTATAATTAAGATTTGTTTGAATAAATCGGTCACTGGTCGACTTTCCTTAGAAGAAGGTATCCTTAAAAATATTCAAATTTTTAACAAGGGCAAAGTGTTACCAAAGTGCCGAAATACAAGCTAATCGCATTACAATTAAGTTTTTTGAAAAAGTCGGTCCCTGGGCCACTTTCCGGAGAAGAAGGTATCCTTAAAAAATATTCTAATTTTTAACAAAGGCAAAGTGCTACCAAAGTATCGAAAATCAAGCTAATCGCATTATAATTAAGATTTTTTTGAATAAATCGGGCTCTGGTCGACTTTCCTTAGAAGAAGGTATCCTTAAAAAATATTCTAATTTTTAACAAAGGCAAAGCGCTACCAAAGTGCCGAAATACAAGCTAATCGCATTATAAATAAGATTTTTTTGAAAAAGTCGGTACCTGGTCCACTTTCCGGAGAAGAAGGTATCCTTAAAAAATACTCTAATTTTTAGCAAAGGCAAAGTGCTACCAAAGTAACGAAAATCAAGCTAATCGCATTATAATTAAGACTTTTTTGAATAAGACGGTCACTGGTCGACTTTCCTTAGAAGAAGGTATCCTTAAAAATATTCTAATTTTTAACCAAAGTGCCGAAATACAAGCTAATCGCATCATAAATAAGATTTTTTTGAAAAAGTCGGTATCTGGTCCACTTTCCGGAGAAGAAGGTATCCTTACAAAATACTCTAATTTTTAGCAAAGGCAAAGTGCTACCAAAGTAACGAAAATCAAGCTAATCGCAATATAATTAAGATTTTTTTAATAAGTCGGTCACTGGTCGACTTTCCTTAGAAGAAGGTATCCTTAAAAATATTCTAATTTTTAACAAAGGCAAAGTGCTACCAAAGTGCCGAAAATCAAGCTAATCGCATTACAATTAAGTTTTTTTGAAAAAGTCGGTCCCTGGTCCACTTTCCGGAGAAGAAGGTATCCTTAAAAAATATTCTAATTTTTAGCAAAGGCAAAGTGCTACCAAAGTAACGAAAATCAAGCTAATCGCATTATAATTAAGATTTTTTTGAATAAGACGGTCACTGGTCGACTTTCCTTAGAAGAAGGTATCGTTAAAAATACTCTAATTTTTAACAAAGGCAAAGTGCTACCAAAGTGCCGAAATACAAGCTAATCGCATTATAAATAAGATTTTTTTGAAAAAGTCGGTATCTGGTCCACTTTCCGGAGAAGAAGGTATCCTTACAAAATACTCTAATTTTTAGCAAAGGCAAAGTGCTACCAAAGTAACGAAAATCAAGCTAATCGCATTATACTTAAGATTTTTTTAATAAGTCGGTCACTGGTCGACTTTCCTTAGAAGAAGGTATCCTTAAAAATATTCTAATTTTTAACAAGGGCAAAGTGCTACCAAAGTGCCGAAATACAAGCTAATCGCATTACAATTAAGTTTTTTTGAAAAAGTCGGTCCCTGGTCCACTTTCCGGAAAAGAAGGTATCCTTCAAAAATATTCTAACTTTTAGCAAAGGCAAAGTGCTACCAAAGTAACGAAAATCAAGCTAATCGCATTATAATTAAGATTTTTTTAATAAGTCGGTCACTGGTCGACTTTCCTTAGAAGAAGGTATCATTAAAAATATTCTAATTTTTAACAAGGGCAAAGTGCTACCAAAGTGCCGAAATACAAGCTAATCGCATTACAATTAAGTTTTTTTGAAAAAGTCGGTCCCTGGGCCACTTTCCGGAGAAGAAGGTATCCTTAAAAAATATTCTAATTTTTAACAAAGGGAAAGTGCTACCAAAGTATCGAAAATCAAGCTAATCGCATTATAATTAAGATTTTTTTGAATAAATCGGGCTCTGGTCGACTTTCCTTAGAAGAAGGTATCCTTAAAAAATATTCTAATTTTTAACAAAGGCAAAGTGCTACCAAAGTGCCGAAATACAAGCTAATCGCATCATAAATAAGATTTTTTTGAAAAAGTCGGTATCTGGTCCACTTTCCGGAGAAGAAGGTATCCTTACAAAATACTCTTATTTTTAGCAAAGGCAAAGTGCTACCAAAGTAACGAAAATCAAGCTAATCGCATTATAATTAAGATTTTTTTGAATAAGACGGTCACTGGTCGACTTTCCTTAGAAGAAGGTATCCTTAAAAATATTCTAATTTTTAACCAAAGTGCCGAAATACAAGCTAATCCCATCATAAATAAGATTTTTTTGAAAAAGTCGGTATCTGGTCCACTTTCCGGAGAAGAAGGTATCCTTACAAAATACTCTAATTTTTAGCAAAGGCAAAGTGCTACCAAAGTAACGAAAATCAAGCTAATCGCAATATAATTAAGATTTTTTTAATAAGTCGGTCACTGGTCGACTTTGCTTAGAAGAAGGTATCCTTAAAAATATTCTAATTTTTAACAAAGGCAAAGTGCTACCAAAGTGCCGAAAATCAAGCTAATCGCATTACAATTAAGTTTTTTTGAAAAAGTCGGTCCCTGGTCCACTTTCCGGAGCAGAAGGTATCCTTAAAAAATATTCTAATTTTTAGCAAAGGCAAAGTGCTACCAAAGTAACGAAAATCAAGCTAATCGCATTATAATTAAGATTTTTTTGAATAAGACGGTCACTGGTCGACTTTCCTTAGAAGAAGGTATCCTTAAAAATACTCTAATTTTTAACAAAGGCAAAGCGCTACCAAAGTGCCAAAAATCAAGCTAATCGCATTACAATTAAGTTTTTTTGAAAAAGTCGGTCCCTGGTCCACTTTCCGGAAAAGAAGGTATCCTTCAAAAATATTCTAATTTTTAGCAAAGGCAAAGTGCTACCAAAGTAACGAAAATCAAGCTAATCGCATTATAATTAAGATTTTTTTAATAAGTCGGTCACTGGTCGACTTTCCTTAGAAGAAGGTATCCTTAAAAATATTCTAATTTTTAACAAAGGCAAAGTGCTACCAAAGTGCCGAAATACAAGCTAATCGCATTATAAATAAGATTTTTTTGAAAAAGTCGGTACCTGGTCCACTTTCCGGAGAAGAAGGTATCCTTAAAAAATACTCTAATTTTTAGCAAAGGCAAAGTGCTACCAAAGTAACGAAAATCAAGCTAATCGCATTATAATTAAGATTTTTTTGAATAAGACGGTCACTGGTCGACTTTCCTTAGAAGAAGGTATCCTTGAAAATATTCTAATTTTTAACAAAGGCAAAGTGCTACCAAAGTGCCGAAATACAAGCTAATCGCATCATAAATAAGATTTTTTTGAAAAAGTCGGTATCTGGTCCACTTTCCGGAGAAGAAGGTATCCTTAAAAAATATTCTAATTTTTAGCAAAGGGAAAGTGCTACCAAAGTATCGAAAATCAAACTAAATCAAAGGCAAAGTGCTACCAAAGTAACGAAAATCAAGCTAATCGCATTATAATTAAGATTTGTTTGAATAAATCGGTCACTGGTCGACTTTCCTTAGAAGAAGGTATCCTTAAAAATATTCTAATTTTTAACAAGGGCAAAGTGCTACCAAAGTGCCGAAATACAAGCTAATCGCATTACAATTAAGTTTTTTTGAAAAAGTCGGTACCTGGGCCACTTTCCGGAGAAGAAGGTATCCTTAAAAAATATTCTAATTTTTAACAAAGAGAAAGTGCTACCAAAGTATCGAAAATCAAACTAAATCAAAGGCAAAGTGCTACCAAAGTAACGAAAATCAAGCTAATCGCATTATAATTAAGATTTTTTTGAATAAATCGGGCTCTGGTCGACTTTCCTTAGAAGAAGGTATCCTTAAAAAATATTCTAATTTTTAACAAAGGCAAAGCGCTACCAAAGTGCCGAAATACAAGCTAATCGCATTATAAATAAGATTTTTTTGAAAAAGTCGGTACCTGGTCCACTTTCCGGAGAAGAAGGTATCCTTAAAAATACTCTAATTTTTAGCAAAGGCAAAGTGCTACCAAAGTAACGAAAATCAAGCTAATCGCATTATAATTAAGATTTTTTTGAATAAGACGGTCACTGGTCGACTTTCCTTAGAAGAAGGTATCCTTAAAAATATTCTAATTTTTAACAAAGGCAAAGTGCTACCAAAGTGCCGAAATACAAACTAATCGCATCATAAATAAGATTTTTTTGAAAAAGTCGGTATCTGGTCCACTTTCCGGAGAAGAAGGTATCCTTACAAAATACTCTAATTTTTAGCAAAGGCAAAGTGCTACCAAAGTAACGAAAATCAAGCTAATCGCAATATAATTAAGATTTTTTTAATAAGTCGGTCACTGGTCGACTTTCCTTAGAAGAAGGTGTCCTTAAAAACATTCTAATTTTTAACAAAGGCAAAGTGCTACCAAAGTGCCGAAAATCAAGCTAATCGCATTACAGTTAAGTTTTTTTGAAAAAGTCGGTCCCTGGTCCACTTTCCGGAAAAGAAGGTATCCTTCAAAAATATTCTAATTTTTAGCAAAGGCAAAGTGCTACCAAAGTAACGAAAATCAAGCTAATCGCATTATAATTAAGATTTTTTTAATAAGTCGGTCACTGGTCGACTTTCCTTAGAAGAAGGTATCCTTAAAATTATTCTAATTTTTAACAAAGGCAAAGTGCTACCAAAGTGCCGAAAATCAAGCTAATCGCATTACAATAAAGTTTTTTTTAAAAAGTCGGTACCTGGTCCACTTTCCGGAGAAGAAGGTATCCTTAAAAAATACTCTAATTTTTAGCAAAGGCAAAGTGCTACCAAAGTAACGAAAATCAAGCTAATCGCATTATAATTAAGATTTTTTTGAATAAGACGGTCACTGGTCGACTTTCTATAGAAGAAGGTATCCTTAAAAATATTCTAATTTTTAACCAAAGTGCCGAAATACAAGCTAATCCCATCATAAATAAGATTTTTTTGAAAAAGTCGGTATCTGGTCCACTTTCCGGAGAAGAAGGTATCCTTACAAAATACTCTAATTTTTAGCAAAGGCAAAGTGCTACCAAAGTAACGAAAATCAAGCTAATCGCAATATAATTAAGATTTTTTTAATAAGTCGGTCACTGGTCGACTTTGCTTAGAAGAAGGTATCCTTAAAAATATTCTAATTTTTAACAAAGGCAAAGTGCTACCAAAGTGCCGAAAATCAAGCTAATCGCATTACAATTAAGTTTTTTTGAAAAAGTCGGTCCCTGGTCCACTTTCCGGAGCAGAAGGTATCCTTAAAAAATATTCTAATTTTTAGCAAAGGCAAAGTGCTACCAAAGTAACGAAAATCAAGCTAATCGCATTATAATTAAGATTTTTTTGAATAAGACGGTCACTGGTCGACTTTCCTTAGAAGAAGGTATCCTTAAAAATACTCTAATTTTTAACAAAGGCAAAGCGCTACCAAAGTGCCAAAAATCAAGCTAATCGCATTACAATTAAGTTTTTTTGAAAAAGTCGGTCCCTGGTCCACTTTCCGGAAAAGAAGGTATCCTTCAAAAATATTCTAATTTTTAGCAAAGGCAAAGTGCTACCAAAGTAACGAAAATCAAGCTAATCGCATTATAATTAAGATTTTTTTAATAAGTCGGTCACTGGTCGACTTTCCTTAGAAGAAGGTATCCTTAAAAATATTCTAATTTTTAACAAAGGCAAAGTGCTACCAAAGTGCCGAAATACAAGCTAATCGCATTATAAATAAGATTTTTTTGAAAAAGTCGGTACCTGGTCCACTTTCCGGAGAAGAAGGTATCCTTAAAAAATACTCTAATTTTTAGCAAAGGCAAAGTGCTACCAAAGTAACGAAAATCAAGCTAATCGCATTATAATTAAGATTTTTTTGAATAAGACGGTCACTGGTCGACTTTCCTTAGAAGAAGGTATCCTTGAAAATATTCTAATTTTTAACAAAGGCAAAGTGCTACCAAAGTGCCGAAATACAAGCTAATCGCATCATAAATAAGATTTTTTTGAAAAAGTCGGTATCTGGTCCACTTTCCGGAGAAGAAGGTATCCTTAAAAAATATTCTAATTTTTAGCAAAGGGAAAGTGCTACCAAAGTATCGAAAATCAAACTAAATCAAAGGCAAAGTGCTACCAAAGTAACGAAAATCAAGCTAATCGCATTATAATTAAGATTTGTTTGAATAAATCGGTCACTGGTCGACTTTCCTTAGAAGAAGGTATCCTTAAAAATATTCTAATTTTTAACAAGGGCAAAGTGCTACCAAAGTGCCGAAATACAAGCTAATCGCATTACAATTAAGTTTTTTTGAAAAAGTCGGTACCTGAGCCACTTTCCGGAGAAGAAGGTATCCTTAAAAAATATTCTAATTTTTAACAAAGGGAAAGTGCTACCAAAGTATCGAAAATCAAACTAAATCAAAGGCAAAGTGCTACCAAAGTAACGAAAATCAAGCTAATCGCATTATAATTAAGATTTTTTTGAATAAATCGGGCTCTGGTCGACTTTCCTTAGAAGAAGGTATCCTTAAAAAATATTCTAATTTTTAACAAAGGCAAAGCGCTACCAAAGTGCCGAAATACAAGCTAATCGCATTATAAATAAGATTTTTTTGAAAAAGTCGGTACCTGGTCCACTTTCCGGAGAAGAAGGTATCCTTAAAAATACTCTAATTTTTAGCAAAGGCAAAGTGCTACCAAAGTAACGAAAATCAAGCTAATCGCATTATAATTAAGATTTTTTTGAATAAGACGGTCACTGGTCGACTTTCCTTAGAAGAAGGTATCCTTAAAAATATTCTAATTTTTAACAAAGGCAAAGTGCTACCAAAGTGCCGAAATACAAGCTAATCGCATCATAAATAAGATTTTTTTGAAAAAGTCGGTATCTGGTCCACTTTCCGGAGAAGAAGGTATCCTTACAAAATACTCATATTTTTAGCAAAGGCAAAGTGCTACCAAAGTAACGAAAATCAAGCTAATCGCAATATAATTAAGATTTTTTTAATAAGTCGGTCACTGGTCGACTTTCCTTAGAAGAAGGTGTCCTTAAAAACATTCTAATTTTTAACAAAGGCAAAGTGCTACCAAAGTGCCGAAAATCAAGCTAATCGCATTACAGTTAAGTTTTTTTGAAAAAGTCGGTCCCTGGTCCACTTTCCGGAAAAGAAGGTATCCTTCAAAAATATTCTAATTTTTAGCAAAGGCAAAGTGCTACCAAAGTAACGAAAATCAAGCTAATCGCATTATAATTAAGATTTTTTTAATAAGTCGGTCACTGGTCGACTTTCCTTAGAAGAAGGTATCCTTAAAAATATTCTAATTTTTAACAAAGGCAAAGTGCTACCAAAGTGCCGAAAATCAAGCTAATCGCATTACAATTAAGTTTTTTTGAAAAAGTCGGTCCCTGGTCCACTTTCCGGAGAAGAAGGTATCCTTAAAAAATATTCTAATTTTTAGCAAAGGCAAAGTGCTACCAAAGTAACGAAAATCAAGCTAATCGCATTATAATTAAGATTTTTTTGAATAAGACGGTCACTGGTCGACTTTCCTTAGAAGAAGGTATCCTTAAAAATACTCTAATTTTTAACAAAGGCAAAGTGCTACCAAAGTGCCGAAATACAAGCTAATCGCATCATAAATAAGATTTTTTTGAAAAAGTCGGTATCTGGTCCACTTTCCGGAGAAGAAGGTATCCTTACAAAATACTCTAATTTTTAGCAAAGGCAAAGTGCTACCAAAGTAACGAAAATCAAGCTAATCGCATTATAATTAAGATTTTTTTAATAAGTCGGTCACTGGTCGACTTTCCTTAGAAGAAGGTATCCTTAAAAATATTCTAATTTTTAACAAGGGCAAAGTGCTACCAAAGTGCCGAAATACAAGCTAATCGCATTACAATTAAGTTTTTTTGAAAAAGTCGGTCCCTGGTCCACTTTCCGGAAAAGAAGGTATCCTTCAAAAATATTCTAATTTTTAGCAAAGGCAAAGTGCTACCAAAGTAACGAAAATCAAGCTAATCGCATTATAATTAAGATTTTTTTAATAAGTCGGTCACTGGTCGACTTTCCTTAGAAGAAGGTATCATTAAAAATATTCTAATTTTTAACAAGGGCAAAGTGCTACCAAAGTGCCGAAATACAAGCTAATCGCATTACAATTAAGTTTTTTTGAAAAAGTCGGTCCCTGGGCCACTTTCCGGAGAAGAAGGGTATCCTTAAAAAATATTCTAATTTTTAACAAAGGGAAAGTGCTACCAAAGTATCGAAAATCAAGCTAATCGCATTATAATTAAGATTTTTTTGAATAAATCGGGCTCTGGTCGACTTTCCTTAGAAGAAGGTATCCTTAAAAAATATTTTTAACAAAGGCAAAGTGCTACCAAAGTGCCGAAATACAAGCTAATCGCATCATAAATAAGATTTTTTTGAAAAAGTCGGTATCTGGTCCACTTTCCGGAGAAGAAGGTATCCTTACAAAATACTCTTATTTTTAGCAAAGGCAAAGTGCTACCAAAGTAACGAAAATCAAGCTAATCGCATTATAATTAAGATTTTTTTGAATAAGACGGTCACTGGTCGACTTTCCTTAGAAGAAGGTATCCTTAAAAATATTCTAATTTTTAACCAAAGTGCCGAAATACAAGCTAATCCCATCATAAATAAGATTTTTTTTGAAAAAGTCGGTATCTGGTCCACTTTCCGGAGAAGAAGGTATCCTTACAAAATACTCTAATTTTTAGCAAAGGCAAAGTGCTACCAAAGTAACGAAATCAAGCTAATCGCATTATAATTAAGATTTTTTTGAATAAGACGGTCACTGGTCGACTTTCCTTAGAAGAAGGTATCCTTAAAAATATTCTAATTTTTAACCAAAGTGCCGAAATACAAGCTAATCCCATCATAAATAAGATTTTTTTGAAAAAGTCGGTATCTGGTCCACTTTCCCGGAGAAGAAGGTATCCTTACAAAATACTCTAATTTTTAGCAAAGGCAAAGTGCTACCAAAGTAACGAAAATCAAGCTAATCGCAATATAATTAAGATTTTTTAATAAGTCGGTCACTGGTCGACTTTGCTTAGAAGAAGGTATCCTTAAAAATATTCTAATTTTTAACAAAGGCAAAGTGCTACCAAAGTGCCGAAAATCAAGCTAATCGCATTACAATTAAGTTTTTTTGAAAAAGTCGGTCCCTGGTCCACTTTCCGGAGCAGAAGGTATCCTTAAAAAATATTCTAATTTTTAGCAAAGGCAAAGTGCTACCAAAGTAACGAAAATCAAGCTAATCGCATTATAATTAAGTTTTTTTGAAAAATTCGGTCCCTGGTCCACTTTCCGGAAAAGAAGGTATCCTTCAAAAACATTCTAATTTTTAGCAAAGGCAAAGTGCTACCAAAGTAACGAAAATCAAGCTAATCGCATTATAATTAAGATTTTTTTGAATAAG